>CM021731.1:131961013-132274656 GCA_011075105.1 Heteronetta atricapilla | reverse complement strand
TGCATCAGGGGAGGTTTAGGTTGTATATTAGGAAAAACTTTACTGAAAGAGTTGATAGGCACTGTAATAGGCTGCCCAGGGAAGTGGTTGAGTCACCATTCCTGGAGGTCTTTAAAAGACATTTAGAATGAGAGGTTAGTGATATGGTTTAGTGGAGGACTTGTTAGTGTTAGGCCAGAGGTTGGACTAGGTGATCTTGGAGGTCTCTTCCAACCTAGACGATTCTGTGATTCTGTGACTCTGTTATTTCTACTATATACTTACTGTGATGCTTTACATGAGCAAAAATCAAGGCCCAATTTTCTAATATCTAAAACTTCTGCCAACCTTATAGTAAAATAACAGTACACTTTTGTACAGGCCCTTGGAAATTTAAGGAAGATGAAATTTATTTCCTAGGAGATTTTTTTTTTTTTTCATAGGGGAAATTCCTATTTCAGCCAGACTGAACTACAGTCATATCATTAAGAATAAGCGTGTTTCCCATAATTAAGGCAGTTCAGGCTTCTAAGTAATGCTGCCTCTGCAACACTCTACTTTAATGGCAATTTTTCTACTAAGATCTACTACTCCAGATTTGAGATCTAGTAAAGTCTGAAAGCCATCAAGAAGGAAAACAACTGGAATCATGTTAGAAGTTTGAGATCAGCTAAGAAGATCAGCAAAGATTTTATGGACAAGTGAAAGACTGTATGTACAACCAAAAGTCAAGAGAACTAAATTCAAAACTCTTAAAGTAACCATCTAATTTCTATGCCAGCACCTGCACTGAGAGAGGACGAATATTATATTCCCCTCTTTCTGTTTTTGTTGTTCTTGTTTTCTTAAACTGAAAGGATTAGAGTGTGTTGTATAGAATATTTGTTCAATTTTTAGAGTAACCACTTTATCTTTGGTGGGGATTGTAGGCATTATCTGCATACAAATAACAATGTTACTGGTACTTTAGCATAGAATTTTAAATATCAGACATTCATTTTTGCATATACTGTTTTCTCTGATGAAAAAACATTATGCTTGTTTTCAAACTGTCGATGTGTTTATTACATTTTTTATCTAAATTTATGAAAGACACAAAAATGCAGCAAAAGTTTAGTTCACAGAAAATGTGATTTATAAAATAATATTTTATCGTTTGTTTCACACTATTTAGCCATCATCTCCTCATTATATTCTGTGCACATGCCCAGTGTTCCTCCAAAATGTTGACAGCACATTGAAGAAAAGGTCACACTAGGAAAGTTTGACGTGCATGATGAGAAGTTACACTTAGTTTCACAATAACCTATAGTTACTTCATGATAATATAAGGACAATTAATTTTTATGTTAGCAAACTAAAACTCAAGTTTTAGTTGAGAAATCTTCTTATTAATTTTTTTAGATGCTTATAACTGTGAAATAAAAGTTATTTGGTCTAAATCTCCCATATATTCATATTCATTTTCAATTCTTTGATTTGTTCAATAACCATTTGTTATTTACAGTAAACTGGACTATCAGTAAATTGTATATCTTCCCAATATTTTTTTTTCCTTTTCACTTTTTGCTAGATGACTATAGATGTACATTTTGGGTAACACCTGAGCATCATATACTGAAACATTAGTACTAGTTAGCTCACCACCGTGTGTCCTGGGTAACCTACCAATTTGCCCTATCTCATCATAGCTACTTCCATTAGTGCTCAATACCAAAATTAGTCTCTAGAGGTCCTATTTACTTCCTGTTAGTTACTGTTTTAGCTACCAGTTTTTCTAACATAAGCCCTTAGGTTCATTTTAGGTGCTTAATAACATCTTTCCTGGCCTCTACCTGATGTTCCAGGTATTCAATAGATCCTATATCATATTAGGTACTGGAGACCCCAAAACTGGGAATGTTGTTCAACATATTATCAAATAACTGCTTAGTAGAGGAGAATAATCACTTAGAAACATAGAATACTTAGGGTTGGAAAGGACCTTAAAGACCATCTAATTCCAATCTCCCTGCCATTGGTAAGGATACCTTCCACCTGACCAGGTTGCTCAAAGCTCCCTCCAACGTGACCTTAATCACTTTCAAGGATTGTGAACCTACAGCTTCTCTCAGAAACCTGTTCCAGTGCCTTGCTACCTTCTGAGTAAAAAAATTATTTCAAATATCAAATCTAAACCTATCCTCTTTTAGTCATTATCATCCATTAGTCGTTATCTTCCATTAGTTGTTATCATATCACTACATTCCCTGACATAGACTCTTATTCCCAGCTTTCCTGTAGACTCCCTTTAAGTATTGGAGGCTGCTATAAAGTCTCCCCAGAACATTCTCTTCTCAAATAATAATAAGATATTATTTGTCATTTTCATGATCAATTGATGAATCCATCTATTTATGTATCTGAGATTTCAATCAGAATTCAGAACAAACATACAGACTGAAAAGTAACCTTAATATAGTATCAGTTCTTCATAATGCAAATTGTCTAACCCTAAAGGTTAAAGAATGAATTTTAAGCAGTAGACCAAATTAAACTTTAATGTAATTTCACTGATGTCAGCATGCATAACATCATCTATTAATTTCACCTAGTTTATTAGGAAGACTTTGGGCAGATTCTAAATGTTATTGAGTTTGCATTTTATATAAAATACATTATGTATGATCATGAAGCTAAGAGATTATTATTTGTGGCCAAAGCTATTTGCTTAAATACTATACATTTGTCTTAAAAATATTGTAGAAATATTTAACTCATCATAGCCCCATATCAGCAGATCATTTAAGCATGCAATTAAAATTAAAGACATGCTTAAATATTTGACTCCAGTGGGGGAAATGATTGTTTGGAATTTGTACTAAGATTTTTGTATTATTTTTTAATGTCACAGAATCACAGAAAGGATAGGGTTGGAAGGGGCCTTTGTAAGTCATCTGGTCTAATCCACACCACACTCAAGCAGAAACACCTAGAACAGGAATAGCTTGTTTTCTTCTGTTTCATTAGCTAAAACAAATTACTACACTGATCCTGTACCACTAAATTTTTTGTGCCACAATTAAGATGCTCCAATAAAACATTGAGCTTTGGTAAACTAAAATACTGTATCTAAAAGTCTGACCTTTTCTCTCAATTCATAATTATTTAATAGGTTCTGTATTGCTTAGGTCAGTTATAACATCTTGCCACCTTCAGAACCCTTAGCTGTTGTAATAGTAGATGTTTTTAGACTTTAAGTTTTGCTTATGCAAGGATGAAATCGCTGCCACTGTTATGAGAAATTATGATAAACTGGCTGTCTCTTCTGTAATTCACTGACAAATTTATACTTTGAAGTTTAGGATTTTTGTTTGCTGTCAGATGAAATCTTGGATCTTCAAAGCCCTATGTACCCTTCATAGCACATTCTTGCTATTTGTTCTCTCTGAACTATCTGGACTACAGGTTTTTTGTTTGTTTGTTTGCTTGCTTGCTTTTGATTTCTTTTATTTCTAATATTTTTTGACAAATTTGTAAGTCATTTACCTTCTGGTACTGACTTTTCTTTCAGAGAATGTCTAGGATACATAGAATTCAAAGAATTCACAATAAATATCTAGTTTTATTTTAGATATGAAACTATACTGAATAATTTTCAGAAACTGAATTTCATAAAGCACAGTAGCCAGGATAAAGCAATTCTGCCTTCACAGTGAACATCAGTCAGTGTCTCAATTAAATTTACAGAGCTTCATGTGGATGAGCATCACAACTCATCATCTCCCACATCATAAGGTTCACACTGCATGTCATAATGTTAAAAAGTTGTAATGACAGTTGTTAGCCTCCCTGATGATAAACACAACTTTAAAAGTTGAAAGGTTGGTGTTGCTTTTCATTTCTTGCTAATGAGTTGTTCTCTCTTCCAATACATTAATAATAATAATAATAGCAATAATAGTAATAATAATAATAATAATAATAATAATAATAATAAAGAAATTTAGGTATTTTCTTCTGATTTTCATGAAGATAATATTAGGTCACTACCACCTTGTATCTTTTCAAGTAATAACACCTACATTCTCACATTTACACTGAAATTCACACTGCTTGTAGGGCTGCACCCACACAAGAAAGAAAACAACTTTAAAAAAGCAGCAGGTGCAATACATGATGTTCACTCTTATGTTTTAGCTACTTTTGAGAGGAAAGGTTATTCAACATCCCCACACGGGTGAAACAGAAAGTAGCAAATACATATTAGTTTTCTTTGCTCAACATATATCGTTCTTTCACATAACTTGAAATGGAAAGTGTAAACAATTTTATCAGGGGCTGGTGCCAAAACAGAAATCTTGGGTTTTTCGACAATGGGGCACTTTACTCAACACCTGGCCTGATGGCCGCAGACGGGTCCCTATCTTTTAGGGGAAAACGGATCCTGGGCCAGGAGCTGGCAGGGCTCATTGAGAGGGCTTTAAACTAGGTAAGAAGGGGGATGGGGCTGAAGCAAGGATTGTTGGAGCTGTGCCAGGGGGAACAATAGCACAGCTGGGGGATAAGGCAATGGCCCAGCTGAAGTGCATCTACACCAATGCACGCAGCATAGGTAACAAACAGGAGGAGATGGAAGCCATCGTGCAGCAGGCAGGCTATGACTTGGTTGCCATCACGGAGATGTGGTGGGACCACTCTCATGACTGGAGTGCTGCTCTCATGACTGGCTATAAGCTCTTCAGAAGGGACAGGCAGCACAGAAGGGGTAGTGGTGTGGCTCTCTATATTAGAGAGTCTTTAGATGTTGTAGAACTCGAGGTTGGGAATGACAAGGTTGAGTCCCTTTGGGTTAGGATTGGTGGGAAGGCCAACAAGGCTAGCGTCCTGGTCAGGGTCTGTTATAGACCGCCAAACCAGGATGAGGAGACGGATGAGGATTCTACAGGCAACTGAAAGAAGCTGCGAAGTCTTCAGCGCTTGTTCTCGTGGGGGACTTCAACTTCCCCGACATATCCTGGAAGCACAACACAGCCCAGAGAAAGCAGTCTAGGAGGTTTCTGGAGAGCATGGAAGATGGCTTCCTGATGCAGCTGGTTAGTGAGCCTACCGGGGTGGTGCCCCGCTAGACCTTCTCTTCACAAACAGAGAAGGACTGGTGGAGGATGTGATTGTCGGGAGCTGTCTTGGGTAGAGTGACCATGAAATGGTGGAGTTCTCTATTCTTGGTGAGGCCAGGAAGGGGACCAGTAAAACCGCTATATTGGACTTCCGGAGGTCTGACTTTGTGCTGCTGAGGACACTGGTTGGTAGAGTCCCTTGGGAGGCGGTTCTGAAGGGCAGAGGAGTCCAGGAAGGCTGGGCACTCTTCAAGAGGGAAATCTTAATGGCGCAGGAACGGTCTGTCCCCACGTGCCCAAAGATGAGCCAGCGGGGAAGAAGACCAGCCTGGCTGAAGAGAGAATTGTGGCTTGAGCTTAGGAGGAAAAAAGAGGGTTTATAATCTTTGGAAAAGTGGGCGGGCCACTGAGGAGGACTATAAGGATATTGCAAGGCTGTGCAGGGACAAAATTAGAAAAGCCAAAGCTCATCTGGAGCTCAATCTGGCTACTGCCATTAAAGATAACAAAAAATGTTTTTATAAATACATCAACAGAAAAAGGAGAACTAAGGAGAATCTCCATCCTTTACTGGATGTGGGGGGAAACTTAGTTACAAGAGATGAGGAAAAGGTGGAGGTGCTTAATGCCTTCTTTGCCTCAGTCTTTAGCAGCAATACCGGTTGTTCTCTGGATACCCAGTACCCTGAACTGGTGGAAGGAGATGGGGAGCAGGATGTGGCCCTCACTATCCATGAAGAAATGGTTGGTGACCTGCTACGGCACTTGGATGTGCGCAAGTTGATGGGGCTGGATGGGATCCACCCAAGGGTACTGAGAGAACTGGCAGAGGTGCTGGCCAAGCCACTTACCATCATTTATCAACAGTCCTGGCTATCGGGGGAGATCCCAGTTGACTGGCGGCTAGCAAACGTGACGCCCATCTACAAGAAGGGCCGGAGGACTGACCCGGGAAACTGCAGGCCTGTCATTTTGACCTCAGTGCCAGGGAAGCTCATGGAGCAGATTATCTTCAGAGTCATCACACAGCACTTGCAGGGCAAGCAGGTGATCAGGCCCAGTCAGCATGGGTTTATGAAAGGTAGGTCCTGCTTGACAAACCTGATCTCCTTCTATGACAAAGTGACGCACTTGGTGGATGAGGGAAAGGCTGTGGATGTGGTCTACCTTGACTTCAGCAAGGCTTTTGACACCGTTTCACACAACATTCTCCTCAAGAAGCTGGCTGCTCATGGTTTGGACTGGCACACGCTTCGTTGGATTAGAAACTGGCTGGATAGCCGGGTCCAAAGAGTCGTGGTAAATGGAGTCAAATCCAGTTGGAGGCCGATCACTAGTGGCGTTCCCCAGGGCTCGGTACTGGGGCCAGTCCTCTTTAATATCTTTATCTATGATCTGGATGAGGGCATTGAGTGTACCCTCAGTAAGTTTGCAGATGACACCAAGTTAGGTGCGTGTGTCGATCTGCTTGAGGGTAGGAAGGCTGTGCAGAAGGATCTGGATAGGCTGCACCGATGGGCTGAGGTCAACTGCATGAAGTTCAACAAGGCCAAGAGCCGGGTCCTCCATCTGGGGCACAATAACCCCAAGCAGAGCTACAGGCTGGGAGATGAGTGGTTGGAGAGCTGACAGGCAGAGAAGGACCTGGGAGTGATGGTTGATAGTCAGCTGAAGATGAGCCAGCAGTGTGCTTAGGTGGCCAAGAAGGCCAACAGCATCCTGGCTTGTATCAGAAACAGTGTGACCAGCAGGGCTAGGGAGGTGATTGTCCCCCTGTACTCGGCTCTGGTGAGGCCGCACCTCGAGTACTGTGTTCAGTTTTGGGCCCCTCGCTACAAGAAGGACATGGAGGTGCTTGAGCGAGTCCAGAGAAGGGCGACAAAGCTGGTGAGGGGCCTGGAGAACAAGTCCTATGAGGAGCGGCTGAGGGAGCTGGGATTGTTCAGCCTGGAGAAAAGGAGGCTTAGGGGTGACCTTATCGCTCTCTACAGGCACCTCAAAGGAGGCTGTAGTGAGGTGGGGGTTGGTCTGTTCTCCCACGTGCCTGGTGACAGGACAAGGGGGAATGGGCTTAAGTTCTTCCAGGGGAGTTTTAGGTTGGCTCTTAGGAAGAACTTCTTTACCAAAAGGGTTGTTAGACGTTGGAACGGGCTGCCCAGGGAAGTGGTAGAGTCACCATCCCTGGAGGTCTTTAAAAGACGTTTAGATGTAGAGCTTAGGGATATGGTTTAGTGGGGACTGTTAGTGTTAGGTCAGAGGTTGGACTCGATGATCTTGAGGTCTCTTCCAACCTAGAAATTCTGTGATTCTGTGATTTTCTAGTGTTCTTGCTGCTTCAGAAGGTATCACTGGATCTTTTTCTAAAATGATATTTTGTAGCTCTTTATAGCAGATGCTCTTTGATGACTCAAAACAAATAATGGGCTCCAAGAAGAAAAATACCTTTGAAAGTTAACCCAGTCTCTCTCTGTTGGACTAATTCACCATTATTTCAATTTTATGTTAAAATCAGTAGCAGTAAAACATTGGTATATATATTTAGAGTAACAACCTTGGATTTTTAACAGAAATGTAAACTTGCTTGCTTGTTTTTTTCCTTAGCCTCACTACCTCTGAAGACAATTGGTTCTACACCTGAACCTTTGAATTCAGTTTAGCAATCTGTTATCATGGCAATTAGTCCAAAAGCAGCAGCTGTCAAATGACAGTTCCCTAGCAGCAATAAACTCTTATTTATTGGTTACTGCTACACAGTTAACAATATGTGTCTGTCATCTTTCTGTTTTCTTGTACAAAGTCAGCACTAAAAGAATACTTTGATACAGAATACCAGTATGTGTATTTTTATTTTGCATTATAAATTAGAAAAGGAAATGAAATTATTTCTAAATCAATGTCTGTTAAGTTCTCAGCTAGCTTAAACACATATATCTCCACAGAAGTGTGAGTCATACATCTAGGCAGAAAAAAAAAAAAAAAAAAAAAAAAAAGTTTTAAAAAAAAGGTTATTTTCTTTTGGTTAAGAATGGTTAAGTAGGTTAGTTTAACTGATATTAATGATACTTCTGAAAACAATGATAAATTATTTAATTTGAAAAGAGGTTTTGTACACTTTATCCTGATTTCAGCGTAAGCATTAAGATTGTATCTTTTCAAGCCTGATGCAACCTGAGGTGGTCGATTTTTTTTTTTTAATATACCGTGTTTTCTTTGCCCTTCTACCATTTTAAACTGTTACATATTTGGATCTCTTTTTATCATTGCCATGTAAAACCCCTGGAACAAGAACTGTCAATATCCACAGTATTCAGTGAAAAAAATGACAACAAAACACACATAAAAAGTAAAAAGGAAAAGACTGTATGTAAATGTTCAAAAATAAGTTTTAATAATTAATGTCTCATTACATTAGTAGAAAACTTAAACTTCCTTTATCCTTAAAAAAAAAAAAAAATATAGCTAATCAGCCAGAATCTCAGTAATTTCTTTTTTCTTTTTTTTTTTCTTTTTTTTTTTTATCTCTGCTGTTGCACATTCAAGTATGTATATTTTCAAAATATTTTCATTTAAAAATGCAAAGGAAGTTAAATAAATGGAGAGGCATTTATAGCCATCTAACTATATTTCCGCTTCTGGCTTGCTGTAGCAACATCTGTAGCATTTTTAACAATCTTACATGGCATAACTGTGCTACTTTTAAAACACCTTCTTGAGGAGAAATATAGATTACAGGCATATGGTTATGATGATTTTGTCAAAGTGTTGATTCATATTTTAAGGTAGACATACCAAAATTCCCAGTCACAAAGAATGTACTATGACATGAAAAGTTGTTCTTCTCATTATCTTCATTGCTAAGAGGAAAAAATAAGTACTCTGCTTTGAAACTTCCTAGTTATAATATCACTTACCTTGTTTTATGTCCCAATTTTATACATTAAAAGATCCTGTTCCTATCTCCATCTATTTTTCTGTCTAAATAGATCAACATTCTCTTGTCTCTTCTGAACACAGACAATCTTTGCCTACAGCAAATGGTGTTCCCACACTGATTGAGTTAATTCAGTTCAAGGACTGCAGCATGCTTTAGGCTCATTTCACAAGTCTTCAGTCACCACAGCAGGCAACATGCAATTGTGCTTTAAAATTCACTCTCAAGCATGTGTCATTTCCTGTTGTTTTTTTAATCAATGTGCTACCAGAAGTTAAAATGTCTGCATGTTATCTCATGAGTAACCTTTCTGCTCTGCAATATCACATGGGTAATGTATTTTATTATGAAAAGTCTATAACTTGTGCTTGACAGATTTTCTTACTGATTAATGGTACTGAATCTGGTCACTCTCATATCCTGTACTTAAAAACCCAGACTATCAACATTAATGTGCCTGGGGGAAATAAAATAAAATAAATAAAATAAAATAAAAATAATATAGACGTGTATATATATATATATATATATATATATATATATATAGGTTAAAAAGGCTAATTCTGATGAGAAGATATGGTCTTAAACATGTAAACACAACATGTCCAAATCTTTCCCTATAGAAAGGAAACAATTCAAGGAGAAAAATACAGGTTTTCTCTTCTGAAGTGTGCATAAGAGTAGCCACTGGATACAGATTTAAAATTGTTAATACACAATGCAATTGAACATGTAACTTTACATGACTTTGTTTTATAAATTAACAGAAATGCAATTGTTCCAAAGAAAAGAGGAAGAAAATGAAGAGCTATAGCAGATGAATACTACAACATCTGAATAAAATAGAGAAATCCATCCTTTTTATTTCAATGCAATTTACACTGGCATTAAGGATTTTTAGAAATATATGTGAGGGACAAGAGAATTCTAAAAACTGATGCAGGTTTCTTCTTTAAAATATGCAGAACATAAACAATAATGGAAGAATATTGTTTTTATTATTATTATTATTTATAATTATTTTATATTATATTATTTTATATTATATTTATTATATTAAATTATTATTTATAATAATAATAATAAAGGATATTAAGGATATACTTAATATATCTAAGGATATATTGATGTCTTAAGGATATACTCAGAGCTTACAAATTGTAACAAGATAGTTTCCACTACTGTAGTAGATCAAGATATTAAGAAAACAACATCTTTCAAAATATGCTAAAGTAGATTAGTAGTTCTCTGTTGTTTTAAAGAATTGATTGAAAGTCATTCTTAGACATCAATGGCAGTCAGCAATACAGAGTGTAGACTACTCCATAAGCTCCAAGGAACAGGCACTGGAGAAATGGCAAACTCAAGTAACATGACATGGATGTAGAACAAAATCACAGGAAGGATACAGTACATAGATCTATCTGGAATTAAGCTTTAGAAGTATTATTAATGTCAAAATAATAGGATAAATAGTCTTGCCAAACATACTTGGCCTTCTTATTTAAGGAGATTATAAATTTGATTGACAAGGGGATTTATCATCCAAGACCTGTTTCCTTTCATATATATGAGGCACTTTGTTTTTGACACTGTTAGGTATTCTATTAAAGAGAAGGTCAGAAAAGATTATTAGGAAGGTGTTTAAAAATAGTTTTATAGTCTTGAAAAAAATGTAAAAATTCCATGTTTAGTCAATTATTATTACTTTTTTTAGACAAAAACTGTAACGCATCCCTACAAGTCTTATTTTGTTTAGACCTATTCTTAATCCATCACTGTCTATTATGCTCAACATTGTTTTTCTTAACATTCTTGTAACAGTAACCTCTTACTGCTTTCAGTTCTTCATTGATTTATAAAGCTTAAATAACTGATATAAATACATGCCACCATAAAGTATCAATAGCATAATTTCTAACTATACAGTAATAGAAATTTACTTAATAATTATTTTGTTTTGTAGACTTTTCATTTGATGTTTACATGGTAGAGGCCTTCATAGTGATGTACTTTAAAAAGAAATATAGATTACACACAGCATAATTTGTGGAAAAAAAAAAAAAAAAAAAAAAAAAAAAAAATCAGGAATACTTACTTCTCATTTCAGGAAATGTATATCTTAAGTTTGCAAATGAAATGAAATGAAATAAAAAGTAAAATAAAATAAAATTATATAACAAATAAAAAATGAAAAATAATAAATAAATAAATAAGTAGAATAAAATAAAATAAAATAAAATAAAATAAAATAAAATAAATAAAATAAAATAAAATAAAATAAAATAAAATAAAATAAAAAATAAAAGTCCCCATGAAAGCCAAAGCCCAAGAACAACTTCAACATGGTAACTCAGCTCTTGGCTGTGTTTAACCTAAGAAGCGATGACTTTTATTCAGTAAAATTGTGATATATTTTAGTTAATTTACTTCTATACTTTATACAAATAAAGAACTGCACAAATCTACTCACTCAGAACTCCTAGTATGTGCTACATACTATTAAATATTATCTACGAAGCTAAGGTTGGCAGCATCAATGACTGTTGTCTAGTAAAATAGGCAGAATAAGTATTATAAAACAAAGAAACCAATTTCCCTTACTTAAGGTTTCTCTACCAGCAGGAATTAAGCTGGGCAATATTTATCTGAATCTATATTTCCAGTACACTCTATATCTCATTAATGACATGTTGTACAATGCTTTTTAAAATAATTTTGAGAGGTTGTACACATGGGTTGTTATATTCAACGTAGCAGAACATTGCACAAAAACTGTTTAAAGAGTTTAATAGTAGTAAAAGAGAGATTATGTATGTTCCATTTCCTTAAATCTCATGTCATATATCAAAAGCTGAGTGTGACATGGTCAGAATGAGAAAATAATCTCATAGTAAACAGCAATAACAAAAGAACCTGAAATGGTAAGGTAACATCTACAGAGTCCCAGAGTTCCATGACAACACTCCTTGATACTACTGAAGCAAAATTTGAATGTTAATCATAATATTAACATAAGTGGTTGGGAAAGGAAGATCTATGCCAAAGAATTTCAAAGTATTTTTGTGAGCCTACACAAACAAAAAGACCTACTGAAAGATGGTCAGGTGTCCACTATCTGGAAAAGATTAACATTGGAAATATATCTACAAAAAATATTAGACTCATAAGCATCCTTAACGATGACCTGATAAAGTTCTAAATATTGTTTCTAACCTCTCCTCATGCAAAAACAAAATCCCTTCTAAAAATCCTCAAATAATAATAATAATAATAATAAAACTATTTCTATTTGGGATTCAATGTCACAGTAGTGTGCCTTGTATACACATCTAATTGCAGGTTTAAATTTCTAAAAGGAATGCTTGTACATCATTTTGAACTTCTACAGGAAACTTCAGCCCTGGTTATATAAAGCTTCTAGTTCCTTGTCTTTCTATTAAGGAAACATATTAGAATATTAGCCCTTGATGTATTCCACCTCCTAATGTACTGTAGCCTTGTGTATGGCACAAACTGT
Source organism: Heteronetta atricapilla (assembly GCA_011075105.1). Taxonomy (NCBI): domain Eukaryota; kingdom Metazoa; phylum Chordata; class Aves; order Anseriformes; family Anatidae; genus Heteronetta; species Heteronetta atricapilla. The sequence continues at coordinate 132,262,127 of CM021731.1, read as the reverse complement.
GATAAGACTGATATTTTTCACTAATCCATAACACTATCGAATGGGGTAGCATCCAAAGTGTTCCATATGCTGGAGTCTAACATCAGAATTGTTCTGGAAATCTGATGCCTCACAACTTCAAAAGTAAACCAAACTGGAAATGTTCTTTCTTAACAACCAGTTTAGAAAGTATATATATTTTTATATATACTATATTATATACTATATTAGGTATATATATATATATGTATGTATATATATATATGTATATATATATATATAAACATTATATTATATGCAACAAAAGCTCTTTTATGTGAAGGTTGAAAATATTAGGTAGGGCAGATGACACAATAGAATTGAATAAACTTCAACTGTCTATTTCTAGGTAAAGCTGAAGTGTGTTAGCTAACAAAATTTCCCTTGAGATATAATATAGCCTCCAGTCAATAAAATAATTAAAGCTTATCTAACACAATCAGTTTGTAACTATTTAACAGTTAAATTCCCAAACACTTAAAGTTAAATCCATGAATCCTGAATGAGTTTCGGCACTGCAACTTTTAGTACTTTCCACTTGTTGCATCTCAAACTCAAATTTAACTAGTTATGTTATAAAACAAACTAAAAATCACTGTAAGAAAGCTGGACAATTTGAGCTTCAGCCACTCATGATACATGTAGATATATCATGCTAATTTGACTGATGCTGTCCAGCCTGTCTGCTTACAGATTATCTCCAGGCCAGATAGAATTGACAGGATGCAACAAGGGTCTCAATTACCAGTTATTACCACCAGCTTGTCAATGTACCTGAAATTACAGTGTGATGGCAGCACAATTCTTTGACCAGGAAGACAGCTTATATATCAGAGCAAAAGTGAAAAACAGATCTGTCTACACCAGCTTGTCATCAAATAACTTAATCTTTTCTGTGAAGCCAACCTGACTGAAGGATGTTGTCTTCATCAGAAAATGCCAAGATCCTAAGTCCCACCCTTAGGACAAGATACAAACCATAATTACAAATTTCTCACAAGTATTTCTGCTAAAAAATATTAGCTTGATAACTATATATTTCAGTTTTCATGTTTGTTATTTTTGTTTATTTAAAATTTTTAGTTTGATGGATTTTGTAATCTCCTGCAGAAGTGATTAGTTACACCATATTTAATTTGATTTTATTTTTATTATACTTCATAGCATTTGTAAAAAGCATGGTAATGAACTGGGAACAGATGCAGAGACAGCACCCAAGAGAATCAGCAGTTCCATCTTAGAGATGGCATTGCTATTTATTCTGGTCTCTAGTTCTCACATTCAAGAGCCTGTAGCATTGTCAATTATTAAAATTTGCATTTCCAATATTAGATAAATGAGCAAAAGGAGACAAAACAGGAATTACAAAAGACTATCTTTTTGTAGTAGTCTATATTAGTCTTTTTATAAAAGTCTATATTAGTATAGACTTCATACTAACTGTATGAAGTCCAACAAGGCCAAGTGCTGGGTCCTGCACCTGGGGCACAACTCCAAGCAGTGCTACAGGCTGGGAGATGAATGGTTAGAAAGCTGCCTGGCAGAGAAGGACCTGGGAGTATTGGTTAATAGTTGGCTGAACATGAGCCAGCAGTGTGCTCAGGTGGCCAAGAAGGCCAACAGCATCCTGGCATGTAAAAGAAACAGTGCAGCCAGCAGGGCTAGGGAAGCGATTGTCCCCTCGTACTCGGCTCTGGTGAGGCCACACCTTGAGTACTGTGTTCAGTTTTGGGCCCCTCACTACAACAAAGACATCGATGTGCTCAAGTGCATCCAGAGAAAGGCAATGAAGCCGGTGAGGGTCTGGAGACCAAGTCTTACGAGGAGTGGCTGAGGGAGCTGGGATTGTTCAGCCTGGAGAAAAGGAGGCTCAGGGGTGACCTTATCACACTCCACCTTAAAGGAGGCTGCAGAGAGATGGGGATTGGTCTATTCTCCCATGTGCCTGGCGACAGGATGGGCTAAAGTTGCATCAGGGGAGGCTTAGGTTGTATATTAGGAAGAACTTCTTTACTGAAAGAGTTGTTAGGCATTGAAATAGGCTGCCCAGGGAAGTGGTTGAGTCACCATCCCTGGAGGTCTTTAAAAGACATTTAGAATGAGAGGTTAGTGATATGGTTTAGTGGAGGACTTGTTAGTGTTAGGCCAGAGGTTGGACTAGGTGATCTTCCAACCTAGATGATTCTGTGATTCTGAGAATGACCAAATGACCATTTATGGTATGGCTATCATTTTTTATGGATAGTTGTTATCTTATCTTGCTAACATTTTAGGAAATATAGAAAAGACCCACATTCCTTCTAGATCCTGTACACACAATTAACATTAAGGAAATATAAGTCTTACCTGCAAAAATGTGGGCCCGGATGAAACCTTAAAGTTTTACTAGAATTGTGACTCTGTGTCAGTTTGTATCCATATCACGTGTTAGTCAAAATTCTGCTACCGTATTTTCAAAGTCAAGGAAATAAATATGGCTTTCAGTTCTGACAAGGAGTTTAGTAGATGTCAATATTAACACGTAATATTTTATTTGCTTTGTACTATCATTATTTATTTCTAATAGAAATAGAGGAATCGTGTGAATTTATTGAATTAGATTAATGGGTCCTAATCTAAAGGGTGGGACCTATAACAAATATGACATCTGGGGAACAGCAAAAGAAGTTACACAGTGAATAATACATTTTAAGCAAATATTTTAAAAGTATAACAGCTTCTTTTGTTTTACTTGGATACATGAGAGAAGATTAGAAAGTTATTTTTTTCCAGAAAAATTCTGATTCAGGGTTTTTTTTTTTCAGAAAATTAGTAAAATTAAGATTGTGAAAATCTCAAAGCACTGGAACATATTTATGACTTTGTGAGGAAAGTTATTAATATATTTTTTTATAATTGCATCAAGAACTTGTCATGATTGCCTACCTACATAAGTACCTGGTCTTGCACAGGACCTTCTCTTTTTTTTCTTTCTTTTTTCTTTCTTTTTTCTTTCTTTCTTTTCTTTCTTTTTCTTTTTTTTTTTTCCTGAAGCACATCAGATGTAAAGAAAAGGCAAATGAATGGCAACATTAATATTCTTGACATGTTCATGTAGTGTGATGATGAATGTCATAAAGGAGGCTATAAATAAAAAATAATAATGAAGCAATAACATAAATGGAGGTCTTTCCCCCTCTTTCACTGTTACTAGTGAAGCATTTAAGCATGTCCTTAGCTTTAGGTATGTGAATAGTCCATCAAAGTTAATAGTACTATTCATGTGTTTAAAATTAAACATTTGCATGAGTGAAGGCTTAAAGGTTTTAACTGAAATTCTTTACCAAAACTGAGCCTGTTGTGTTTTTAAGAAGAGGAGCAGTGACACAAAAATACATTTCCAAGCCATGTCTGCAGACAACACAACCTGACATCTAGAAAATTGCAGGCAAAGTAGTCAGTCAGAAGTCATACTGGAAATCTATTATTATAACCACAGAATGGCTTTTCTTTTCTTATCATCTAGAAAGTGTCTAACTACAAAAAGTTTACTCCTCAAGAAAAAGTGTTGAAAAGAAGGAGCTGTAGATTTGCAACCCATTTACTTGAGAATGGTGTAGAGTAGTTCTCACTTGGTGTAGGGCAAGATCTGAAATGCTGTCGTTCAAAAAGCAGCCACAAAGGAAGACAGATTCCTATCTTTTTGGTGCCTCACTACACCCCACAATATCAACACTTATTGCTGTTACAATATCTATTGCAACATCTATAAATTAAGAGCTTATTTGTGTAGTTATCTCCTCTATTATTACCGTATTATTTATTGGAGCAAGAGGATTAGATACCTGTTAAGGGATTACAGATGAGACATATATATTGCTTGTCTGAGTGACTGATCATCTCATTTAATCATGGATTTACTTAAGAAAACCAAAGCCTAATGAGCAAAGCTGGAGAACTGCCATATTCATCCCACATGTACCTCTTCTTTTATCAGTCTTTTTGTGAGTTGTTTCAGTTCTTGAAAAGTTGACTGAAATATCTTCTCTTTTTTACAATGATATCTTAGAAACTTATTTTCCAAAGCAACAGATGGATTGTTTAAGTTTTGATGCAATCTAATTATCTGTTGATTGTACTCATCTTCTGGACAATTTCTTTAAATAAAGCATTATTCTTGCAACATAATTATCATTTGAGCACTGTACCAAACATTTACATGAGTAAAAAAAAAGAAAGGATATTACTATTAAACTAAATATTAAGAAACCCACTGGAAGACATAATACCACCCATTGCTTTTACTGTTGTAATATATTGAGTGTTAAAGATGTTGACCATTAGGTCTTTAATGGGTGACAAATTATATATCTCTTATGCATGCAGTTTTTATATATATTTTATAATATATAAAAATATATAATTAGATTAGATTAGATATATTATAATTTATATTACAGTCTGACCCAATAATATATTAGAAAATTATATAAATATAATTTAGCACCTAAAATATTCTGAAAATACACACTTTAAAAAGCTAATCTGGATGGATTTACTTAAGTCATAACATACAAAAAGATATACATGTGGAAATAAATAATTTGGACCAAATCTTACTTCTGTTGACTCAGTCAGAAGACTACACAACTCTGGAGGAAAAGAGGTATCCAGTTAAAGATTTTATCTCATTTCTAAGTCTTTTTCATGGGATATTATCACATTACAAATCACAATGCAGATTATTAACTTTCCATGCTTATCCTAAACAATGTTAGGTTTACAACTCTTCCTCCTCATTACATGGAGATGTGTTATTCAATATGTCTCTCACATCCCACCCTTGGATTATTTATGTATAGAACACACTGAAGTTTCAGTTTTGTCATAGGACCACTTTATTATGGGCTCCAAGAAAAAGGCAATGTTGGAGCTGGCAACTGATTTTTGTTGTTGTTATTTGTTTGTTTGGGTGTGTTTGGATTTATTTTTTTAAGGTTTCTGTGAATTTGCAAAATTTCAAACTACATGGGAGGCTACCAAAGATATTAAAATATTGCAGATTTTCTAGGACTCATTTAAGTCAGAAAAGTCCATTGATGTAACTAATTTGAAGAAGCTGAGGCACCACCTGCTAAGTTTAGAGATTCATGCTGTAGTAATTTTTGGAATGTAAGCTTTACAAACTGTACTGAATAATTACTGTATTACCTTAGGTTTATTCAAAGACTTGAGAAGATAACTTGAGAAGATGTTACTTCTTATCATATTCTCAAGGATATATTATGTTTTATTTAATTAGCACTTTATGATTACAGTTGAGCAATTTTATGGGAGCTTAAATTTCTTGGCATGCTGTTCCAACTGAGTAGGAAGGATAAAGGAAAAGAGGTGATGTTTCCTATTTCCTGTCTACTACTGAACTATTGTGTGGACTTAGAGACCAGCAATCAAAAAAAAAAAAAAAAAAAATCAATTTTTCTGAGCAGTTTGAAAAAAGAATTTCTTTGGTTATAATAAATGTAAAATCTGCCTACATTTTAACACTTAGAAACACTTCCTCTAACAATTTTATATCTTTCTTATACTGTGGTGCCCAAACTGCACACAGTACTCAAGGTCCTCACCTTGAGTACTGCACCAGTAGAGTAGAGCAGGACAATCACTTCCCTTGACTGCCATTCTTGATGCACCCCAGATGCACGGTTGGCCTTTCTGGCTGCCGAAGCACACTGCTGGTTCATGTTCACCTTGCTGTCAACCAAAACCACCAGATCCCTTTCTATGGGGCTGCTCTCCAGAATCTCATCCCCTGACTATATGTATAACCAGGGTTGCCCTTTCCCAGGTGCAGAATCTGGCACTTGCTCTTGTTAAACTTTATATTGTTTGGTGATTGCCCAGCTCTCTAATTTGTCAAGATCTCTCTGAAAGGCCTCACCACCCTAAATGGAGTCAACATATCCACCCAATTTGGTATCATCCATGAACTTGCTCAAGAAACCTTCAAGTTCTTCAGCTGAATCATTTATGAAAACATTGAAGAGGACTGGTCCTAAAATGGAGCCCAGGGGAACCCCACTAGTGACAGGTCGCCAGCCTGATGTAACCTCATTTTCAATAACCCTCTGGGCCCAACCCACCAGCCAATTGTTTTTATTATGCTTTTGTCTAATTGTATTCTGTTCATTTTGTCCAGAAGGGTACTGTGAGAGAAAGTACTAAAAGCTTTACTGAAATCCAGAAAGATTACATTGACTGTTTTCCTTTGGTCAACCAGCTGGGTGATCTTGTTGTGGAAGGAAACAAAGTTTGTTAGACACGACCTTCCCCTAGTGAACCCAAGTTGAATCTGACCAATGACTGCATTCTTCTTTATGTGTTTTTCAATAACTCCTAGACTAATTTCTCCATAATTTTACCAAGCTGAAGTGAAACTGACAGGCCTGTAATTGCCAGGATATTCTTTCTAGGACTTCTTGAAAACTGGGACCACATTTGACAGCTTCCAATCAACTGTGATCTCTCCAGATTCCCAGGAATGTTGAAAAGTATTTGATAGGTCCCTGCACTTTTTCTACAAGAAAAAATCAGAACACATATTAAAAAAATATAAGGCTTTTTAGACACTTCCAGATGTTAATGGGAGAGGTTATACCTTCATAAAAGTTTATTAAAAAAGAGGCTAGATAAATACCTTCTAGAAAGGTCTCATTGTACTTGCTACTAGTTCAGTGCACAGACATGGCTAAATTAGCTCTAATAGTCTCTTTTCCGGCTATGACTTTCCTGACACTGTAACCCAATAACGATTAAATTATGAGAAAAAGTGTTCATTAAATGAAGAAGGCACTAAACAAAATACACAAAACAACAAAGTTCATAACATACAATCTGGGATGCTAATAATGCCTGCCAAAATTGGCCAATTTTTTACATCACATGATCTGGTTTCATTTTCTTTTTAATATCGCTAAACCTTAACTGATAGCATTTTCAATGCAAAGGATGATGTTTTAGCAGATAAGCTAAAAGGGTTTTGTCTTTAGTTGAAGTCTGGGTGGTTTTCCATTCTGAAAATATTATCATATTATTGATTTTTTGTTTGTTCATTTATTTTGTTTATTTTGTTTGTTTTCTTGTTTGTTTGTTTTTCTGTTTATGGAAGTGTAGAGGCCCCCCATTTTTGAAAAACAAATTTATATAATGGATCCTGCTATGAGTTTTTTATCAATTATAGCTCATTACTATTTCATGGTCAAACTATTTTATGTCTTAGCATCTACACTGAGAAAATCAAGCTTGTTTTTCCCTTGCCTTCAGTATCTTGACAAGTACACAACACTTTCCTCTTCTAGGCAATACAGTTAAAGAATGCATCATTTGAATAAGAAGAATAGGGGTCACATGTAGAACACACTCAGAGCCTCCATAGTATCTGAGGATGACAGGTGAGAGGAGGCCATGCTGGAAAGAGCTCTCCAGTCCAGTTCTAGACTCCCAGTACAAGAGAGACACAGAGCTACAGAGTACAACACAGAGCCACGAAGATGGTTAAGGGACCACAGCCTCTCAGCTCTAGGGAAAAGCTGAAAGTGCTAGGAATATACGGCCTGGAGAAGGGAAGAGGGATCTCATCAATGTCTAAATAATTGAAGGACAGGTGCAAATAGGGAAGAGCCAGGCTAATCTCAGTATTGTCCAGTGACAGGACAAGAGGAAATGGACACAAACTCTAACATAACAGGTTTCCTCTGAATATCAGGAAACACCTTACTATGCAGTTGAGCAACAACTGTCACAGATTGTCCAGAGAGTTTGTGGTGTCTCCCTCTTTGGATATCTACAAACGCTGTCTGGATATGGTCTTGGGTAATTGGCTATATGTGGCCCCATTTGAGCAGGGGGGATGGACCAGATGACCAGAAGAGGTCCCTTCCAACTTCAGCCATTCAGTGATTCTCTGATTCTGTGAAAGACAATAGGGCTTAAGGTGCAGCCAAGAGTCTGGGCCCCATAAGGAAGCTGAGGAGGCAGTGTGGGTGTGGCAGGGAGAGCAGGAGTGTGCAGGGTGAAAGTCACCCCAGGAAGACTCTGGGTTTGAGAGCAGGGGCTGGGGGAGCAGTGCCAGGCCTGGCAAAGGCTCAGCTCTCTTTTTGCCCCACTGCATGGAGCCTCCATGTGTTAGAGGAAGGGGGAAAAAGGGAGCAAGTGTGCTGCCAATGGGATCCTTGTGGATTTCATCTGAATTCAATTGCAATTGTTGGGGTTTGGCCTTTCTTGCTTTCTTGCTTTCTTTTTTTCTTGCTTGCTTTCTTTCCTTCTTTCTTTCTCTTTTTTTATCACTTTTTAATATAAGGGAAGCATAGCTTCTGCAAAACCTACCCTTTTAATTATTTCAGTTCATTTTCTCAGGTAGTAATTTTATGTGAACTCTGTGTGAGAAAGGGGGAGGCAGAGTATAGAAAAATAGCTCGAATTAACGATCAACAAGACCCTGGTCTCAATTACTTGTTCAAATGAATCCATGTAATACGTACTCCCATAGAATTTTATATATCTATTTTTAATGCCTTAAATGTTTAAAGAAAAATTATTCCCATATTATTTACTACCAATTTCTGATAGAGCAGAAGCAGATAAGACAAAAACATTCAGAAATTTATTTTCCAAAATTCCCAATTCAGTTAGACAGACAAAATATTTCTTGGACTTTTGGAACAAAGAACTAACAGATTCAGAATTCATTCTCATAATTTGTGCTACCAGACATATTTCCACTAAATTTTGCCAAAAGGATGATCCCATACACACAGTTTGTCTTTCATTTCAGATATCATATTGCATTATTTTCCTTTTCAGAATGTCTATTTTTAAATAAAATAGTAATAATAATATATCAACAACTTGTTGACTTTAAAATGACAAGTGTTTCAGAGCTGAAGAGAAGTGGTGACAAGCATTGATAATACAAAGCTAACAGCCTAAAGCTAGAATATTTTACCTTGTTAGGAAGTCTCAAAGGATTATGAGTTAAGTATCAAAAACAATATGAATTTCACATATTTCAGCACTTCAATAGCTGCTGTACAGGTTTCACACAAAAAATCAGCTACATCCTACACACTGTTAATAGTAAGTTTGGATTAAATGTAGTGACTTAAAAATAACCTTTACTGAACCAAAAATTCTACCTACTGCACCCTTGGTCCATTTCCATAGTCAGGGGAGTGTTATTCCTTATCATAAAAAAATAATAATAATAAATCTGAACTTAAATACTATTTTGGAAATCCATCATTCAGTTCCAATATCTTTAGTTAGTATATTTGTTATAATACAATACAACAACAAGGCAAAGAAATATTAAAGTTATTAAATAGTTATATTGTCTATGTTAGTTTTACAGGTAAAGCAACACTTTTTGTGAGATTAATAGTTAAAATTACAAAATTGTTTTTTTCTTATATGAACTAAAGTGATAGTTTATTACTAGTAAGTTTTTAGGGGTAAAAAACGTTTGGTGAAATAAACCTTATTTTCCATATTCCAGTATTTATTCTTTATTTTATTTTCAGGTATGCAGTTTTTCAAAATAGTTTAGATTACTTAGACATAAAATGCATGTGAAAATTTGGTCTAATTTGAGTCTTGGTACTTTAGTTAGAGAAATCATTAAATCTACTGATGTGTTTTTTATAATTCTTATACTTTTTATACTTCTACTTCAGTGGCAATCAAAGTAGAAGAAATTTTTGTCAATAAAAAAAAAAAAAAAAGTCTGGGAAAAAAAAAAGAAAAAAGAAAAAGAGGGAGGGGAGGTGGGAAAAAAAAAAAAGACAGCTGGTTGAAAATTAATCTAACAAAAAGGAAAGATTTTCTACTGAGATAACAGAAGCTCAATTTTACGTCATGAGATAATTTTCTTTGTAGAGGCTTGTATGATGTTCTGTTGAATTTTTGATGAAAATAATGGTGGTAACACATAAGGTTTTTGTTTGTTGCACAGCAGTGCTCACACAGCATAAAGTACTTTTTTGTCTCTCATGCTGCACCAGCAGTGAAGAAGCTGGGGGTGCACAAGTAGCTGGGAGGCGACACAGAAAGGACAGCTGGCCCAAACTGGTCAGAGGGACATCCCACACCATATAGAATTGTGCTCAGCAATAAAACTGGAAGGACAAAGAATGTTTTAAGTGATGACTTTTGTCTTCCAGAGAAACCACTGGGTTTGATGAGCTTGGCTTTCCTGGAAATGGTTGAATATTTGCCTGCCAGTGGAAGGAGTAAATTAATTCCATGCTTTGATCTGCATGTGTGTACAGATTTTGCTTTACACAGTAAACTGTTTTTACCTCAACCTACAAGTTTTCACACTTTTACATTTACTATTTTCTCTCCTATTCCACTATGATGGAATAAGTGAGTGGCTATGTGGTGCTGAGCTGCCTACCAGGATTAAACCACAACAAAAGTGGAAATCAAGATATAGTAACATTTGAAGCAGCCAGTATATTTGGATGGTCATGGCATTCATGCAAATATGCAAATACAGTGACTAGAATGAGTGGTTGACCTAGTTTCAGATAGGATAGGGTTAATTTTCCTCCTAGTACCTGGTATGGTACTCTGTTTTGGATTTAGGATGAGAATAATGTTCATAACACACTAATGTTTTAACTGTATTAAAGCAGTACTTACAACAGGAACACCTGCAGTACACTGATGACATCATTATATGGGGTGACACAGCAGCAGAAGTTTGTGAGAAAGGAAATAAAAGAATCCAAATGCTTTTGAAAGATAGTTCTGACATAAAACAAAATAAAGTCAAAGGACCTGCAAAGGAGATCCAGTTATTAAGAATAAAATGGCAAGATGGATGTCATCAAATCCCAATGGATATGATGAACAGAATAACAGCTATGTCTCTACCAACTAGCAAATAAATAAATAAATATAATAAAAAACTTTCTTTGGTGCCATGGGTTTTTGGGTTTTTGGAGACTGTACATTCCAAATTACAGTCTGATTGTAAACCTACTCTCTCAGATAACCTGTAAGAAGAACAATTTCAAATGGGGCCCCAAGCAATGACAAGCCTTTGAACAACTTAAACAGGAGATGTTTCATGTAGTAGACTTACGCCAATCAGAGTAGGACAAGATGTAAAGAATGTGCTCTGCACTGCAGCTGGGGAGATTGGCCCCACTTGGAGCCTCTGGCCCCACTTGGAGCCACTCGACATCAATACCTGGGATTTAGGATTTGGGAATACAGAGGATCTGAGGCCCACTACACAGCAACCAAAAAAGTTATTGGAAGCTGTTGTGGTTTAACCTGGCCGGCAGCTAAACACCACACAGCCATTCGCTCACCCTCCCCCCTCCCTCTCTGGGATGGGGAAGAGAAACGGGAAAGTGAAGCCTGTGGGTTGAGATAAAGACAGTTTATTGAGATAGAAAATAATAATAATAATAATATGTACAAACAAGTGATGCGCAATGCAATTGCTCACCATCCACTGACTGATGCCCAGCCCAACCCCAAGCAGCCGGCCCCCCGCCCCAGCTAGCCACCCCTATATATCATTCAGCATGACGCCAGATGGTATGAAATACCCCTTTGGACAGTTTGGGTCAGCTGTCTTGGGTCTGTCCCCTCCCAGCTCTTGCTGCACCCCCAGCCTGCCCGCTGGCAGGACAGAGCGAGAAGCTGAAAAGTTCTTGGCTTAGTGTAAGTATTGTTCTGCAGCAATTAAAACATCAGCATGTTATCAGCACTCTTCTCATTCTAATCCAAAACATAGCACCCTACCAGCTACTAGGAGGAAAAATAACTCTGTCCTAACTGAAACCAGGACAGAAGCATATGAAGGGGTTTGATCTGCTTCAGAAGTGGTTGGGACTGAAACACTGTCACCCCAACTCCTGGCACCCCAACTGCTGGGCTGGATGTTTAAAGGAAGGACCACTTTTACACATCATGCAACTGATGCTATGTGGAGCAAGTGGGTTGTACTGATTACTCAGTGGACTCAAATAGGAAACCCCAGTAGCCCAGGAAGCTTGGAATTGATTGTGGACTGGCCAGTAGGCAAATAATTTTGGGGTATCACCAGAGGAGGAGGTGGCATGTACTGAAGAAGCCCCACTGTATAACAAGCTGCCAGAAAATGAGAAGCAATATGCCCTGCTCACTGATGGGTCGTGTCGTATTGTGGGAAAGTATCAGATGTGGAAGGCTGCTGTTACGAGTTGCAGAAACTGCTGAAGGAGAAGGTGAATCGAGTCAGTTTGCAGAAGTGAAAGCCATCCAGTTGGCTTTAGATATTACTGAATGAGAAAAGTGGATAGTTCTCTATCTCTATACTGATTAATCATAACAGTTGACCTGTGGGTGTGGTTATAGCAATAGAAGCAGAGCAACTGGCAGTGCACAGGCAAACACATCTGTGCTGCTGCGTTGTGTTAAGATATTACCACCTGGGTAGAGAAGCTGGTTATAAAAGTACATCATGTGGATGCTCATGTACCTGAGTCAGGACACTGAACATCAAAACAACCAGCGGCTAGATCAGGTGGCTAAGACTGAAGTGGCTCATGTGGACCTGGACTGGCAACATAAGAGTGAAATATTTATAGCTCGATGCACTCATGACACCTTAAGCCACCAACAAACATATGTAACATACAGATGGGCTCATGATCTAGGGGTGGACCTGACCTTGGACACTGTTGAACAGGTTATTCACCACTGTGAAACATGCTGCAATCAAACAAGCCAAACTGTTAAAGCCTCTCTGGTATGGAGGATGATGGCTGAAATGTCAATATGGGGAGGCCTGGCAAACTGATTATGTCACTCTCCCTCAAACCTGCAACAAGCGCCACATACTTACAATGGTGGAAGCAACCACTGGATGGTTGGAAATTTATCCTGTGTCCCTAATGCCAGAACACTATCCTGGGCCTTGAAAAGCAAGTCCTACAGTGATATGGCACCCAGGAAAGAACTGAGTCATAGAATCATAGAATCATAGAATATCCTGAGTTGGAAGGGACCCTTAAGGATCATCAAGTCCAACCCTTGACACCGCACAGGTCTACCCAAAAGTTCAGACCATGTGACTAAGTGCACAGTCCAATCTCTTCTTAAATTCAGACAGGCTCGGTGCAGTGACCACTTCCCTGGGGAGCCTGTTCCAGTGTGCAACCACCCTCTCTGTGAAGAACCCCCTCCTGATGTGAAGCCTAAATTTCCCCTGCCTCAGCTTAACCCCGTTCCCGCGGGTCCTGTCACTGGTGTTAGTGGAGAAAAGGTCTCCTGCCTCTCGACACCCCCTTATGAGGAAGTTGTAGACTGTGATGAGGTCTCCCCTCAGCCTCCTCTTCTCCAGGCTGAACAGGCCCAGTGACCTCAGCCGTTCTTCGTACGTCTTCCCCTCCAGGTCTTTCACCATCTTCGTAGCCCTCCTCTGGACACTCTCCAACAGTTTCATGTCTTTTTTATACTGTCAGACAATGGGACTCATTTCCAAAACAACCTCATAGACATTTGGGTCAAGGAGCATCATATTGAGTGGGTGTATCACATCCCCTGTCATGCACCAACCTCTGTGAAAATTGAGCTATACAATGGACTGCTAAAGACTACATTGAAGGCAATGGGTGCTGGAACATTCAAACATTGGGGTACACATTTAACAAAGGCTACCTGGTTAGTCAACACAAGGTGATCTGTCATCCAAGATGGACCTGCTCAATCAAAAATGCTATGTACATGTAGACAGGGATAAAGTCCCTGTAGTGCACATAAAAAATTAAAAAAAAAAAAAAAAAAGAAAGAAAAAGAAAAGAAAAAAAAAAAAAAACATGCTGAGGAAGGCATTCTGGGCTATTCCTGCCTCAAGCAAAGTCAAATCCATTCATGGGATTGCTTTTGCTCAGGGACCTGGATGCACTCTCTGTTTAATGCAGAAGAATGGTGAAATGTATACCTCAAAGGGATTTAATGTTGGTTGAGGAATAGCCCATGATTTGAATTGTATTACATTAATTACTATGTAATACTGTATGTCATCACTATTATGATTTCTCTATGTCCTATTAATGGTATCACAGTAACAGCCATGAAGATAATGACAAATGAATTTTGGTAGCATTGGACAAGCATAGATATGGATGGAATCAGAAAGGGCTTCAACGTGTGATGATTCAACATCACACACCATCTCTTCTGCCCTGAAAGACTGTTGTGACAGATGGATCCCAAAGTCAATCACAGACTAAACAAACATTTTGTATACATATATGAAAGGTGGTGATTAATTGGGATATATTGGAAAATATGGGACCTGAACATGACAAAAAAGGTATGGAATGGGGTGGATATTGTCCTGGTTTTGGCTAGGATAGAGTTAATTTTCTTCCTAGTAGCTGGTATGGTGCTCTGTTTTGGATTTAGAATGAGAAGAATGTTGATATGTTTTAATGATGATAACATGTTTTAATTGTTGTAGAGCAGTGCTTACACTAAGCCAAGGACTTCTGAGCTTCTCACACCACCCTGCCAGTGAGGAGACTGGAGGTGCATGAAGAGCTGGAGAGGACAGAACCAGGACAGCTGACCCAAACTGCCCAGAGGGGTATTCCATACCACATGACATCATGTTGAACGATTAATATGGAGGGGCTGGCTGGGGTTGGGGAACCACTGCTCAGGGATGGGATGGACATCGTTCAGCAAGTGGTGAGCAATTGCATTGTATATCACTTGTTTTGTACACATCATTAGTAGTACTATTATCACTATTACTATTTTCTTTCTTTCCTGTCCTAATAAACTGTCTTTATCTCAATAAACAAGCTTTTACTTTTGTTCTGATTCTCTCCCCATCCCAGTTTGTGGGGGAGGGTGAGTGAATGTCTATGTGGTGCTTAGCTACCTGACAAGTTAAACAACAGTGGCCATAAAATACATTGCTAAAATGTTTTGGAAATGTTTAAAGTGCTGTTTGTTTTTTTGTTTGTTTGTTTTTTGTTTTTTTTGGGGGGGGGGGGTAGTGGTATGATGGTTTTTTTGTTTGTTTTTGATGGTCTGTTTTGTTGTTGTGTTTTGTTTCTTTGTTTGTCTGTTTCTCATAGCCCAGATGGAGCTATAATGTCCCTCTTTCCACCTCACCCCTGTCTGGAGCAAGAACATTGTAAGAGGAGGCTGAAGGGAGGTCTCATGGCAGCTTACAGATTCCTCATGAGGGTAGAGTGGAGGAGCAGGCACTAATCTCTGCTCTCCACTGACCAGCAACAGGACACAAGAGAATAGTATGGAGCTGTACCTGGAGAGGGGAGGTTCAGCCTGGATGTCAGGAAAAGGTACTTCATCAAGAGGGTGGCTGGGCACTGGAACAGGCTCTCCAGGGAAGAGATCATGGTAGAGCCTGACAGAGTTCAAGAAGTATTGAATTCAGACATATGGTCTGATTTTGGGGTTATCTTGTGCAGAGCCACGAGTTGGGCTTAATGATTCTTGTGGGTCCCTTCCAACTCAGGATATTCTATGATTCTATGATTAGAAAATCCATGGACACCCAGCCATGATCCATCCCTTAATCCAGTGTTCATACTGTTGGAACTAAAGTTGCCACACCTGGTTCTCTGACAGATACATGATAACAGTGAGGATGCCTGTGAAAGACTTTTCACGTACTGATAGGGATGAAGTCTGGGACCATATGGATCTAAACCCAAATGTTGCGACTAAGGATGGAAGTAACTGATCGCAGACATTCAAAATTCTCAGCTTCAGCCAGTTTTTTTTTTCTTTATGTCAGCTATGCTGTATATTTATACTTTAATCACATTTTAATAATTTGTTATAAATATGTCTTTTGAATCACTACCTTAATTTACTTTTTTTTTTTTTTTTTTTTGAGGAGTATTTAATAACTCTAGTGGTTTTTTTTTTGACATCACTACTATTTCACACCTCTTATACAGAGTTGTTTCTCTCTCCAACTTTTTCTTTCAACTTGTTTTTAGATTTTTTTTAAAAAAAGTTTGTGATACCCCTCAAGATGTATATATATGCTTTCTCACAATATAAAGTTATTAATAAATTACTTACAATGCATAACCATTAAATTTGTTGGAACTCTGGAAAAATTATGACTAACTAAGTATGAACAGATTGCAGCACTAAATACTGTCATGTGGAGGGACATAGGATTATTTTTTAAAACTATATCTAGTACAGTATTAGCCTGGACTATCTAACACCTTCTAAGGAAGTGTTTGGGCATAGGACAGTGATGGACATGTCCTTGTTGGGCTTTGTGGGTGTGGAACCATATCCACAGAGTGCGTATGTTGTTTCCTTGTTCTGGGAAGTAGAAGAGTACAGCCATGTCATGCCAGTTGACCTCAGGCATGACCCACTTAAGTTGACTGGTATAGAGGTTGCTCATAAGTCTATGCAAAGCCAGAGGTAGGAAGATTTACCTGAGGGATGGTCATTTTGATCCATTTTCAGTTCTTGGTTCAAGGTCTACCCATGGTATTCTGGGTATCAAAAACAGGAGACAACTTTCAAAAAGCAACTTCATCACTACCAAGTAAAAGGGAATAAATGTATTTTCTCATTATGATTACTGTGAGCTTTAGGTCTTACAGATTTCTAAATGCAAAGAACATAGACATTCATGAACATTTTCATTAGACCTTGAAAAAATACTGGAAAGAGGAGTGAAATCAGTATTACAATATGAGTACACCATTAATCCTAAATAAGGTCTCTTAGGACAACCTTTTAGGATATTTATAGAAATTTAATAGTAATTTAAAAGAAGTCCAGCAGATAAAAGGATATGGCTTAAATCACTTTAACGTCTGTAAAAAGTCATATATAAATTTTAGGATTGTAGGATAATTCAGATTGGAATGACCTCAGGAGGTTATTAAGCCCCACCTTCTACTAAAAGTAGAGTCAGTTTGAAGTCAAACCAGACTACTCAGGTAACTTAAATGAGAATTATTTTGGACTTGTTTCTCAGTTCTGCTCCACTGCATTTCCAGAAATATTTAAAATTTTATTGAAGCAAGAAATTATTTTTCCATTACTGATAGCATTATGGTGTTTGTTGTTGTTGTTGTTTAGTTTTGTGCTTTTTTGTTGTTGTTTTGTTTTGTTTTGTTTTTTTAAATAAGTCATTCTAAATAGAACAGAATAGAATAGTTTCATTTAGAAGGGACCTATAAAGGCAAACTAGTCCAACTGTTAGGGACTGACCCAAAGGTAAAACATATAATTAAAGGCATTATCCAAATGTGCCTTAAACATTGACAGGCACAGGGTACCAACCACCTCTCTAGAAACCCTGTTCCAGTGTTGAACTACTCTCTTGGTAGAAAAGTTTTGCCTAAATTCCAGTCTGAACCTCTCCTGGCACAGGTTTGAGCCATTGCCACATGCTCTGTCACTTTATACCAGGGAGAACAGATGAGCACCTCCTGCTCCATTTTACTTCCTCAGGAATTTGTAGATAGCAACAAGGTCACCCCTCAAGTCCCTTTTCTCGAACCGTAACAAGCCCAGTGGCCTCAGCTGCTCCTCAGAGGACATGTTAAAACAAAGCTTTAACCAGCTTTGTTGCTTTCAACTGGACATATTCAAGTATCTTAGTAACCGTTTTTGTGTTGTGGAGCCCAAAACTGCAGGTAAAGCCACACCAATGCTGAATATAGTGGGATAATCACATCTTTTGACTGGCTGGCTATGCCATGCTTAATGCACCTCAGAATATGGTTTATACTCTGGCCCACCAGGGGACACTGCTGACTCATGACCTCATCTCGCTATTAACATACTTAGAATAGCCTGGTGCATCATTGGCCAGTTTTAAATCTAGCTGAGCTTTGGCTTTTTGTGTTTTCTTCCTGCACACATGAACTGCAGCTCTATAATCTTCCCATGCTTAGGGAGATTATCCACTTTCTTTTTCTGCCTGAGATCCTGGAGGAATTCACTGTTCTGCCAAGGTGCTCTTCTGAACCACTTTCTTGACTTAGAACACAATGGTGTTGACTGCTTCTGTGCTTTTAAAAGATAGTTCTTAAAAAAATAATATTTCAACTTGATACTCCTGCTATTTTAACCTAAATTAAAAACAAAATTATATCTGAAATACAAAAGCAAATTTCACCCGCAAGGTTCATTCTCGTTGTCATTATGCTATGTTTTCTAAATCCAAATTAATTTATTTTCAATCTCAATCACTTATTAGAGTGCCACAATTTTGATATGTTTATGGTCTTATCTCTTAGGGATATATTAATTTAAAAAAAAAAAAAAAAGTAAATAATTTTCAGACAATGAAAGAGATCTAGAGAAAATCTCAGCCTTCTTAGTTGGGGTACTTGGTGCCAGTATTTCAATAACTGAAGGATAGATTAAAAATATACAGTGCAAGACTAATCATAGAATCATAGGATCATAGAATAGGATGGAAGGAACCCATAAGGGTCATCAAGTCCAACTCCTGGTACTGCACACGTCTACCCAAAAGTTTAGATGATGTGACTAAGTGACATGTTAATTCTGAATATCTATTTCTGAATATCTATTTCTGAATATCTTCTTGGATACATGGAATACAGCCAGAATCCTCTCAGAGACGTGTCTCCATCCTCTAAATGTAATGTGCACTGTTGTCAAGGACAACTGGAGATTCTGTATTATTTGCAAATATGTATTCTTACTT
Organism: Heteronetta atricapilla; assembly: GCA_011075105.1. NCBI lineage: Eukaryota > Metazoa > Chordata > Aves > Anseriformes > Anatidae > Heteronetta > Heteronetta atricapilla. Next base: position 132,243,373 of record CM021731.1, on the reverse strand, counting down.
GTAATGGGAAAAACAAACTTATCAAGAAACTGTGATTCAAATAAAACATTTTGATTATTCACAAAAAGCTTCAGCCTTATTAGTATTATCTTGTGATATTGTTCTTTTAGATATATGTCATGTATATGTTTATATAAAATATAGATAAATATATAGTAGTTCTATATCCATATATATCTATAAATATATATTCACATATACAAATATATATATATTGTTTTATTTTTTCTAAAAGTTTAGTCCTGTTTTGTGTGGATTTAGGCAGATCCAATAGGGCTGCAAAGTCAAACCGGACACTGTGATTTTCAACATCATTCTTAGAATTACCTGCACTCTATGATGGGCTCTCTGGCTGGAATATACTCGAGAAAGTTGTGTAGAAACCAAAAATAATGATAGAATCCAATTTGGAGTAAACCCTTAAAGGTAAAATTTAGAAAAAAAATATTCTTTTAGTATTCCACTGGCCTCAAACAAAAGGTTCTTGTTCAGATTAGAAATAAAGGCTATTTACCACAAACCATTATGAACACATTTTTTGAGCTTTCTGCAGGCAATAGAAGTTTATTCAGCAAAATCATGATATATCAAAGATGCTGTTTATTCTGTAAATGTAAGGAGATCCAGGAACAGCAAAATAATGTATCTTTGATATTATTTCAGTGCAACAGAATGATCTTGAGGATCTTGACAGAAGATTAAAAGATTTTTTTAATCTAATAACATTATTTAAAGACATAGTATTCAATCCAATACTCAGTAATATTTAATTTGATAGTTAATGTCATAGAAATTAAAAACAATGTCCCAGTACAGGTTTTAAAGATAAGTAAACTCAGGAAAAGCAAGGCTAAGAGATTTGCCCCAAATCACACAGCAAAGTAATGAGAGGGTAAAAATAAATTAAAAAAAAAAAAACAGTAAAATAAAATAAAATAAAATTAAAATAAAATAAATAAAAGTCCCAAATCTGAATTACCACTTCAACTGTGTTATAATAAATTGGATTAACTTAAAAGGAACTTTTTCAGGGTTGCAAAAGGAACAAGCTCATTTTGAGCCACACTGTCTCTAGAGAAAATACACAAAAAAATTCTCACCCTCAAGATCTAACACAAAAATAGCAGAACTACAGGAGCCCTGAGTTCACTGTACAGGCTTATGTCTTTGGGCAGACACAAATTACCTCTAACACACCAAAACTGTCCAAAGAGCAAAGCATATTAGCGACCATACTTTTAAGATATCTTCTTTCTTTCTTGTGCTCACCCAAGACCAGCACTCAGTAAAAAAAAAAAAAAAAAAGAATTTAAGGTACAGTTTGATGCAGACAAAAGCAAATAATTATTTATCTTGCTATTTACCTGCTATTGGTAGCTGCATGAAACTAATGAAGTTTGCAGAACTTCATGGTTCAAGACAACTGCTTTCACTGTAAACATTAGCTAATTTATCAGTCATGCCATTTTTTTTTTGTCTGTGGCAGAGGGGTCAGAATTAGATGCTCTTTGCAGGTTCCCTCCAACACAAACCATTCTATGATTTTATGTCCCCATTGTAGCTTCCCTGCTATTCATTTTGTCTGTCATCACAAGTACAATAGAACATGGCAGTGAATAATCTGTCCTGAGTTTATAAAAAAAGCTGTGTGATTCCCGTTCTGGCTAAGGAACAGAAGACTCAGATATAGCTTTATTTTGCTGCCACAGAATTCCTCCCAGATGCTGTGCACTCAGCTATGGGCACTTTCAAAGTACGGATAAGGAATTTATTTTTCCTGTAATACAAATCATCATCCTCATTATGTAAGGGATACACAGAAATCTTCCCCAGAAATGAGAAGGCTGTCTTGTAGCCCACCACGTATGAATTTTTGCAGTGAGAAAACAAGGTCAAGGCAGCATGGAACAATGTGGTTTGGGCTTGAAGGCACTAGGACAGCAAGGTAAAGGCACTGTGTACTAGCATTAATTACTGTGGTTCTGGTCATCGTACAGTCTGCAGGGAAGACTTGAATGATGTCTTTCATTTCTCTGCCAGGGAAGCCAGCTGCCTCACTCAAGAGTAGAATCCAAATGTCAGCTGACATATCAGAATATGGGTGACAGGGGCCTGGGTTTGAAAGAAAACTGAAATCCCCGTTACTATAAATACAGAAAAACAGTGCAATCAGTTGTAGGGTAGGTTAAATTCACTATAAAAATTGCAATTGTGTAAGTTTCTGCAATTTTATCTCCCTGTCTCCCTCCTTTCCACACTGAAATAAGAAACATCTGAAGAATACCCCAAAACACAAACTCCCAGAGCAACTGCTTAAACTGAAAGATAAGGTTCACTGGGTAGAAAAGGCATATAATTTGTGTATGACTGGATCTTTCAAGGCAAATTGCAGATATTTTCTTTGACGAAGAAAAATCTAAAAGAAAAATATTGAAATAAAATTAATGAGATTAAGCTGCTGAAACAACAATGGTATTTAAAACACTGTTGAAATAAAAGTTCATCAATAAAGAATGAAAGAATAATGTCTTATGTTTATGTCTTATAGTTTGCATCTCTTTCTGTCTGAGTAGATTAAAAAATATATCATTGTGTTTATAAGCTCAGCAAAAATTTTAGGATAGCTGTGCATTTCTAACCCATTCACAAACATTCATAAATTGGAGTGAATGAAAATAACACAGAAGATGTTTTCAAGTTCATCAGGATTTTGGGGAAACTAACAGTAAAGACCAAAAGAATATTTACTACAAAAAGATTCTTCTTTCTTTTTCCTCACAAACACTGTTATATATCAATTTTTATTGCATTATATTCCTAGGATTATCAATTTGTCCAGAATTTAGGTCTCATAGTCACAAGTTTCATCAGCCTTAAAGCTAGCAAATGAGTTAATGTTGTATAAAAGAAACATTATTTACAGATTGACATTTTTATTTATTTTCTTATTTTAAATAATGGACTGGATGATGTCATGAAAACTGCACTATTGAGACTGATCATATCTTGTCAGGAGTATAAGATAAAGATGTCACAGCAATACTTATTAATATTTTGGATGACTATTCTCCATAGCTAAAATGTTGAAAATGTGAAGGCTGAATTTATAAGTAGAAAAACAAAGGAAAAACATATATACTCCTTTAATATAAATCAATATTTTTGACAGCTGAGTCGGAATTGTTACTAATTGAAATTTCCCCAGTGAAGGCAGCATACTCCAGATGGATGTCAGTTCAGATGGAAAAGAAACAAATAGAATGCTTCAGAAAGGTAATAGGAAGTTTCAGAAAGGTAATTACATAAACTTTGTGAGCTGAAAGCCAAATCAGTAGCTGTTAGCACCTAACTCCAAAGTGTCAGCTGTGAAATAAACTTTACAGTCTAATCTTCCTTCTCTCTTTTTTCTTTTCCTTTTTCTTCTTTTTATCTTTTTTTTCTGATACTAACACTTCATCTACCACCTCTAATAAAAGGATACCTCTTCAAACAAAGCACAAGGTATGACTAAGCCCAGTATTACTGCTAGTGACAGTGGCACATCTGCAAAATTGGATCCAGATCAGAAAAGAGCAGTGGGGTCTTTACAGCTCAAAAGAATGCATTGCAAAGGATAGGATGACTGAATTACTGACTGTCTCTATCATCAGCTGGTACAAAGAAGGGTGTGGTCCCTGATAGGTCTAGTTCTAAGACATTGATTTCTGGGCCTTATTCTGCTTTGAGGTGATCAAAATGCTTTTCAAAACTGTTTTCCACCTTTGCTTTCTGTCATAATTTTTACTTTACCCCTTCTTTACTGAGCAGGATGTAGTGATCTTATTGCAATAGTAAAAAGATATAATAATAATATAAGCAAATTAATGAATTGCTAGTTTAAAAACTTAAAGTAAACAATAAATATTAAAAACAACAACAACTACAAAATGATCCTAGGTTAGTATTATCTTCATGTTGTCATATACCAAATCCAACAGTATTTCTAAAGAAAATGAAGAGCATATAATGTTTGCTGGTGTTAACATCACTATAGTACACTTTTAAATTTATCTGCTTTTACTTTGTCCACGAGATTGTTAAAACTGCACCAAAACTAATAGTAAACTCTTGTAAAATACACAAGGAGGTTGCTTCTGTTCCAAAGTCATAGAGTCTGCCTAATTTTTATGAGAAGTATCTGGTGCTGGCTGTATTTGTAAATAAAGTACTTTGGTAGTATTTCATTCTTACGAAGTTTGGAAATTACTATGTTTCTTCCTGCAGAGTGACTAGGGCTGCTCAGGTAAGAAGCAATCCACTGTTATGAAGTGATTGTCCCTTATAAAGTAATTTAATAGTGTTGAAAAAAATAGTGGTATCCATCACTATGTGGATTATAAGCAGCTATTTCTAAGTTTTATTTTCATTTGGGTTAGAAAAGAACACCTTTAGACATTCTTCTTTTCATTAGCTAGGAGAAGTCTGTTTACTGCCAGCCAACCTTACAGTAACTATGCTACATTTCTCAAACCCAACCTTAATCTCTTATTCAATGGCTATTGCAGAAATGCAGTCATATCTCTTACAGTGGCATGAAGAAAATCTAATCCATGATGATGGGAATTAATGTGAAGTATGAGAAAGTTCAGTACATTAGCTATAAGGAACAACAAAATAAAGTACTTTACAGGTGGTTGGTGTGTCACTAGTAACTAAAATTAATGGGTGATGTAAATAGTTTTGTCAATAGTTGGTGTATCTATATCACTAAAGAGACACAAGAAGTAGCACTATGAATATCAAATTTTTATAATTTTTTCAAAATGTCATCTACAAAGAAGTTGATGATGGGCAATACAACTATTTCTTTTTAGTACAGGTGTCATTAGGGTTTTGAGTTCACTGTCATTGTGCAGTTGCATTGAAATGTGTACAGTACACCTTCAGTATGACACTCCAACAATATACAACTTGCTTCCACAGCACCCGTATTTGAAAGAATATAGCTTCTAGACATGGATGGTTTTCTGTTTTAGAGTAGGTTCTGTTTCTCTCACTGGCATAGCATGATAAAGGACATGTGTGACTCCATCACGCCTGACTGCCTTTCTTAAAATATACAGAAATATAGTGGTATCCTGGGGGGGGGGTGAAGGGGGTCAATAAATGGCAAAGAATAATTTAAGTATTGACTTATTTGGACAAAGTGTCTAGAATTGCATCCACAACATAAGAACATCCAAAACTAATAAAAACCCTGCTCTAATAGGTATCTATGAGGATTACACTGTCTGGTTTAACATACTTCAATTTTTTTCTTGTTGCAGTTCTGAAGCCCAAGAAAAGATTTTGCTTTCAAAATCCCTACAGTCTCACTCCCTTAGCTACCGAACAACATACTTTGTCCCTAGAGAAGTCCCTGCCTGCAGCATTATATATTGTACAGTGCAGAACACATCATTGGCAATGGATGATCATAATAAAGGTATTTGACTCGTGAATGCGGCAATTAGATAGGTAAAAAACTGACTCTACTGGGAAAAGGGCAAATTCCAAAATGTTCTGTGTTAAACTTTCTGAATTTTCTGGCTGTGTAGGTTGAGCAGTCTGCAGATCCCACATACGATTGAGCCAGAAGACTCTGGTGAATGAGAATTTGGGAGCAAGCTTGAGGCAGAAAGAATGAAGTGTTTTCAAAAGTATTCCAGATGGCTTAGCAACTACAAGACAAATCTTTTTGAAAGTCAGAGTAGTCAACTGAAAATCCCCCACAACCCTCTTACTGCTGGAGACATAGTTATGTGTGCATATATACACATTTACTCTACATCTTCGGCATTGTTGCTCATTGTTCACACTGAGAAATACTTTTTTCTTAATGTTATACATTAATGAATGAGACACAGCTATGTTAGTGACTGAGCTTTGAACTGAAAACTGACAGGTGTGCTCTTGTGGGACAATACAAATTCTAAAAGCAAGAGAATAGGACAATGAAGTTAGGAACAAAAAGGAGAAATACTTATTAAAAAAAAAAAAAAAAAAAAAAAAAAAAAAGAGGCCAGATTAGCATCTGCTTAACTTTAGATTCACCTTTCTAAAGAACATTCTAGCCATAGGCAGAACAGTATTTGTAACACTGATACCTCACCTCTCCTCTTAGAGTTGCCCTTTAGAGGGATGTGTAAAAAATATATAAACCAACTGAGCAGCATCTCTGTAAACTATTGTCTTGAAAAGTAAATAAATAAAAAATAAAGAGTTTAAATTTATTATAAAAGGCACTGTGACCCAGTAAAAATGGAAACTAGAGGTGAAATCCACAACATGGAATCACCTAAAAATTGGATCTCTGAATCTGTTAGTGCATCTTGAGTTCACTAATAATTTGTGGGGAGAATCAGACAATTGGAATAAGTTGTTCCTTCTTAAAATAAAATCAGTGTTGCCCTGTGTAGCTTGTTAGTTTGCTTAACTGTTGATAAAGATAACTTTAGCTTGTTTAGCTTGTTAGTTTGCTTAACTGTTAGTTTGCTTATAGACCTATAAACAGAGAGAGCCAAATTAGGAAAGACAAATCTTTAAATATATTTTATCTTTAAATACAATTATTACAGCAGTGAAAAAGCTGAAAGCTAAGAAAACATAAATGAGTGGCAAAGCTGAACACATAAACATGAAACAACATACCTATAGGAGAAGCAAACAATAAATCAGTGAATTTAGAGAAATTTATTTGAAATATGACAAATTTAGTCTAACTGTATTTTTGGTTATATTTGTTACTGTTGAGGTAAAGTTATAGCACTTTCTCAGTGTGTTTTGCTGTTTTTTGTTTCTTTGATTGATTTTTGTTGTTGTTCTTTTAAATTTGAGATATGTTTTTTTATGTGTTAACCCAATTCTTGTGCCCATGTGCAAAATATGATGAAGTTTGGCTTTTTTCAGTGTTTGTAAATTGTCTTGTTTTTCCTTATAACTACAGAGCTATTCCAACAGTTTTTCTAAGGACTCCTCTACAACCGTAAAATAGGAAGAAGGATCACAGGTGGAAAAATGACTAAGTAGAAAAAAAAGAAAATCAAATGCAAAATTAAGCATAACAGAAATCTATTCACATTCAGAACACAATAAGAAAGGGATATTATTGATGTATTTTAAAGAAATTATTCTAAAAACTCAAAAGGGATAGAGCAGATATATGGAAAAACATCTGTTTACCTGGAAATTTAAATTTAGATTTTGATATATAATTGCTATGAACTTTACATGTAAAGACTACTTTTCAAAAGTTAAATCCAAGTTGAATAATTCTTACTGACCAGAAGAATCTGTATGTGATACAGTGATGCACATGAAAGTGAACAATGGAAAACAAAGAGGTACTTGGGGGAAAACTGGACTAGCCTGCAAACAAGGCTATCTTTGTTGGCAAAGTACAGACAAGAACACTTAGCAAGCACCCATTTGTGTGTGTTTATATAAATTCTTGAATGGAAAGCATAATCTAAGCATCGCTATACCATACTAAATCCTTTATTAACTCTCGTAGGTGATGACAACAACCTTAATGTTTCCCACAAGCAGATACCTTTCAGACTCATGCAAGGAAATAGGCTTTCCTGCATCACATCATCTATCACAATCCATATCTATCAGATGATAAATTGCTCTCACCAAAAGGGCTTTTATTGTTGATTAAATGTGTGATGTGTATATTGCAGCAGTTTGTTGTATTTAAAAGCTGAGAAATCGTATGTTTCTGATTTCTTTCCTCATTCTCTTTAGAAATAATGAACATATTCTTGAAGTACTATTTTCGACCTTCGTTTTGAATCCTCAAAGATACTATGCCAGTTTCTCTAGCCAGTTACATTATAGTAGCAAATTGAGGTTGCTGTCACAGTGACACAGAGGACAGAAATCTAGTAAAGAGTAGGAAGCTATCTGTCAAAAGTCAAAAGGTACTTTGATTTATAGCAATACAATATATGTCCCTACAGAAACTTTGCTTGTCAGGTGCCTTTTTCTAAAAAGATGAAACTAAAAAGCATAAAGGTGAAATTGAGTTAAAGATGAATTCTCTATGCAAATGCCACATTTTACTTTCAAATTCATAAGTACACTTATCCATCATCTTCCAGAAAAAAAAAATAAAATAAAATAAAAAGTGGTGATAAATGAAAAAGCAGATAATGGATAAGTACTATAACAGACCAATTATAGTGAATGCTAAAAATTGCTTCTTTACAAAATTATTCTCAGCCCCTTTTGTTCTTTTGATTTATGTGTCATATGACTTTTTAATCTCTATATTTTGTTTGATTTTAAATAGCCCACTAAACAGCTTACATTTAAAGGCTGGCCTTTCTTTCTTTCTGTACAAGGCAGATTGTATCTTCCCCAAAGATAGTTCATTACAAAAGATATTGCTTGCTCTCTGTGGATACCTACAACCTAACATGTTCATCCATATTAGTCTTGATGGTATACAAGAAGATTCTCATTAAAGGTATAGGCAATAACTGTTTGCTTTTTCCTCCAAACATAGTACCAACAACACAACATATCCAAACTATCTAGCAAAATTATGATATTTTTGTGAAGTTAGAAAGTGATGAAGGAAAGTTTTTGGTTGAAAGCATGAGTAGTATCTTTCAAAACCTGCTGGAACAAACAAATATCTTAACCTGTTTAAGTGCAGAACTTACAGAAGCATATAAAGTTAGTATCATGTACCATCATGTTAACATCATGTAACATCATGTACATAAAGTTAACATCCAGTACTGAGGTCAAAAGGTTGAGCTACAGTCAAGTTTAAAACAGCTGACCAAACAAAACAAGGCTCCACATATCTTTGATAATGTCTTTCTACACACTATTTGTAAAAACATCTTACAAAGTTCTAAAGAATTTCTTTTTCCCTTTTAAATATATTTAATTAACAAAATTTAGAATTAGAACTCACTGTATAGATAGGGTCATAGATGTCTTCTGGTTTCTTACTAAAAAGAAAGAAAAATATTCCAAGTTAATTAATGGCATGTGTGTTATGTCCTGTGTATTTTACGAAGTTACCTTCTCATATGACCTAGCATATAATGAGGAAAAGTGTTTTCATTCTTGTGCTTTATTCACCTTCTGACATTATTAAGAATATCCTTACACGTCCTTTATGGATATGGATAGACACGAGTTTCTCAAGATCTCACTCCTACAGCACAGTCTGCCCACTGCACCAGGAGTTATTATTGAAGCAGTCCTTACATGTAGGTTAGTGTGTTCACAAAACCAGCAGATATCTAGGTGGTTTAAATGTCCCTGCTTGAACAAGGAGGTTGAAACAAAGTTCCTTCCGATCTCAACTATTTTCTCATTCTGTGATTTGGAGATCTATTATGTAAGTATTTACCAGGAGCAAAGGTTTCAGATGAAAGCAAAGTTTAAAAGCTAACATTATTTTCTGTGAAAAATGTCTGTTTGTTTTGTTTGTTTTTTTTAAAGTCACCAGCAATGTCTTTATGAGAATTCTATAGGAAGGAGGAAAACAACAACAACAACAACAACTAATATAATCACCATTACATGCTGTGTAGGCTTTTTTAATGTACATATTGAAATCTAGAGATTTCAAAACCAGTTCAGGACAGGGAAGTTGCAGCTAGAGAGAAATTGGTGCAATATTCTGCATACACAGTGTAGTATTTATATTTTCAGTGCTGAAAAGATTTAAAGCCCAGTCAGTGCAAAGAAACACATTTGCTTTATGTCTAAATATTTTGAATGCTTACAGTTGTACCATGAAAGCTGATGCATCTGTAATTATATTATGACTCTTTTTTCTACCTTCTTAGGATTTATTTTGTTGAGTAAAAAATATTATTTCATAATTAAGTAGTGTAGGGGAAATAACAACAAAAATATTATGAAAATAATTTATAACATCACAGAGAAATCTATATATCACAATATTTGAAAAACTAATTTCCAATATAAATAATCAGTATTTCTTATTCTGCTTGCTTTCTCTCTATTGCATTACTGAAAGCTTGCAAGTAGTGAGAAAGAAAGAGGAAGGAAAAATTAAAATCAATAAACCAAGAATTAATGCATGACTCTTTCATTCTTCCATTTCTTAGTGAGATATGATTTCAGAATTAAGAACATTTCTGTCAATTAATTGTTTCATTAGATGTCTTGACCAGCTTTGTCACTTATACACTACTTTCCAAAAAAATATATATGACAGGTCCTTTGGTCAAAAAGCTCAAAATCAAGCAAGTAAAGGCTGTACAGCAGCTGTCCTGCCAGCACTATATTTCACTAGAGAGACCCAAGCATTAGACTACACTGAAGATGGGAGAAGTTAGAAGTAATCACTGGCATTGACTTTGGTAGAGACTCCATCAAAATGCTCTCACTGGGAATTATACATACTACATCACACCAAGGTTTTAAGACTTACATGTGGGTTAATCTTGATATGAAGTATTGCTCTGTGAAGCCACAGGGGCTCTGAAAAGGCAAAAGCACTATGTGGAAGAGCCATTAGGGCTCTATTAAACAAGAAACTAATAGAGAGAGATGTAAAAACATATATATACTTTTTTTTCTGTTGTGATTTTTTTCTTTTGTTTTAGTTTTGGGTGGCTTTTTGTTGTTGTTTTCCCTTGAGATCTTTGTTTCAGAATGTTTTCAGGTAACACCATCTATTAAATACAATATTGAAAAAACATGAAGAAAAGGAAGAAAAAAATGTTTCTGACCTTTTTCTAGTATTTAATGCTGCTGCAAATGAAAAAGACGAACTAGTTCCAGATAATAGTTCCAGAAACTGTTCTCTCATATAAAAGCAGCTGGGGGGGGGGGGGGGGGGTTGTTTGGTTTCAATTAAATAGCTGAGAACTAAGTATTATTTTTTTCCAAATAAATGGCGAAGCCCTATTGTAAAGGGGTGTTGTGGGGAACTCGATGGCTTTTGTCAAATACTGTCTGAATTGCTGAATCATTATCTTGATAATGGGGCTGAAATGGGGCTGAAACAAGGCTTGTTGGAGCTGTGCCAAGGGGAACAATGGCAAGGCTGGGGGATAAGGCAATGGCCCAGCTGAAGTGCATCTACACCAATGCATGCAGCATGGGTAACAAACAGGAGGAGATGGAAGCCATCATGCAGCAGGCAGGCTATGACTTGGTTGCCATCACGGAGACGTGGTGGGACCACTCTCATGATTGGAGTGCTGCTCTCATGACTGGCTATAAGCTCTTCAGAAGGGACAGGCAGCACAGAAGGGGTGGTGGTGTGGCTCTCTATATTAGAGAATCTTTTGATGTTGTGGAACTCGAGGTTGGGAATGACAAGGTCGAGTCCCTTTGGGTTAGGATCAGCGGGAAGGCCAACAAGGCTAGCGTCCTGGTCGGGGTCTGTTATAGACCGCCAAACCAGGATGAGGAGATGGATGAGGATTCTACAGGCAGCTGACAGAAGTTGCAAAATCTTCAGCGCTGGTTCTCGTGGGGGACTTCAACTTCCCTGACATATCCTGGAAGCACAACACAGCCCAGAGAAAGCAGTCTAGGAGGTTTCTGGAGAGCGTGGAAGATGGCTTCCTGATGCAGCTGGTTAGTGAGCCTACCGGGGTGGTGCCCCGCTAGACCTTCTCTTCACGAACAGAAAAGGACTGGTGGGAGATGTAGTAGTCGGAAGCTGTCTTGGGCAGAGTGACCATGAAATGGTGGAGTTCTCTATTTTTGGCAAGGCCAGGAAGGGGACCAGCAAAACCGCTGTATTGGACTTCTGGAGGGCTGACTTTGTGCTGCTGAGGACACTGGTTGGTGGAGTCCCTTGGGAGGCGGTTCTGAAGGGCAGAGGAGTCCAGGAAGGCTGGGTGCTCTTCAAGAGGGAAATCTTAATGGCGCAGGAGTGGTCTGTCCCCACATGCCCAAGGACAAGTTGACATGGAAGAAGACTGGCCTGTCTGAACAGAGAATTGTGGCTTGAGCTTAGGAGAAAAAAGAGGGTTTATAATCTTTGGAAAAAAGGGCGGGCCACTGAGGAGGACTATAAGGATGTTACGAGGCTGTGCAGGGACAAAATTAGAAAAGCCAAAGCTCATCTGGAGCTCAATCTGGCTACTGCCGTTAAAGACAACAAAAAATCTTTTTTACAAATACATCGATGCAAAAAAGGAGGTCTAAGGAAAATCTCCATCCTTTACTGGACGAGGGGGGAGACTTAGTTACAAAAGATGAGGAAAAGGTGGAGGTGCTTAATGCCTTCTTTGCCTCAGTCTTTAGCAGCAATACCGGTTGTTCTCTGGATACCCAGTACCCTGAGCTGGTGGAAGGGGATGGGGAGCAGAATGTGGCCCTCACTATACACAAATAGATGGTTGGCGACCTGCTACGGCACTTGGATGTGCGCAAGTCGAAGGGGCCAGATGGGATCCACCCAAGGGTACTGAAAGAACTGGTGGAGGAGCTAGCCAAGCCACTTTCCATCATTTATCAGCAGTCCTGGCTATCAGGGGAGGTCCCAGTTGACTGGCGGCTAGCAAACGTGACACCCATCTACAAGAAGGGCCAGAGGACTGACCCGGGGAACTATAGGCCTGTCAATTTGACCTCAGTGCCAGGGAAGCTCATGGAGCAGATTATCTTCAGAGTTGTCATGCGGCACTTGGAGGGCAAGCAGGCGATCAGGCCCAGTCAGCATGGGTTTATGAAGGCAGGTCCTGCTTGATGAACCTGATCTCCTTCTATGACAAAGTGACACGCTTGGTGGATGACGGAAAGGCTGTGGATGTGGTCTACTTTCACTTCAGTAAGGCTTTTAACACCATTTCCCACAACATTCTCCTCAAGAAACTGGCTACTCTTGGCTTGGACTGGCACACACTTCGTTGGGTTAGAAACTGGCTGGATAGCCGGGCCCAAAGAGTTGTGGTGAATGGAGTCAAATCCAGTTGGAGGCCAGTAACTACTGGCATTCCCCAGGGCTCAGTGCTGGGGCTGGTCCTCTTTAATATCTTCATTGATGATCTGGATGAGGGCATTGAGTGCACCCTCAATAAGTTAGCAGATGACACCAAGTTGATCTGCTCGAGGGTAGGAAGGCTGTGCAGGAGTATCTGGATAGGCTGCACCGATGGGCTGAGGTCAACTGCATGAAGTTCAACAAGGCCAAGTGCCGGGTCCTCCACCTGGGGTGCAATAACCCCAAGCAGAGCTACAGACTGGGAGAGGAATGGTTGGAGAGCTGCCAGGTGGAGAAGGACCTGGGAGTGATGGTTGATAGTCAGCTGAAGATGAGCCAGCAGTGTGCTCAGGTGGCCAAGAAGGCCAACAGCATCCTGGCTTGTATAAGAAGCAGTGTGGCCAGCCGGGCTAGGGAAGTGATTGTCCCCCTGTACTCGGCTCTGGTGAGGCAGCGCCTCAAGTACTGTGTTCAGTTTTGGGCCCCTCACTACAAGAAGGACATTGAGGTGCTTGAGCGAGTCCAGAGAAGGGTGACAAATCTGGTGAGGGGCCTGGAGAACAAGTCCTATGAGGAGCGGCTGAGGGAGCTGGGATTGTTCAGCCTGGAGAAAAGGAGGCTCAGGGGTGACCTTATCGCTCTCTACAGGCACCTCAAAGGAGGCTGTAGCGAGGTGGGGGTTGGTCTGTTCTCCCACGTGCCTGGTGACAGGACAAGGGGGAATGGGCTTAAGTTCTTCCAGGGGAGTTTTAGGTTGGCTCTTAGGAAGAACTTCTTTACCAAAAGGGTTGTTAGACATTGGAACGGGCTGCCCAGGGAAGTGGTAGAGTCACCATCCCTGGAGGTCTTTAAAAGATGTTTAGATGTAGAGCTTAGCAATATGATTTAGTGGGGACTATTAGTGTTAGGTCAGAAGTTGGACTCAATGATCTTGAGGTCTCTTCCAACCTAGAAATTCTGTGTGATTCTGTGTTTTGTTTTGTTTTGTTTTGTTTTTTCCAAATAAATGGCGAAGCCCTCTTGTAAAGGGGTGTTGTGGGGAACTCGATGGCTTTTGTCAAATACTGTCTGAATAGCTGAATCATTATCTTGGTTGCTAGTAGTTGATAAGTAATTTCTACAATCCTCATAGAAGAAAAACAGAAAAATAGATAATTCACTTGTGAACCCACCTCTCCTACTTAAACTCTGAAAATAAAGCTGAGTTTTAGAAGTGACATGTCTTGCTTGTTCTCTTGTAGAATAGAATAGGAAAGGAGAGGGAGCGACAAAGATGTGCAAAAGTCTACAAAAGGCATCTGTCTTTTTCTGAAATTGTGATTGTAGTGGTCTTGTGTGTTTTAGCCTGGCATTAACCTATCATCCTGTTTGCTATATGGATTATGCTATATGGATTTGCTTTATGGATTATAACTGTTTATAACACCAGGATTTACAGAAAGGTTTTCAAATTATGTATATCTCATCAACCCCTTTTTTTTTTTTTTCCATCTTTGTAAATAAGGTCAGTTCTAGACATACTAATTTACAGTTTGAGTCTAAGGACAGAGATTTATTTATTTTAAATAATCTGAACTCTCTTTCCAGTCAAACAATAGTGTTTATTTTAAGTCCCAATGCCTTTTTCTGCAAACACCGAAAGCACATTTTTACAAACCAATGTTTCAAAATAATATGGAAATTGCCATTCAGTGCTGGAGGGAAAGTCCCCCAGTGCTGATGGGGAAGGCCTTCTTTTGGAAATAATCTGATTCCTAAGTGCAACAAACATTGATATGTTTCCCTGAGAACTGATAAGGAAGTCCTCCCAGTTAACACTTATCACTGCTTTAGATGGCAGTGCAGGGTGAGGGAAAGATAATATCACCTTGGAGCTCGCAACTCCTCATTTTGAGGTTAACTGTGATAAATACTTAACAAAAAGTTAGTTTTGAGTAAAAGCCCAAATGTTCACTGCTATTAGACATTTTTAATGAGCTAACTGTTCACTGCTATAAGAATTTTGAATACATAAATTGAAACAGAAGTAAAATTTTCACTGCTATGCAATCTTAAACAGAAAATGTCACCATAAATAGCTAGGTTTTAAGCTTCTCTTGGGCTCCAGCTGCCTACAGCCCTGCCCTGCTTGGCCATGGCCCTTGCCCAGACAAGCCCATGCACTGGCACATGTCCTGGCCCATCCTCTGCCCAGCCCTGTCCCCAGGCAGGTATACAGTGACAGAGAACTGGGACTGCCTGGGTGCCTGTCTGCCTGCTCCTGTGGTGGATCCTCCTTCCAGGGTGGTAGGATGTGACAGGCTGCCAGGGCACCTGAGCCCTGCCATTTGGAGTCCCTGATGCTACCGGTCCTAAGGAGTCCTAGCCCCTTCTGGGCCTTGTCAGTGAGATATGGTTATTCCTGCTATGTCCAATATGCAGGATGAATCAATAGAAACTAATAGGAAATTTCAGTTCTCCTTTATATATGATACAAAGGGGAAAATAGATATTTTTCTTATATTTGTGAACAACCATACCAACTGAAGACATTTTTAAAGAGAATTGGAATCTCCAGAAAATCTTTCATCCCTCTGAAGAGCCACATGACAGTTAAAAGAGCAAATGTAGGCCTTCCTGTTTTTCAGTTTTTGTCCCTAGTACATCCCAGAAGGTTTTTCCTTGATTTTAGCTGTCATTTTTGCTACAACCAGTTCTTTATTTGTATGTAAGAACACAGATCATTCTGATGGCATGAAATTTTTTACAGAATAATCCAGTGGGTCTTATTTGTGTATCCTATATTGATGACAGTGAAAGATCAGGACTTCACATATAAACTGAACCCCCTAAGCCCAGGGAACAAAATAAACAAACAAACAAACAACAACAACAAAAAAAACTTCTTTGAAAATTTTATTTTCATTCTTTTTGAAATAGAGGAGTCTGAATGTAATGCTTCATGGACACAATGAGTACAACAAAATGCCCATTCATATTTTAAGATTCCTAATGAGCAGAATCTTCTGCATTAACCTTTCCCCATCATTGGCTTGAAAAGTATCTAAACTAGGCCAGGGAAGAAGTACATAGTTTAGCTTCAAATCTCTGGTGAACTATTTCAAGGAGTGCTATAGTGAGAGCAGGAGCTGCTCATTGCTGCTGAAGCTCAAGTCAGCATTTGTAAATGGTTCACTCTGACAGCTGTCTATCTGCACTACAAAGATGTCCCTTTTAATATAGTAAAGCCTAACAGATAACAAATTGCTTACCCTTTTCTCACATTAACTGTTAAATCTTGTTTGCTTTGTCCACACAGCTAGTTTAAAAGGCACTCCATATTCTCATCATAGCTGCAGGAATACCTAATTCATCAACATGAATGGAAACACAAAAGCAAGTCTCCTACAGACACCTAGGAATACTCTATCTCTACAGCATCATTAACCAACCACATCATTGTTCTGGTTCAGAGTTCTACTTTGTCATTATATAAGGGATTTCATTAATCTGATTGTTCTTGGCTTTGTTTTATACATCTTATTTTTCTGTGAAAATATGATGCATTAAATAACAGCCATCTGTAAAATATTATGGAATAAAAGAATTTAAATTTTAGTGTT
Source organism: Heteronetta atricapilla (assembly GCA_011075105.1). Taxonomy (NCBI): domain Eukaryota; kingdom Metazoa; phylum Chordata; class Aves; order Anseriformes; family Anatidae; genus Heteronetta; species Heteronetta atricapilla. The sequence goes on along the minus strand of CM021731.1, from coordinate 132,226,813 downwards.
GCTTTCATTAGTTAGCAGAAATGAACAATCTCTGTTATCTTCTTAAAAGTCATTGGTCACCACAGATACTTTGTGAGTTTCTCTTATATATGTCCCAAGTTACCTGGCAAACATATCTGTTTATGAGAAGGAATGACGGCAGAATTTTGATTGCCATGGTTGTTATGTTTCCAGTACAACATTCTCCTGGGATGTAGAAGAAGAGGTCCTTAGTTGTTCCTGCCAAACTTCAATATAGATTTATGACATGCACCATAACATAATTCATAATGCTGAAGAAGAAAAAAAAAAGGGGGGGTAAGAGGAGCTATGTATAAGATGGCAGAATGAAAAAGAAGTTTGAAGGTATACATCCCTTAAAAGTGTGAAGAGAAAAGAACTAAGAATAAAATTGAGATTTCAGAAGTTCCTGATTTTGACCTAAGTCTATTTCCATTAAATCCTTTATTTGTAATCTCAATGGGAATAGAAGAAAAACAATATTGAGCACTTAGAGTACAGTATGGTAAGTGGCATGGAGAAAACAGTCAATGTGGAAAACGTGTCCTCCGTCTATTCTAATCAAATATTAAGGAATATTGAATAAAACTGTCTGATTTCAGGTTTAAAAGAAGAAAAAGTATGATTTCTTCATACAAAAAATAGTTAAGTTACATTTATAGTATGGGATGTTGAGGAAGCAAATTCTTTATGACTGGACAAACTCATGGCAGAAAATCCATGACTACTAAATACCTCTCTCTTCAAACTCTCTCCAGTCATATTCTGACAGACTGAAAATTAAGAATCAGAGATTATTTGAATTCTCACAGTCAGAAATGTGAAGGAACTGCTACTCTTTGTATCCATAAAATTTAAGTTGATTGAAGAATTAGGAAAAAAGACAAAAAAAAAAAAAAAAAAAAAGACTTTATCATATCCTTTTCAAATAATCTATTCTGGAAAACAGTTTTTGTGGCCTCAAAGATTGAGTTTTCTATTTTTGCTTTAAGAGTATCCATCATTCAAAAAGTAGATCTGCCCCAGACATGTAATAATAATGTAATTAAAATGACTAGTTCCCTTGCAATACACATCATGTAATTCCCATGTTTTAATTTTATGATCATATACTTTATCTGATACATCCTGGACAAGAGAATATAATTACACCGTCAATACAATTTCCACTTACGCCTTTGAGCTTGCAAGAAGGAGAATGGTCCAGATGTGCTTGTATTAGGATACAGATGTAAAATAGAATAGTGACCTAATAGAATCAGATGAATTAAAGAAAGTGCATGTGTTGGGAAGTTTTACCATGCTGATGTAACTATAGATAAACAACTAACTTCAGATGTTACTGAAGATGTGCAGAGTCAAAATTTCATCTGGGATGAATTTTCTGATGAATCAGATTTTTTTTTTTTTAATTTAAAACATTTCTTCAAAACAATATCAATTATGAAAATGACCCTAAAATCAAATGTCAAGAACAGATTTTCATCGATGTTTGTTAAATCTAGTCTTGTGTAAAGCAAATTGCCCATGCTTGTACTTCAAAGCACTCTGTCTTGAATCTTCCTTAGGCCCTTTGTGCTATATCTGAGAAAATTACGTATTTTGTGAAAATGGGGGGAATGGGGGTCAGTGAGTTGCTTGAATGTACAAAAATGTTAAGAGAGAGCAGGAGTACTGTTCAAGGGGTAAAAAGCAAAGACTGCTGACATTTTGCCTTGTAAGATCTGTGTCATGGCCATGAGTGCAGCATTTGGTCCTGCAACTCTTCCCCTCTCCTCAGTCTCTGGCTGCCTGTGGAGCTAAGGACAGCTCTGGAGCTAAGGACAGCTCTGCAAGAGTTCAGATGCATGACCTGTGATCAAAGTGCTGGGAAGCCATTAGGAATATAAGCCTTGGAGGCCTGTGCCATTAGTGTTTGCCTTAGCAAACCTCAACTCTATTAGCCTCCCTTCATAAAAGAGGTATTTCAGAGATCTGATTATTTTCACAGCCCTCCACTGGACCTTCTCTAAGAGGACTATGACTCTCTTGTGCTAGGGCCTCAGAGATGGACACAGCACCCCAGGTGGGCTCTCACGAGAGCAAAGTAGAGGGAGGGAATTACCTCCCTCCACTTTGACTTCAGGAGGGTTCCCTTGACTTCACAGGCTCACTCTTCAAGCATGTCAGGGTCCCTCTGGATGTCATCCCTTCCCTTTAAAGGAGCTGCGCTGATCCCCCAACTGCACTGATCAGCTCGGTGTTGGCTTGGTGAACTCAGAATGCAACATCTATTTTAGACTTCACACCTTTTTAGGTAGTAAAGTAAAAAAAATAACAGTAGTGAAAATAGTAGTAATTATCACATCCCAGGTACCTTAGTGTCATTAAAAGCCATTCTGTGATGGATACTGTTTGCAGAACATGGGATGTACTTGAAATTCGACAAGGGGAAGTGCTGCATTTCAACCTTAGGTCAGGCTATAACTTTTATGTAGAATCAACCTACTCTGTTGACTACTGGTTCTGAGTCAATGTTGCATTCCTCTGTGGTTAATTAGCTGGTTGTAGGTGTATACTCCAGAACTAAGCAAGTCTGCAGAAGTAGATGGAGAAAAACCTATGGCTCTCAAATCTGAAGGCCAAAATGAGGTTCATTCACAACTTTATTATTCCACGGTATCTGTTTGATTCTTTTCACTGTGAATCACATATGACAGTAGAGAATTTCTTTGTTTAAGAACAACTAGCTATGTGGTATGAAGAATTTTGACCTGTTCATGAAAATTTTAGCAGAAATAAATAGTGTCACAGTACCAGTGAAAAGCCAGGAGATAGAGGCCTTTTTGGCATAGATTTTTATTATTCATAATTTATTTCTGAAATAATGTTTTCTTCTCAAATAAGGAAAAAACCCTTCATAGCTGGATATTTCAGAGGCCCCACAAAAGAATTGTGAAAAACTCCTCATATTTCCAGTTTTCCAGAACAATATTTTTTATTCTATGTGGTGAACTCCTTTTGGTTCAGAATAATGACAGTGTCAAATATTAGAAATTCTAGAGTTTAGGAAATTGTTGCCTCATGCTCTGATAAACTATGCCTAAAAGAGAAAAAAAAAAAATGACTATGAGAAACAAGTAGTCTTACCACATTTCTCTAATTTCTCTACAACAACTAATACTTCTGAGTATTTGATTTGACTTTGAAAGTTACAGTTTCTCAGGAAGAGATGGGCCATGTATACCAGGATTTTTCTTTATCACATGATATGTAAACTTCTCCTGTTTCCCCACAACTGAAACAACTAAAATAATTTATCTCTTTGTTACAAAGTTTCATACAAAGAGCATAAAAGATGCAGTACAGTTGTTCTTTTGTGTTCAATTAGACACAGTTTCAAGATCCATTAAATGTTTTTCAACCCCATCGATTTCTTGTTCCACCTCATTCCCCCCCCCCCCCCCCAGCAGTAGAGTTGTAGACAATTTCAAAACTTCTGTATATAAATTGCATTACATTTATAGATTTGCTTCTCTCAATCACTTTTAATGAAATCCTTTGAAACAAACCTTAGATTTTAAGCCACTGAATATCAAGCCAATATTCACAGGACACAATGGTAATGTACTCCAAAAACATCTTTTTACAGATTTTGCTGCTTTCCTGAGAATGAGACCTTTCACATAAAAATAAATTCTCACACCCCTTGGCTGTAGAAATAGCCTTCATTTCCTAAATCAATAGATTTCTGTCTTGTTCACTCTGCAGTCAAGACAGACCAAGCAATATAACACCTGCAGAGGTGTGAAATGTCTTTCATCTGAATAGGAACTTCAAAGTCAGTCTTTGACTCTTTAAATGCATATGGCTCAATTTTCTGTTTGTTACAAACTGCAGACAGTGGCCAAAATCACAGTTTAGCTTCCAGTTATTCTTGTTCCAGCAGCAGTAAACCTCATACAGCTCAATTCCCAATGTACTTGCAGGGAACCACAGGTGGCAGGTCCTGGTACAGTCTTGTCACCTCAATGAGCAGCCAAGGGAACAGTTTGCTGCATAGCTTGTGCTGCAACTGCAGCATGGCCAATTTGGAAGAGAGAGAGTGAGCTCCTTCCACTTCTGTGCTGTGCAGTTCTGTTGAAGGAATTACAGCCTTTCTACGTACACAAGACAATTCAACAAATAGATTTCAGTTGGCCAAACCTGTTTTTTTTACATACATCTGTCACTTACACAGGATATTATGCAAGCTTATTTAAAACAAATAACAACATGTATTTTATACTTCTGCATGGGTGAGTGAATACTGAATCTAACTAAACTGTATGCAAATGAATTTAGCCCTTCATTCTGTACAATTCTTAATCACAGCCATTATTATAAGCATATTTTCAGTGTTTGAGACTAACTGACCTCTCATGGAAAGAATTGACAAGCACTCAATACCAGGAAACAACCTGCCCCTCATGAATTATAATGATAAACATCCTCCACTCAACCATGGTGGAAACATTGATCAAAATAATTTTGCTTATGTTTCACACTTAAGATAAAAATCGTTTGTATTGATTTTCCTGTAAAGGAAGAGAGGCTATATTGGCAGACATGTGAGTGTCTAATACTATTGGAAGACATTTTTGAAAGCATATTATGCACTTTAAGATTTTTAATGTAAAAATGCTTGAGATAGTATTAAAACTGTCAGGTAAGTATCTGAAAACACTGTAAAATACAATAAAGCTGAAGTTTTCACTTGGATTACAAGTGATACAGATAAGTATCTGAACTGTGATGTAACACCTCCAAATTTAGCTTATGCTGTATGAGCGCTTAGGTCCCCTTTATTCCCATTTTCCAGGACTGTTCACATCTTATGGATCTTAAATTCTTCAGGTATCACAGATTAACCTATAGTTCCCTTAACAAGTGATCCAGGCAGATGCAAGGGAGTGCACCCCACTCAGAAGAAAGGCATTTACCTCCACATTGTCATCCACATAAGTCAGTTTTACTAAAGCCTGCGAGAGACGTCTGAGAGGTTAGATGTTGTTAGGTGTTTCCCATACAGGTTGTGGGAAATATAAGCATAGTTTTGTTCAGCCTCATGAGCATGTAATCCTAAAGGACCACTGGTCTGTGGACTATTCTTAGAAAAGATGTCAAGAGTGATCTTTTGGTCACGATAGGCGTTTTTGTAACTATGAAACGTGCTATGTGCTTTTCAACTTTTTCAGATTTTACATAGCAAAAGTAGTATAAGCAATGTAAAGAAACCTTAGAGTAGGAGAACTTTTTTTTTTTTTTTTTTTTTTTTTAAATGTGTGACTTAAATAAAAGTCCATATTTCTCATATCATAATATTGAGTGGTTTCTTAATATCACTAACAAGCAGTCTAAGAAAGTCCTCAAAGGATAACACCTACTAACTAAACTCATTAGTTTGATTAGCCATGGTTATAAGCCATTTCAGGAAATAGTCCTTGCATATAGAACGCAGAGATTAGAAGAAGAAGGTTGTAGGAGAACAAAGCTGTACAAATACAAACTGACACTCACAGAATATAGGCATAAATCTTCATCAAAAAATAAATTCTCCAAAATTTTGTGCCTGTGAATTAACCATGGTGGCAGAAAAATCATTGTTCCAATTAACGATCTGAACAGATTGCGACTTTGCATATGGAAAACTTAGTATCAAATATTGTGTCCCATGATAGTAACAGAAATCACCTTCACAGAAAAAAAAAAAAAATGCTTTCAACTATATGAAGGTATTTTTTGTTTCAAGAACTTCATTATAGATGCATGCTTTTTTCTTTCTTTTTTTTTTTTTTTTTTTGAAAAACAGCTTTTGCTACTGTGGTGGGTTGACGGGCTGACAGGCAACTGCCCACCCAGCTTCTCTCTTGTTCCCCCTCCTCAACAGGACAGGAGGAAGAATAAGATGAAAAAGCTCTTGGGTTGAGACAGAGAGGTCACATACCAGTTACCATAATGGGCAAAAGAGACTTAACTTGGGGAAAAATAATTTAATTTAATTTATTGCCAGTTAAATGTAGAGTAGGTTGGCAAAAAAAAAAAAAAAAAAAAAAAAAAAAAAAAAAAACTAAGAACATCTTCCCTCCACAACCCTTCTTCCCTTCCCAGGCTCAGCTTGATGAGCCCCTCCACAGGCCACAGGGGAACTTATGCTCTGGCACCTGGAGCACCTCCTGCCCTCCTTTTGCACTGACCTTGGTGTCTTCAGGGCTGGTTCTCTCACTTTGCTTCCCTGCACACCTCTCTCTCACACACTGCCACACTGTTTTTTCTGCCTTTTCTCAAATGGGCTTCCCCTAAGTGCCCCAGAGTGGCTGCCAGGCCCAGCTGGGCCCTGCAATGGAGCCATCTGGAACTGGCTATGTCCTGCACAGGGCAGCTACAGCCTCACCTCACAGAGGCACCACCCTGCTGCCAACACCTGGGCATCTGCACTCCATACAGTTACGAAAGCATCTGATACCTTCTTCTTGAAAAATAGAAGATAGTTTCAAATGAACATTTTTATTTCTTCAGTAAAAAAAAAAAATAAAAATCACCCCCCAAAAGTTTTTACACTACAGTAAAGCCTTTCTCCTTCCTTTCATTCTAATACTCCCAATATTTTATTTTTAACCATTTGTGAAAATAAAAAGCAGATATGTCTTTGTCAGTGATTAAAATAACAATAAAATTATGACTTTAAAATCCTATGCATTCTATTCTGTATTCTGCAAACATTTCTAATTAGCTTGCTGGCTAAAATGATAAGGTATTTATTAACAAAAGACAGGATTTTCTGCTGCTTTGTTTTCCTATTTTTGAGGTCAAAATTATTTGGAACAGTGACAGACATAAGTAAATGTAGGGCATATCCAGAAATCATAAGAAGCACAAATATCATAGTCATTGGAATATGTGGATGTCAAAATGTATATGAATTTATAAAATTCACAGAAGACAAAGCCATTAGACAAGGTTAAATGAAAGGATGCCACCCCTGGTTTTATCTGCAGGCATCATAATTCTAATAGCAAAGAACTTTTTTTTTTTTTTTTCTCCTCTGAGTACAAGAATAATTCATAGATTAGGACTAAACAGAAAATGAGGAGTACATCCTGGTCTCTTTATTCCTGTGATACCTATAACTCCACAAGTGAGCAAGTGAGAGTTGTAAAACTTAGCTCAGGTATACAGTTTTACCATCTATGTAATTACTAAAACTAATTTCAGTTAGAGAATGGCCACAAAAATAACTCCATTGTCAGGAATGGGAAGGAGGAAGAGCAAATCATTAGGAACAGACAAGCAGAGACTAATGGAAACTGAAATTTAGAAATGGAAAGTTATTTACCCATATATCTCCACCTATGCCAAGTGGTGCATTTCAGACTGTGGTTTTTAAGGTGAAGAGCTGCAGTAGTTGACCTTGAAAACCTAAAGAAAAGTGACATCAGTTTTCCCTTCAACCAGTGCCAGATAGGATCAGTTCCTAATTGCAGATAAGGTGAGGATGTTCTCTTTGCTGCAATATTTGCAGTGAGCCAGTTATTTCGGAAGAGATTGTATTATTTGTTCTGTGTTTTTAGTGTTTCTGGAAGAGTGCACAGAAGAACTGTAGTCTATAAATAAAGCCACTTCAGTAACAACATGGCTAATTAATAGCAATCCATTTTGTCATTTATACTATATGAAATTAAACTTTTCTTTCACGAGCCAGATGCCCTGTTCAGTAATCACTTAGAGCAAAAGGTTTTACACTTTTAAACTTCAGTGCCTAAGTTCCAGATGATCACCATTGTATGACTTCAACATCTGTGCACTCCAACTGGTTCCAAATGCCTTTTAAAAAATGTTGTTAGTTTTGTTGTTGTTGTTAGTGTTGTTGTTTATTAACTGTAGTTAGTTGATTGCAGTTGTTGAGAAAATGTAGCAGCAAGCTTATGCTGCTAGTTTTAGTTCCACTTTAGATTAAAAGCAGCCTCCTTGTTCATTCAAGCAAACCTGCAATACTAGATTGATTATAAATTGGATTCATGACAGTAGTTACTGCTTTATTGGCAATGCAGAAGAGCTAGAAAGGCAGAAAGGGCAAGATTTACGAAGTGGACTTAGATGTGTAGTTGTCTTGTTAGCTGCCACTGGCAATCACAAAATCCAACTTATCTGCCACCAGCAGTCCTAAATTTCTGTTCAAGCAGTAAATGACTAAACAGATTTTATGCTTAGTATACAGTGAAGTTTGAGAGTGATTTACAAAACAGCCATTCTTCTTATTTCACTTACCTACACACTCTGATTCAGTAGGCATGCTCAGAGTTTCTGACTGCATAAGTGTAGTGGCTTTTACCTTGCTGGGTAGCTGAACTCCACCACAACTGCTCTCTCATTCCTCCTCTTTAGAAGAGAAGAAATATGCTCAAAATAAAAAAGAAAACATAACAAACAAAAAAATTCACGGGTTGAGACAATGGTAATTTAATTAAATGGAAAAGGAAGGAGGAAAAACACACACACAAAAAAAAAAAAAAGCCACATGGAAGCATGGAGACAGAGAAAAGAAATTCCTCTCTACTTCCCATCAACGACCAACATTTGACCATGTCCCAGGAAGAAGGGCCTCAATATGCGTAGCAGTTGTCTGGAAGGACAGACGTCTTCATAACGAGAGCCCCGCTCTCCTTCCCCTTTCCCACCTTTTATTGCTGCGTGTGACATCATAGAGCATGGAATATCCCTTAGGTTTGTTTGGGTCAGCTGCGCTGGTGATGTCCCATCCTCACCTCTTGCCCACCCCCAGCCTGCTGGCTCTTGGAAGCTTGGAGGGAGTCCTGATGCTGTGCCAGCACTGATCAGCAATAGACACAACACTGGTGTGATACCAGCACTGTTCTAGCTACAGCACATCCCTGTATGGGCTGCTTCAGGGAAAGTTAGCTCCATCCCAGCCAGACGCAGCACAATATGTAATGCCAGGACTACATCTCAGTAAGTGATTAAGAACTGTATATAAAATATGGAAGATCAGCTGAAATTACTTTCTTTAATCTTGAGTAAGAATTTGTTCTTCAGTTTCATCCTCAACCTTCCTTGTAGGTAAGGTACCATAGGCAATAAGTTATTTCTTCCTACTCTGGTCTGCTTTATGTATGCTAGAACACTTGTTTCACTAGAAAATAACAACTCCATGGACATATGTGTAGAATGATCACCAGAGCTCTAGTTCCTCATTAACATCCTCATCACTGCAGAGAAGTTTAACAAGAGAGTCAGTATAACATGCCTCAAAGAGACACCTAGAGTCAATTAATGCATGAAAGCACGTTTCACATAGCTGAAGTTAAGATTAAGATTAATAGACTATGGGAAAATAAATGTTATTTAGGAGAAACATCTGGCACAATTATCTAGTGTCCAAAGAAGGAATACTGTTACGCAGCCAGAAAGACTTCTCTCTCAGCTACACATCTAGTTACCTGAGTAATCAAACTTTGTCCAAGGTGTTTCTGAGTAGTCAGTGTAATTGACTCCCTAGTGTGTTTACTGATTTGAGTATCATATCTAGGTCTCTACCTCATATAGCACATATACCTATGCATTTACGGACCTTGTACATGCATTCTTATATCATCAGGGCCCTGAGAGTGCTACCAGGCCCCACTGCCCCTGCCCAGCCTCTTCTGGTCCCCTCCCTCTTCCCACAGGACCAAAAGCTGTTACAGCCCAGTCCTAGACTGTCAGTCCCGCCTCAGCTGTGTGGCTGGCATGGTGGTCTCCAGCCCTGTCTATACCTGCCTCCTGGAAGGACCTTGGCTTTACTCTGCAGGTAGCTTATCTCATGGATGGACCCTCAGACAGACATCTCTTTTTGTCCCAAGCTCGAGTCAAAGGCTGCCCCAAGCCCTAGCTCATCACTTGCCACGCCTGGAACTGTTGAGGATCTCATCATCAGCACTGCCCACCCTGTGCAGGCCCTAGGAGGCTGTCCTCTCAGAGTGGGCACAACCTGTGATGGGGTCACCCCCAGTTAGCTTATGTAGTCCATGAGCTTAATTCATAGTTTTGCATTTGACTAAGTACCTGAGCATGATATTGTGGTAGTAACCTAAGACTAAATTCCTGCTAGAAGTATAGATCCAGCTGCATCCTGAGTAATAAGTCTAACAAAGTTCTTTAGAAAGGTCAAAACAAACCCAAGTGAACCCAGGCTTGGGGAAAGAGAGTAACTGGAAGCAGGTGTTTGATCTCCAAATGAGATTGGAGGATAGCTTATGGGAACAATTCACCTATAGAGAGTATGTCTACAAACCCTCATGTGGAAGAAAAGTAAGACAGAAAATTTCTTAGTCTTGAACCGTCAGAGAAAAGCTTGGTCTTTAAGGAGGATTTTTTGCATATTTCTGAAACATATTTCTAAAAGGCAGAAAGTTATAGGCTACTCTTAGAGTATATGGAAAAGTGCCTGTTATAACCCCTTCTTAGATATTGAAGCATGAAACTAAAAGTTTTAAAGAAATCACTGACAACCAAATTTATCTTTCCAACTTTTTTTCACTGTATAGAGCATTTTGGCACAAAATCTGTATAAACTTTATTTGAACTCAATTCTGAACGTGGAGCTAGGTATCCATGGCCTGGGCTTCAGGGATTATGAACCCTGTGCTAACATCAAGAACCATAGAACCACAGTGAGTTTCCTTTTCTTTGGATAGCTGTCACTGAAGCTTAGCAGCCAATTTTGAAGACATCTTGCTTTTTGTTTGGTCGGTTTTGAGTTGTCACGTATGACATAAAAAGAGCTCTCTTGGCATAAGAAATTGTTTTGACCATTTTGACCTACTGAATATATATTTCATGAATGGTGAAGCCTTTACAATAAAGGCAGAACTGGCTGTTAGACAAGCAGCTGCTTCCTCTATAAAGTATTGGTTTGTCCCCTGAATAAATGATTTAAAATCAAGATATTCACTGAATGAGGCAACAACAATCTCACTCACATGACTAGAAGTGTCAAAAAGCACCTAGATAGAAAAATATTACCTGTGGGCTACAGTTTCAGATGTACTCAGGTATATGCCAAAGTATCAAGTTTCTACTACACTGCCTGTAATCAGTGCCACCTGCTTCTGCTTAGAGTCATGTTTCTGCTGGCATACATTTGCAAAGTCAGTGCTGCATTCAGCGTCAATAAGCTGCTTAGAGATCAGCTCAACATGAAGCATAGAGAATCCTCCAAAGCACTTTGGTTGGAGTGGCCTAAGTCAATAGCAGGTATTGAATACATCTCAAGACAGAACCATCCTAAAGGACTGCTGAACAGCCAATTGTGTTACCACAGAAAAGGTTAAATATCTATAATAGTCTATGTACTGTTTTGGAGCTTAGAAGGAAACACAGTCATATAATTGTAAAAACAAGGAAAGATTCCTGCCCAACAGGAGTTAGACATAGCACAGTCTGCAGGAGACCCACAGAAAAACAGCCCCAAACTCCCTCATCAGCGCTCACAGAATGGAGGGGGACCAATAGCACCAGAGAGTGGAAGCTGGCAACAGCAAGGAACACCAGGAGGAAGAGTCTTCCCCCAAAGCCTCAGGTACCCTTACAGAACCACTTCACCCCTCTACTAACTGAAAAGACCTATTTCAGGGGGAGGGGAGCTGAGTAAGACAGCCCAGTCTGCTCCCTGCACAACAATCAGTCCAACTGAGAAAAGACAATGGGTGACTCGGTGACTCTCTTCTGAGAGGTACAGATGCACCCATCTGCTGACCTGATCCACTCCCAAGAGAAGTCTGCTGCTTACTGGACACCCACATCAGGGATATTATGAAGAGACTACAAAGCCTTGTAAAGTCTAACGACTATTATCCACAGCTGTTGTTTCACATGATGCATCCAGGGGCAGTCTGAGCAGTATCAAGAGACATTACAGAGCTCTGGGAGCAGCAGTAAAAGACTCAGGAGTGCAGATAGTTTTTTCATCAGTCCTCCCAGTCAAAGGGAAGGAGTCAAGCAGGGCTTCAGTTACTTAGACCATGGTACTTGCTTTGAGAAACCCGGTCCGCTGGGGACTGCTAGGGTCCTTCTGCCAGAGAAGGGGAAGAGCATCTTTGATCATAGGCTTGCCAAGCTGGTAAAGAGGGCTTTAAACTAGAGTTGCTGGGGAAGAGGAACTTCAACCCATCTCGTTCATCTCAGTTTGATGCCAGAGTCAGTGATGGATACCTAGAGCCTGGAGAAAGGTCATGGTTCAGCAGGAGAGTTCTACAAGACCAAGGGTAAGGTCCTGCACCTGAGCCAGGGCAATCCCCAGTACAAATAGTAGCTGGATTGAGAGCAGCCCTGATGAAAAGGATTTGGGGATGTTACTTGATGAGAAGCTCAATATGAGCCAGCAATGTGTGTTTGCAGCTCAGAAACCAACTGTTTCCTGGGCTGCTGTATTGGGTCTATGTGGCAAAGTTTTGGTGGTGGGGGGCGGCAGGGGTGGCCTCTCTGAGAAGAATCCAGGATCTGCCCTGTGTTTGATAAGGGCCAGTTTCAGCCTGCTCCAAAAGGTCCTGACACTGCCCAGAGCCAAGCCAGTAGGTGATGTTGTTTGTGCCTCTGTGAGAGCAGAATTAAGAAAGGGAAAAAACTTCTGCACAACAGCATCTGGGAGAGTGAGGAGTGAGAAACAGCCTTGCAGATACCAAGGTCAGTGCAGAAGGAGGGCAGTAAGCAGGATAGGGACTCTTTATCAGAGAGTGTAGTGGTGGGACAACTGGGTTTAATGGCTTTAAACTAAAAGAGGGTAGATTTAAATTAGATATAAGGAAGAAATTCTTTGCTCTGAGGGTGGTGAGGCCCTGGAACAGGCAGCCCAGAGAAGCTGTAAATGCCCTACCTCTGGAAGTGTTCAAGGCCAGGTTGGATGGGGCTTTGAGCAACCTGGTCTAGGGGAAGGTGTCCCTGCCCATGTCAGGGGGCTGGAATTGAGTGACCTTTAAGGTCCCTTCCAATTGAAACCATCCTATGATTCTGTGGTTCTGTCTCTATGCTATGAAAGGCCTGTTCTTTCCTGCAGCTCAGCACTGCCTAGCCTAAGGCAGGTCCCTCTTCAGTCACCTTCTGAAAAGTCTTGGCTACAATATGTACCTTGCAGCAGCAAGGCACCCAGGAAGTGGGCATTGCAAAGCCAAAAGGCCTTTAAAGACCTGGATTGAAAATAGCATTTCCCTTAAATATTTTTCTTTCTTCAGATATGCAGTTCAGTGTATTCTGGATTTCATCTAGGAGCATAGGAAATTTCCATGTCCTTTGAAGTATTAGATATCTGATACCTTTGAAATAATATGCCCTAAAAGGTTTCAGAAATATACTTGATGACTTCCATTATGACTTCCATTTGTCATAAACTGCACTCAGCTTGACAAACGGAATAGCTGCTTATTCAAAATGTTTTAAAATTCACTATCGTTCTACTTGGTTTTGCAATTAAGACACGATCTTTTATTTCAAAGCAACTCCCTTACTACTCAAATATGAAAGTTTTTAATGTATATTCTTATATTAAACCATACTCCTGGACATTGTGTCCTTCTAGTTAGGTAAAGAGAACAGAGTGGTCATTTTTCATATGTGTTGCTATTTGTTTGAAGATCTCCAGGCAATAAAGAAACCAATGAACCTTATTTTCTGACAGATCCACAGGTTTAGAGGCTTTGCTTGCTTAAAAGAAAGGCTTGTCCTTTGATATATATATATATATATATATATATATAATCATACTTTTTTTTCTACTCTATTCTGAATACAGATTCCAATATATCTGTTGAAGAATTCAGATGGGACAGAAACTCGCAAATTGCTAAAATGTTTCATTTAAATCTTGTATTTTAACAGAACACTCCTTAGATATTCAGGAACTGTTGGCCAATCTATAGCTAAACCATGTTATGAATCATTGTAGAAGGCAGGGAAAGGTTTAGGAGTTGCTATACACTAATAAAGTCATGGGATGCATAAGTTTCCAGAAAGAAATGCTGATCTCCAAGGAAGTCTGAAAATAATCCTAAATTACCAGATGTCCTCCATGAATCCTGGATGTTTAAAACTCCTCTAGGAATCTATTTTGTTTGGTTGTTTGTTTTTTAAACTGTGAACTGGTTGAATTACAGTGAAGAAAGCCCTTGGGTTGCTAACTATCTGATAATGATACTACCTACCTGATAGGTCATTCTTTGTTTCTGGGCTTTTTATCCATCCTCAGCGTATGGTATGGTGAGATAATTATCTCTGTTAAAAATTATTTGCAATATTGACAATCACAAATTGAGAAACTGTTTGCTTCAAAACTGGATGAACATATATTGGTTTAAAGAGACAGACAATACCAAAAGAGGGAGTGGAGGAGTGGCAAATTTGACCAGGCACCAGTTGTTAATGCTTTATTAAATAGCACTCTCAGATATTAAATTCTGGTAACCAAAGTGTGTATGTGTAAGTTACTTGTGATCTTTAATGTGAACAAATATAAACTAGACAAGGTCTAAGTTCAAAAATAGATCATTGCTATCTACCTTTAGCTGGCAGAAAATGGCATCAGTAAATCTTGTCTTTCAGTTGACTTAGCATGATACCTTTCTTAGCATCAAAACAAAATGAGTTTGTTGTGCTACTTGGCTTTTTAGGCATTTGGACATTTTCTTTCCCCTGGTTTTATTTTGTCCCCGGGGGGAAAAAGAAAAAATTGTATATGTGATTGTCTCCATATGAATTAAGTCAGGCTGAAAGAACAAATCAGTGACTTTGAAACAGCAGCAGTCTCTCCTGAAAATGACAGGACCTGGGGACATATAACTCTCCAAAGACATACAGTCATCTTTAAGCACTGAACAAAATTCTTTGATGATTGTTCGCTGCAGTTATATACTTGATATGATGACTCAAAGGAATGATTTGGTGAATGGAAGAATAGACTTGCTAAATAGAATGATAATGTCAGAAAATCATAAGTTCCAAGGCAGAACTTCTAAAATGGACTAGAAAATGATTTGGCATGCTTCTTAGTACCATAGGACATTAAGGAAATTAAAACAGTGAGGGTAATTCATAAAATAGAGTGGGAATTTAAAACAAAAATCACAGAATGGTTTGGATGTTTGATAGTGTGAAATCAACGTAAATTATTTAAACACAAGGACTGCACCAAACCTTTCAAATTTAGGGGTCTGTTGTGGGTGTTTCCAGAGCATTAAATAAAACTTTACCTTGCCAATAAATTGAAATAATAATAGAGCTGCATTTATTATCTGTATATATTCACTTCCATGTGATTATATTCTTTAAAGCAAAATAGCAAATAGGACAATTTGCTGTGCCTGGATAATGAAGTCTTAAGGTCCAATTCTTTTTTTTTTCTTTTTTTTCTTTTTTTTTTTTTAGTAAGATATAGCAATCTTTACTAATGTTGATAGACAGCTAGCCAGCTTAGAGATTTAAAATAAGCATGCACCCTGAGGATATGCATTAAAGAGCAAACTCATGCATTTTTTACCCTGGAGGAGGTATTAGGTTTGTGGGTCACTGATTCAGTGAAACTGAGATAGAAGTAGATGACCTGAACATCAACTCTTGCAATAGTTAGAGAGTGAGGTTAAAGAGAACCGCTGCAACACTATTATATACAAAATGTTTTAAGAAAATTCTGCTTCCTGAAGCTGTTGGCATTTGGTGACTCTCTCATACCAGGGCATTCTTCCTTCCTGAAAAGCTGGAGTTTTAGTCTATAGCAGTGGCTCAGACTTTTTTTTTCTTTTTTTTTTTTTTTTTTTAATTATTTCTGCCTGAAGGCTGGTTAAAAAGTCTAACAAGAGGGAACAACTTCCACATTGCTGCCAAAAATATTAATTGACTATTTATGGCTGAAGTGAGCAATGGGGTCTTCGTGTCCCGGGCATGCTTCCCACAGCACTCTGCTTTTTCTGGGGGCAAGAGCAGTGTTTTATTCACAAGCGTTTCCAGACTTCTTCAGGTTCCAGTGAGGATAAAATTAAAAGCATTTCTTTTTGCCCCCTTTCCACTTGGGAAATTGACATTTCTTCCTGTGTCCATTAACTTCTTCAGGTTTCTGAAAATATGACTACAAGCTCTCCTCCCATTCCCTTATGGCCTCACATCATATGTGAGAAAAGTTGTTGGTAGTGTTGGTAGCCTTGGGAGATATTCCTTCCGTAATAACTGCTGCAGGGGTAGAAAGGTAATAAATAAAATTCAGATCTAGCCATAACTATTTTAGGTTCCTAGAGCCTCTAAATCAAGACACATAATGATCTGGGCAATGTTTTTTAAGTAAAATGAAAATTGGCCACTTACTCATTATGATCTTCAGTTCTTCAGAGGGGAAAAATGGCAGGAAAATGAGTGAAACAAAACATTGCTGTCTTTTTCTGATCATGGCATCATGATACCAGGAGTGCTAATTTACCTCCCCACAGTAAAAAAAAAAAAAAAAAAAAAAAAAAAAAAAAAGTCGGTAACATTTCAGAAGTCCTCATCTCAAAAGATGTCTCTAGAACTGAGAATCATAAGTCCTGGAGTAGAGTCATCAAGTAATCAGTTGTTGACAGAGCTTTTCACACTGTAAAAGGTGAAATTCTGATGGTTATGAAGAATTAAAGGAATAGTCTTGGATAACTATAAAATAAAACAGAAAAAAATAAAAAATAAAAACAAAATAAAAACTGAATAGTTCATTCTGGTAGTTCCAAAATACTGTTTTTCATTTGTGTAGAAATGAAATTACTTTGATGAACAGAAGCATCCCTAAGAAATCTAATTAGGCAATCTAGTCTCATCTTTCCTCCTCACCTAATTCAGAACAATTATTTTGACCAATTTTTCTCGTCTCAATGATTTCTTTTAGTATTAGTCTGTAAAGTATTTTGTATGAAGTAAATCAGTTTCAAAGTAAGATATGCAAAGAATTCAGTATCTCTTGCAGCCCAACTGGTAATTGCTGCAAGGAAGCCAAAGGCTTGAGAAACTGAGGCAGAAATGTAGGATTTGTACTGTGTCTCCAATATCCCATTTTAATAAGGTAACTATTTGGTTGAAATTGCAAAGATAAATCAGCTCCATATTTCTAGACTAGCATGGGATCTATAACATTAAAACTTAGACCTAAACTTTTGATGGTGCTAGAAATGCCTGAAAAAAATAAAGGAAATATACAACACTACCTTTAAAATTAGCTGATGATCAAGAAACAAAGTTTGCAGTCAACCTGAATTTGCCCTTTTTTTCTCTTTCATTCTCATTAAGACTTTCTGAAAAAAAGTCACAAATGTAACTTATATCACCAGAGTCACCATTCTTGTTTCATAGAGAAAAAAATAAAATTGATTATTTTCCTTTAAACGTTTGACATATTTTAAATCTGACATTTTTAGATCAATTTTATTAAATATTGATATCCCTTTAACCTCTTTTACCATTGGCAAGTTCAAATCAATAGGCTTTACATTTGGACTAGAAAGTAGTGAATCTTATGGTCCTTCTCAGTTTCTTCAAGTAGTGAATTCCATTATTTTATTCTAAGCTCCAAAAATATGATGACTCATTGCCTTTCTCATGTAGTTAGATAGTTAAATTCTGAAGGTCAGAGTAACCCAGGCCTTGCTCAGTCAGAGGCTGGAAAACACTAGATGAAACATTAAATGTGACTCAGTGTTCCTTCTATCAGGAGTTAGTGCCAAGAGCAAAACAGTGGGTGTAGGTACTTACTGTGTTCAGGCTTCAGTAATCTTCATCATGATAATTAATTCATGAGCTAAGCAAGGTATATATAATTAAGGTCATTTCATCACCAAACAACCAGTGAAAAAGTCTCTTTGTCCTAGTGTTTGAGTATAGGTTACTATTTATAAGTCTAGGTTCAGAGGGGTTCCTAGAAACTAAAGGCTGTTTTGATGATTTGTGCAACATGTCTTCAGATAAAGAAGCAAATATGATGGAAAGCTCCCTAGGGGCTTTATTCTGCCTGCAGGCCTAACCTCTGTCTTACCTGGATTTAGTTTCAATTAACTCCTTGTCAGCTATGTGCTGAACTCTTGTCAGGCACCAGACCAATCAGCAGCCTTCATAATCTCTGACAAATAAACCAGTCTTTCTTTCATATTTGGTTGCTAACAGTGAATATCCTGATTCAGCATTATTTTACATTTTTGCAGTTATTTATGCTCCATCTCAGTGTCTATGGAAAGGTGCTTTCTCTAATTCAAACATATTTGCTTTTTTTGTTTGTTTGTTTGTTTTCCAGTCACAGTGAATGGATATCTAGATATTTGATTTATATGCTTTTATGGTCTACATTAGTTTACTTTCTGCCTTTCTTTCGGTTTGCTAGGCAACTTCTAAATCAGTGTATCCCCAAGACATGTAAATCATTTATTACCTGTACAGTCAGCAACTAAATCTATATTTATTATTGTAAAAAGATTTGTCCCAGGTGACTAACTTAAATGCAGTCATAACAAAGTATTTATCCAGAACAAGGTACCTCTTAGAGTTTATTTGAAGTCTGCCTGGAGCGGACCTGACACAAGGAACTTCTTTAAATGTCACCTCTAGCCATGAACTGATATTAAAATACATTTCATTTGCTATCATCTGAAAGCCAGATTCTGCTTTAATATTGTGTGGTTGTTTGGTATGTCAGAAACTGTGATAAAGGGTACTGGCTAGGTAGAAGCTATTTGCCAAGCTATTCAGCATCTTATATAAGATGATGAAGATAATGGTGAGACAGACACACACACACACACACACACACACAAAAAAAAAAAAAAAAAGAAAGATTATTCTGATAAGGAAGGGTTCTAAGGGCACCTTGGTGATCGAGACTTATTCCCATTGCTTAATGGAGTGGGAACCTAAAAAGGTATTCATAGCAGAGTTATATCTCAGAAATTACTTCAGAAGTCCTTGAATACACCATAGGAATATCCTAAGAAAACTAAATGGTATACAGTTTCTGCTTACATATCAAGTATGATCCAGGGAAGTTTTTGAGCTAGTTGCAGAGGCCTATCATACAAAAACCAGTCCTTAGGGAAGTCAGAATGGAAGATGGAAATATCTCTCTATCCAACACCTTATTTTAGTATGTAGTTTAAGGTACTTCTTCCCTCTAAACAATATGTCATAGAGTCATAGAACATCCCGAGTTGGAAGGGACCCATACGGATCATCAGGTCCAACTCCTGGCACCACACAGAAGTTTAGACCATGTGACTAAGTGCACAGTCCAATCTCTTCTTGAATTCAGACAGGCTTGGTGCAGTGACTACTTCACTGGGGAGCCTGTTCCAGTGCACAACCACCCCCTCAGTGAAGAACCTCCTCCTGATGTTGAGCCTAAATTTCCCCTGCCTCAGCTTAACCCCATTCCCGCAGGTCCTATCACTGGTGTTTATGGAGAAAAGGTCTCCTGCCTCTCCACTCCCCCTCACAAGGAAGTTGTAGACCGCAATGAGGTCCTCCCTCAGCCTCCTCTTCTCCAGGCTGAACAGGCCCATGTCCTTTTCTTTATACTCATTGTATAAGTCAGCCTATTACTATCATAGTACACTACTTTGTATTATCAACCTAGTATTGCAATGATGCTAATGATTTCCAAGCGTATTTGTTATGGCTGGAAATAAAATTTTTCTCCTCCTTAGGTATTGCAGAAGAAAAGATTGTGAACTAAGTTCTTTGTTGGCTTTTGTTTAATATAGCAGTGAGGATATAAGGAAAACCTATAGCAAGCACTGAATGTTATGGATTGTCTCAGAATTCATGCTGACCAGGTAACACCTTGGATGCCTGGAGAAGGTGCCTTGAGGAGGATCCCCATTGATATCCTATTAAACAGTCATTTTCTAAGTAGTCTATAGTAATTTAATGCACTTCTATGTTAAGGGGAAAGAAAGAAGCAGTAAAGCTTCAAGTTGTGTGTTTTTTGTTACAATTATAGTGTTCTCATAAGCAAGGAGAAAAAATAAAATTAAATGAAAACAAGTATTCTATTACAAAAAGTTGCAGAACAGAAACTAGTTACTGAAGAACTATGGATATACTTTATTTTCTAGGCTTTGTAGCGTTCAGTATTTTCATTAAAAATCAGGACAGTGCAATGTGATGACAAAATGTTAAAGTGACATTGATCAGGCAGGGAACTCAGGCCCTTTGGAAGACATCCTCAGAATGCAAAATTATCTCTGCAGTTTGCCACAATCACCAGTTGTAAAGTCCTGACATTACTGGTAACAAAATGGACAGAACTTAGTAGGCAGCCGAGGAAAGGAGAGCAAGATTGCACCAAGAGGTAGCTAATGAGCACTAGTTGCAATGGAAGGGCCTCTGCTGAGTATTACACATTCAGTTCACAACAACATTTAGGCAAAAAAATAGACTAGTTAGAAAGAATTGAAATGAGACCATCAAAATCATTAAAAAATAAAATAGGAAATTCAGATGTGAGGACAGGTATTTTGCCTTTGGTTAGTTTAGAGAAGACAGCAATTGAATCTTCCAATATAAAAGGTTGCTATTAATGAGAGAGAATAGTTTTTTATGTCCTGTGAGTGCCACACATGAAGTATTCAACTTAATTTCCAGCAATGGAAATTTTGAATAGATCAGAAAACACACTTCTAACTATAAGGATAGTTAAAAGTCAGGACAGTCTGATTAATGGGCTGCAGAAACAGTATAATTTCAAGCTTTAAAAGAAGACATACCAGCTTCTGTCAGAAACTGTCTGGCTGTATTTTTGTTGTCTCAAAAAAATGGTCTTTTTTTTTTTTTTTTTTTTTTTTTTTCTCTCCATCCTTTTGTTTTAACTTTTTTAGAAGATTTGTTAAAATCTTCTGAACTGATAACTGAGCTGATAACATTTACTTTTATTTCTAAGGTTGATTTTCCACAAACCCATTATGATTTTTCAGGATAGAAACAACACATCCAGTTTACCAATAATCTGGAAGCTATTAGGCTTATAGAAAATTCCTCCTGTTTTACTCACCTTGATAACGCAGTATTAATGAAGCCAGTGTTGTAAACCAGGTTTCTACTATGGATAATCACAAAAACACAGAAAGAAGGAAACACAGAAGGAGGAAAAATAACTCTGTCCTAACTGAAACCAGGACACTAAATAAAAAAAAAAAAAAATAGAAAAATAAAGCATAAGAAAACATAAAGAAAAATAAATTGTAGAAAAGGCAGAAATTACTAGTTACAACATTTATTGATCAGGGTTACAGGTTTCATCAGAAAGAATGAATGGGTAAACTATGATTTTGTAATACTAGAAGCAGGTGAATCTTAATGTAAAAATACAGGACTCAGTGCAAAACTTTTAGAAAAAATAAAAAATAAAACCCCTATAAAAACAGAAGAGTGAAAGATTTTGAAATATTACTTGAGGATGTGTTATGATGTGGCCAAAATGTCATGTGGTCAGAAAGTTATCAACAGAAGCTGAAGTCTATGTCCAAGAAAGAAACAAAGAAGCTTTCAAACAGAATATAATTCTGTATTAAAACATGAGTCATGATGAAGACACAGGAAGAAGACGCAGAGAGAGAAGAAATTATACTTGTTTTCCTTGATGAAAGGACCAAGACAATACAGTATCAAAAAAATAAAAAAATAAAAAAAAGTTCTTCCAAATGCAGGAGAACAGCAGAAGACAAGGGACCTAGAAATATGCCCCAAGATAAAGCAGGAGATCAGAGCTTCATGGTCACAGAAAAAGAACATGCCATATCCACCTGTTGGAAACAGTTTATCAATGTATTGCTTATACTGAAGTGAATAGGAATTGAGCAACAAAACTTCCCAATATCAGCTTAGTTGCACAATAAGAAAACTCAGCTGATCTTATTAGTTCAGGAGAGTTAATATTATTATTTTGTGCCAGAAAATGTTAGTGCTGCCTCTTTAATTTTCTGCCAGAGAAATAAATTATTTGATTAGCTAGTTTACTTTTGACTGTGGCTTGAATTTGTTTTCACTTATTTCTATTTTTTAAATGAAATTTGATCTCATTTTTTGAGCTCAATTTTTCTTATTTTGCAATAAAAATACATGGAAAACAACAGAGACTGAACTTATTTACTTAACTATGTTTTGTTGAAATGGAGTCTCTGTGATATTTTCTTCTCAGACAGATATCTGCTTGTTTAAGTTTCTGTGCTATCACAGACCCAACTTTCCTTTTATCATGTCACTACTATTACATTTTAAGGAACTGTATCTAAGTTTTAGCAGCTATCATTCTTTTATTGATTTGGAAAAGAAACTATATACAGAGCCTAAATTCTCATTTCAGCCAGAGAAAAACAGAACAAACTTCATAAAGAAACACGATCCTTTGAAACAGCTACTACAATCTGCAAAAGAGAAGGAAACTAAGCAAAATATACAACTACCTTTTTGTGTCCAGTGTGAGAAAAGCACAGTATACTTCTACATAAGAAAAGTGCTCAGCATTCCCTGGAACATGAAATGTCTTCAGTTGAGCAGCAAAAAATCTAATTGCTTTTGAGTTTTAAAAAACTTGTTTTCTGCAGAAACACTTTAAATTAATAAAAAAGTCCACAAGGGCACCTGCAATGGAGCATAGCTTTTAATCTATACAAGCTGAGTTCATCATTTTAGCTTGATATTAGAAAAGTATCACCAAATTATATAAGCTCAGGGCCAGGAAATTATTTAAACCTCTTTGAAACAAATAAAAATCAACTGGAAAAGTGCAATAGCATATCAGTCCCATTGTTGCTTTTTTATATATAAGTGTCTCCTGTCAATCTGAATTTTAATCTTTCCATGTTCTGAATATTTCCATTTTATAATTTAATACCACTGAAATTCAATATGTAAATGAAAGGTTTTAGCCACAGGAGAAAAGATGAAGCCAGTCAAATGGGGACTTAAAGCTTCAGGGAAACTACCAGAAATATTACACGTTATGCTTCTATAGGGCCTTACATGTTCAAAGTGCTGTATGAACATTCATTAGTGGAAACAATCTCCTTTCATCCTCCCATGCTAATTAGTGATAGAAGCAGCAAAACGTTAGTAGCGCTAATGTGCATATACACTGCACAATATTGTACTCTACCATGTATAAATTCATGTATTAATTAGCATGAGAGTAAGAGAGAAAACTTTTACTGGAAATATTCCAGGAGAGAACATGCAGCAGGAGAGAAAAACCTGTTCCAAATTATTTTTCTTTTATATCTTGTTACCTTCAAGTAAAATAAGTAAATCAAAAAAAAAAAAAAAATAGAAGATCTGAATAGAAAATAGGAGAAAATATGCAATGTTCTGATTTTGGTTTGTTCTTTTCATTTAGTTAGTTAATTTATTGTCATAATGAAAAGGGGAGTATTTTTTAATGATGAATCTTCATACATCCTCATTCACCTTGTTGCCTGTATTCAAAGTAACCATCAGAGTAACTGTCTGCTGTTTGAACATCAGTTAAATATTATTGGTAAGTCATCTTCCATTATAAGCCTGTTTGTTCCCCATAATGAGCTTTTAAGTCACAGAAATTGAGCACTGTGACTTTCTCAGATGCTGTGCAGGGTGAAGATCTCTATAATGTTTCTTGGAATCTCTCTCTTCCTTGAAGCAGTCGCTAACTGGAATTTTAATGTGATTTTCCACTGCTTTGTTTTACTTTAGATTATATTTTCGTTTGAACCATTTTTTCCCCAGAAATTTACTTTATCAATGAGAAATGCAAAATTCTGTAGTACTTTTAGGAATAATTTCTGTTCATTTCCATGATTAAAATCTTATTTTCTGTTTTGTTTTGTTTTGTTTTGTTTTTCCCATTCTACTGGTAATTTATGAGGAAGAAAAATGGAACTACATTCTGGTGGAGTGAAGGTAAATAAGGCTTATTTTTTTCTTATAGGTACATAAAGCTGAAGTTTAGTGTTAGAGTTTTTTGTTTTGTTTTGTTTTTTTTAAATTCTACCAGAAAAGCTTAATTTAAATACTTAAAAGAAATTAAAACCAATTATGAGTTCTCAAAGTAAATATTCTAAATAATACCAAATATTTTGTTTCAAAGCAAGCATTTTCATTAAATAAAAATATCAATTCCTGTATATCAGTCTTATATCCTTCAAAGCCATGTGCAGAAGAAAGAGATAAATTTTTAAGTAAAGTGAATGCTTAATCCAATAGGAGGTGGCTTTTTTCCCCACCATCTTCTCTGAGGTTTGGAATCTTTATCATATGTGATACCATTAAAAATGTAACTCACATCTGGCTTCTGAAGTGTTTGCTCAATGAGGAAGGACAAAATATTCTAGCAAAAGTCAGTGTTCATTAAGAGAAGAATGCAGCCATATGGAAAACCTTATTATCACATATGATAAAAAAAAAAAAAAAAAAAAAAAAAAAAACATGTACAAGGACTTAATAAAATAGAGTAATAATTTGTTCACCCACAGATGCAAGGGTATACCTAACATTACAAATTGATTCAGTGAACTAATATACTGCAGATATTCTGCAGATACTAGTTATGCATATTTTTTCTCACTGATTTGTCAGAAGGCTTCCTCTCTCTGACAAAGTAACTTTTCCTCCTTTCCTCTCCCTTCCTCTCCTTTCCCCTCTCTCCCTCTTCTTTTCCCTCTATTCTTTCCAGAGTAACTCAATATCAAAAAGGTTATTGATCAATATATCCATGCATTATAAATAACTGAGTTTAGGATGAATGTCTCTGTTCTGTAATGAGTCTCTAGAACATGGTGGTAGCACTGGTAGTTTTCTAGGATTTTTTTATTTTTTTCCTGCTAATTATCTGTCTTTCACAAGGGAGACAAAAATTCATCTCCACTGTAGAAAAATACTGGATTACATAGCAGAACAATATGATGAATTTTAATTTTAATTTTCAGCTTTCTATCACACAATAGCATGCACAATTTTCCTTCACTTGATAGGAAAAAAAAAAAAAAAATCCTGTAGAGATATATTTAGATTTGCAGGTGGCAAATATTTAATCATATTTGAATTCAGAAGAAAAATTTCAATGCCAAAAAAAAGCTCCCCACCCCAAATACTCTTCACAAGTCATTTTTTTTCTATATAAGTACTTGAAATTTTGAATTATTTATGAACATATTTTATTCTGAGAGTTTTAAAACTAATTATAACCTTCTAAAATCTCAGGTTTTAAAAGTGTTGCTCAATTTTCTGCTTGCAAATTATAATGGAATAATGCACTGAGGTATTCTACTACTGTAGCGGAGTCATATTTTGCACACAAGTAATATTATTTATTTACAACATTTCAGTCACTATGTCAACAGCAAACCTTGGAGAGAGAAAGACAGCAAAGCAAACAGATAAACATTTTTAGAGGACATAATCCTCACATATGATATGATATGATATCACATATCACATATTCTTATATCTTATTGATACTGCTAGTAAGACAAATATCCAAATCATTCTCTTGAGACCCCACCTAGAGTACGGTGTTCAGCTCTGGGGACTGCAACACAAGAGAGACTTTAATTAGAGTATGTCCAGAGAAGGGGTACAATGATAATCATAGAATTTGAAATTGAAAAAGCAGATTCTGTTCAGGATAGGTCTTATAATCACCTTTTAAGGTGGGATATGGCAGGTCCAAAATCTGAGGTTTAGCTAAAAAGCAGGGGTGATGAAAAACACCTGTAAAGGTGGTGATGGGGATGGCGGGCACTCAAAAGAAAAAGGACAAAAAGGTCCTGGCAACAAAAAAATTCACATGTTTATATCATGTTTCTATGTCCTGTCATACCATATGCAACTCTGCAGAGAAATAAGACATTGCTCAGGACCCACTCAAGCCATCCATTTCAAGAGGAAACAGTACCTTATTTAGATTTGTATATAACATTTAAATAAAGATATTTGGATGACATCTAGCACATTGCCTGGTCCAAAGGCAAAGTCCACTGGACATATTGAGGAGGTGTCCAATCAGCCCAGCATTTTACCATCTGCCCTGATATGAAGAGCTGAAACATAAAGGTCTAATCACAACAACAACAAAATTCTTCCTGCTTTTCTTATATTTTGCTCTTTCTTCAGAAAACCAGTTCCTTCATATACTGTTGAAACCCAACCTCACTGCAGTTCATTACTAGTTACATCTTTATTAGTAATTTATGTCTGACTGAGGTACAGTCTGAAGTAAAATCTGAACATCCATCCCATCCTGTGGTTAGCTTCCTTTCAAGCATGGCTGTGGTTTGTGCCAGATAACCATCTCCTGAACCCTGTTCAAGAGATAGAACTAGCAAGGGACACTTTCTTATTGGCAAACAGTAGATCCTGTGGTAAGACATGAGTTTAGTTGAACAGATATAAACTGTATTGTACAAGGACCACAGAACAGGATGTGGTGGCTTATGACAATCAGTTGCAACTATAGGAAGGTGTGGTTTTTTTCTTCCTCCCCCCCCCCCCCCAAAAAAAAAATGAATCCTCTTCTAATTAGAGGATTGTGTGTTATATTTAGCTGTGCAATAACTAAATTTCAAAGCCATTATTAACCATTTCAATTCTATTCCAAGCAGTTCTATGTCATGATTGAAACTTTGCTTTAAGTCTTCCAAAGGACCTCCAAATACTTCACAATGGTTTCTTATTCCTACCCGCCCCCGCCCCCCCCATGAGCCATCCCACCATCAATATTATATATAACATTTCTACAATACCTACAGAAACTGCTTACATGGAAATCTAATATTATAAGAGTAATATATTTTTAACAACAACAAACAGAAATACCATAGCTCATAGTCTGTGAGGATGTTTTCTCTACTTATCCACACTTACTTTTCCTTCTTACTGTATCAAAGCTGTTTTCAAATGTTTTAAAGCATTGCCAAAGAACTAGAGAGATATGAAGATCCCTTGAATCTAACAATTCACTATTTTTCAGTGACCTCTAGACCTTAGTCCTCACACACAATCATGTTAAGATCAATAGACCAGATTCACCAGGTGTTGATTTGGCAGTACTACATCATTTCACACTGACATCTGTTGCATTATGTTTTGCAAAGTGTTGCTAAAAAGTTTGGTTGCACATTAGTCCTAATGTTGAATAGGCAATTTTTCATCCTGTATAACAGTTATCTGCTTGTATTTTTCTTTTTTTCTTACCTAATAGCCAGGCAAATCAGAAACTGCATCTGCTCTATCATTTAGGAACAGCTTTTGAATTTGCTACAGTACCTTTTTACAGTACAGATTT
Source organism: Heteronetta atricapilla (assembly GCA_011075105.1). NCBI lineage: Eukaryota > Metazoa > Chordata > Aves > Anseriformes > Anatidae > Heteronetta > Heteronetta atricapilla. The sequence goes on along the minus strand of CM021731.1, from coordinate 132,199,497 downwards.
GGGTTCTTCTAAACTAATCAAGGATTTATGAGACATAAATACTATATTATGTCTGTGACAGATGACATTTTTCCCCACTAATGATCCTGGCTACTCTAAGAACTGATGAGCATTGCTGGAGGAAAAATAGTTATTGTAATAAATTGCCTGAAGGGTGTTATACCAAAGAGAGAAATTAGGGACGATATTTTCCATGCGTGATCATAAAACTGTAAATTACACATGTGCTTAGGTATTGTGATTTTGATGGTTTATTTGCTTTGAATATTATTTGGATCTCAAATAATATTAAATATGTATATATTATTAACTTTGTTAATTGCACTGAATACCATGTTGTGGAGAATATCTAAGGAAAAATAGGAAAGGAAATGAAATAAGGAAAAAATAAAGAGTTTAAATTAGTAATAATCAAGGAAAAACAACAACAACAGCAACAACAACAAAACACTGGCACAAATGAGGTTGTAGTGGTTTATATCAACTGAGAATCTACCACAAAACTGAGAGGCAGCTAATGGTTGTGAAGTGCAGTTCCTTTGGTAAATCATGGAAGAAAAAAATGTGATATTTTAGGAACAATATAGTAAGAGACAACTAATGCATGCATGACATTAATGGCATAAGACTTTAAGCTTTGAAGTACTGCTTTTCCCTGCTCCCATACCAATGCATTTTATTTTTATTTTTATTTTTATTTTTATTTTTGTTTTTATTTTTGTTTTATTGATATCTTAGATGGGTATCTCTTCTTTCATCTCCTTTATTTATGTAAGATGTTTTTTTCCTTTTTCTCCTTTACACATTTTGTTTGTTCGCCTTAATATTTTTAGGGTCTGCACATTTATACTGGGAACAGGTTTTGTTTGTTAGGATGAGTCATGCCCATTTTCTTTCATATAAGTGCACAAGCAGTACAGAAATGTCCTTTATATCTTCAGAGCAGGAAGACATTCTTCTGGTAGCATGCAATTTCTTTCACCTTACAGAGCCCTTATCACAGGTGTACAATAAAAAGTGATACTTTTAACTTCTGTACAAGTGGGTTTTGTTTGGTTTTGTTTCATTTTGTTAATCCCAATGGAGACTGTCTTTAGACTCACGATTATTTATGACCTCTGGACTAACGCAAAACTGTTGGGTTCATTAATATGTAAGAAAATATATACTTATTTAACCTTATATATTTATTCCTTCCTTCTCAGACTGAGACATGTTAATATTCAGTACATGACCATACATTGTTTTATAGACATTGTGTTATATATCTCCACTGGGAAGTTTACCTTTCAGGATTTTTGGAATAGCATGGAATTTTTTAGCATATAAAGCATTTGCTTGTATGCAAGTAATATTTCTTTCAGTTGCATCTCTCTGTATTTTGTTTGAACTGAAATGTATACATGATTGCTATCTTAACTAAAATCCATCTTGCACATAGCACAGTGGTAGCTTTTATTCTTTGAAACATGCACATGAAAATGGCAAGTCCTAAAATCAACATCTTGTTTTATAATTGCATGTGCTTTTCTTTTTATAGATATATTTATAGATAAAACTTCATGTTAAAGCTGTAGCTATTTACTAGAACTAGAAAATTGAACTAGAAAGTATAAAGTATATTTTTAATTATCTTTGGATAATTAAATCAGCATAACCATAACCAGTAAGCATAACTTTTATTTTTATTATATATATATTTATTTATTTCAGTCCTGGTCACAATATTTAAGATAAACTTTTTGTTCCACTTTCTGCTCCCACACTTCACTCAATTTTTCTCCTTAAATTGGATTAAAATCTCTTGAGTGGAAGTAATTACCTTGATTCTTTGAAAAGGTCTCTGAAATAGAGTGGAAGGAACTATATTCATGCTTATCTGTCCTTTGTTGTGAAATCTACAAATCATTGTTTCAGAGAGGATATGAAAAGAGGAGGAGTAGATGAGGAGGGAAACAAAAATGTCAGAGAAAATACATAAACTTCTATTTGTATTTTATTTTATTTTATTTTATTTTATTTTTTACCTTCATGGTCACAACATTAAAACTATAATTACTTTAAATTTTGTGTAATGTGCAATCTTTTAGTTTTAGTTTTTAGTCCTTGTAGCTTATCTGCACTGCTATTTGTGAGGTAAACTCACAAGGACACCATCGCCAGCTAGTGTAAATCACCACAACCCCACAGTGGAAGCACAAAGTTTGGAAAAAAAATATGTTTTTGAATGTTCACTGTTCATATACTGAAATCACAGGCATACGCTGAAATGTAGCTTACAGCCTTGTTGTCATCTCCAGATTTTTCCATTGGTTTTAACTGAACTGGAGAGTGTAAACTCACATAAATTGTGTATGGAAAGATCAAGAGAGATGTTAAAGGAAAGGCAAATGTATAAAGCATATGCATCAGTTCAATGCACTAAAGAGATGTGATGAATACTTTATAAGACTAATTTACAAGTGTGTCCAGACTCCCTCAGTGTGCATTGCTTAAGTTCAAACTTTGTACATCCTGCATGGCACATTCAGTTTGGATGAACACTTTGGAGTGTTTAGTCTCATTCCTAGTGATTGAATGTGCTCCTCACGGACATTTTGCGAAGTAAAATGAACCCACATGGTAAGGTCCACAAAGAAAATCTTTCTATAATTTTCCAAATTGTGTTGGTTCATTTCCTTCAGTTCTTCTCTTTGTTTATAAACCTAATACATAAAAAAAGTCCACTTGGTAACAATATTACTAGTAATTTCACTTGAAGAAGTTGTAGATCTCATGTATAGCTAGTGTAGAGGAAAATAGAGCAACTCAGTTATGATGACTACATCATATTATCTATTGCAATGTTTACCTCCATTGCCTTTAGGAATCATCATCTCCTGCACAGTAACGAGGAAAATGGAGATGAGTTACATTCTTCAATAAGTGACAACACATCTATCTGTGTTGCAGAGTGACACCTCCAAAAGCATACCTTAAATACAGCTCCCAGAGAAATGGCATATTCCACCCCCAGAGGAAGCTATGTTTCCTCATCCACAGATTTCCCCAAAAAAGAATAAGTGGTGCTTGAAAACATACAGGCACAAAACCTTAAGCAGGTATGAAATTCTTAAGTGAACTGGTTGCATTAATTTTCAGATCAAAAAGAATTAACTATATGTTGAGAAGGATTCTTGACTTCTCAAGCAATGGTTAGTTGATTCATAATTATTGTCTTTACAAATGCTGAAAATTAATAAAATTAAGGACAGAAAATATAATGGAAAACTCTCTTGTTTTGAGGCTGCACTCAATACCTGACTTTATTTCTAGACAATTGGTGACAATAAAAAGGACCATGAAAACTAAGAGACAATCGTTAAAGGTAAGTAACATGTTTACAAAAACATGATCTGCCTCACTAACAATACATTCTATAAACAAGAACATCCAACAAAAGTTTTCTCTTTTATGCATTGAAGAATATATTGTCCTAAATCTTTCCAGATCCAATATATTCTTAAAAATTATTTTAGATGTTCTTCCTCTCCTCCCCTCCCCTCCTTGGATCTATTGAAAAACTAATTTAATTTAGCTTTCTACACAAATTACTTTCCAAAGTTTTCATGATTTAGTTAAAGAATTGCTGTAAATTCTAAATTCTGCCAGGAAATTTTTATCTTAAGAGCCCCCCCCCCCCCAAAAAAAAAAAAAAAAATACCTTTTTTACATTATTAAAAAGTTTAACTGTTTTTGTTTGGCTGTTTTTTGTCTTTGTTTGTTTGTTTGTTTAGGTCTATTTGTACAATGCGTTCAAACAGATTTGGCTATATAGTACCTTTTATAAGGAGATATCAAGGACTTAAAGGTTTAATGGCCTGAAGATTATAATCTCAACCTCACGTAATTAAAATATATAAATATATTTAATTTTTGATCTGCATTGTTTCTTTCATAAAGCACATGGATATTTACCCAGACAAAATAAATAAATATATGAATCACAGAATCACAGAATTTCTAGGTTGGAAGAGACCTCAGGATCATCGAGTCCAACCTCTGACCTAACACTAACAGTCCCTATATCCCTAAGCTCTACATCTAAACGTCTGTTAAAGACCTCCAGGGATGGTGACTCCACCACTTCCCTGGGCAGCCCGTTCCAATGTCTAACAACCCTTTCAGTGAAGAAGTTCTTCCTAACATCCAACCTAAAACTCCCCTAGCACAACTTTAGCCCATTCCCCCTCGTCCTGTCACCAGGCACATGGCAGAACAGACCAACCCCCACCTCACTACAGCCTCCTTTGAGGTACCTGTAGAGTGCAATATGGTCACCCCTGAGCCTCCTTTTCTCCAGGCTGAACAATCCCAGCTCCCTCAGCCGCTCCTCATAGGACTTGTTCTCCAGGCCCCTCACCAGCTTTGTCGCCCTTCTCTGGACCCGCTCAAGCACCTCCATGTCCTTCTTGTAGTGAGGGGCCCAAAACTGAACACAGTACTTGAGGCGCTGCCTCACCAGAGCTGAGTACAGGGGGACAATCACTTCCCTAGCCCGGCTGGTCACACTGTTTCTGATGCAAGCCAGGATGCTGTTGGCCTTCTTGGCCACCTGAGCACACTGCTGGCTCATCTTCAGCTGACTATCAACCATCACTCCCAGGTCCTTCTCCACCTGGCAGCTCTCCAACCACTCATCTCCCAGTGTGTAGCTCTGCTTGGGGTTATTGCGCCCCAAGTGGAGGACCCGGCTCTTGGCCTTGTTGAACTTCATGCAGTTGACCTCAGCCCATCGGTGTAGCCTATCCAGATCCTCCTGCACAGCCTTCCTACCCTCAAGCAGATCGACACACGCACCTAACTTGGTGTCATCTGCAAACTTACTGAGGGTACACTCAATGCACTCATCCAGATCATCGATGAAGGTATTAAAGAGGACTGGCCCCAGCACCGAGCCCTGGGGAACGCCACTAGTGACCGGCCTCCAACTGGATTTGACTCCATTTACCACGACTCTTTGGACCCAGCTATCCAGCCAGTTTCTAACCCAATGAAGCGTGCGCCAGTCCAAGCCAAGAGCAGCCAGTTTCTTGAGGAGAATGCTGTGGGAAACAGTGTCAAAAGCCTTGCTGAAGTCAAGGTAGACCACATCCACAGCCTTTCCCTCATCCACCAAGCGCGTCACTTTGTCATAGAAGGAGATCAGGTTTGTCAAGCAGGACCTGCCTTCATAAACCCATGCTGACTGGGCCTGATCGCCTGCTTGCCCTGCAAGTGCTGTGTGATGACTCTCAAAGTCAGATCATATCAAGGATGCTGAAGTTCCTGGATCACTTAACGAATGCAAACATGATAGCTATACCACCTGCTGTATCTTTTAATAACAACTTTGATCTATTTTGGCTCTTTCTTTTTTTTTTTTTTTTTTTTTTTTTTTTTTTTTTGTGAATAGCATTCCAATACAGGTGTCTGTAGTTACTTAGGAAATGTGACATGATGCTCTGGTCAGGTGATTTTAATCACAGAATCACTGTCCAGCTAACACAGATTTAATTGAAGGTTTAGCTAAATGAGCAGTATCAGAATATATATACTTCACTAGTAAGGGTGAACCTATGGTCAGTTTAGCTGTGATGCTCTGAGAGTATAAGAAAATTAATTTTTGTGGGGAAAGGAAAATAACAGACAAGAGGCAAATGTAAGGAGATTTGTTACCAAATTAATGTTGTGATTATGAGTGCTGAAAGCCTGTGCAGAGGTACTATTTTTGATGGTACTTTTTGGCTATTTTTTGTATGCCATGAGAATGTAGAACTAAGATGCTAACGCTCAAATAGAGCAAAGGTGTGGATTGTGTCCTTATGCCTGTGTAATGTGATTGACAACATACATCTTCAGATCTCAGTTCTGTCTCAGCCTTGGAAGTTGACAATAGTGAAGACCCTGTAATGGTCTTGGACCTATGAAAATTCAAACTACAAATTCATGCATCTGAAAAACTGTAGATCTGAGAATATCCCCTAGAAAAGGTTGTATTTTACATTTCTAGTATTGAGGGAAGAAACAATACTTTCTGTTTCCTGTTTTACCAAGATGAGGGAAAAAATCCAGCAGCAGAATGTTTCAGATTTCTTTGGCCCTTTGGAGGAGAATGGCTTTTTCTGTGGAACAATTGTGTTACGCTATTAGCACAATATATAGATTAAAATACATGAGGCAGGTACATATTCAAGGACATAGCATATGTATGATGGAATAAAAGACAAAAGTCACTGTAACACAAAGAACTTAGTAAAGGTGAGCCTCTTAAAATCTTTCAGATCTGGGGGATGTGGGGAGGCAGGCTTATTTTATAACAAAAGGTCACTTCAGTATAGCAGTCTACAGCTGTTATGCTAAATAATGTTTTGCCCTCTGTATTTCTTTCATACTTTCCATTCAATGTCTTTAGCACTGAAAAACAAGTAAAAGGAAATGTTTTTACATTGGAATGTTGAATGATTGGGTTTCCATTCTTTTTCTTACAAAAATATTTATTGTATGAAAAAATAGTATGAACACATATTTATACAGTGTGCACATGTATACATATATGGTATATTTATGTTGAATTATGAAATAGCTAAAATAATGATATATTAACCTGATTAATAGGAATATGACATGGTAAACTTAATAAAGTTTAAAAACTGTAGATACGATTCAACAAACTTCTAAAAATTATTTTATAATTAGATATTTCCCCCCTAACGTCAACTCTGATGACCATCTAGTGCATTTTTTTTAAATTACACCTACTTTAGAAAAAATAAAAGGATGTAAGAATATTTTTAAGGGAGAATTTTCTCATTTTGCTTTTGAATTCTTGTCTTCCACCTCAGTCACACTTCGCTATTTTTGTTAGTATCCAATTAAAAGCAACTACAAGAAGGTTAATGTTTTCATGGAGCTTTATGTCAGTGCTTGCATGTGATCAATATGGGGGTGACCCTTTCATTTACTTATTTACTTTATAAATTCTTTTTTCAAAGTTTATTTTTTATTTTTTTATTTTTTTTTTCCTGAGAGAAAGGAAGCTGATAGTTATATTACTATGTTTTCAGCATTTTTGCAGGCAAGGACATTTCTGCAATTCCAGTTTGAATTAAGGAAAAAAAGAAATAACTATTAGAAGTCTTTGTCAAGGTATTTTCTGAGGTATTTTACATGTTATAGTTTACTATCCTAAGAAATTTAAAGCTAAATCTAATTTGGAAAAAGGAAATAACATTTTATAGTGAAAATTTCACAATACAGTGCAATGCAATTGCCTAAAGTAACTAGGAAAATAAAACTAATATTCACATTTTAAAGAAAATGTACAGCATTGCAGAGGCTTTCAGGGTAGGGTGTAGCTGCATTACCTGAGCGTTTCCTAGGCTTCCAACCTTAGTTGCTATCGCGCTGGGGGAACCTGGCATGCTGGCTCTAAGGAACAGCATGGAGCATAAAGCGGAGTGAAGGCACCACGGCTAGGCTCTTTGACCAGGGGTGGACTCGATTGTTCTTGTGCACACCGAGACTGATAAGCTGCACTTTTTGCTACCCTGAGCCAATGACCTGTCATGTTCTGACAAATGCTGTACTCTAGTGTACTTTTGCTCATTATAATGTTACTATAATACCAAAACACACCTCCATCCCAAAAGCTACGTGCCTCCAAGGAACAATCCCCCCTCATGGAGCATGCGCTCTGAATTTTTGGAGCCTTTAAATGGAGATGGGAAAACTTTGACTAGAGTCACTCAAGCTCCACCTAAAAGATAGAAAATAATATAAATTGGCCTAAGAGAGAGGGGATATTAGGGAAGATACCACCATCAGGGGAGATACCATCCCAAGGACCTCCTGACTCCTGGGATCAGTCAATGGGCTGAGCCTCTCTTCCCCTCCATTGGGACACCTTTGGGTAAGATTTGAACACTTGGCTATGCTCCTTTTAACTCGTTAATTTCCAGGCTGCACACCTGTGTATTCATGCATGCTAGCTTGCTTTTGCAGACAGTAATTATTGCCGGCTATCCAAAGAACCTGTGTACCTGTTGCTGTAATAAATTGCACTTGATTGCATTGTTCCTAGCTATGATAGTTCTCATTGAACGTGACCAGAGTAAGGATGGTTATATGTTATTGGTGAATCCGTGACTGTGGTAGTTCAGTGCTTTGAATCCAACTAGACCTGTAACGGTTAATCTGCTACCCTGAATCCGACAAGACCCATAATAGTTAATCGGCTACTCCCCTTTAACATGACATACAGCCACACATTTGTTTCTCATAAAGAATGATGGATGTCCAGGTAGATATATTATTCTTTTAAAATTTGATTAATTGCTTTTGAGATTAATTAGAATATCTGATACTAAATATGCATGAAAGAGTATGTCTGTCTGTTTTTTTTTTTTTTTTTTTTTAATTGACTGACTTTTTTTATATTTACTGACTTCACTTAGCAGACCTGGACATGATTAAGAAGGATGTTTCAACTCCATGTTTTAATGGGATGAAATACCGGGAAATATTTCCAGCAAGGACTAAACAGCCCCTAAAGCACATTTTCACTGTAATACAAACTAAAATTACTGTAATCTTCAGACATCAAATGAAGTATTTCCCTGAACTAGTTCTTGCATGAATTAAGCATGTATTTTAGGGGAAAAAAATAAATATTTCTCATTCTGATTTCAACATTTCAAGAAATAGTGGATGTAATACATGGATTGGCAACTTCTCCTAGCAACAGTATGCAGTTCACACATAACTGTTTTATAATCTTTATTTTTCTAGTTTCAAGTTTAAGTCTTTTGTGTTACAAAAACCCTGGTCAACTGAACACCTTATAGGATGCAGGGGAAGAATGTTTGGGACAGCACAAGTTTTATCATGGTATGTATAGGGGAGGAACCAATAAATAAATAAAGAAAGAAGGATGGATCCAGGTGATCTGGGCAAGATCTAGGGTGGGAAAATATAGGATTAAAGGGATGCAAAGGAACCAGTCATGTATAAAAAGTTGTCTGGTTGTTTCACTTGTCTAACGGTACCCTTCTCCTGATCAGCACAGTTTGTTCTGCTTTATTGCTATATTCCATTTAGCAATTATTGTTGAGGGGTTCTCTTCTGTGTATATTTGCATATGGGGTCCTGGTTGCCAACAGCTGGGCTGGGACCATGGTCCAGAGCACCTGTATGCCAAGTGAGTGAAACCACATGCCAGCCCCAGAGAGGGACCTCAGACCAAAGGGACCTGTGTGTCTGTGGGGCCAGCAGCTGGTGCAAGTATGGGTGTGCAGGTGAGTGAACAGAAAGTTGGATGAGGCAGCAGCCTCAGGGGGTTGTTTTTCCACATGCTGGGGAGACTGGGACCCAGGGGTAGCTACTGGGCAGAGTGAGTGTATGAGCCCAGCTGATCCATGTGGCACATGTGTGTTTGTGTATTCTCAGAGGCCAACATCCATCCTGCTCAGCCAGAGAGGAACAGGATTAGTCCATTGGTGCTGTTCACATTGATGTGAGTGCTCTGTCCATCTGTGCTGTCTGTGTGGCTGGCAATTTATACACAGTGTATATGGGTGCTCTGTCTGTGTGTGCCTGCTGGGAACAAGCTCTGCCTCACAAATGGTTGGACCCAAGGGCGTAGAGCTGTTGTGCATCCTCACTAAGAGATCTTGCAACATTATCAGGTATGTCTACTGCTCCACTGGAAACTCTTTTCCTGCAGACTCATCCAGTGTGAACCCAAGTGTTTTCAGAGCCATGACTTAACAGTACAAAACTCTCCATAGTGTGGGAATGAACTGTATTCACAAATACTTTGAGAGACAGTAACGTGGATACTTTTTCTGGATGAGTATTCAGTCACCTTCATTCATCTGCTTACACCTGCCCTTTCCCTCCTTCAGCAATTTGTGTATCATATGAAGACTATCAGTAATTATTTTTCCCCAAGACATTCGTAACTGTGTTAAGTAGCTTAGAGCCCAAAAATGATCCCTCTGAATTAACTTCCATGTCCACTTAATAGTGAAACTTGCTTTTAATTACACTGACATATTTTTAATAGACTTTATGTACACTGCATTTTTTATTGTTTTACAATATTTATAAAGACTCTGTGCCATATCAAGGCAGTGATAGAAATCCAAGAATATTACACGAATGGTACCTTTACAAGTCAAAATTTTATATGTCAAAAAATCAAACCAAAACTCAAGTAACTTTGAAAGATCTGTTACACAGAAACCTGTGTTGATTTGCTTTAATTAAATTACTATCTTTTAATTCTTTATAAGTTGAGTCCCATATTAAATGCTTCAGTATTTTTCTTCAGGCTGATTTTAAGATGACAGGCTTAATATTAAATGGATTATTCTATTTATTGTTTTTTAAATATTGGCACTACATTCATATTTCTTTCAGATGTTTCCTGTATGTCCTGCATATTTCAATACTTCTGAAAATCAACCTTGACAGTGTAGAGAACTCCTGTGACACTTTCGTTATAAGTCTTTGATGCAAATTGCATGGGCATGCTGATGGTCCATCCAAGTGAAAGGAGAAAGAGCTTAACATTCTTTAAGGTAACTTTGGTAATGGATTTTATTTTATTTTTTAATCAACCATGATGAGACTGTATTATCTGGATATTTTGCAAGAGAGAACATAAATAATGAAAGAATATTTTTACTTTGACTATTATGACTATTATTGTGAATTTATTATAATTTATTTTATTCCATGTACAAACACAAAGAAGCCATGACCCAAGCATACAATCAGCCACATTTTCCTCTTTGATTTGCTGCCATGGAAACTTTGGATCCATGAGGTAGGACAGTGTGTTAAGGCATTTCCACCATGATGGGCCAGAAGGCCTCCTCAAGGTTCACAGTTCCTCTAGCCCACAGTTAACACATAGCAGAGAAAGGCACAGAAATGTTAATTTCACTAAGCAGCTAAAGGGATGTAATTGCATTCAGCTCATTAATTATTTATTTACTCTTACATCCTGGTTGGTCAAATGTGCACTTGAACAAAATTGAAGAAGTGTTGAATCTACAAACAAAATCCACTCAGTGGACACTAACTTTTTTTCTAGCCACCTTAGAACTGAAGTATGCATTACTGCTACCTACAGAGTGGAAAGACAGCTTAACTGCATTGATTCCAGTTACCCTGGCTGTATGTAGGCAAAGTAATAATTTTTATTATTCTGAGATGTTAATTTCTTATTGTGTTGATCAGAGGAAGTACACATACTAATCCCAAGTAATCACTTGGGATTAAGCTGCATATTTGAAGTGATAAAAGAGGGATAAAGAAAAAGGGGATAAAAGAGACAGATAGGGATTTATGTGTATTCTAGATTTAGAAGCTATTTTTTGTTTTCTATCTTCCAATAAATAATAAAAATATTAAAATATGCATTTTCCTTTTAAATTTCATAGATTAGAGGTTTCACTTTATATTAGTTTTTAATCTTAACCAGAAATTTGTCTTTGTAAAATTTACAGCTATTATTAAAAGATTAAATGATTTTGAATGTTGGTAAAATACATCATTTAGGCAAATTTGACCTTTTCCCTTCAAGTTATTAAGTTGTAATTAAGTTGTGCAGTTATAGTTACGATATTCCTGACAGCAATGATCTTATAAACAACCTAATTACAAACTGTTTACTAAAATATTATATAATAATATTCAAGCAAAATTTATCTAAAAATTCAAATGCATCACTAAGATTTTCATAGTATTTCAAATCACTTTTTCTATTCAGATTTTCAAGTTTTTAGCTTCTATGTATACAGAGTTGATATGTCTGTGTTTTGTGATTAATTGCATCTGTAAAACTCATGTCTGCTGATTGTTTACACCTGTCATCAGCTGTGCAATCAGATAACTAGAGGAGTTAAATAACAACCAGTTTACATGCAATTCCAAAAAAATGTAGGTAAAAGAGGGAAATAATGTTATCATTAGTGAGCTATTATCAAAGTCTGTGGCTTTGCATTGGACTTCTAAAACAGGTATAATTCTGTAACAGTGACAATTCTTACTTCAAATATTTTGCATGCTCAGGCAGGTCTGTTTGTCTGGTGCAAAGAACTCTGTGCATTGAAAGTGGCTATTGATACCAAAGAGGATTCTCAATGATGTGATGTCTGAATTGTCATCTGTTTGCTCTGTTGAATGTCTGACCATGAATTATATGAATATTTTGCTTGTACTTGTTGATAACTTTTTCTTGCCTTTCCCTTAGGAGAACATGACTAATGAGTTGTTTTATGATGTAGAAGCTCTTTTAGGATGTGCTGTTCAAGATATTAACCCTGACTGCACATGGTAAGTGGCCCACACAATAGGTTAACTTCGTATTTCCAGGAGCCCCTATATATTAGTTTAAATTTTCAACATCAAAAGTGATCTGTGTTCAGATCACTAGGGATAACAGTGACAGTATGCTGTGCTCTAAACAGAAAACTCTGAGGATGAGAAGAAAAGAAAGATCTAGGTGGTGTTTCCCCTAGGACTTGTTGATGAGGTCACAAATTTTACCTTTTGACTAATACATCTCAGGCTGTTTTTCATTTAATTTAGCAGAACACACTTTTTCCCTTTTCATTTTTCAAATGGCTTGTGTTTTCCCTGGATACCTTTTATGTCAGAATCCCATACCAAAGATAAGGTCTCTGTTTAATGCATAAGTGCAAACAAATTTGGCTATTTAGAATTATTTGAATCTTAAATTTTGAATAGATTTTTGTGAGATATTTTATCAGATACTCAGAATTATAGTCCCATGTCTGGGTTGGAAAGGACCTTAAAGACCATCTAATTCCAAACGCCCTGCCGTGGGCAGGGACACCTTCCACTACATCAGATTGCTCAAAGCCCAGTGGATACTTTTTTTAACCAAAATACTTTTGGACATTTAACTCCCCAAATGTCCAAAACAGATAATAGCAACAAATTTTTACTTTTTATTTAGTTAGAAATCTCACATATTGGAAAGAAAAATCAGCAAGAATATGTGTGTGTGTATAAATTATCATGGTAGGACATTTATTTAGATAAGCATCTACATCTTTAAAGACAGCATTTACCTTAATACTTTCAATGTAAACCTAAGAGATCTGAAAACTGCTGTAGCAGGAATACTTCAGTTGTGGAACCCAGAAGCAAAGACAGCATTTAATCACTAGTATGAGAGTCACATATATATATTGACAACTTCTTACCCTCAAAGAAGAATTCATATGAGCCATAGTGTTCCAACATGTCAAAAATATTGATCTACTGTTAGGAATTTAAAACATAGTTTAATCCCTCCATTTAACTTCTAATACATGTTAAAAACAAATGTGTTTATATGGCAGGGGGAGGGAAGAAGAAGGTAACGGGAGAGAGGGAGATGGGTTAAAAGGAAATTGCTTGGATGTACTCATTTGATGTATAGCATATTTAACAGAAGATTTTATGAGCTGCAATTACCTGATCATCTCATGAGAGATTTTTCTTTCGTTCTAGTCATCACAGTCAAATGTGAAATGTGTGGCACCCTTTTAGTCTTAACACTACCATTGAACTAGATAGGAAGATTGTATCATGAGTTGTCATAAAACATACTCTGCATTATTATTACATTTTGTCTACAAACGATACAGTACACATTCATTTATACTATTGAAATATTGATAAAATTTACCTACTGTCATGGCACAAAGTTGATTGGACATTTAGCTATAGACCAAATTCATTGCAAGCAATGGCAGAAGTTTTCCAGGTTAACCCAGCCCTCCTGGAGTCAGAGGTTTGTCTATTCTCTAATGTTCCCTTACTGGGGCTTAAAAACAGCATATACAAGACAGATTCTGATGTGATCTGTAGTGATGTAGTCACTTCTGATGTGACTACTTTGTTCTGCTGTTATTTAGCTTCTATGAAAAACTAAAAACAAACAAAAAAATAATACTCTTGTAAAACAGAAACCTTAATGAGAACCCACAAGGCCAATATACGGTTAATCTAAGGAAGGATGTAAGCAGAAAAGTTTCCAAATTATTGAACTAAGAATGCAGGCGCTTGTACAAGAATCATAGCTAGACCAGAACAAATAATAATAGTCCCAGATGGGTGGTCCCAATAACATTTGTGAGAGGTTATCTCAGATACTCAGTATATAAATCACTCACAGATCCACTTTCCCACATGTGTAGTCTTTGCTGTGGTCATTATAGCAATTAAAAGCTGATATAATGCATGTCCAGATTATCCACAGATTAACTAGATAACAACTGACATTCCCGTGGAAGCATAGAGGTAGACTTAGTTGTAAAGCTTAGGCTAGAAGTGAGGTAAATATCAATGTTAGTTAGTTAGTTGCTTTGAAAATAAAAATAAAGCTGATAGATGCTGTTATTTGCTAAACAATCAGATTCCATAGTCTTCATCTGGTTCAGTATCACTGGAAAAGGGACTGTAAACCTCCCTGTGGGGTGCTAATACTAAGTGTTCAGTCTTTTAACCAGTCTATCTCTTTAAAGTAGGATTTACGGTGATAAGGTTTTACCTCCATTTCTTGGGAATGTTGGTAACCTAATCAAATGTCATTTGAGAAACATCCTGTATTTTTAAAGCTCATGGAACCTCAGCTAGGAAGAAGAAATGCCGATCAATCTCGTAATATCTATCTTTCATGTCTGAAGTGATGATTAGCTTGACTGAGAAGGATTGGCATTAACTCAATGGGCAGGGCAGAGTTCCTTCCTTCCTTCCTCCCTTTTTCTTTCCTTTTCTGTTTTATTTCTCATTTTGACTTCTGGATCAGTATTTGCTGTGGTTTAACCTGGCAGGCAGCTAAGCACCACACAGCCATTTATTTGCTCACTACCCCCAACCCTCAGCAGGATGGGGAAGAGAATAGGGAAAAAGAGGGGAGAAAAAAAGTGGGGGGAGGGAGGGAGAAGGTAAAACTGTCTAAAAAAGGTAAAGACAGTTTAGTAGGACAGAAAATAAGGGAAAATAAAAATTATGATAACTTTTATAAGCATAATAATTATAATAAAAGTTTGTACAAGACATATGATGCACAATGCAGTTGTTCATTACCTGCTGACTGATGCCCAGACAGACCCTTAGCAGTTATGTTTAGCAACAAGTAAGTATTGAACATTAGGAATAAGTTCTTTACTGTGTGGGTGACTGACCTCTCAAGGTCCTGTCCAGCCTGTACTATTTTGTGGTTCTGTGAGCATGTAGATGTAGTAGGATTTCCTTGCATCTTGACTTTGCTAAAAGATACTTTCCCTTTCTGGGAGTGCATTCAATACTGTGAATGAATTCAGCATGAGCTTGTCACTTTTAACCACCTTGGAGAAAAGCAGTCATCTTAATCTCCCAACTAATGAAGTCTGTTACTAGGAGGAAGAAGACGAGTCAGTATCACAACTGATACAACAGATTCAGTCTTCAGAAGGATTATAGCAAGGTCTTCGATATACTTTCTTTCAGATCTGTCATAATAGATGAAGCTAGTAAAGAACAGCTTTATGAGACTGGCACATTGACACAAAAATATAAATAAACCTGCAGTTCATTTTATTATTTCATTATTTTAATTAACAGAATCTTACTGAAGTTGGAGGGAACAAGACATGGACTTTTACTGTAAGGAAGAACTTTACTGAAGAAAGTGAGTGCTTTTTGTCTTGTAGAGCTAGTAGATGTTGCCGTTTGGTTTTCTTCAGCAAGGTTTCACATGGATGTGAACTTCACCAAAGATAAAGCACCCTCTTCTGTGTTTACAGGGAGCATTTCCTATCAGGTACAGCAATGGTTTTAAGAAGTGCACAAACAACAGCTGTACACCAGCTCCTTTCATCCAGATGTCAAAAAGTCATTCTAAGAAGAGCTTTGCATACTGTTCCTAATACAGTTGAGTCTTTACTAGAAAATCAGAGCTGAAAGGACCTATGCCTCCTACACAATTTCACAGACCACCTCCCATCAACCATAATCACAAAATATTAATTTGATCAGATAAGCATAGCATGTTTTTAGTAGATTCTAGACAAATAAATTCACTTCCAGCCACAAATTTAACTTATATATATGCCCCATTAATTTGATAAAATCATTACTAATCAGAGTTATATAACAGACTAAAGAAATATGACAGGATGAAATTATATGATTAATGAATTTCCTTACAGTAAGATTTGATTCAGAAAGGGGAAAAAAATCCACCATATTTTGCTGCCTCATGTTGCACTGAAAAAACTTTCCTAACGTTTTTGGTCCAAAGAAAGAGAATGCCATAGGTTTTACAATGTTTCAGATGCAGCCATCAATAAGAACAATGTTGAGGGCCATAATCAATAAGTTTACAAGGCTGCAGTCATAAGCCATCTAGAAATCCATTTTGATTTAATCATCTTTCCCATTTTTCAGGTAAAATTGAACACTTTTAGATCATATTCAAGCAATGAAGATACAGTAATAAAATGGATTAGTAAGGTTTGCACAGTCTTCACAATTTTAATTCAAGATGGTATTTTAGCCAACAAATTAACATTTGTTTTCCCCTATCTTGTGTACTCCATTCCTCCCACTTTTTTGGTATGGCAATGAAAACTGTTCTCTCCTTACTTAGGACTGGCTTATGAAATCCATGTCTCTGTGGATACTCTGCAGCAAGTTAAATGTGTAAAATATGCATATGTGATAAAACTAATTTTTGCTGAAATTACATTCTGCTACAGCAAATATACATTTCACAAGGTGTAATGCTATGGAATGATCTTCAGCATTTTATGAAAAGGGAAAACTATTTTATTTTATATTAATTATTTTTTCTAGTGTAGCAATTCATCTTTCTTGATCATAATTGCCCTGGTCCAGTGCTTGAGGTATTGAGTATCTAATAAAACTAAGCATTTCACAGAATCACAGAATTTCCAGGTTGGAAGAGACCTCAAGGTCATCGAGTCCAACCTCCAACCTAACGCTAACAGCCCACCACTAAACCATATCCCTAAGCTCTACATCTAAGCGTCTTTTGAAGACTTCCAGGGATGGTGACTCCACCACTTCCCTGGGCAGCCTGTTCCAGTGCCTCACAACCCTTTCAGTGAAGAAGTTCTTCCTAACATCTAACCTAAAACTCCCCTGGCTCAACTTAAACCCATTCCCCCTCGTCCTGTCACCAGGCACGTGGGAGAACAGGCCAACCCCCACCTCGCTACAGCCTCCCTTGAGGTACCTAAAAAGAGCGATAAGGTCACCCCTGAGCCTCCTCTTCTCCAGGCTGAACAAGCCCAGCTCCCTCAGCCGCTCCTCATAGGACTTGTTCTCCAGGCCCCTCACCAGCTTCGTCGCCCTTCTCTGCACCCGCTCAAGCACCTCGATGTCCTTCTTGTAGCGAGGGGCCCAAAACTGAACACAGTACTCGAGGTGCGGCCTCACCAGAGCTGAGTACAGGGGGACGATCACCTCCCTAGCCCTGCTGGTCACGTTGTTCCTGATACAAGCCAGGATGCCATTGGCCTTCTTGGCCACCTGAGCACACTGCTGGCTCATATTCAGCCGACTATCCACCAGCACTCCCAGGTCCTTCTCTGCCTGGCAGCTTTCCAACCATTCCTCTCCCAACCTGTAGCTCTGCTTGGGGTTATTGCGCCCCAGGTGCAGGACCCGACACTTGGCCTTGTTAAACTTCATGCAGTTGACCTCAGCCCATCGGTGCAGCCTATCCAGATCCTCCTGCACAGCCTTCCTACCCTCAAGCAGATCGACACACGCACCTAACTTGGTGTCATCTGCGAACTTACTGAGGGTGCACTCGATGCCCTCGTCCAGATCATCGATGAAGATATTAAAGAGGACCGGCCCCAGCACCGAGCCCTGGGGGACGCTACTAGTGACTGGCCTCTAACTGGACTTGGCTCCAGTTTTTGATTAACTAACTTTTTGATTAACTAACAGTTTTTGATTAACTAACTTTTGATTTGACTAACTAAACAGCATAAGAAGCTGCAGCTGGGGCAACCACTGAGAATTAGATTCATGTTTGTACAGGCATGTCACAGAGATGCTTGTTTGCATTTCTAGTAATTTATAAAGATAATTCTTTACAAGTGAAACCTAAATGTGTTTCACATATTTTTGCTTACCTTTAAAGTCCACGTGTCTTAGATAAAGCTGTGGGAACAGATATAAAACTTGTGTATCTGAAATACTGAGGATGTTTGTTATGCCAAAGCAATACTTTCATTAAGAGATAGAATAGAATAACTCTTCGTCTCAGGCACTTCCACTTGGAGAGTCAAAGGAAGTTCAAAATGGCTGACCTGTATGTACATACACATGTATCCTTTCTCTTGTCTATGTACAGTTCTACCCCGCCTTTGCAAAGACATTAGAAATCAAACTATTTTGTGGAAATACCATATATACATTCTTTGCTAAACAAGCTGAATCTTTGCATCTACACAGTTCCACTAAACAGTTCCTAGAAGAATTTCACAGAATGTATGAGGGTGATATGGTCAAGGAACCTCTAGTTTGAAGTCTAATTCTTCAATTTTATCACATTTGAGTGTAATTCAGCATTTTATTTACCTGCAGTCATACAGCGATTTGGTTTGGATAATGTTACTATCATGCACGCTGGATTTAGTTATACAGAGAATGGTAGCCAATTACATTACTAGCAAGACATCAAGAAGATACAGTGGAAACTACTTTGTCAAATCTACAGGGACTTAATTAAACCTCTGTACTCCAACTTCTGCAGTCCTCTAAATGAGGAGGAGTTGCTGGCTATGTAGTTATTTCTTTATGTGAAATAATAAATGAAAACACAACAACACACTTTTAAAATTAACTAAAATATTACATAGGAATGACAGTTAAAATCTTTTCAAATATCCCTTTCTGCAGGAAAATTGCTCTGGTTAATTACTCCCTAATTACCATAGGGATGTTGTTGACTTTGAAGAAATGATGAATTCGCTCCATCAATATGTAGTTTGAGGTAAAGATAATGGAGAACAATGGTATGATGCAGATTCTTTCAGATGTCTTCAGGCTGATGACATACTCTTCCATTTCCCAGTTCTTCAAGCAGTTCAAAATTTCAAAGTCAAAATTGAAACACTTTCCCCCAGTTTATCAGCATAAGAACTAAGGCATTTATTGATATATTTCTGTATTTACTTGTGTTCTGATGTTCGTCAAATACTATTTATGAATAGTCCAGAATCTTCTTTGATTCTGGATTTTAGTTGTTCCATTTGCTTTGGACTGTGGTTCTAAGAAAGATGCTTCAGAAACTTGCCTCTTATCTCTCTCAATAGCTCATATCACAATTTCTTTGAATATGTTTTTGACCTGGGTTTTGATTCTGTTAATGTCTTTTTAAAGATTTTCCCTCCACAGTTACTGCTTTTACATTTTTCCTAAAGACTCTTCTGTCTCCTTTTCATTCACTTTACTGGTGTCTTTGGTTCTAGATGGTTTACACCATGGATTGCTTCCTCGTCTCTAGTTCCTTTCCTCTAACACTTTATTTTTCTCCACTAAGTAATGTCCTCTCTGGTACATGCTTTACTTTAATTTCTCTTCCTCCTTCTGTTCTCCACTTTAATAAGGAAATTAAACCTACAATTTGTGAAGCAACAGTCAAAGGGAAAGTTAACACAATGTATTGATGACAGTCATGCTTCCCTTGGGACAGAGTGTACTGAGTTAATTTTTCCTCTATTCCAGTCTTTCCACTTATTTCCACTGCCTTGGCAAAAATCTGTTCTATTGCTCCAAATGCAAAACACAAAGTTCAGTGAATTTTTGAAGTGGAAAATGATAAACGTAAATTGATTTTTTTCATATGGCTCATAGAATTGTACTGCCTAAGTAGTGTTCTTGGTGTCCAAGTTTATCAAGATTTTTTTTTAAAAGTGAATTTCTCTATCATTAACAAAATCTGAAGCATGTAATATGTAGTACAACAAAATCTCAAGCTTCATTCCATTAAAGATACAGATGAATCTTAACACTGTGGAAAATCATTTAATTTCTTCTTAATAAGTATGAAGTTTCTTGCAACTTTTTCTGATTTATCTAGTCTGGCTTCTACTGAAGACTGTTTTTTGGAATATATGCAACATGAATTTGATTCTGGGCAGAGGTTTGTATGGTTTAACTACAGCATTCGTTAGAAAGAAATTTAGTCCAAGCAAGGAATGAACATCTCAGCTTTTTCTGATCTTTATTTGTACAAAGCAAATGCTGACCTTCACAGACATCGGATTGCATTGGAACAGGAATAGTTTCTGAATGCAATGAATTTTCACCTAAATATATTCAATTAAACTCCTGTTTATCTTTGCAACCTGAAAATCTTTGCAAACCTGAAAATATCAGAATGAATCCTATCAGAGTTCCAGTAAAATGTAGTTCACTTGTGATGCAGAAAGGAGTTCAAGGTGCAGTAGAACACCTCATAGATCACTAGCATTTTCTTTTTCATTTTCCTTTTTATTTTCACTTTTTTAATTTTCATTGTTAAATTTGGCTTCATCTTGCTGTACTTATCCTATTTCCAAAAGGCAAAAACTTGGCCAGGAAGTTTTGCCCTTATTCCTTGGAGGGTGGAATTCTCAGGATATGGCTAAAGCACATGTTCTACATTAAAAATAAATGTATTCTTAAAATTAAGCTGGTGCTTATTTGCTATGCTTAATGAAAATGAATTAAGCATGTACTTAAGTATTTGTTGGGATTGAAGTCTGCTCGCTGAGTTAGAGGATAGATTTTTTTGGATTAGCTTTTAACAGTCCTCTTAATACAAAACACAGATGGAGCATTCAAATGTCCTGATTGCTCACATGTCCTCATGATCTGTAGCCAGGATCTGGTATGGATTTTTTTTTAGTTCAGTCAAAACAGGACTTCATCTGTAAAGCACCAGATGGAAGGAAGGGAAAGGATCCAAGTTTTTAATCTTTTTTTTTTTTTTTTTATGAACAGATGTTGTTGAGATGATTGAGCTACACAGCCACAAATCGAACAAAAAGTGGATAAAGAAATATATACAAATGTATGTTGATATTTGGTATACGGTTCATGACTACAGTGATATACGGCTGCCATGAATATCCAACGCTTACATGATGGAGATAAGATTTTTGAGATTACTATTCCTGAACAATTTAATTGTGTGTACATAGTTAAGAGAAAAACTAACAATGGTCCTTTAATAACTATGAGCCCAGAACCAAGAAACTGGTCAAGAGCAAGCAGTAAATTATGTGGAATAGAATTTTACTAAAAGGAAAGGAAGGTGATCACATGTGGCTGAGATTCAGAGATTGCAGTTTGGGGCAATAATCTCATTGAAAACTGTCAGGTGGGATATTCAAATGCACAGAAAAATAGTTCTGTAGGATCCAATTTACTCTTGAGTTAAGAAGTGAAAGTTTTCTAAATTCTCTGCATATGATGAACTTATTAAAATAGGATCACAGTCTACTGATCTCATGATTACTTCTCCTTGTAAAGTAATTCTGATTTTGTGGTGTTTTATATTTATTATTCTCTGAATCTTTTTTTTTTTTAAATAAATAAAAGCAAGATTTTGATAGTAGTTCCTTTGAGGTAAACTGTAAATGAGATGCTTCATTTTTATTTATTTATTTACTTATTTATTTTGTAAAACTCTACAGTTAAATGAACTATATGCCAAACTTCCAAAAAATTACTAATTACTGCTTATTAAAGTTGGTTCTATGTAGTAACTTCCCTGTTAGAATTCAGTGATTATGAACAAAGGGGATCCCATGAGGCATCTGTTTTATACTTGAAAGCTCAGAATTATTGCTTTACAGTAACACTTTGTGTTATATAACATAAGTAATGGAGGAAATATATAGCAATATTTCTGTTATCTTGCCTGGAAAGACCAGAAATGGAATTTAATTTGGATGGGATGGCTTGTTGTCACTGTGCAAATATCCATGGGCTTAAAGAAATTATATAATATATGAAGTATCTACATTGAAATAGTATTTACCCTTTTTTAAAACAATGCTTCCAGATCCTTGAATGAAAAGAATTAAACTTCAAACTTTTTGAAAAACGTATTAAAGATCTTCTTCTAGTATCATCTAGCTCACATTTGACTGACTATATGGAATAAGATTGTCTTAATGTCTTAAATTTTTTTTGAGTTATGAACAGACCACAGCAACAGAAAATTGTAACAGTCTGTGAAAAGACGTAATTTATTTATGTGTTAATTTTGGAGGAAAAAAAAAACCAAACATAAGGAAAGTCACACTAAATACTGAAGCACCAATGAGTCATTTATTTTTGTTCCTGAATAAAAAACCTTCCAACTAAAACAGTAGCAAAAATGCCTAGAAAAGGTTTTGTGAGGAAGACCATAGATAAACAGATGATTTAAAAGAAAAATAATAAAAATTCAAATTTTCTTATTTGACCAACTTCATATACATTGATTTTATGGGGACACGTATTTTCCCAGGATTTTTGGAGTACTTTATGGACAATCACTCAGAAGATTATTTTTTAAATGCTATAATTTATTTTATAAAAGTAATAAACCCACACACTACAGCTTTCTTTGAACAATGAAAAGTAAAGGACATTGCTTCCATCTTGGCACGTATGTACTTTTGGATTCTACCAAAACCTGTCTATGTCTAGCAATTACTTAAGAGTCCCTACCTTTGCCTTGACAAGATTCCAGAAACAAAGGTAACAGAGAAAGATGACAACATAAAATTTTTGTGGAAATTATAGTAGCCAGGAAAATCAATTTTAAGTATTTAAATCAACCCAAAGTACACTTTATTTTAAAAATAGATTTCAAGACTGTTTTCAGTGAACATACCAAAAAAAAGGACTCAAGAAAGAGCAGAAAAGTAAGGATGGCCTAGAGAAAGCTATTTGGGTATGAAGGAGTTAGAAGCCCTAACTTCATCACCATTAAAACAAGGAGAATGCATGAATTCATTTCAGAAGTATGAAAGGGAAGGGTACATGGCAACATGGAAAACAAGGAGAATACAAGGAAGGAAGATGCACTTCGGTTAACAAGTCAGTATACCTCTAGTATTTTAACATTTAACATGCCCAAGAAAGATAATCACAGAATTACAGTATAATGGAGGTTGTAAGGGATCTCTGGAAGTCATCTCATTAAACCTCCAAGGAGAAAAATAGGTACAAGGAAATCCTGGGAAATAAACGTTGTCATAAACAATGACAAGAGGATAAAAAGGGGAATAGACAGGCAACTACAGGATGAGGAAATGGATAAACATGTTGATAGCGATAACTGTATCAAAAACAATGTAATGGGATAAAAGCCAATCCAGAACAGATTTGTGGTTAAGAGCTAAACAGTAAGCCATTCAAGGAGAAACAGAACAAGAAGCTAGCTTCCAATGCAGTTACCATAAATTGTCTAAATAGTTTCATAATATTCCCAGAAAACATTATGATCTACAGAGAACAAGGCTGGATTCACTTCACAAGATGAAATGCTGCTTTAATGTAGCATTTATCATGAGAGCAAATAAGTAATATTCCACTCAACTTTCAAAGGTTGGAAGACTTGGTGTCAACAGGATTTTTGTGTTCTAGATTTAAGAAAGAGAGAAAAAGCAAAACAATTATAAAACCTTAACAAGATTTAATTAACTTTTATGAACTCCAGTCAAGCTTATGTGCATAAACACTAGGCATTAATCATATGCTGGTAAGCCAAAGAGTTCTGGTTTGAAGTCCTCCATGGAGTTCAGCAGTAGAGTTGACTCCTTTTTAAGATCTGGATTTAAATTTTCATCTGGAATCATAACCACTTGCATTCCTGCTGCCAGTGCTCCTTTGACTCCTAGTGGTGAATCTTCAAACACAAGACACTGAGAAACAAAGAGGTGAGGGGAAAGATGTGAAAAAACAACGTTATTACAAACTTTGTGTATTCTATTTTAAGAGAGAATGATACTGAATAAAAATTAGTAGGAAAGCGAATTTCAGTTTCTGGCCTAGACATCCCTAATTAGAACAAGGGTAAACCTATCAACTGGAACATCTGCATGGTAATTAACTTTAAATTCATTTCAATTCAAAAAGGCGTCTACATGCATACTTAAATCCAGATGCTCCTAAGCAAATTATACAATTTGCTTAGGTTATCCAGGTGCTCCTAAGCGAATCCTTTTCTGGTGATATGTTTAAGCACAAGCTTAAAGTGTGTGCTTAAATACCTTTATAAGCAGACAACATAACTCTAACTTTGTAACCTGTAAAATGGCAGAAGTAGTGCTTTCAATTGCAGGTGTGACATTTCTTATGCATATGAGAGTAGTGAAGACTACAGTACCCAAGTCAATATTAAGACCCTAGGTAAGTAAGACAGAAGTTATTTGACAAAAGAGTGCTCTTGAATTCACGTTCTTGTTCCAAAGCAATGCTGACAAAGTAAATCAGCAATTATATTGGACTCTTAGAGAAGAGGTAGTATAGTCAGGTAAAAGTTCCGTATCTTAAAATAGTCAAAATCATTCAAGATTGCAGTATGGAATCAAAGTTGTTAAAAAATAATTAATACATTATAGGTATTAATTTTGTAGTTTAACAGTACAATATTCAATAATAAATATATAACATAGTATTTTGAAAATTGCAATGCTATACTATTTTGTTTAAAAATTCAACTCTTCTTCAGTGTTTCAGCATTTCATACTAATCTAGTTAAATTGCTGTTAGTTTTAATTATTGGACTTTT
This sequence comes from Heteronetta atricapilla, assembly GCA_011075105.1. Classification (NCBI taxonomy): domain Eukaryota; kingdom Metazoa; phylum Chordata; class Aves; order Anseriformes; family Anatidae; genus Heteronetta; species Heteronetta atricapilla. Next base: position 132,174,662 of record CM021731.1, on the reverse strand, counting down.
TTTTCTGAAAAAGCAAGCACTTAAAATCTAGTATTTTGTAAGTCTATCTAAAAGTACTTTTCACTGTTTTGTTTTGATCACTACACCAACTGTAAAAATAGAACTGTTTTAAAAAAACTAATAAAAGTAGCAGAAATGAACCATCCTATCTCTTTATACCATGCATTTATGGTATGCATTATCTATGTAGGTGCACATATATAAAATACACAAAGACTGGAAAAACTTTGAAGAAAACAACCAAAGGTATATTCTTATGGAAACAAATTACACATATTTATTGGAAAATGATATCTATGGTTGATTTAAGGAAAAAATCATGAGCTCAGTCAACTACTTAATAAACTTCCACAGTTACAATAGGAAAATTCATTAAAAGTAAATATGATTACAACAAAGATACAATCCCACCTTCAGTAATGTTTGTTTTGCCTAATTCATGGTTCATTAAGAAAAATTAGAAATCTACTTCAACACCTGACTTAGAATTAGACCTTGACCCAAACTGCTTCTTATCCCTCCCACTGATGCAGTAATTTTATAGTGTTATCTGTTTAAATCTCAAAAATATAAATATATATGAATAACTGAAGTGTTGAAAAGTTTGCCCTTTCAACTTTTTTGCATATATCTGAATAATACTGCAGCTTTTGCAATTGGCCGGTGTACCACTTCATAGAACTTTTCCATACTTGGTGGCTAGGCTACATTTCAGCAAAACCTAAACATTTTCCAGACATGAAATATCACATTGAAGAATTAAAGTAATTGAATTAAATTGAAGTATGTTTACATACTTTAAATTGTGTTACAGTCATTTTTGTTTTTTAAAAATTGGTAATTAGTAACACTGAACATAAAGTTTTTCCTTTCAACAAAAGTTGCAAGAAAGACAACATTAAGCATGCAAGGTAAAATGATCCAATAGTTTTGCAGTAGTATTAGCTGAGGACCATAAAAAGGACATTAAATAGGCCAAATGACTATTTAAAACACACCATTTAAAACACACTTGAAACAACTTCACAAACACACACACATTTCAACCGGATTGTCAATGATTCATACAAAGTCAGGTGGATCATCTAGTCTGAACTTTTATATATTAGACAATAATTCTTCTGGAGTTCATTCCTGTATAAAATAGAGCATCTCTTCTTGATGTTAAGTGGTCTTGAGTTTGAGTTTTTGGTCATGGACAATACAAAGCAACCTTTAGTGTCCAAGCATCCAAGAATCCTGACCTACGCTGACATACAGTTTCTAACAGTTCTGCAATTCAGACTGCATCTATTATCAATATTATTAGCAGTGCTACTACTAATAATATACTAATAATATAAAAATCACTGTCACAAGTCATTTCAGTAATTCAATACAGACTTTGGGATGGTAAGTACAATGTTCCCTACACCCTTCAGACATGGCAACTCTGCCGTATCATAAATTTCTCTCTCATCCATTAGGCTCTGCTCTGCGGTCATTACCAAAGTATCAAATCCTTTCCTACATACTCAGGATGGTTTTCTTATCCTTTTCTTCACAATATAAAAGAATGTGGCAACTAATACTTGCTGGGTGAGAGCAATGAATTATTAAACTTAACTTTTGACTGAATCCAGATTTGATGCACCGGGAGAACATACATTAGTACACTGTATCTTTTAGGCTCCTTAAAATGCTTTTTGACCAGAAAAGATTAAGGATGCACAAAGTTTATATGTTCTGGCTGTGATCTCAGAAAACCAAGCTGCAACCTGTAAAAACTTTTTTATGATCAAAGAAAACATTTTTGCAAGACATATTAAATAGATGCACTATATATACCTATATTGTATACCTATGGCCTTTAACCAGAGACTGGAAAAGAAAAGAGGAAGCAAACCCTTTCTGCTTCCTTTTCTTTTTAAAATATTTGCACTCAGCATCAAGATGTCAGCAACAACTAGGAGTCAGTCAAGGAAAAGCAAAATGTTCATTCTACCTTGCATTTCATAAAGCAAACCTTAACTGATGAATTTCAATGATCCAATGGAACCAAACCAATCTCTCTTGTGTTAATTTCCTTTATACAGTCTCTAAATTCCTTCTTTTCCTACTCCGGTTTGATCAATGTGATATTTTCAACTGTTGATCAGTATTTGTACTACAAATATGTAATCCTGGAACAACTGTTGTTAGAACTGAAGTACAGTTCTGCCTAAAGGTTTTCTTCTTAAGAACAGATTAGTTTGTGACCCTAAGCACTCTATGCATTCACAAACAGTAAATGAAGCCCTGGCAGGCTCTCCCTTTTGAAGACTAAGCTTAAATGTTGCACAGAACAGCATTATCAAGGCTTTTCAGAAACTTTCTAATCCAGTTTATACAAAGAAATGTACTTCACTGCTCTGCCTTGAAAGACCTAATTGACTTCCATGATGTCAGTAAGCTTAGTGTATGAGAAGAGACGATGATTATGGAACACAATATGCATAATAAAAAGCTTAACTAATTCCCTAGAACCAGAAGTAATTAAAACTCTTAATTACCAAAGAAACCAGGCGAATGACCCATAATGGCTTTAATGTTACAGGAAATAAGTGTACTAGGTCTTCCTCCTGTCTTCCTTGCTACTGACACTTATTGTCAACAGCACAGTAACATTTTTAATGGATGACGAAAGGTTTACAGAGGTCACATACAAAATGGATTTATTAACTTTGCTGCACAGAGATGTTATAAACCACTCACTGTCTTGGCCCACCCACATACTAAATTTAGAGATATGAAAGCAGCCAAGTTCTTCCCCATTTTGCATAAATATTGCAACATCAGCATCACTCCAACTGAGAGAGACAGATGAGATTTATACAGACTTCAGCTGAGATTCTGGCTCCTTTTCTGCATTATTCCTATAACTCGTGTCACTGATCAATACTACTGCTATGACATTTCTCAAAAGGTCATACTAATATAGGACAGTTTTCACTTTGGAATGAACTAGATACTTTAAAAAGTAAAGTACTAAAGCACACTAATTTATATTTCACTCTGTGTATCTAGAATAAAGAAGAATGAATCACTTAACCTAAGAAGGAAATATTAAAATCACTGCAGCACCTCATTAATTCATATGCCTAGATGAAATTTAAGAATATAAGAAAACAACTGCTAGTTAGGCCTTTAGAATACACAGCAGGTCCTGTCCAACCTATGTACTGTAAATATCTGAATGATCTGAATGGAATAATTATATAGCTAACATATCCTTAAGTGTTAATACTGTTAGTGATAACCAAGTAGTCTGGAAGGATAGAAGATTAAAATCAGTTTTGAAATTCAGATTTTGGAAAGCCTTTTGTATAATATAGATGGGAAGTGCTTAGCAAACACATAACCTTGATCACCTATTACATTATTGTATCAATTCTAAAACAGAATTACAGATGAGACTAAAGATGGCTTAATTAATACACTTTTTTTTTTCAAATTAAACACTACCATCTACTGCTTTATAAAGAAAGAATGAAAAAAAAGGTCTTAAAAAGGTCTTAAAATACAGCCTAAAATTATTTCATATTTTGTTAGAATATAATATAACTCCTGTTGAATCAAAACAAAAAGCATAAACAGTGAAATTCTGAGGTTTCAGATAGCAGTTCTAAAGAGGGCTGGTCAGACCTTTAAGAAGTTATCCATACGTTCATTCTCCTGCTTCTGAATAGGATCAGCCTCTTTTTGTGCTTGGTGAGAAGGAGCAGTAGAAGATTATTCAAATGAGGCAGAGGTACTTGGTATCAGAATGTAATATATTCATTTGGGGCTTCTTATGTATCACAAATGATACTTCTGTAATTTCACCAGTTATCACTATTGATTTTTCTCCATGATCAAATCAACAGCATAAAAGCACAACATGTTATTTGTAAAATTTGCACTCTGGAAACATTTAGCAGCCTTAAACATTAATTTATGTATACACGCACAATACAGTCTTCTATAAACATTTAAGGCTTAATTAAAATTCCATATCATAAAAAAAAAAAAAACACTGTTAACCTCAGCAGGCATCAAAGTCAGCCCCAAAACAGGCCTTGAGAAGAAATCCCCCAACTGCAGCTAACCCACACTGCTTTCAGAAGTATTTTGTTCATCTCAGCTAACTTGAAGATGGTCAGGCCTTTCATTCCTACCAATACTTTGTTCTGTTGAATGCCAAATACCTTCTTCAAAGAAGCCGATTCATAATCTGTGTCTATAATTAAAAACTAAGTAGCATCTATGAAATTATTAGTCGGAAGTATTATACCACTGTAATTGTTTTTTTTTGTTGTTGTTGTTTTGTTCAACAACTTTTATCTCCTTTTCTTACTGACTCATTTTTCAGATTTTTATTGCTCTTCCTCTACTGACTAACTGTTGCTGGTGTGAGTGATGTAGGAATTTTCAAGAACATAATGTAATTCAGAATGCAATGCAGACCCATCTACATCCCTTACAAAATGTTGGGAGGCTGAAAAGATGTTGTTTATCATTTATGGTTGGTGGTGAAAATTCACGAAGAGTGGAAACACCAACACCTTCACTAACATATTACAACAGAACTGGTGGGCTATTATTTAGGAAACTTGGCTTTCAATTTTTCTTACTCTTCAATATACAAAGTACCTAGGAACAAGGGGAAAATATATTTCTGGGTGACCTATTTGCCAGCAGACTTACTTAAACATAATTGAATAAATGCATTTTAAGCAGCTATAGTATTTGCAATTTTGGCCTCCTACTGTGTTAACTCTGAAGAATTAACAAAAAAAATACTGAAATTACTTGATTAATGTTTTCCTTCTGATACTCTCTTTCCAGAAATCATTGGGAAGTCTCAGCAGCAACAACGAATTACACTACATTTTATTTGAAGGACGTGTGCCAATTTGACCAGCCAGGGATAACAGAGTCATATTAAATATGCTATGTAAGAAAGACATGCAGCTTACAGCCCCCTAAAGTCAGTTCTATTAAGAAAAATAAGCAGTAAGCCAAGATGTTTTTAAGTGATAAAACAAATGAACAAACAAACTGGAAAGTTATAATCAAATGAATTAAGAGCCAGTGTATCTGGAATACTAACTATCAGCCACCATTCTGTATGATTCATATTAAGAACTGTTTGGAAATTATATGCACACTTGCTTTTTAATTCAGATTTTTAACTCACTAGTGTTAGTACCATGCAGGTCAGTTTAAAAATCAACTTGTACACTAGAAGGCTTACAAGTTAAAACTAAAAATCAGTAGTAGGATTTAAACAGAACCACCACCATAACAAATGATTACATCTGCACATTACTAGGTTACTCTGCATTTCCAGCTCTCACAAAAACGCCACTCCACATTTAAGCACATATCAGCAGCTACTGTCTCCCAAACCAGTTCACAGGAAGTTATCTTAAGGTGGGCCAGAAGGAGTAAAACAGTTTGGATGGGGTAGAACGAGAAGAAATTTCAAATATCTTGCTTGTTTTCAAGACTCAATCAAGCGAAAGAAAGTGTCTCTGTGAGTGACAGTCGGATCCAGACACAGCGGCTCTGTGAAGCAAGGAGAAGGTCACATTTACATGCGGGGTTATTCTGATCATTCTGGATGGCTGGAGCATTCTTTTTATAGAGGATTATGTGTTTAGAGGACAGCACACTGGGAACTTTGTATGGCAACTTGTGTTACAGGCCTCAAGAAATTCCCAGGCGTTTCTGAAACAGTGTCCAATTATCCCAGCAGCAGAAATCTAACTCAAACAACTGCAGCTTGGATTAGCAATAGAAGAGTATTGTTCTTTTATTTTATGGAGGACACAAGGCAAATACTCAGGATACTCTCTACTGAAGCTACTCATACAGAGTAACATGTTGGTTTTGTTTGTTTGTTTTAATGTCACTTATCTCTAAAAGTAGCCTGAAAATGGAATTCTGTGCAATGAAATAGTTAATCTGTGCTGGCTTTCCTTCCACACAGAAGAATATTTACTAAAACCACTGACTTTCTTGACAGGCAACATACATCACATGCACGTAACTATACCTCGAATGCAAAGCTCAGTGTCATAGAATCATTTACACTGGAAGGAATCTCTTGAGGCTGTTCAGTCATGGTTCCTGCTCAAGGCATGTCCTGCTAGAGCAGGCTGCTCAGGGGGTTCACTGGTTGAGCTCTGAGTACCTACAAGGATGGAGATTCCCCATACTTTCTGGCAATCTGTTCCCCATTTCCCCACCCTATGGTGAAAATCGTTTTCCTAGTATATAGTGCAAACTTCCCATGTTCCAGCTTGTGCCTGTTGCCTACCATACTATCACTCTGCAGTCATATTTCAGAGATATGAACCAGGTGCATTCAATGGAGAAGTCATTTTGACAAATCCAAATTCTAAGTCTCAAGCTGGAACTGGAAGTAGGTATCAGAAGTATTTCATGAATAAATGCAACAACCATTTGTCCCAGTGAATGCCTACAAACTCACATCCACTGCACAGCAAGCTGCTAATGGCAGCTACTTGGCTTGTTTCTGTACCTGGACAACACCGCTTGCCTACAATAAACCTAGCCAGAGCTGCAGTAGGCAGCATTAAGCAATCTGATTTTTTCAAGGTAAATACTTCTTGGCATTAATTTATTCTCATTCTATAATTTCTCCTTAATCAGTGTTATCTTCCTGCAGAGAAAGACCAGCTCGCATACTGAAATGTACCTTCATGAGATTTAATTATCATCTATAATGTTTAATATCATTGACAGAACTGTTAATGATGACAGATGTTTACCACATATACTTCAGACATAAAGTCATTTTCTAATTTCTTCAATAAAGAAAGGAAGTGTGAGAAGAAGTATTCACCATTCATCTGTAAGCAGGTTTTCACTGGGAGTGAAAAAACTCGTGGAAAAGGTCTTTTTTTTTTTTTTTCAGAACAACCTTTGCATTGAACCATACACTATGCAGTGCCACTGGTCTAGAGTGACTTGGCGAAATGTACCTTTGTTACATTTCAGTTCTTCATAACTGGGAAAAACAACTCTCTTTCAAATTTCAAACATCTGCAAATTACCTTTCCGAGAATATTTAAGCCTAATAGCATAAAGCTTCAACCACACTGTCACAAACAAGCACCTTTAAATAAACTAAACAAAGCTTCAATGATAACTACGTACACATCTCAACTACAGGAAACAAATACTTATGTTAAAAATGGCAATTGTCTGTTCTGAATATTATCTTCGAAGACAAAGGCAGACATCAAAGTACAAAAATAAAATGAGGTAGAAAAATATTAACTCCTAATTTGTTGAATTCCAGTAAACACCTGAATTTAACCTTAAAGACCTTCTGTTGGAAATTGGATTTTGTAACTTTTTGAAGAAAAAATGAAGCCACGTTTTAATGACATTGTCTGGAAGAATAACATTACAGCAATGCCTTCACACAAAAAAAACAAGAGAATAAAACCAGGAAATCAAAAGTTTTTTGTTTGTTTGTTTTGTTTTTGTTTTCTTCAGCACAAACAAAACCAAGAAGCAAATCCTAAAGTCTTAATGCAGTATGTTGTGAGTCACACCTCACAAGAGGGACAAAGAAATAGAAGAACCAGAGAAAGTGTAAACTTAAGGTAATTAGCACTAGGAAGATGCCTTAGAATCTGAAATAAACACACTATGTTGAAAAAGGAATAAATTAGCATCATACAGAGGTAGAAATATGTCAAGCTTCATCTTTGGAAACACAATACTCTGGGTCATCTGGGGGGGGATGTTTGCTAAAACAATTATTTCAGTGTTCTCTTTTAAACTCATTGATATTCTAAGTACTATTTCAACTAAAATATGAACTTGCAAATAGTAATAATATTAACAGTAATTTTTAATTATTAAAATAGTCTGTTACCTCTATGGAAAGGATAATATATGCTTCAGTTAAACTTACTTCTATCATACAAAATTAAATTTCATGTACATGTTGAAGACAAAAGCAAAGGTAAACACATTAGACAATATTTTCTTACTCCGTTTCCTAACCTCTTCCAAGGAGGTAGTTTTAAAAGTAGCTGAGTCAAACTAATGGTTTGTTGCCAATGAAAGGTAGAGATGTTCCTTCCTTCTCTTGGTAATAACTAGGATCATAGAATCATAGAATATCCTGAGTTGGAAGGGACCCTTAAGGATCATCAAGTCCAACTCTTGACACCGCACAGGTCTACCCAGAAGTTCAGACCATGTGACTAAGTGCACAGTCCAATCTCTTCTTAAACTCAGTCAGGCTCGGTGCAGTGACCACTTCCCTGGGGAGTCTGTTCCAGTGTGCAACCACTCTCTCTGTGAAGAACCCCCTCCTGATGTCAAGCCTAAACTTCCCCTGCCTCAGCTTAACCCCGTTCCCGCGGGTCCTGTCGCTGGTGTTAATGGAGAAAAGGTCTCGTGCCTCTTGACACCCCCTTACGAGGAAGTTGTAGACTGCGATGAGGTCTCCCCTCAGCCTCCTCTTCTCCAGGCTGAACAGGCCCAGTGCCCTCAGCCGTTCCTCGTACGTCTTCCCCTCCAGGCCTTTCACCATCTTCGTAGCCCTCCTCTGGACACTCTCCAACAGTTTCACGTCCTTTTTATACTGTGGTGCCCAGAACTGCACACAGTACTCGAGGTGAGGCCGCACCAGCGCAGAGTAGAGCGGGACAATCACCTCCCTCGACCTACTAGCGATGCCGTGCTTGATGCACCCCAGGACACGGTTGGCCCTCCTGGCTGCCAGGGCACACTGCTGGCTCATATTCAACTTGCTGTCTACCACGACCCCCAGATCCCTCTCTTCTAGGCTGCTCTCCAGCGTCTCATCGCCCAGTCTGTACGTGCAGCCAGGGTTTCCCCGTCCCAGGTGCAGGACCCGGCACTTACTCTTATTGAACTTCATGCGGTTGGTGATCGCCCAGCTCTCCAACCTATCCAGATCCCTCTGCAAGGCCTTTCCACCCTCATCCGAGTCCACAACTCCTCCAAGTTTGGTGTCATCAGCAAACTTGCTCAAAATACCTTCTATTCCTACATCCAGATCGTTTATAAAAATATTGAAAAGTACCGACCCTAAAATGGAGCCTTGAGGGACCCCACTGGTGACCGCCCGCCAGCCTGACGCAGCCCCATTCACCATAACCCTTTGGGCCCTGCCCGTTAGCCAATTGCTCACCCATCGGATGATGTTTTTATTTAGCTGTATGGTGGACATTTTTGTCCAGTAGGATCCTATGGGAAACCGTGTCAAATGCCTTGCTGAAGTCCAAAAAAATCACATCAGCTGGTTTCCCTTGGTCCACCATATGGGTGATCTTATCATAAATGGAAATCAGGTTAGTTAGGCAGGACCTACCCTTCACAAACCCATGCTGGCTGGGACCAATGACTGCTTTGTCCCCCAGGTGCGCCTCAATAAGTTCGAGAACCATCTTCTCCATGATTTTACCAGGCACTGACGTGAGACTGACAGGCCTGTAATTGCTAGGGTCTTCTTTCTGACCCTTCTTGAAAATCGGCACAACATTTGCCAGCTTCCAGTCTACCGGGATGTTTGCATCTGTTTCCAGTTGATGAATATTGTGTCTGTATGCCCTACTCCACATGAACTGTGTACCCTTACAGGAAATTATTTTCATGTTAAGCTCATAAATTAGAGAACAACCACATGATTATCTGGGAGAGAATAGGAAGACTGAAGTGGAATATAAGTCATGCTTTTTGGGCACTGTTTAACTCACAGAGGGGTTCATCATATCTTTCCAAACCAGTCCTGGCATGCCTTCCATTTGCCTAAAGCACTCTGTATGTGTAAAAGCACAAAACAACTGTATAAAATTTTGGAGAGCCTGCTCTTTCAACACAAGCCCAACTCTAGGTATGGTATTATGGTTTCCAAAGTCACAATTCCAGAACTCATTTTGCCATAGCAATCTAAAAATATCACATCTGAAATGAAATGCCACATTGCATTGATAATCAGATTTATTTAAGTAACTGCCCTCAAGATTTCAAAAGATGTTTTCTCAACCTCTTAGTTAGCAAAGCTGTTCTGATTGTGCAGGCAAACAAAGCTCAGAACACTCTGAACTCAAAATTTCTTAGAATATGTTCTCTATCTGAGAAACTATTCCTGTGTACTAAATACGGTATTTTGGAAACAATACAAAACAAAACAAAACCCAACCAATAGTATAAACATGAAAATTGCACAGCAAGATCCACTGGATCAATATAATTATTATAGGGTAAAATGTAAAAGTCAGAGAAGAGTTATAAAGAAAATGTCAAAATAAATTTTTAAGGGTTCAGTAGAGAAATAGCATTGTTTTTATCAGCTTACTTTGTTTATTTTAGGGAAGCAATAATTACCCAGGTATGTCAAGCTATGAGAACTATAAGATGCAAAACCAATGAGTATCAAGCAGTCTCATGTGAATCAATCTTCCAAACAGACTAGTTTTCTATTTTTTTTAATACTGTAAACTCCAAGTTCAGATGCTTCTAAAAATATGAAAATTAATCCACTCTTAAAAAGAATTAACATGCAGAAAACTATTTCATAGAACCATAGAATGGTTTGGGTTGGAAGGGACCTTAAAGCCTATCTAGTTCCAACCCCCCTGCCATGGGCAGGGACACCTCCCACTAGACCAGGCTGATCAAAGCCCCATTCAGCCTGGCCTTAAACACTCCCAGGGAAGGGGCATCCACAGCTTCTCTGGGTAACCTGTTCTATTTAAGCCTTAATCTTGTATTGCAATATATTTCAACATACTTCTGTCAAAACTTCCCTAATAATATAATCTAGCTATTTAAAATACTGCATAGAAACATTTTTAAATACATTCACAATCCATAGTTATCAATCAGTGCTTGTTTTTCTATTAAACTAGTTCTATCATGTAAGAGAATACTACAAGCTGTCTAAACCAGTGGCTATCAGTACTTATTTTGACTCAAGCATGCTTAAGGGCAGGATAACAGGTCATTTTCAGTGAAAGGGATAATAGACATAAGAAGTAAGTGAACCTTTCAGAAAAAAAAAAATATACAAAATAGAAGAACATGCTTCTTTAATTCTGTGCATGTGTCTATAGAATATCTCTACAGTCTTTATACATATATGACTTAAGGTTTATTCAATTTAATATATATTAGAACAGTAATTGACACAGCTATGACATTGGCTTAACACTAACATTAGTTTGGGAATACTAACCACTGTGTTTGTCACACACCTTATACTGTAAGTTAACTTCTTTCTGGTAATCATTTTTTCAAAGAACTAAGTTTATTGTTATCTGTTTTTTCATGATTTTTTAAAATATAATTTTTATTTAAGAATTTGCTCACCTGTATACTTCAATCAGAAACAACATCCAGAATAAAACCTGACAGATGGCAGACTAATTTAAAAGGGAAACTACCACCTATCTGTCTGTAAATTGACCTCTCATTGGCAAAGTCCTCAAAACACTGTGACAGCCTGCATGTTTTAGTGAAAACTACTTGCTCATCCAAAACAATAATGATTTTATATTGAAAGTAAGAATCACTAGTTAATGAATCAACTGATCTGAAATATCCTAGATTTGCTGACCCTTAACAGTTTGAGCGAGCCTTTGGAAAAGACATGAGGGCTAACTTCTCAATCCATTTGTCTGTAACTGCTGAAATTGAAACACGTAGAGAAAATAAACACATGCAACATAAACCTCACGCAGAATAACAGAGAATCACAGAATCGCTGAGGTTGGAAGGGAGCTCTGGAGTTCATCTGGCCCAGCCCCCCTGCTCAAGCTGAGTCACCTAAAGCTGGCTGACCAGGACCACATCCAGGCAGCTTTTGAAGATCTCCAGTGCAGGAGACTCCACATCCTCTCTGGGCAACCTGTGCCAGTGCTCTGCCACCAGCACAGCACATAAGTGCTGCCTGATGTTCAGACAGAGCCTACTGTGTTTCTGTTTGTGCCCACTGCCTCTTGTCCTGGCACTGGGCACCTCTGAGCTGAGCCTGGCTCTGTCTTCTCAGCACCCTCCCTTCAGGTATTTATAGACATTGATAAGATCCCCCTTTGAGCCTTCTGTTTTCTAGGCTGAACAGTCACTGTGAACAGTCACAGCTCTCTCAGCTCTCTCCATAGGAGATGTGATCCAGTACCATCATCTCTGTGGCCTTATGTTGGACTTTCTCCAGTATGCCCATGTCTGTCCTGTACTGGGGAACCTAGGATGGGACACAGGACTCCAGGACAGTGCTGAGTAGAGGGAAAGGCTCACCTCCCTCAGCCTTCTGGCAGCACTCCTCCTAATGCAGCTCAGGATACCACCAGCCTTCTTCCCACAAAGCTTCGTTACTGGCTCCTGGTCAACTTAGTGTCCACCAGCTATCAAGAATATATATATTTTGAGAGTATAGGATCAATTTGCTTTTCTTTCCTGTTCAGAAATGTACAGCTACACTCACTGGAATAAAGACAGATGGCACTGTAAAGGAACTTCTAAATTTAAAGGTTTGAATGACAAATGTGCAAAAAATACAGTCAAAACATACTGCTAAGTGACTGTTAGAGGACCTAGGATGAGAAGGCAGAACATTCTATTAGGAAATGTCTCGATCACCCCAATACTAATATACACACTTATTTACACACTTTGCATTTCTTCACAGTTAAGTCAAAGGTAAATTCTGTACAAATGCTTGCAGTCAACTTACAAACAAGCACCTGCAAGACAGTTTATGTACTTATATTTTGGGGGAGAAAAAAGCTAAGAAAGATAAACACTCTGTAAGCCCAACTCCCACCCCCACCCCCAGCACACTTAAAAAAATCAAACCATGTATATTTATATGTTAGCAAGACTACCATAGCATACCACAAACGGTGATTTTACATTGTTCTAACCATCACAACACATGACCTGGAAGAAACCGCCTCTATTACAGCAACACAATCAGTTCTCAAATAGACACTGCCACAGGTATTGCCACAAATTCTTCTGGATAAATTGACAGGCAGCTGAGTGGTATGAGCAGCATTTTGCTGATAACTTGGAAGCTTCAGCTCCTAGACAGTATATAAGGATTCCCTGGGGAAACCAAACTGCAGCAGGTATGTCAAGGTGACAAAGTATCACTGCCACACAATCCATTGAAAATTATGTTCTGGCAACCAAGTAAAAAGTGCTGTGACTACAAAAAAAAATATAAGGAGGACAGGTTGTCAGTTGAAGAAGTGAAAGACAAGTAGTGTTTTCTCTATATAATATTTTAAAACTTTGCATATTGATTTCAACTACTTCTAGCGAGATACAGGTGAGATTCATTACTGACTACAGAAGAATTATAAATCAGATGGAAAATATAATGTCTGAACAGTGAGGACAAGAACTTCTCTTTCATACAGATTGCCTTGGGGATATATGCTCTGGGTTTTCAAGTCTTGAAGGTGTAGCTAAACACATCTGGTTTTGTATTCCTAAAATGTTTTGCAGTCCTAATGTTAGCAAGGAAAACAATGTAAGAAAGTCATTAAAACTTCTGTTTTCTCCACTGATCCTGCATTTGCAGTTAAAAATGTTTTAATACTTTCAAAGCCGTAAAGAACAGCTTCCTATTTGACAAATAAAGTAGTAGTATAGCAAGTAGTTCTATGGATATACAGAGATAATGGGTTCAAATAAGAAAGAAATGATTACTGTATCTAAAATTACATTTCTAATATTCTCCGCCAAGTAATTTTAACTTTGTTAGCAAAATAAACATTAAGAAAATCTTACAGTATCAAGTGACACTTTGTCACTTAGAGTTTCTTTAGATTTCCAGCATCTTGCATTTGGATGGAGAGCAAAGATGTTGCACATGACACCCTAACTGCTTTCTCAATCAGATATTCATGTGCTAAGCAGTGGCAGTTTTATCTTTCCAAATCCACATAGAGCAATGCCAACGAAAGCTCTTCACTCCCATGTGTTCTCCCATTTCCCTATCAACTAAAAGTCTTTATCCCTGCTTTGGGTGCCTTCATAACTATCCTCCTTGGAGAAAAGGAACATAATTTAGGCAGATAGTTTTTAATTAATAAAACCCTCCCTTCCAACTGTTCTGTGGTTACAACACGTTATGCCACTAACAAGTCCAAAGAGCATTTATGGAGCATTAATGGTTAAAATTCACAAATATGTTTGTACAGAGAGAAATCTGTACATGTTCATATATACACAAATATACATATATATGCACACAAATATAGGCGTTAGGTTATGCAATAAAATGCTTGCCTTTGCACACAGAAAGGAGCATGGCAGGAGTGATGACGGCAGGTGGGGAAGCGTTAATCGCACCTTGCCCCAGCTTCTCCATTAGTTAGTCCATTGGAGGCTCACCCCCAGGCATCCTGACAGGAGCAGGGAGGCTGAAAGGCAAGAGACCAGCAGGGGCAGTGGAGCTCCTGACCCAGTCCTGGGGCCAGGCAAGACCCCCGTAAGGTGCCACTGGGAGAAGCACTCCCTGGGCAGATGGGGGCAAGTGACACCCATAGGTCAGGATGCCATGTGGGAAAAGTGCACGAAAGGCTACAGCAGTGTGTGCAGGGGGTGGTCAATTGGTGTGCCTGGCTGTGCCTGCGCTGGCCAGCACAGCCTCTCCTGCCTCCTCATTAAACTCCATTTCTCTCGTTTTTCCTGGTCCAGGGCTCCCTCCCTGTTCAGTGTATGTGTATAGATTTCAGTGCCATCCCTGTCAAGAGACTCAGGGGTCAGAGGCCTGCATGCCCATGGTGTGGCACCTGAAGCAAGCAGGCGTGCAGGTGAGAACTAGAGAACAGTACGCCAGATGGGTCAGCAATAGTGGGTCATCATGGTGACACATGGGCCTGGCACATCTCCAGGGGCCAGCTGGGAGACCCAGCTGTGTGTCTATGTGAGGGACTCTGCAGGAGCCTACAGGGGGGCACGAGGACCCAGGCCCACTGTATGGATTGTGTCTTAACCCAGCTACTGGAGGGATATGTCCACTGTGTGGATGACAGAAGGATAAAGGCAAAGACAGAGACAAGGTCTGCACTGGAGGCTGGACTGGAACTGTGGCACTGCAGGCTTATCTGTCCAGGTGCCAGCAACTGGGATTCAGGGACAGCCCAATGCTTAAATTCGGCTGCTAGAGGGAGTGTGCTCCATATTGCATATATGTATTTATTTTGCACTTCCTGATCAGCCAGAGAGGGGAACAGGATGAGGTTGTTGGTGCTTTTTGGATTTGTGTAAGTACTGGGTGTTTCTGCAGTGTTGTTTTGTGGGGCTGGCACAGGTATGTGTGTTCATGTGCATTGTATGTTCATGTGCTTGTGCTGCTGCTGGAAATAACATGCTCAGCCTTGCTGCTGGTTGGATGTGGAGCCATGGAGCTGTGGCAGCCTTTCTTCTATCGGGATGCTGGATTTGACACATTTGTTATATGCATTTACATATGTAGCGTATAGTTTAAAATCCATAAGAATCCACAAGATCAACACAGATGTAGGTTTGAAAATGTAGATTTAAGTTGTCTAAAATTCATAAGCTTATTGATACTAGCAAAAGCTTTTGAAGTCAACAGGTTTGGCACTTCACTGTCTGCACCATAAACACATATACTTGTTGAAAAATCACACCATTTGTATGTTCTTCTCAATAAAGGTGATTTTTGTTTGTGATCTCCATAAAAAAAGAGGCAAATGGTGTGGAGTACCCATTAATAAAGGCATTTGCAAATAAATAAGAATACTGAGCTCTTTGCTGTATTTTAAAGAAATACAAAAAAAGGTGGTTGGTTGGTTGGTTGGTTTTTGTCAGGCAGCACAAGCTTTTAATATCCCTAGCCATTCAGACCTTTGATTGAGATTTATTAACCTGTCAAACAAAAGCAATTTTACAACATATACAGTTGTAGTTCATTTCAGAACATTTACTGTTCTGTAAACAGAAAATCCAGATTTTCCTTAAGCAATCTGTTCCTTTTCTTCTCCTTGAAGTGAGAAGGAAGACATGTTGGAGAAAGAAATTGTAAGTGAGGCATAAGCAGAAAGAAGTAATCATGAATCTATATATGTTCAGATATTTAAACAGATTAGTGTTTGAAATTAACAAAACATTTGCAGTGACTACCTCAAAAAGAAGTACAAACCAAACCAAGCAAACAAGAAAACCTTTGCTGTCAATAACTTACATCAAACAGAATAGAGGCACAGAAATGAGAAACACTTCCAATTAATATCTAAATACCAAAATACTTAAAGGAGGATGGCCTCTGCCCACGAGATGATGTAGAAGACCCCCATGTTTAGACAATACTGATGGGTGTGGAAGAGGAAATAGAAGAGGGCCACAGCTCATTGCTTACTTTGTGTGTATTTTGTGCTATGAAATTCCAGAACTATGAGACAAAGCTAAAAGAAGTGTCCGGTTTCTCAGTGCTCTCCAAATATTTAAACACAACAAAACACCACCACCGAGGAAGTCTAAATAACTGTGGAAGGTCATTTGGCTCATAATTTAAGTTAGTAATATCTGTTGAGCAGAAGCTTGAGTACAAAATTCCATTACAGTTTTGTATTACAAACTTCAAATATACAAGAACGTATTTGAAAAGTTAATCAGTCATTAAAATCAGGCAAGAAGAAAACTGAAGAATGACGATAAACTTTAGCAAGTCCAGTGGAGGGCCTCCAAGAAAGGTTGGGGATGTAGTACTTGCCGTATGAGGCAACAGTGATGGAGAACCAGGTTTGTTCAGCCCAGAGAAAGAGAGGGCTTCAGAAGGAGCTACCAGCAGCTGCCCCGTATCTCTGAGGACATTTCTGAGAAGATGGAGACAGGCTCTTTACCAAGGTGCACGGTATGAATATGAGATGATGGTGATAAACAGAAATAGGAGAGGTTCTTGTGAGAAACAAAGTTGTGTTTTTGCAGTAGAGAATTATTTTTCTTTATTTCAAGGTAGTTGTGTAGTCATAATAAGGAGAAATGCTAAGTAGGTAAGTGGACAATAGAAGGCCTCACTGTTCCAAAATAAGGTAGAAGCTTCAGAAAAAGAGGATGAGCAGTGTGAGAACAGTAAAACAAAGATCACAAGTTCTCAAAACATACAAAAGGAGAAAGGGCTGAAAAAAGGAAAAATTGTACACATGTGGTATAGAGGAACGTCAAGTAGCTTGTGAACCTGTAGTACTCAGCCAATGAGGAAACAGGGGAGGTGATCAGGCATCAGGTAATAGGGAATAAAAGGTTATGATTTATTTACTAAAACGTGCTCCTGATTGACAGGATGCCCGCCATTGCAATTGTGAATAAAATAAGCTTCACAGAAGATCTTGTCTGAAGAAAATTATTTGAGATTTTTCTCACATGCTGACTAGGTATAAGGGGAAAAAATATTACAGCAAGGATTAAGCTCTGGAAAATGTTGTCCAGAGAAGCTGTGCGATCTTTGCTTTTCAAAGTTTTCAAGGCATGACTGGACAAGCCTGGTGTAACCTAGTCTGAATTCAGTATTGACCTGCTTTCAGAGGCATAGATTAGTTAGTTTGCAAGGTGCCTTCAAACTATAATGACTACAGAAGAGTTAATACAATGTGTTAAGTATCCTTCAGCATTCCTCTGCTAAAGTTTTCAGCCCCTCAGAGAATTAAGATTTTTTTCTAGAATATTATCAGTACACTTGATACTGGCCTCTCATATCTGCTGCATATTAGAGGAATTATTAACTAAGAGAAGGCCTGCCTGCCAGACTGAAGGGAAATGTTCTCTTTCTTGTATACTCAATTTCCTGGCATCTCTGCAACACAAAGGAAAATCAATAGATATCTGAATGAGTGAAAGATTTTTCTAGTGTAGTCCTATCATAAACTATGATTATTCCATGATAATATAATCAATATTATCTTTAGACATCTTTTGGTCTCTTAGTCTATGTTTTGACTATGAGGAAATCCCATTTCCCGAGTCAGGGGATGGGAAAGCAGTGACAGTAATGTGATGTTCCCCGACGGAAACAAATGGAGCAAGAGTTGATTTAACAGAACTGCACTAGAAAATATGGCAGAAGACAATGCAGATCTACTGTAGGAAAGTAGGATGGAAAAGTTCAAGCAGCTTTGACAAATGTTTAGAAAGGAGTGGGTTTATTAGAAGACTGACATGGGACTACAATACCTACGTGGAACATCTACACCTGAACTGCTTATCTAATCCACCTTTATGGAGGGACTTGTGTGATCCTAGGGAATGGATTACTGTTGTTTGAGAATAAGGTCTAATCTGGCAGTTTGGCAGATGGGAGGTACCAAGAGCTCCATTCCCCCTGATCCAAATAGTGAGGCTGAGCAAGTATTCCCAGTAGGCACACACAAACGAACACAAACATACACATCTGGTCACACAGAACAACAGCTACACTCAGCACTCCTACGAAAAGAAATACCAACAGCCTCATCCTATTACCCTCTCTCACAGCTCAGGATAAATTTCTGGTAGTGGGAATATGCATATATGTACAATGTGGACCCTCCAGTTGCTGGGCTCAGACACTATCTAGCAGCTGTTCCTGGATCCCTGTCTCTGCAATTGCTTGCTGCGGTGATTTCACACCTATCGCTGGCTAAGTTCTACCACACTGCTCTCTCACTCCCCTTCCTCAAAGGGAGAGGGGGCAAAATTTTAGTTAAAAAAAATAAAAAATAAAAAAAAAGATTGTGGTTTGAGATAATGACAGGGAAATCACTCACCAGTTACCACCATGGGCAAAACAGACTTAGCATGACAGAGGTTATTGTAATTTATTGCCAAATATCAACAGACTAGAGCAGTAAGAATTAAAACAAAACAAAACAAACAAACAAACAAACAAAAAAAAACAAACAAAAAAAACACCTCCCTCCTGCCCATCCACCCTCTTCTACCTCCATGTCCTTAGCAGTGTAGGTGAATGGGGGCTGCAGTCAGTCCCTAACATTTTGCCTCCACCGCTCCTTCACGGTCACTCCCTGCCCCTGCTCCATGTGGGGTTCCTTGCATGGGATGCCATCCTTCCCAAACTGATCCTGTGGGGGCTGCCCACAGGCAGCAGCTCTTCAAGAACTGCTCCAATATGGGTCCGTACCATGCGTTCATCCATCAGGAGCAAACTGCTCCAGCACGGGTCCCCCATGGGCAGCAGCTCCCCCCAGACTCCCTGCTCCTGCATGGGCTCCTCTCCATGGGCCACAGGGGAACAAACTTCTGCTCCATGCCTGGAGCACCTCTTGCCCTCCTTCTGCGCTGACCTTGGGGTCTGTGGACTGTTTCTCTCCCATGTTCTCACTCCTCTCTCAGCTGCTGTCACACAGCAGATTTTTTTCCTTTCTTCACTCTGGTCTCCCAGAGGCCCACCCAGCATCGCTCCCTGGCTTGGCTCTGGCCAGCAGTGGGTCCCTTTTGGAGCCACCTGGAGCTGGCTCTGGTCTGACATGGGGCAGCTGCTGGGCTCTGCTCAGAGGCCACCCTTGCAACCTTCTGTTACCTTGCCACAGAAGCCCAACACACTTGCTCCTGGTCAGCAAAAAAGCCAAAGCTTTAGTCCCAACCTCAGCTACTGGTACTGACTGTCCAAAGACACAAATGCATGCACACACAAATTACTAAGTCTTTCCCTTAATGACCCCGAGGCCCCACAATCTCTTTGGCAGTTGACTGGGACTATCTGTTCCCTCTGGTCATATCCCTGGAGACACACACTTATATCTGGCTCCCAGGCCACTTCACCTATCTATAGACTCATCCAGCTTGCTCTTCACAAGCTCTCAGACACTCATCTGCACACCCGCACTCACTCCAGCCTTTGGCTCCACAGACACACGGCCCCTGCAACCAGAGGTCCCTCTCTGGGATGGGTGTGTGGTTTCACTCACTTGGGTCTCTCCAACCAGGGGCACTTGGCACGCAGGTGCTCTGGCCTATAGTCCCAGACCAGCTCATGGTACCCAGAGCCACGCTTGCTGGGGTTGCCGGCACTCAGATCTCCTTACACACACACAGAGACTAGAGTCTCCTCTCTATAGGAGCTAGGAAAATAATTAATCAACAGAATTTACAGTTATAATAGGGCATGGCCAGGTAAGTATACTAACCCCTAGACTACCTACACAACAACCATTTTTAACCCCATACCCTTTCCTTTTTCCACATTTGTTCCTCCCCATATCACCTGGGTTCATCCTCCATACATTCTGTTCTCCTACACATCCCATAGCAAATCCTGGGCAATCTATAGAGGTTCTTCCCCTGCATCCCCTAATGTGTCCCATACCCCAGGCATCCACTCCTTCTGTGCACGGAAGATGCACCTGCAGCTGAGGCTTTCCTGGGACAGCCTTGGGAAAGCCCAGACAGTGTGCCCCTCCAAGTCCTTAATCTGGGTTCTTGTCTACCTTTGGCTCCTTGTGCTCATCTGGTCTTGTGGAGACAGGCCTTTGATGGACTCAGGGCTCCTATGAATGGCTAGGGAGTTGGCTGACAGGGTATGATTTGGGATTGCCTTTCTGTGCTCTTTCCTGGGTCTGCAGTTGAGCTTTTATCAGATAACTGGACAAACGTATCCTGTGGTAGTTATTCCTTATGATCCAAGTTTCTGTATCACATGCTGCTTGATTCCTAATGTGCAAGACCAGGAATCCAAGCAGTTTCTTTCACAGGTCTTTATAACTAAGGTCTTGCATACCATATACTATGCTAAATATAGAAATCAACAGGAGAAAAAGAGACACTCAAATCAGACATCCAATTTTTTTTCTTTCCTTTTCATGCTGCTATTATTCCAATGTTCAGTCTGATCCTAAAGCAATACAGCACAGCGTGTCACAAGCATTATTATGTCTTCGTACTGCAGAGTAACTGAAATCCTTTTATTAAAATACCGCATTCTGTGATGGATTTCTTCATCCTTGGAGTGACATTGAGCCTGAAGCTCTTACTAGCAATCACTTTACACAAAGCCAGATCACATACTCAACTGTAAGTTACGAAGCTAAGGACTCAATTCACAGATTTTTTTTAAATGGTGTGAAAGCTGGTGAGACTGAATTGCTCCTGCAAAGAATGGATATATGTGAAAAATTGAGAGAAACTAGGCTAAGAACATTTTTTGAGTAATCAACTTTTTGAACTTTTTATTCACCCTTCATTAATATTTTATCTTTAAAACAGAATCAGCCCCCTAAAACATCAGATAAACAAGAAGATAGTTAAGTTATTCGACTGAATATTAATCACTGTAAGGAAATTTAAGGCTTTCATATTATGATACACCATAGCTGTAAAGAATAGCTGTAGATAGGCTTAAAACAAAGTATCAGTAAAAGTCTTCCACAAGCTTACTCAAGATCAGGCATACTTGACCTTCAACTGCTTGTTAAGATGATATGAAAAAAAAATAAAAGCAAGTGACAGGAAAGAGAAAAGAACTGTAATAAATTGTCCAAATGTCTTGGACTTGCTAGTTAAGGCAAGGCAGAATAGAAGATGAAACTCTGACATCAGTGTTTCTTGAGAAAACCTTTCTGCTTTGAGAGACATGCCAAAGCACACATTTGCAGTTGACTCTTCTTTCCACTATCTTCATGAGATTTTTTATTTAGAAGTGTAACATCCTAAATGTTTTACGAGCTTCTGCTGTAATGTTAGCCCTGTCACATTATCTACCAATCCTCCTGAGAAAGAATCCTTAGCCTCAAAAAAGTCAATGCTTTTACTATTTCACTATATACATCATTAACTTACCTAGTGCTTCCTGACTCTTCATCTACACTCCCTAAAAATGTTTGGGAAATCATTAAGGACAGATGGGCTACTGCACGCTATTAACTCTTCATAATTTATAATGAAGCTATATAGAATATAGATTACTTAATGCACTCACAAATTCAAGTTTTCATTTTCACCTTCATGGCCCTATGTTATCCTACTCACAATTACTGTATGTCTTGCTTTTATTTCCTTCTACTCCCTAGGCATCCTCTATCTTTTCACTTAATTGTGTTCTTTATCTCTTTCTCCTACTTCCAGCTGTGTGCTTTGTATCATGCTGACCTCTGTGTTGTGTACAATCTCCATGCATACATTCTTCATCCTTCTTCAGCAGTATCTTTAAAAATACTCTCTTTCAGGAATCATTGGTACATTCTCTTCTTCTTCCCCTTCCTATTGCTGAACTATTAACTGAAATTTGTCTTGCTTAAATCACTTTTCCTCCTAGCTGGACCAGGGCAGCAGAGAATACATCTGAAAGCTAATGCAGAACTGGCTTATTCAGTTCTTAACTGTACTCAAAATGACCTGTGTTAACTCCTTAACCCTGAGGAAAATTGAGGGACAATACTCGCTCGTCATCTAAAATAGGAACTTGAAAACTTGTTCACTAAAAAAATCCATAGTGTTCATAAAACAAATGTCAATCAGAGTGTTGTGTGTGGCAGGGAGTGAGTAGCTACAAGGTATGTCTGTACTTCTTGTAGTACTACATGGTTATATCATAGCACTTTGCCACTTGTCCAGGGCAGACTTCTTACTATCATCTAGCCTACATGCATTTGATTTCCTTTCTTCCCCAGGGGTTAGCATGTACTTAAAGATCAATATGATGTACACAGTGAGCAGCCATTGCACACACTTACCAGGAAACTTGGAGCATTTCAGGTCTAGTAATGGTCATAGTATGATAGAGTCATAGCACTGCTGACTCCTGGAACACCTGACTAGGTCTCAGTCAACCAGACCTCAAACATCGGCTCCATACAATATAATTATTTATAAAAACTAAAAAAAATATACAAGCACTGCTTTTGCTGAAGCTTAAGAAAAGACGCATCTCAATGAAAAAATTTTAACTGAAAAATTAAAAATTCACAACTGAATGCAGTCTTCAAAGGATATATCATAGCTAGTTTTAAAGCTGTAAATGTATTCTACCTAAAATACACAATCATTCTTTGTCAAATAAAAGGTTCTGTTGGCCTTCTCTTGGAAAAACTGCATTATTGGAAGTGCAAAGCAATAAGATACGTTACGTACTATTACACTTTTTGCCCATGGCACTTTTTTTTTGAATTGGTAATATTTTGAGTCTGGAAGAACTCTGAAGCTCAGGACAACAGGTTGAAATCTCTTGCTTCTGCTCTTCAGTCTGAAGCTGCAGAATGCAGTAATACGTTCTGGAGAAAGAAAATGAATAGACTACTCTGACCAGACTATCTATTCAGGATAAAAATGACAATTTCCTAACAGAGGAAAACATATTCTGTAAATTACAACATTTTCAGTAATGGATGAAATCTCATCTGCTAGTTAGCAAGACTCTGATGCTCTGAAGCAACTTAACTATCAAGTAATAAAGTTACTAATATTAAAAAAAAAAACATTTCTTATAAAATGCTACTATTATAGAAAGTAATTGTAGGCACATTTTAAAAGAATTCTAGTGTTACCTGGGAAATTATAAACTAGTAAGCCATGCCTGCATAGTTAGTAAAATATGATGATGATGACACAAGGTTATGTAGGTTAGTTAGGATGAGAAATGTCTGTAAGAAACTTAAGAGTGACATGGTGCTCTACTGGGCAGGCAAATGGCAAATGAAATAAAATGGTCAAGAAATCTAAGTAATACACATTAGCTGGAAAGAAATAAATCACATGCACATCTTGAACATGTATTGGACATCACTGTAGACAGTTCAATGAAACATCAGTGCATGATAATAACAAGTATACAAGATGCTACAAAAAAAAAAAGGAACGTAAATAATATTGGTGATAATGTATATATTCATATACATATATAGAATCATACAATCGTTAAGGTTGGAAAAGACCTGCAAAGTCATCTGGTCCAACCATCACCCTACCACCAATGTCACTCACCCATTAAACCATGTACCTAAGCACCACGTCCAGTCTTTCCTTTAACAATCCCACGGATGGTGACTCCACCACCTCCCTGGGAAACCTGTTTCAATGCCTGATTGCTCTTTCTAAGAAATGTCTCCTAATTTCCAACCTGAACCTCCCCTGGTGCAACTTGAGGCCATTTCCTCTAGTCCTATCACCAGTTACCTGTGAGTGAAAAGCTGATCCCCAGCTCCCCACAGCTTCCTTTCAGGTAGTTCCAGAGAGCAATAAGGTCTCCCTTGAGCCTCCTCTTCTCCAGACTAAACAACCCCAGCGCCATCAGTCGCTCCCCATCAGGCTTGTGTTCCAAGCCTTATGAGCACTTCACCACCTTCGTAGCCCTTCTCTGGACATGTTCCAGGGCCTTAATGTCCTTCTTGTACTGAATACAGCATTTGACGTGTGGCCTCACCAGAGCAGAGTACAGGGATGATCTCCTCCCTAGTCCTGCTGGCTACACTATTCCTGATACAAGGATGCTGCTGGACTTCTTGGCCACCTGCTGACCACTTCTTGGCCACTGCTGACACCACATATAGAGAGTGGTATCTCATCTGGAATACTCTATGTACTCTAGGCCACAGGCATTATTCTGTATTAAAATTCTTTTGATATGAAGGGTCTGCAGAAGAAGTGCAATCAAAATGCTTATGGGGAAGAAAAAACACAAACACAA
Source organism: Heteronetta atricapilla (assembly GCA_011075105.1). NCBI lineage: Eukaryota > Metazoa > Chordata > Aves > Anseriformes > Anatidae > Heteronetta > Heteronetta atricapilla. The sequence continues at coordinate 132,149,998 of CM021731.1, read as the reverse complement.
ACAAACATAAGAAAACAAAGGTAACCCATTTGGATGGTGAAAGCCTGAACAAACTGTAAAGTGTTTTCGCTTGAGGAAAAAGAAATAAAGAGGAATGTGACAAGTACTTATAATACTGTGGCAGATCAACTAGTTTTTATCTTTCTAAGTCTAACATAAAAAAGCTGACATTCAAGGAAGTTAAAAGGTGAGGAATTCAGAACAGAACATATGCAAAAGATTTACAGAATTCATTGTCTCAGGTAGTCACCAGTATCAAGAAAATAAATAAATACTGTGAAATGGTTATTAAAAACTTCATTTTTTTTTTTCCTCCTTTAAAAACAGCCTTAAGTTACTTGGTATGAGAATAATGGAATTTAATTAAACTTCTCTACCTAAGAGGGGATTATTATTATAAGCAGAGACGCTTAACTCCTTCTTTGCCTCTGTCTTCAATGCCGATGATGGGCTTCGGGACCCAGGGTGCCCTGAGCTGGAGGACCAGGACGGTGGGGATGACAAACTCCCAACTGACCCTGAACGTGTGCGGGATTTGCTACTCCAGCTGGATCCCTACAAGTCCATGGGTCCGGATGGGATTCATCCCCGGGTGCTGAAGGAGCTGGCGGACGTCATCGCGGAACCTCTCTCAATTATTTTTCAACTATCCTGGTTGTCTGGAGAGGTCCCGGTAGACTGGAAGCTGGCAAATGTTGTGCCGATTTTCAAAAAGGGTCAGAAAGAAGACCCTAGCAATTACAGGCCTGTCAGTCTCACGTCAGTGCCTGGTAAAATCATGGAGAAGATGGTTCTCGAACTTATTGAGGCGCACCTGGGGGACAAAGCAATCATTGGTCCCAGCCAGCATGGGTTTGTGAAGGGTAGGTCCTGCCTAACTAACCTGATTTCCTTTTATGATAAGATCACCCGTATGGTGGACCAAGGGAAACCAGCTGATGTGATTTTTCTGGACTTCAGCAAGGCATTTGACATGGTTTCCCATAGGATCCTACTGGACAAAAATGTCCACCATACAGCTAAATAAAAACATCATCCGATGGGTGAGCAATTGGCTAACGGGCAGGGCCCAAAGGGTTATGGTGAATGGGGCTGCGTCAGGCTGGCGGGCGGTCACCAGTGGGGTCCCTCAAGGCTCCGTTTTAGGGCCGGTACTTTTCAATATTTTTATAAAAGATCTGGATGTAGGAATAGAAGGTATTTTGAGCAAGTTTGCTGATGACACCAAACTTGGAGGAGTTGTGGACTCGGATGAGGGTGGAAAGGCCTTGCAGAGGGATCTGGATAGGTTGGAGAGCTGGGCGATCACCAACCGCATGAAGTTCAATAAGAGCAAGTGCCGGGTCCTGCACCTGGGACGGGGTGCACGTACAGACTGGGCGATGAGACGCTGGAGAGCAGCCTAGAAGAGAGGGATCTGGGGGTCCTGGTAGACAGCAAGTTGAACATGAGCCAGCAGTGTGCCCTGGCAGCCAGGAGGGCCAACCGTGTCCTGGGGTGCATCAAGCACGGCATCGCTAGTAGGTCGAGGGAGGTGATTGTCCCGCTCTACTCTGCGCTGGTGCGACCTCACCTCGAGTACTGTGTGCAGTTCTGGGCACCACAGTATAAAAAGGACGTGAAACTGTTGGAGAGTGTCCAGAGGAGGGCTACGAAGATGGTGAAAGGCCTGGAGGGGAAGACGTATGAGGAACGGCTGAGGGCACTGGGCCTGTTCAGCCTGGAGAAGAGGAGGCTGAGGGGAGACCTCATCGCAGTCTACAACTTCCTCGTAAGAGGGTGTCGAGAGGCACGAGACCTTTTCTCCATTAACACCAGCGACAGGACTCGCGGGAATGGGGTTAAGCTGAGACAGGGGAAGTTTAGGCTTGACATCAGGAGGGGGTTCTTCACTGAGAGAGTGGTTGCACACTGGAACAGACTCCCCAGGGATGTGGTCACTGCACCGAGCCTGACTGAGTTTAAGAAGCGATTGGACTGTGCACTTAGTCACATGGTCTGAACTTCTGGGTAGACCTGTGCGGTGTCAAGAGTTGGACTTGATGATCCTTAAGGGTCCCTTCCAACTCAGGATATTCTATGATTCTATGATTCTATGATTATTAAGCCTCTGGTATTATGTGTCATCAGAGATGGTACAGAAGACAATGAACTCTGAATCTGAGCACGAAGTGCAATTTCAACGTTTAGCACTGTTTTGACAATAAAGAAAAGTTATCCATTGCAGAATGTGAGGACAGAATTTCTACCACTACTTGGAATTGTTTGCTACTTTAAATCAAAACTACTTCAGGTCTGCTTGGACCATTTCTATCTTGGCTTTGAATCATGCTATTACTATAGGATAAAGAGAGGCTGGAATGGAAATGTTAAACATGCTCTTTTAGCTGATGAACCTGTCACTTCTTCAGCTCTTCCATGTGCTACAAGGAAGAAATCACAATAATAATAATAATCTATCACAATAATAATAATAATAATAAATCCCAAACATTGCTTTGTGGAGTACACTCTGTAATCATCTTCTAAGTGCACTTATTTTGTGATATAACCATCAGCCTTAGCAAATGCTTTGCCCTGTTTAGACTATAAATAATTTGTCAGCGTTAATTGATGGTCCTGTATGTAGGTTTTCTGCAACCACGCCAAAAAACACAGACTCTTTACCACAGAACAGAATAAGCAGAATTCTGCCAAAAATACTATCTCCCTAAACTACATCTCTACGAAGAGCAAGAAAGTAACTTAAACAAAAAATAAAAGAAGCAAATAAACAAACCTTCCCCCTGTCTTAGTGCATTAAAACAACACATGGTTAGACCTTAGTCTTTAAAAGGTTTCCAGAGGTCTTCCCATGATAATAATTTTCAAAGAAGCAACAAAAAAATACTGCTAACAATGCAATTCCTTGTTTCAGTCTTCATTCTTTGTTCCAAAACTGTGAGAAAGCATTGTTACAACAAGCTCTGGGATGATTACAAAGGTAACCTGGGACACAGAGAGGATCAGTGCACTAGATCTTTTTCAAAGAGGATTTATTCATGCTTTCTATAATGCAAGAGACATTAAAAAACATTTTTGTGAAAATTCTTGTTAATTAAAATCCAATTATTCAATGACTGCTCTTTTTGGCATCTCCAGAAAATGCTCAAGGTCTTGAAAGAAAGAAAAGATAACTCAGTGAGCAATTTATCATAAAAGAAGGATTTCGCCCCACTTTTTTTTTTTTTTTTTTTTTTACTTCTTATCATGCATAATTAATATGTGATAATACCCATAATGAGTTCCCTAAAACAATTAGTAATGCATCTTCAGTGACCTGCTAATCTGAACATAATGCATTTAGGATTTGGAGGTGTACCATTCTCTTTATGCTTACACACTCACCTCACGTAGAAGCAAAGAAGGCTGCAGAACATAATTTATTATTCTGCATCACATTTCATCAAGTCCCTTAGCAGCTACTCGATACATTATCGAGACAAATGCAAGGAAAAAAATATTCCTGCATCCCCACCCCCCAAGTAGGGTACCCTGAAGACTAAGAACCAATTATAATCTTTCTTTCTTCTTCCAGTCAGACACATTAAGAGAAAGTAAACCTTGACCAGGTTATTTTTTGTATGGAATTTCAATGACTTTTTTCATCTCCATAAGACAAATACATCCATAAATAAACATGCAGTGCAGTAACAAGGGCAATGTCTGGAACACTTAAGAGCTAAATTACTTTCAAGCCATGCAACATCTCATTTTTCTTCCACAAATATATAATGAAGACTGCCAGCTTGGGGGAGGGCGGGGGGGGGAGGGGTGGGAGGGTGCTCGCATGCATATACAAGCACACATGCCCCAGGAGCAGAGGGAGGAAAAAAATTAACTGCATGAACTGAGAGCATGATAATTGATACAAACAAACAACAACAACAAAAAAAAAAACCAGCTTCAAAACTGTCTCCTTCCTTTAATTGTCTTGTAAATATAAAATAAAGGACTATTATGGACTTAGGGAAAAGGTGCATGTATACAACAGATCTTCAGAAGTCCTGCGTTGTTAGGTGCAGTGAAGTATCTAGCGTTCTTTGTATAGCCACATCCATTACACTTATGAAACTGGAAGATGAGGTTTGTAATCACAGACTTCATCATGTAGCCTGGGAGAGGCAAATAAGGCCTACATGCTTAGACTATTTAGAAGCTAAGGAATGTGTCGGATTCAGACAATAGACTGTCCAGCACCATACTGCATGAATACATTCCACTAGACTGCTGTGTAGTATTACAAATTTGCACCCCAATTTGGAATACTACTAAAAGCTTAAAAGACAGAGATTTTAATGCAGAAAAACATACACTATTCAATACCTACTTAAATTGCTTTCCTTCTGACACCGTAATTTGTAGACAAAATGAGCATCTTTTTTATGATTATTATTATTTTTAAATCAGAGATAAGACTGAAATTGGTCTTACGTTTGTTTATTGCCTTTTTTGATTAACAGACACCAGTTTTAGAATTAATGTCCAGGGAGGTATTAACATAATTTATAAGAAGATAGCAGTAGGAGGGGTTGGGAGAGAAAAAAAAAAAAAGAAAAAGAAAAATGTTTCAGGACTAAACTTTTGCTAAACTTACTGTTTGACCCAAGTGTTTCCAGTTCAGGTGGAAACAGTTAAAGACCTGCTGCTCCACCTGGACTGTCACAAGTCCATGGGGCCAGATGGGATCGACTCGAGGGTGCTGAGGGAGTTGGCAGATGTGATTGCTGGGACACTTTCCATCAGCCTTCATGGTCATCCGAAAAGGTCCCAGATGACTGGAGACGTGCTAATGTGATGCCCATCTCTAAGAAGGGTTGTAAGGAGGACCCGAGGAACTAGAGGTCTGTCAGCCTGACCTCAGTGCCAGGAAAGGTGATGGAACAGGTCCATCTTGAATGTAATCACGTAGCATATGAAGGACAGCTAGGGGATAACGCCCAGCCAGCATGGAATCATGAAAGACAAGTCCTGCCTGACCAACAACATTTCCTTCTATGACCAGGTGATCCACCTGGTGGATGAGGGAAAGGCTGTTGATAATTGTTGTAATTGTAGTCTACCTAGACTTCAGCAACGCCTTTGACACAGTCTCCCACTGTATTCTCCTGGAGAAGCTGGGAGTCCATGGCTTGGATAGGTACACTCTTTGCTGGATAAAAAACTCCCTGGATGGCTGGGCCCAGAAAGTAGTGGTGAATGGAGTGAAATCCAGCTGGTGACCGGTCACCAGCGGTGTTCCCCAGGGGTCGGTGTTGGAGAACAATACTGACCCCTGGGAAACATCCTCTTTAATATCTTTATTGAATATTTGGACGAGGAAATTCAGTGTACCCTCAGTAAGCATGAAGACAACACTGAGTTGGGGGGAAGTGTCGATCTACCCAAGGGTAGGAAGACCCTGCAGAGGGACCAGGACAGGTTGGATTGATGGGCAGAGGCCAATCAGATGAGGTTCAACATGGCTACATGCCAGGTCCTGAACTTTGGTCACAACAACCCCATGCAACACAGCAGGCTTGGGGCAGATTAGCTTTTCCTGTGCAGAGGAAAAGGATCCGAAGGTGTTGGTTGATGCTCACCTGAACATGAGCCGGCAGTGTGCCCAGGTGGCCAAGAAGACCACTGGCATCCTGGCTTGTATCACGGATAGTGTAGCCAGCAGGACCAGGGAGTTGTGAACATACGAGAAAACAGAGATGATTTCAGTGGATGGGAGGATTACATGTTTCTAAAAGATTATAGGAAAAATAGTGAATTACGCATGTGCCTAGAGCCTATGATAAATAGAGTAAGGAATAAGTTTAAATGGAGAATCTTTCTTTAACATTTTGAAGGGAAGATTCAAGACTTCATGATGAATTTGTTACATATATATCATTTCTACTAATCAAACTTCACTAACATCCAGTAGCTTGTATCTCGCTCACTGATATTCAATACTACCTTGTAGGCTGAGTTCACACTACAAAATTCATAGCTAAGCTAAGAAACATGCAATAGCCTGGCTAAAGTTAAAAGGTGATTTTTGTGCCTGTGAACTTCTAGTTCTGGCCACCAAGTATTATACACATTTGCTTTTTAGAGTGCTTGGAGATATGCTCAAATGTATTATTTATTCATAACTCATTCCTTTGAATTTCTAGAGTGTCTGAAAACAACAGCTTTTCCAACAGGGGAAAAAAATAATAAAGTCACCCTGTTTATTATTTTGCACTGTCCCATAATAGCAGGAATTCAAGAGCTATGTCAACAATGCATCCTAAGTACAGGAATCGCACCTTGCTCAAATGCCGTCTAAAAATGTCTTCAGACCCACTGCAGAACAATAAAAGTAAAAGCTTTATGAATTAAGGAAAAAGTTGTAGTCAATAACCTTCCTGAGAAAACAACATCTGGTGTATACTGTGATAACTAGGACAGTTCCCAGGGAAGCCTATGAACTGGAAGACTGAACTCATCAGGTTGAACAGTGTTCAAAAGGCTGCTTTTCCCATTATCTTTTTTGAGGAAAAATTGTATACTGTGGAAAAGATAAGGGCAACCCTCTCCTCTGGTCTGCTTCAGAAGAAACCTTTAATCCCAGGTTGCTACTAAATTGTCTATGGTGCCAATTTTCCAATTATGTTTTGCAAAGGATTAACTGGAAGAGATGTTTAGTTCCTGAGAAACAGACACTGGCTGCTCAGATGATGCAATTTTAGAATCATTTCTCAAAAACAACTATAAATTTAGAAAGGAAGACTCCTAATGTGATTGGCACCACATCTTGGTTAGAAGGTAGACAAGTCACAATATCTGGCTCTCAAGTCAACTGATATATCCTTTCAGTTTTCATTTACTATCATCACTTAAGGGTATGTCTGCATGGAACAACTAAACTAATTTGGATACACAAATACAATGACATACTTAATCCATCTCCCAGTCACCCTACATAAACTAACAGTAAAATCTGTCATACATTATCTTAAATTGTCAAGGGAGTGAACTCTACTTTTGCTCTAATCCTGAGCACACAATGTCAACACAGGAACAGAGTTTCCAAGCTCTCATGTAGAGGTTAGTGGATTTACAGCCTTGAAATAGTTACCCAGTAGACCCACCATCATCCGGGGTTGCCATCCCCACCATACAGTACACCTTCCAAGGGAGTTTTTTTTTGTTCTGCTTCACATGGAAGTTGGCCACTGTACAGCACTGAATGAAAGGATAAGGGGGATACTGAGAGGGCAAAACCTTGCATGTAAGAGACTCCATAGGAGCACTCTGAGAAAATTATGAGGAAACAATCTCCGAAAAAGCACAACAAGTAAACACACGCACTAGAAACACCCGTAAGGTTAGAATCTAGCTGCCCCATGCCTTCAACAAGGGTATTCTAACTGCCTGGCTATGCAGGAATCAGCATCAACAAATCAGATAACATAGGCTCAAACTCATTAACAGCTTCATCTGAATTCATTAATGAGTGGTAATCACATCAGTACAGACAAGAAAGTCAAAGGGCTTCAAAAGAAAAGGCCCAAATTCTGCCTTCTCAGAAATGTACCAGCAGCTTGAAAGGGTAGTGGAATGAGTAGTGGAACAACATTCTCCCCTCTTACTCCACAAGTGGCCACTGGCACAAGCAGCATTTGCTTCTGTACAGCACGTAACACACATTGAACACTGGTCATCTGCTACAAATGCCACTTCATTTGTGGCTACTGACTGCAGCCTAATGCTTTGAAAATCAGGTGCACCATGACCATTATAATCACAGGTTCTATCACTAGAAAAAGCACATACCTAAATGCTATTTTAGCACATATGCTAAAATAACTAGTAAAAACTGAGTCGAAGGAGACAAGACAGCAGAGTATGGGTACTTCACAATAGTTTAAAGCATGTGAAAGTGTTTTAGATGAGGAAAAACTGGTAATGTAGGCCTATTCAAAGAAAAGATGAGACAAGGTTAAAGAGACAGCTATTCATGCACATTTGAACTACAATGAAAAATGTCTATGCATTTCTGCATTTAAAGCTTTTGTTACTTCCAAAATAAAATGCCTGATTTGCGAATTGTAAACATTCAAGAAAAAATACATGCCAATTTATTTTAAAAATGGAAAAGGGGCAGATTATGATGACTAAACTACATGACTTCAACAGCAGGTATCCCAATTTTCAGCTCAATATACCATCTAGAATGACTGTTTGTTACTTTGTAATTTCTGTACATTATTTAGAGTTCTCTTAATAAATTCCATCTCCAGCTATACAAAAGAAATAACAAAAACAATACTAATAAAATAACTGGTTATCTGAAAACCATAATGACTATACTACATGCACACAGTAGAAATGATGAAGTTAATGGAAAAATAAAGGAGAAAAATTTAAATAAATAATAATAAAAAATCACAGAATCACAGAATGGTTAGGGTTGGAAGGGACCTTGAAGACCATCTAATTCCACGCCCCCTGCCATGACACATCTCACTAGCTCAGATTGCTCAAAGCCCCATCCAATCTGACCTTAAACACTTCAAAGGGATGAGGCACCCACAGCTTCTCTGAGCAACCTGTTCCAGTGCCTTATAACCCCCATTGTAAAAAAATCCTTCCAAATACCTAATCTAAATCTACCTTATTGTAGTTTAAAGCCATTACCCCTTATCCTATTACTATACTCCCTGACAAAGAGTCCCTTTCCAGCTTGCTTGTAGGCCCACTTTAAGTACTGAAAGGGCAGAATGAGGTCTCTCTGGGAGCCTTCTCTTATTCAGGCTGAACAACCCCAGCTCTCTCAGCCTGTCTTTTTCAGAGAGGTGCTCCAGCCCTTTGATCATCTTTGTGGCCCTCTGAACTCATTCTAATATGTCCGTGTCCTTTTTGTGCTGGGGGCCCCAGAGCTGAATGCAACACTCCAGGTGCAGTCTCACAAGAGCAGAGCAGAGGGAGAGAATCATCTCCCCCGACCTGCTGGCCACACTTCTTTTGGTGCAGCCCAGGATATGGTTGGCTTTCTGGGCTGCAAGCACACATTGCTGGCTTATCACATTGAGCTTCTCATCAACCAACACCAAGTCCTTTTCCTCCATCCATTCTCTACACAGTTCATATTTGTGCTTGGGATCATCCCAGCCCAGGTGCAGGACCTTGCACTTGGCCTTGCTGAACATTATGGAGCTCTCACAGGCCCACCTCTCCAGGTCCCTCTTGATAGCATCCCATCCCTCCAGCACATCAATCACTCCACACAGCTTGGTGTCATTCGCAAACTTGCTGAGGGTGTACTCAATCCCAGTGTTATGTCACCAACAAAGATGTTAAATAGCGCCAGTCCCAATACCAAGCCTTGAGAGGAACACCCCTTGTTACTGATCTTCACCTGGACATTGAGCCATTGACTGCAATTCTTTGAGTGTAACCATCCAGACAATTGCTTTCCCACAGAGTGGTCCACCCTCATCCATTTAGATCATATAGCTTATATATAGCTTATAGCATCGGGGACAGTGTCAAATGCTTTGCACAAGTCCAAGCAGATGATGTCAGCTGTGCTTCCCCTATCCACCAATGCTGTAACCCCATTGTAGAAGGCTACCAGATTTATTAGGCACAGTCTGCCCTTAGCGAAGCCATGTTGAATTTACATGATGAAAGGATAAGAAATAAAATTTTGGTTTTGACATACTTTCACACAAGCTCACGGTTGTGGTGGTCACATTAAATGCCTTATCAGTCTTCTAACCCTTTATTTTCCTTGTACAATATAGACTAATATTGCAACATGGTCTCAATGTTCTGAATTTCCATTACTTTCTAATCCACATCTTTTGTAGGAAAAAAATTCTCTTTGAACTTTTTTTTTCTATGACACAATGAGTCCACTGAGACTCATAGCTTCTAATGCCATTTAATTTTTAATGATCTCTCACTAGATTTGATACAGAGATTATTCATAACTGTGGGATCAATTAATTAATTAGAAATGGAATAGACCGCAAAGAAATACAGTGTTTTAAATTAATACAAAGATTTAAATCATTTGGAATTTTTAAAATAGAACAGGCTGATTCTTCATCAGAGAGTTATGACCACTTATCTTACTCAAACATTTTCTTCTTTTTAATGGAAGGATACAAATGGTATTTGTTTTTAACTGCATCACTTTTATTTTACAGAAAAAGTATACACAAAACAGCTAAAGTATTGGAAAGAAAGGCCTTAACCCTCCACATATTGAAGAACGTAAATAATTAATTCATGTATTTTTAATTACATTAATATATTGAAAGTATGTTTAAATGTTTGCATGAGAATGTCTGAATCTCTCTGAGCTAGAGCCATATTTGAAGTGTATTTAATAGCATAAAATTTGTTACCATGAAACAAAATTTCAAGATAGCACTGAAAACTTATAGTTGATATATTTTATGTATACATACACAGCAATAGAAAGGCTTTTAAAACTTGTTAAACTTGTTTTTTAAAGGATGCTCATTAAAAACAAAGATTAATATTCTAATATTTATAAATTCCAAAAGCATGTTTTTAAATAATTTAAGTCATTTAGTTCAAACTGGAACAAAAAACACCATTTATCAAAAACACTTTTGTTTCCTTACTTTTTTCAGATCAAGCTGGTGAACTGTATAGCTAAATTTACCAAGTTTCAGAGCACTGTCATCAATGAAATTCTGCTTTTGCAGCACATTGTAAAGGTTCCTTTAAAAGGGATTCCCTTTATAGAAATCTGAATCACAGCAAAATACTAAATAACTAATTCTAAGACAATCTGAAATAACTTGTTTTCCAAATTATGTTCATATAAAGGTGGGAAAATAATGATGATAAAAACACTTTTCTTTTTGTGTGTGTGTGTAAATAATTGTCTAAATAAAATATATGAAAAGGAATACAATGTTTGGAACAGTGTGGCCTGAAATCTCTAGAATATTCAAGCACAAATTGTTTCTCAGGCTACATATGTACAACTCCATCTGGTTTGGATGCAAGTTCCATTTGTGTATTTGAAAGCAGAATTTGGCATATATTAAAATAAAACAAAAACCTGAATTTAGTAAAAGACAAAAACTCTAGAATTCAACTGTAGATCATATTCTAATTACCTTACAGATTTAATTTATAATTTATATGAGTATGTGTCATATGTGTTAATACTGTTTTAAGTTCATATAAAACTTCATGTATCAAAAGACAGTAAGGATTAGGCTGAATTTGCAGTGTGTATCTTGTTTGAAATTTCTGTTCTCATCATTATGCTTATTAAATCCCTAGTTAACTAAAGAATGAAAAAAAAAAAAAAGGCCAAAAGTTAAGAAATTCCCAGATGGACAACTTTGACCCCCCTTCAGTTATACTAAAGCAGCCATCATATGCATTTTTATCTGATTTTAGAACTGCCTTCCTATAGAAGACTGTCTGAGGCTGATATATCACTACAGCTAAGTTCTGGATTTGGTCTTCTACAGCTGTTGTTTTTTTGGCTTGGATCATTAGGGCAGTTTTGAAGTATGTCTCCTGACAGTCCTCAGTGGATATGTGATGTGTTTCACTGAACAGTTTTTGCGTGTACTAGATTGTTTTAGTAGGAAGCTAACTGGAAGTTCTCTCCAGGTACATATTAAATGATCTCCAACCCTGTTAGCGTGTGGGGTGGTATTTTAATTTGTTTGTGTGTTGGTTTTTTGTTTGTTTGTTTTGGCTTTTGTTTTAATGATTTTATCTCTTAAAATTACAATAATCTTGTGACTTTTCTGAAATAGAGACACAAACTTAGAGCATTGGAAAAGCCATCCCTCCATATATTTAGGCTCCTCCTCACATGTGCAGATGACTAAACTGGGAGGAGCTGTTGACTCCATCAAGGGTAGAGAGGCCTTGCAGAGAAATCATGGCAAATTACAGGTCCTAGCAATCACCAACAATACAAAGTTTAACAAAAGCAAATGATGGATTCTGCACCTGGCTATACGACTACAGACTGGGGGACAAAAGGCTGGCAAGCAGCCCTGTAGAAAGGGATCTGGGGGTTCTGGCTGGTGGCAAGTTGAAGGTGAGCCAGCAGTGTGCCCTGGAAGTCAAACAGGCCAGCTATTGCCTGGAGTGCAACACACACAACATTGCTAGCCGGTCAAGGGCAGGGATTATCCCACCCTGCTCTGTGCTGGTACACCTTCGAGTACTATGTGCAATTTGGGGTTCCACAGTACAAAAAGGACATAAAACTATTAAAGAGCTTCCAAAGGAGGGCAACAAAGTTGGCGAAGAGGACCAGACATATGAGGAGCACCTGAGGTCTGTTGGTTTGTTCAGCCCAGAGCACAGCAGGCTGAGGGGAGGCCTCATGGCGGCCTGCAGCTCCCTCACAAGGGGGGTGGAGGGGCAGGCGCTGAGCTCTGCTCTCTGGGGACAGGACCCGAGGGAACGACATGGAGCTGGGACAGGGGAGGGTCAGGCTGGGGGTTAGGGAAAGGTTCTGCACCCAGAGGGTGGTCGGGCATTGGGACAGGCTCCCCAAGGAAGTGGTCACAGCACCGAGCCTGCCAGAGTTCAAGAAGCATTTGAACAACACTCTCAGACACATGGTCTCATTTTTGGGTGCTCCTGTGTGGAGCTAGGAGTTGGATGCAATGACCCTTTTAGGTCCCTTTCAACTTAGGATATTTTTATGATTCTGTGAATAACATTTAATTTGTCACTACCACAACTGACATTACATTTCCTTATCAGTCCTTCAGATATGGCACCAAATACATCCTGTCTTTCTATCAGTTCTCAATACCTTTTGCTCTTTTACTTTCAGAATTACAGAACATCCTACACCAACACCTCCATCCAACTGAAATGTATACAATAAGCACCTTTGTCATCCTGTTTCACAAAAAGAGATGCCACACAGCATTACAGGAGCATAACTTGATCTTACATGCTCTGGACTTACAGTTAAAGAAGAAAGAATAATTTTCTATGAAAGCAACACTAAGCAGTGGTTTCAAGATGGAGCAAGAGAGAACTACAAAAACAGTGTAATAAAACTTTGCTATGTGTTTTTAACTCACCTCTCACTTTCTCCAAAATCCTGGGTTATTGCTTCCCAATATTTGCTCTCAGGTAAGAATGAATATATTCTAAATGCATAACTACTGGACTCTGTTGTAGATTTGCAGCATTGCTACTCAGATTCTGTAGCAATTCTGCAGCATTTGGAATATACCGAAGGCCTCCACACACAAAAACCTAACATACCCACACAGTAGTCATCTGCATGAATATGGTCAAGTATATTGGGGGTAACTTTTTCAAGTGAAGTTGATACACATACACAGAATGACAAGAGGACATGCAAGAGAAAAAAAAAAAGAAAAAAAAAAGATGGTTAACACTGTTCATATTTGCTACATTCACTGCAATGTATTTCACCAATTCCCAGACAGCAAAAATACCATTTGGGCTCCGGATGAGAATTTAAAGCATGAAAGGCTGACAAATCTTATCTAATTAGTCCGTATATATTTGTGTACACATTTCTTCTCAACAACCCTACTGAGAAATCAGTAATCACAGTCTATCCCACTTAAAGTTGTTTCTTAAAAATTAGTATCTAATGAATTTTTCTGCAGTAATGAAACTCCTAAACTTCAGAACTTGTGTTTCATCAGGATAGACAAGAAGTGAAAAAAATATTTTACGAAGAATGGCAATTTAGTTTGAAATATAAGTGAACACATCACTTCAACTGACTACCAATTTATCTTTCAGATATTCTCCCTACAGATTTCTAGTTCAAAATCAAGTCTGGAAAGTTATATATGAGAGAGAATCTACACATCTCTACTACTCGAGAAAGATTGCTCAAACTGATCGGTTTTAAATCAAAATATACATATATATATATGATCTCAAAGATTTAGAATGCAAGAGGAAAGTGATAGCTTAGAAAAATATATACCCTCTTTACAAAGAAGTATCTTTAATGTTTAGATACTTAAAAGGTAAATCAGCCACGAAAGTATGAAAAGCAAACTGATCTATGTCTAAATAACTGTTTCTAAACTTTGAGTAGTGAAGTTATGCTTGCAGATTTATGCATAGAGAGAAAAATCATTAAACTTTCCTATTACTACACAGTACCATGCAGTAAATCAGAGCAATCTGCATTACAAACTTTATATACACTGAAAGGAAATAACACTTTCCAACAACCTCTAGCTTAAACAATATAAACATTGAAAAAAAAAAAAAAGAGGTTGCTAACTTTTCAAATGTTTGTATTAAATCTTAACCTAAACATTTATCATAGTCTATCAATCAATAAATAAAAATTGAAATGTAGCCTGGACAGTATACCTCTAGCTTTTCAGTTCATTTATTCCCTCCCCTCCTTACCTTCTCTGGAGCTGCAGGAGGGTGAAATCTCTTTGCACAAACTAGAAATCCATCAGGCTGTGGTTTGCCGCTCTTCACCTCAGGGTCATCTCCCAACACAATATGGTGAAAAAGACCAAAGAAGTCTTTGTGTCTTGCTGTTTTCATCTGAAATGTCACTTCAGCTGAGCTAGTGGCAACAGCTATGGGTATGTTGTGCTTGTGTAAATGCCGGATCAGCTTATCAACCCCTGCAAGACAAATACATACGTACATTATATATATATGTATATATGCATATACATCTGTATACAAATTAATATTTTACTTAATTACAACACGTTTGGCAATACTTCAACAATGTTGTCATACTGAATATAGCATTCTACTTCGATCATTTAAGTGTCAAAGATAATTATTGTTATGTCTGAAATGTTCTTGCTCCATACAAAGATCATGGAATATTCCTCAAGGTATATATTTATTCTGTCATCACATGATGCTTTTCTCAAAATATGACAAAAAATACTTGAATATCATTGCATCTGTATACCCATCCCAATCTCATTCAGTAAGATCCTCAACATTATATATGTTCATTATTTCAAATTATCTGTAAGTGGAAGAAAAACACACAGGGAAATGCTTTCTTTTCACACATATACCTGGAGTTATGCTCCTAGAAAACAAACAAAAATACATAGATATACAGATGGATGGATCAAGGTCAAAAAATATAGAATCATAGAATCATAGAATATCCTGAGTTGGAAGGGACCCTTAAGGATCATCAAGTCCAACTCTTGACACCGCACAGGTCTACCCAGAAGTTCAGACCATGTGACTAAGTGCACAGTCCAATCTCTTCTTAAACTCAGTCAGGCTCAGTGCAGTGACCACTTCCCTGGGGAGCCTGTTCCAGTGTGCAACCACTCTCTCTGTGAAGAACCCCCTCCTGATGTCAAGCCTAAACTTCCCCTGCCTCAGCTTAACCCCGTTCCCGCGGGTCCTGTCGCTGGTGTTAATGGAGAAAAGGTCTCCTGCCTCTCGACACCCCCTTACGAGGAAGTTGTAGACTGCGATGAGGTCTCCCCTCAGCCTCCTCTTCTCCAGGCTGAACAGGCCCAGTGCCCTCAGCCGTTCCTCGTACGTCTTCCCCTCCAGGCCTTTCACCATCTTCGTAGCCCTCCTCTGGACACTCTCCAACAGTTTCATGTCCTTTTTATACTGTGGTGCCCAGAACTGCACACAGTACTCGAGGTGAGGCCGCACCAGCGCAGAGTAGAGCGGGACAATCACCTCCCTCGACCTACTAGCGTTGCTCTTCTCACTGACTGGTATAGTCTTTAGTTTCTGAAGCAGATAACCAACTGGCTTAAACCAGCCCCTAAGAGTGCTCAGTTTCTCTTTAACAATTACAGGAGAAAGTAACTGGGCAGAATAGAGGAGTTGTCAATCACAGTTGTTAATACCAGAGCTTTATCTATTGATTCTATGAACCCAGATTAATGAACACCTTGAACATAATAGGTAGAAACTTCAATCTGATCCAATCTTCTAGTGAAGGTTAATATAGGGAAAAGTGGAAACATGGCAGCCTGTGTAAGAAGAAAAGACACTTCAGTGCAGATTTTGAGTTTCTTGTGCAAAGGTTTCAATGTTTCTTTGCAGCAGCATTCTGAATGCAGGTTACCTCTCTTCAGACAACTAATTTTCTTCAGTCCCACAGCTTCAGCTCATCTGTCAGTATATGTTTACTCTACATTTCTATTGGAGGTAGCCAGCCACAGAAAATCACTGTTGCTGAAAGGTCATTTCTCAGGATTCTGTCTTATATTCCCTCAGCACTTCTCATGATTCCAGTGTGTAAGTATGCATGTGTGCATGTTTACTTTCTCTTTTTGACTGTCCTACCTAAAAGGGAGCTAGAATGCAGCTGTCCCTAACACTTTCAGAGAGCAAAGATTTACATTACTCAGAAAATGCACTTTAAAAATGTCTTTAAAATGATTACTTGAATATGTGTAAACAGCAAGATAGATTAGAAAAAAAAATAAATATACAATGGGAAAATCAGCTGTGCGGAAAAAAAAAAATAAATTGTATACAGAAGAATAGCTTGAATAACTTAGCAAAGACAGTAGCAGCAGAAAAATATTTTCATTCAGTGTTTGTTATTTCTTTGGAAAAAGCTATACATCAACAAAATCAATTTTTGTTTGAGTCAATTACCACCAATATAGCTCTAGAGTTACCACCACACTGAATTACTAATATGATTACTGTACTAATTCAGTATATAATTCTATATTAGGAATATAATATCTTTTTTAGTATCTTCCTTGTGCCTTTTTTTTTTTTTTTCCCCTCAGGGGAAAAAAAAACAGATGGGGAAATGGGGAACTGATTTAAAGATACAGAAGAAGCTTCCACTGGCACATACTTTGTTGCTAAATTCACCTATAGCTACAAAGAATTTTCAAATGAAGACTTCAGTTACATCAAAAACAACCAATCAAAAATGCAATGTCTCTGAAGAAGTATGAAGGAAGTTCCTCTGAACTCGCTAACTTCTAACTTACTACCATGTAAGTATCAAGGTCCATCCACCACAGAAGGACCCACCTGCTAGGCTTCTTCAGACCATTCTCTACTGCTCCCGCTGAAAGTTCAGCCACATGGAGCAATTCATTTTTTTTTTTTTAGCCTTCAAGCAGTCATTGATTAAAAACAATAACAACAACAAAAAAGAAAGAACAAAACAAATAAGGTTCCCCATTTTTCCAGCATGAGGATATATTCTTGATGTACTACATACACAATTACAAACCTAGAGAGCACAGCATAATTTCCTTCAAGAAATCATAACAAGATCAGGAATATATATCTTACTTTGTTATACTTTATTTCCAAATGTACTCTTTTCATTTTAAATCATCAAAAAAGTAAAAACTGTTTCTTTCCTCTATCCCTAGTAAGTTCTAAGACACAGAAGCTTTCATATGCAATAGTTACACATTGATGACTATTGGAAAGAAATTAGGTAAAAAGAATTCTAAGCTAAATTTAGGTAATGAAGCAAAAAGGGAGGATCAACTTTAAACATCAGCATGTTTAGAAACACATTAATCACAAATGTCAATGAAGCTAGCAACTTTGAGGGAGAAAAAAAATAAAAAAAAATAAAACCTAAACCAACAGAAAGGAGTGATTTCTCCTGAGACCACAAACACATTTTGAAAAAAGGAGATCAATACTTCTTTTTCTGGAAGTTGCAACATATAGAATGTATACATTATTTTATTTTATTTTTTAAGGAAATATTATTCCTCCCCTAGTCTCTCAATGTGCTCTTCATTCTCTTTAGAGTCTCCTGAAACCACAGTAACAACCAACACACTGGATCAACTGAGAAACTTAAATTAAGACTTACCCTGAAAACAACCAAATCCTTTGGCTAACTCACATTTTCCTTTTCAGTGACCAATACAAACATGTAGTACAAAAGTTCAGGAAAACAAAAAAAATGCTACACTAAATGGTTTGTCTAAAATAGTTCCTTTCTATTTATGTGCTGTTACAACATTGTATTCTACATGATTTCCCTCCTGCCCCTCCCCTTCCCCAGATTCACAGAATGCCTGAGGTTGGAAGGTAGCTCAGGAGCTCATCTGGTCCAGCCCTCCCTGCTCAAGCTGAGTCACCTAAAGCTGGCTGACCAGGACCACATCCAGGCAGCTTTTGAAGATCTCCAGGGAAGAACATTCCACAGCCTTTCTCTGGGCAACCTCAACCCACACAGCAAAGAAGTGTTTCCCCATGTTCAGGTAGAACCTGTTTGTGCCCACTGCTTCTTGTCCTGGCACTGGGCACCATTGAGCCCAGCCTGGCTCTGTCTTCTCAGCATCCTCCCTTCAGGTATTCATACTCATTGATGAGATCCCCCCGAGCCTCCTATTCTCCAGACTGAGCAGTCCCAGATCTCTCAGCCATTCCTCATAGGAGACATGCACTAGTCCCTTGTTCAACTTGATAGCCCTACATTGGGCTGTTTCCAGTATGTCTCTTTTACTGGGAGCACCAGAACTGGACATAGCACCCCAAGCGTGGCCTCACCAAGCTGAGTAGAGGGGGAGGATCACCTCTCTTGACCTGCTGGCAATACTTGGCCTAATGCAGCCAAGAATACTGTTAGCCTTCTTAGTAGCAACGGCACATTGCTGACTCATGTCCAACTTGCCCTTTTCTGTCACCAACTAGACTTTGCACCACTGACCACTACCCTTCAGGCTTGGCTGTCCAGCCAACCTTTTCATTCCACCTCATTGTCTGCTCATCCAGCCATACAGCATCTCTACGAGGACCTTATGGAGAACAGTGTCAAAGGCTTTACATGAAGCCCAGGAAGACAATATGCACTGCCCTCTCACTTTCAGTTATCTCCTCTTTTTAGCTCATAGAATCATAGAACATCCTGAGTTGGAAGGGACCCATAAGGATCATCTAGTCCAACTAGTTATCACATTTTATACTAAAATGGCATTATTCATTATGAAGCAAAAATTAATAATACATTTATAATACCTGTAACCTAACTCAATTTGATGGAAAACAAAGTAAACTTTGATTTTCCTTTTAGTTTTATACAAATGTGACCTCTGTTTCATACAAGATATTTCAGAATGGTGAATGACGTATACATTTTTGCTACACTTTATTCAGCATACTTCCAAATTGCCCTATCATCTCTTTTCCTCTGTTTATCTACCACTGAACTCTGTTTGTCTACCACTGTTCTTAACATGCATCACTACTGGAGCTTCAGAGTGAAACCTATTTCCTGCAGAACACCTCCAGACAAATATGGAGATGATACAAAGCTGTTCTGTTTTTTTTCCTAGTACAAATTTCCAACCAAACTTCCGTATTATAAAACATTTTATATGCGTTTTTTTTCTCTTTTCCTGAAGTTTGTATGAACACGTTTTAGTAGACTATAAGAATGTTTTTGAGATTGAAAGGAAAATAACGTCCATCACAAACAGATCACAAACAGGGCAAATACATGAGATGGGGAAAATGATTATTTATTCCACTTCAGTAGTGAACCATGATTTGTTTCCTCTGTTCACCAGTTGAATGTTTCCCATTGTTCATATTTCTGCCTGCAGTCTATTCACTTTAAACCATAACTACACCATCAGACAGACAATCGCACACTAAGCTCTGCCAGTACCTTAACATGAAAATCCCCTTTTCGATAGTCTTCTTGGCATGGTCAAAATCCTACAGTCTTGTGGCTTCAGGAATACAGCTGGCTTGCGTACAGCAAGCAGAGTGCAAGAACAGTACCACATAAATACTAGGCCTATAGGGACAATCCCACAGTCTTTTCTAAGTGTCTATTACAATCCTAAAAAGATGAACATTAACTATGTATGAGAAAACCCCTAAAAAATTAATGGAAGTCCCTGGGGCCTTCTCTTAAACAAAAGCATGGGCTGTATACAGGATCACAAGAAGCTAGTATAATAAAATTCACAAGGTAGCTCTTACGCTTCAAAATTAGATCTCAAATAAGCAAAAAGTGGCATTTTCAGGGGCAAATCCTTTCATGAACATCACTATGTACCACACCTCCTGTTCATCTTCCTTGCTTGCCTCCTATGTACTAATTACATATAAACACTAATTAACAGTATTTTAACTATTATGCAAGCCCCTGCTGTAATTCTGGAGCTTGTCTATGCTATGTAGTCCATGTTAATATAACTATTTTTGCAAAGTCTTCTAGCTGAGATGCAGCATATTCTGCAGAGGAAACAAGGCTACAGATTTGTATTGTTTAGAGAACACTGTCTTGATTAACAGACTTTTGTCCTGTGCACTGGAATTTTTGTTGGAAAAGGTATACTGGTCACCATGCACTTTCTTCACATAGCTTGCCAGCAAATTATGAGCCCAAATACAACTTTACTCTCTTTTTGCAGACTTTCAGCACTCCCTCTGAGATGATCTTTGATCACAGTGTTGCTCCTCATTCTCTGTTCCAGCAACAGAGTTAGCTTTCTACTCACACTAACAGCATGAGAGCAGAGGACACCTGACCTCAGGGTCACCAAAACCAAGGCAGTTCAGAGACCCAAATTCAAGTCTACAACATATTACACAAAACAAGCAGTCTATGAGGCTTCAGTAAGTATTTGTAAGAAGAGATTTACTGCTGAGAAAATGGATAAAGAAAACAAAAGTGCACCATGCATTGTGTAAATTAACTATGTACATGCATTATGCATGTCTTGTATGATTTATGTCCAGTTGTGCACAAATGGAAATCTTGAGGATAAATATAGCATCTGTATGAAAAGACTGCTCCTCTTTTTCAAAATCATTTGCAGTTACTACACTGAATGTAATATCAGACCCAACTTTAAGCTCTTCAAGATTTCATCACTCTTTTTAATCAAAGAAAAGCTAACGTTGCCACTCAGGGCTTTGTCAAGTTGATTGGATTTCTAGCCAATTCAATGATAATCCTTTAAGATCATAAAAGCAATTCTATGGTAAAAACCTCAGCAGCATCAAAACACAAAAAGCACCCAAAGAGAAAAAATATCTTACTAAGAACAATAAGAAGCTGTTTGTTCATCTAAGTAAATATATATACATATATTTAATCAGTTTGTATGTAGTCCGGTATGCTACAACAGCTCCAAGCCCATCAGCACAGCACTATTCATTATCTGCACGTTCTCAATCCTCAAGTGAATAAATAGCGCTGCTGCTGTGATGGTGATAAAGTGACGGAGGTGGGGTTATCCACCACTTGGTGTAATTGCCATGAATCTCATGAGACTGTGGAAATATATCTCTCATATCCACCTGTTTCTTTTTTGTTCTATCATTTAAAAAATGCAATTTGTAATAGTACATTATTCTTTCACTGAGCTACAAAACTGGAGATGGAAACTAATAACCTACTCCCCAAATTGGAAGGTAGTTGGCTATTAATAAAGAATTCTATCTTCTCATCTTACTGCTCTCTAAAGAGTGCCAAAGATTCTTCTGTTGGCATAGAGTCTCCCTGTTCACCAAGCCAGTTAATCTTGCCATAGTCTGCACATCCTGATGCATATACAGCCATAGAAAAAAATATAAGTTCTAAATTTTATATAATTCAAAACTTCTGGCAACTGTGTTGATAACTTCCTGGTGAAAGCATTTTTGGGTTGCAATTCTTCAGGACTTACTGCAATGAAGAAATGTTTGAAACCAACCAAATAGACCGGATCATTCCGAGTTTGCAGCTAATTGACGGATCTCCATGGGTTACAAGCTCCCTGACACCAGCATGGACTCACCAGAATTTCCTACCATTAAAAGCATAATAGCAAGGAAAAGAAAAAACAGACTTTCTACCACATTGTATAACTGTTAAGGGCACAAACATTAATCACAGAAACAACAGCTAAGCAAACTAGACTGCTGGTTGAATGGAACTGCTCAAGAAAAAAAGACGTTAGGCTTTAAAATAAATTGTCACTGTATTTCTTTCTCTTTTGTAATTTCTGACTAGCTTGATTCAGTACTAAAACTTAGCTATGAAATTACTTCCTCATGCTTGCAAAAGACAGTCAACCATAACTGAACATGAAAATGGTTTCCATATCATGTTCTGCACTAGCCGAACAGGAACTGCAAACAAGAAATCCCAGCTATCAGGAAGATGATCCAGTAGTGGAAAACTTCTGAAAGGAGCACAATCCTTAAGCATCTGTACCTTGCGATGGTGATGAGCCAAAAAGTGCAGGCTGATATGAAATAATGGCATTAATTTCATACCTGTGACATGAGTTCAATAGCGATTGGCAGCTGGGTAACTTTGAGTTAGATTTTTCTGGCTGTGTGTATATTCTGGGTTTGTGCTAAGCCCCAGTACATCTATACATGACATGTATAGGCAAATGTATATATACATGGTTTTCTTCTGTTCCACTTGTCATTCCTTCTGACGATCTACTTCACGGCAATGCAGTATATTTGCAGAAACAGGAAGTCTGCTATGTTACTCTTGCAGATAACAATGTCTGCACACTGACAGCAATATTTAGAAAAGCAGCACAAGCAGCAGCTCTGTCATTTTGTCAGCACTGTCTTGAATTAATTCCTTGCCACACTAAATCAAAACTAGCTTACCCTAAGATTCTTTTAGAACCAAAAATAACAACAAAAAACTCTCAAACACTTACTGGAAAAGTCCCTATTAGAAACAGATACATCCTCTTCATAGTTTAACTTTGTACTTAACCACCACTTGATGTATTGAAGCTTGCCAGTCAAGTTCAGCCATATTGAAATCTTCCAGCTTGCACTTTCGTCCACTAATGTCTCTTAAAACCGTTATACAGTGGAATGGCTTTGATACACACTGCCAGGAAAAACTATCATACCATCCTTAACCATGACTGACATATCTGTCACTTACTTGATTTGAGAATTAAAAGAGTTGTACTACGGGCACAAACATGTGCATAACTCATTCTACGGCCAAAAACAAGTGCTGCTTTCCTTGAGTTACTTGTTCAAATATTTTTTGTCATCATTTAGCACTGTTCTCTATCAGTCCAAATTTAAATCTTATTTCTTGGAAAAGCTGTAGAAATGGATTGAAAATAGAACCTCGCCTACCTATTAACTGCCAAAAAATCGTCATGTCAGAGTCATCTTACACCATTATTAAATATCATGACAGTTAACTTTCACTTTTGTGTACTTACCTAGAACATGAAACATCAGTTTAGTCAGAGAACTTGTGTAAGCACAAGACATCACCACAGCCTTACATCTTATACAACAGCTGCATTAAGTTCATTCTTAGTTAAAGAACATTAAGAGACTGGATAAACCTCCAAAGATTACATAAATATCCTCACAGGATATGAAAAGACATGAGAAAGGTATCAGATTAAAAAAAATCTGGTTATTAGATTGAAGCACAGGTTAATCCTTAAATAAACCAAATACCAAGTAGCTAGTGCCATTTCTTTTTTGGATTACTGACATTAACATGTCTTTCTCAAAATTCATGGCAATTCAGCTTGTATCTCATATAATGCTACCAAGTACAAATGTTATTACTTCACTGACCAAGGCTGACTTTGCTCCCCACAGCAGCCAGTAAGCATAAAGTATTTAAGTTCACATCAATTCTGCTTCAGAAAATTGCCTGAAGGGAGTTAAACCATATATTTAGTTAAACTGAAAGGATAACCAGTTGAACAATTCTGGTTATGATAAAAAACGTTCATATGCTTGTCCCAGTAAGAATTTTGGTTGTTTTGCCTATAATAGTCTAGCTTCAGTGAGCCCAGAATTCACTTTTGAAGTCAGGAACAGTGCAAAACTTAATGTTTCCT
This sequence comes from Heteronetta atricapilla, assembly GCA_011075105.1. Classification (NCBI taxonomy): domain Eukaryota; kingdom Metazoa; phylum Chordata; class Aves; order Anseriformes; family Anatidae; genus Heteronetta; species Heteronetta atricapilla. The sequence continues at coordinate 132,126,164 of CM021731.1, read as the reverse complement.
TTGGCTAATCTGTTCCATCATCTCTCTGCATCTTTTTTTAAGCCAGCTCAACCACATTATCAGAATCCTCAGCAGACATGTAATGTCTACTTAATGGCGTCTACTACTTGTGCTGCTCCATTACCGTGACTCTTCTTTGAGCCTCCTAACACTTGCATCACCAACCTGTCCATCTGGCATTTTCTAAGACCGGACTAAAGTGTTTTGTTGTCTTACAAAAAACATATGTGCAAAGTTAGTCCCAGAAGTTTGACATGAAAAATGAAAACCAAATACCTCCATCTCTCTTGCCTTCCTAGAGTTTAACTAGGCTTACAGTATTAGGTGGATCTGTAAGAGAGAAAGGTGCAATTTCAAAAATCTTGCATATAAAAGGGAGATATATACATAAGCTGGCTGCCCAAAAGGCTGAAGGGTTTAAAGCTACCAAAGCTACCTTTTATTCTTGATTCTTTTTATTTGTTCTTAATATATCGTATTTTTAACATTCAGCCTCTTAATACATTACAAAACTAGGTATAAAAAGGCACCTAACAGTTAAAACATTATCATTAATGTGCTGTGGCAAACAAACATGCATTCTAAGAGAAAAAAATCCAAAAGTTGGACTTGTTTTACTGACATGCAGTTATCTCACTTTAAAATATATACAGATATATTTTCTTTCTCCTTCTTTCCCATTCTTTTCCCCCATAAATTTTTGATATTTCCTCCAAGATGTTTAACATTGTGCAAAAAGTTAACAGAAATTCCAGCTTTTAGTATTCCTTCTCTTATATGACTGAGAATTTTCCTCTGAGCATTCCCCATGTAAATGTAATAGAATATAAAAGTATGAATCTTTTCTGTGGTGTGAATTTATCCTCTTGCCTACATTGAGGTGCCTAGTTTAAGCCACTCATTTTGGCTTCCTGCACAACCACTGGTAAAAGACTAGTATTTTCAGGAAGTGGTTAAACTTACCTGTCTTAGGATAACCTGAGAAACCCTCCCTCTCCATTGAGGCACAGCTGGCTCAGATGCCATGCTTAAGTTTCAATGTTCACATTAGGAGAGATGAATCTTACCTGAAAAAACCCATGGACACATACATTTGCCTGTACACCACGAAGTATGTTTGTCCTTAAAGTCGGTTTATGCACACAGCCAGAGAAAACTAACTTGAGTTACACATCTGCCAACAACTATTCTAAAGTTAGTTTACAAAACAAAATTTGTGTATATTTACATAGTCTTTTTTCTTCTTTTCTTTAAAACACATAGAAAACAGCTGTTCTTCAAATAAACAAGAAAAAATACTCAGTGCCCTTTAACAGGAAGGTAGAAAAATCTGCCTTGGTTAGCATTTTGTGTTGGGTCTGTCTGGGATGGAGTCACCTTTCCCTGCAGCAGCCCACACAGTGCTGTGCTCTGCACTCGTAGCTGGAACAGCACTGGTATCACTCCCATGTTGTGTCTATTGCTGCATAGTGCTGGCGCAGCATCAGGACTCCCTCCAAGCCCCCAGGAGCCAGCAGGCTCGGGGTGGGCAATTGATGGGGAGGGGACATCACCAGGGCAGCTGACCTAAACCGACCAAAGGGATATTCCATAACACCTGGTGTCACACTCAGCAATAAAAAGGGGGGTTCTCGTGGGGGGGGGTGGTCCTCCTGAATAACCACTACATGTTTTGAGGCCCTGCTTTCCAGGACGTGGCCAAACATCACTCCTTGATGCGAAGTAGAGAGTAACTTTTTTTTCCTTTCTCTCTGTGCTTCTGCACAGCCTTGTTGTTTCTTTTGTTTCTTTTTCTCCCCATTCCCTTTCCCCTTAATTAAATCATTCTCATCTCAAACCTTGTGCTCTTTGTGTAGACTTTTCTCCCCCTTCCTCTTTGAGGAGGGGGGGAGTGAGAGTGCTGTTGTGGTGGAGGCTGCCCACTCGAGTACAATCACCGCACATCTACGTAATTCCACAAGCAGTTTATAAATACTAAAAAGAAACATACCTGGCATCAATTCAGCAGTAGGGAATAACTTCTCCTGCTTCATTTTACTTTCATGTAATAACTCTTCTTTGGTTATTGGCAGATCTAGAACATCTCGAATAATCTGTGCCCCTTCTAGTGCTTTTTTACCCATGACCAATGATTTCACGTCCCAGGTATACTTCTTTCCAAAACGCCCACAGATCTCTTCAAATACCACTGTATAGAGATGCTCAGTATCTGCCAAAAAATAATGATAATAAAAAAGATTACAAACACATGCAGCCAGCTTACAAAGAGGAAGGCATACATGGTCACACAGCAATCTGCCAGAAACAAGAGGACATATCCAAATGGACAAAATTTCCTCCCTTTACTCACAAAGGAGAAGGCAGACTTCAAAGATCACCTCAGAGGTACCTGAGATTTTCAAGCTGTCACACCTGTGTTCAGAAGAGGTTTCTGAGGGCCACAACAAAGAACTGTCTGGACCTGTTCTTCCATCAACGTTCTTTCCCATTGGCACTCTACTATACAGGTCAGCAGGCGGTGTCTTAATTAAAATACTCTTTATTCTTTGTATAACAAGAAAAGAAAGGAAGGAAATCTGGTACTCAGGGATGTCATTACATATTCCATGTAAATTGAAAAGAAATTAATTAACTATTTAAGAGTGTCTATGAACGGAAGCTTCAGAGAGCCTTCAAAAGACACTACAGTCATTATTACAGTGTTGCTGGCACTTCTACATTTACATGTAATTACTGAAGCAGAACACCCCCACTTGCATTTCCAGAGGGGTTCTGGCAAGAGTAAACTTTAGGCTGAGTTTTGCCAGTTAAACTATCGGTTTCACTGTGAAAGGTGCTTTTAGTTTCCAAACTCAGTTGTTTTTAAAAAATGTCAGCAAAAAATCCTTTCTGTCTTCTCACAAAACAAATCATTGAAAAAGAAGGTCAATAACATTTAATTCAAAACCAAATGGAGGAAGAAAAGTCCTTTCAACTCTTGGTTTCACTTCAGCAAAGATCCTGAACAGTGGCTTTTCTATCAGTCTGTTTATCTTTTTGAGTGGTCTCCTTTGATACAAAGCAACTGTTGTTAACCATTCTTTAATTTCCTTCTCATGCATTTCTTCGCTTTCTGTATCTCTAAAGGTATGCTTATTATTATTATCATCACTTAAACAATGAAAGGCAAAAGCAAGAAAAGAAAGGAACTGCACTTATGAGATTTGTTTAGAGAGATCAGGGACTTCAGAGAGATCAGGACACTTGTCTCCATGTTCTGTGCCATGTTAAAATATTATAATAGGGAAAATAAAATAGTGAAATTATTCATGAGCACATTGACTTACTTTCTGAATATATAACAAGTAGACAACAGCATTTGAATTGTAAGCTTTAATATAAGAATATATTAATTTAAGATAATATGAAAAGGTATTCTACTACTGAAGAAAGAAAAGCAGAGCCTATGACAACAATACACCCGAAGACCTTCCCCTGCAGTCTGACAAAATGCTCACTGCTTAACCATAGTAATCTGCTTCTCTTGAGATCAGCAGATGGTTCCGATCTGGAATGAAATGAGAAACATCATCACACCTATCATCGTGTGAGCACACAACAGTGCAGAAGACATGCTCTGCCACCTGCCAGAACACTCCCCTCCATTTCCCCCTTCAGGAGGGATGCTGAGCCAAAGGAGCAGCAAGAGAACTAATGCACCTGCGTGGGATGCTTAACAGGGCAGCGAACATTTCACAAAACCTCTTTGCTTAAAAATGAGAGAAAAATAATAATAGCACCTATACAAGTGTGTGCAAATGCTTCTCAAACTACACCTATGGAAAAGATGTTAGGAGTAACCTGGAGAGCCATGAAACACATGTGAAATGTACCACTACATCATTCTGAATCAGAAGAGACACAAGTGACTTGGCTTTGAAAAGTGCTAAACCGGCTAGCACCAGGAAGAAAAAACCAACCAACTGCTTGCTTGACACTGCCAGGTGGTACTCTCAGCAAGCTGAGACAGTTAAGAATATACTACTTAAAACTTCACAGTTCGCTCTTTCCTTTTTTCTGATGCATTGTTTTTTCTTCACCAGGTGAAGGACATAAAACTGTGACCCTAAACTGAAAATTGAAACCGAAAATTAATCCTCATTCTATTAAACAATATATATCAAACTAAGTAGAAATAAAACAAGGAATTGAAAAAAAATCTTTGTTGAACATTAAAATTTTCCTATAGATTTGTACAATTATTACATTAACCTATTTGAAAGTGAATGACTCAACTGTATAGCTACTTAATTTAATAGCCTCCTGCATTTTAAGTATCAGATACCAGACTTGTGAACTGAATTATTTTTCTTCTAAAAGAAAGGCTTAACACTATCCAGATTGCTGACCTAAAAATAATGGTATGCAATGTTACAGTTTGCAGACTGAGGGGCACTCATGACCAGCTTTGAGTCAAATACATTAAAATAGTTAATTATTATCTTAATTGTATTGTGTTAGAACGTAGTTCTCTCAACGCTGATCAAAATGTTATATAAAAATACGCAAACTCTGGCCAACAAACAAATAATCAGTGAATATATTTAATTTAAATGTGAGTTAGTCTCACATATTGCTCATGTGCTTAAAGCAACATTAATGTTCAAACAAGCAGATTTTCATAAAGACTTATTTTCTTCTCTTTCCTTATTTTACTTGCTCAAACAGACATGTTCCACTACAGCACATGAATAAAAACTGAAATCTGGAGAAAGGAAATGCCATCCACACTCATACACACACTGCTTAATCACCAATCAGAATCTGAGGAAACCACTTCTGGAAAAGACACACTTCATGCATACATTTAACAGATAATGACAAACAATCCTTTTGATTGGGGAAAGCAGAATCTGTATGTCCACCTTATAAATAGAAAGCAGTAACTAAAGACTAAATACCAATACAAATTCAAGACTTCCAATTCCCATTCAAACAGAGGAACCTCCAAAAAACAAAACAAAACAAAACAAAAAACAGTTAACAAAATGTGAGGCAACAGTACAGAGGACTGACAGGTCCTTTAGAGATCCTTGGCAGAATGAAGACTAGCCACAGGGTTGTGGTTATAATTAGAGATTTATTATTATGTAAAAATAAATTAACAATCAGCCTAGCTATTACATACAATTTCTAGCTCTTAATATAGCATATAGTTACACAGACTTTCCAGGTTCTCTTTTACACAGGCTTTTCAGCCACCTGGATGGACCCTCTGCAGATTGGGTCAACTTCTTATCAACCAGTGCGTGACAATTAGAAGTGAGACTTGGAATTTACAGCCAGTGCTCCCTCTGCTGCCGCATTTCCCTGTTCCAGGATGGGTCTCGCCCCATCCTGGCAACCCAGCAGCTGGGTATTGATAACCCCGATGGGCTTCACCACCCCCTCAATGGGTGTCCCCCATGCTCTCTTGGTGACCCAGCATCTTAGCACCCTGTGACCTTAGCACCCTGATAGTGTGTGTCCTCACAGCCTGGGGCCAGAGAGGGGGAGAGGGAAGGTGGCAGGGATATACATTAACAGACTGCTTACATATTGTGGATATTTGCCTTATTGCTGGTTATGATAACCATCCTGCCAAGGGTCAGGAGCAGGGGGTACCAGTCACACAAACATAAGGTAGGCTAGTTTCTTCCCCCATTGTAACAAGAAATAATCCATAACATGTCTGATTAATCAGAGTTTAAGTACAGAAAGCAATTATAATTTCAAATTACTGCAAATCTGCAATACAGTTAGAAATCTAATGCACACAGATATAAAGCATTGATAAAATAAAAAAGAAGAGGAATTAGAAGTTCAATTAAACTGTCTACTAGTATTTTAGACACGTTAATATGTCCAAGACATCCACACATCTCATACTAAAAAAGGAATATTGGGAAGACTCGCACCTGACTAAAAGAGCAACTGGAGGCCTAGCCAGATGCCTACAGCATCCCAAATGGCAGCAAACACACACTTTTAAGCAAGTGAATCTGGCCCCAACTGCTAGCTCCCATCAGGAATATTTGTTGAGAAAACAGCAGGACACATGTGGCAGCGGTCTGTTCCAACAGAAGGTAGAAAAATTGAGACTTCCTTGGCCCTGCAACTTGCAGTAAATGTATAACCTCAGCTTTATGCTCCTCTGCTTTTCAAAATACTTTTCATCTTTCTATTTTTCATCCCTTAGTGTACCTTTTCCAAGACATCATCAGCATGACTTACTGTCCATCCACTTGCTACATTTCACTGGGAATGAGTGACATTCATTCCCGAGCCACATATCATCTTGCAGTCATTTTTATAGCAATCTTTCCTATACAGAAAGCACAGGCAGCCCCACTGGTGCTGTTTACAGTGTGTAAGAGCCAATCACAATAAATACAAATAGGGTGACAGGAATGACAGAGGCACTGGATTGCTCAACTTGTGATCCGGCATAAAATACGCTGGCACACATTAGGAAAAGCCTATAGGTCACATGGCAGCAGACCACAGTGCAAAACTGGAGTGTACGATCTGTTCACATCACTGCAGTTCAGAATTAGAAGTGCAGTTCTACCTAGGTTAGGGGTATAGCAGGCATCAATCAATTCAGTACCTAAGCCTCAGCTTTATCAACTGCTTACCTACACAAGAAGATGGCTTAAGTCAGATTACAACTTCATGTCATGGTTTAGCCCTGGCAGCCAGCTCAGCACCACACAGCCAGTCGCTCACTCCCCAGGTGGGACAGGGGAAAGAATTGGGCAAGTGTGAGAACTCCTGGCTTGAAATAAGGACAGCTTACTAGGTAAAGCAAAAGCCACACACACAAGCAAGGCAAGACAAGGAATTCAGTCTGGGTCAGCTGTCCTGGCTGTGTCCTCCCAGCTCCTGGTGCACCCCAGCCTCCTCACTGGAAGGACAGCACGAGAATCTGAAAAGGCCTTGGCTCTGTGTAAGCACTGCTCTGCAACAAATACAACACCGGTGTGTAATCAAAACTATTTTAATGACAAATGCAAAACACAGAATTGTATGAGCCCCTATAAAGAAAATTAATTCTAACCAAGACAAAACCATGACACTTCACGAATGAATAAGGAACTTGATTTTTTTATATGCCTTCTGAATTTATGCAAATAATTTTACTATAAATCTAGAACAATCTCTAATTTATCAAGGAGATGTGGCTATTATGCATAAAAGTTTATCTTAGCGATCGGTTCTGAGTTCTTCAAGTAACCAAGCCCATCTTTGCACTGAATTTTCCTAATGAAATATACCTATGATTAATGCTTGCGCAGTCTAAACAGAATTTTAGTTATAAGAACTTGATACTTTCTAGTAAGTCAAAATCTGATTCTGGACATATAAACTTTACAAGGTTTTTATTTTGATGGAGATAGAGAGATGGTTAGGTAAAGGGAAATTTTTCATTTCAGCAAAAGGTTTATTAGGTCCACAGTTGTAAAGCAGATCTTTCCTGTGTAGGAGAGAACTATCAGTATTCAGTTTAGGCAAATTCAAACACAACCAGTCATTTTTATCATGATTTTGGCCCAGGAATAAGAAAATCTCCTGAGATTTTGTAACCATGAATACTGAATGAACACACAGATTACTAGGATTTTGTATTACTATAAGTCTTTCACAATATTCCTTTAAGCCCCACAGGATATGTATGCAACAATGTAAGAAGCTATACAAATTACTAAAATGCTTGGTTGTGGCTCAAGAGAGAAATGTAATTATACACCAGAATATAATTACGGAAGTGGAAGTTTTTACTGTGCTTTTTGCATCTCAGTGACATTTAGCAGGGTGCAAAGTTTTAACTTACAAACAAATCCATGTAATTGTTGAAATGTGGAAAAATGGCATTCAAAAGAGCATCAGGTGTTTCTTCTACTCATGGAGTTATAGGATAATACATGTTTATATTTTCTCTCATTTCTGAGTTTAAACATAGCACAGTCTTTGGTGTGTTTCGTCTCCCGCTATATCAGTGGCAGTGGGAAAGAACACAAGATTTAAACACAGTAATGGCAAAAAAAAAGTAGTGACAGATTTTCCAAAAGAAAGACCAACTCTGTCAAGTCTTGCCAATTATCACATGCAGAACTTAGACAACAGCCCTCCAAGCTTCATGGCCCCCTACTCTGACACCCGCAAATCCATGAACTCACAAGCACACTCTCCTTCTTCCTCCAGCCTATGAAAGGTGCAACTGATCAGCTCACTGACCAGTTGTGTCAAGTCTGTCAGACCCAGGAACATAACGAATGCCTCATCACTGCACAAAAGCCAGGAAGGGGTGTCTCTGGGTAAGGCTCTGTGCTCCAAAGAGATTCATCATCAAGTCCGCTGCTCTGCAGCACCTCTCCCCACAGGCAGCACATGTTCTTTGCTTGTTTGATCACATAAGTGAACCAGTTCTTGAAAAGTCCATGTAACTGAGGATATAAGTATTTCCAAATGGTATGTCACAAAATTTAGGAGATGCCACTACCACAGCAAAACTTACCACAAACTTTGCAAAATCCCATTGGTGTTTTTGATAAGCAAGGATAAAAAATAAATAAAAGAAAAAAGAAAAAAGAAAAAGAAAAAAAAAGACTGGAAAACCAATGACCTTTGAACAGCAAACTTGGAATGGAATAAGGAATATTTTCTTAAACCAAAAAATAATTCAATATATTATTATTATCCACAAAATGTTTATCAATTACAGCTTCATCCCCCCTCCCCCCCCCCCAAAAAAAAAAAAAGAGAAGGAAAGACTTATTATGTCAGACTGCTAAAACACAGAAATTCAACAGCATTATAAAAGACAGTCACTGAAGGAGCAATAGATTATTTCACTGAATAAAGCACGGTGCATAATTTATTCCCCATTCTTTTTCTATCCTTTACCATTTCTTTCAGTAGGAATCTGAGCCTTTCCCCTTAAGACTTCGGCAGTCAAACAAGAAAGACAAAAATAGCATTAACAATGCAAAAAAAATACCCATCAGACAACTATACAACTGACACTGGAACAGATCTGAAGCTTCAGAACTGAGCTTAAACCACCCAGAGCCACTGAATAATTAGATGAAAGCTCCTGAGTTAGCAAAACAATCAGGAAGAGGGAAAAGGAGAATTTTAAGATTTTTTTTTCTTTTTAAATAAACAAACTTTAGTAGACCTCTAGCCTGCAATTTGTGGCAAGAGGTCAGTCTTGCAGTTCCCTCCCAACACCTTTCCATTCACCCTTGCATTACTGTGAAAGCTATTTTAAAAATGCAAGAACTACAGCTAATCCTGACGCCTAAAAGGAGAAAAAACAGTAGTTTAACAGCTGACCTCAAAATCACAGCAGCTTAGCAAGAGCAGGGATGTGGAAGGCAGGCAACAGAAATTACTTTTTGCACAATAGCCTAACTGTTACAGCACTGTCCAGAAAATGAGATTCAGCCTTTCAATCTATCCTTAGGATCTAAGCCTGCTTCCCTAACATCCCATGAGATTTTTTTGTTATATATGATACACATAGTCACACACAAAACCGATGGGGGGAGGAGGCATTTTAAAGGCATCAGCTGCTTTGAAAACAGTAAAACAGGTAAGTGATAGCCAGTGAATCCAAATCAACCTGGAGTCTGTTGACTTAAGGGCTCGTCAAAAGGATGTGGGCTGAATTCCCTTAGCAAAGAGGGCCTCCTGTGGACATAAGGAACAGAAATGCTCTATTCTTTGCTGTATTCCTTCCAAATTAGATTGCTTATGAAGAAAAATGAAATCACATTTACCAGCTTACAGGGACATACATTTCAGTCACTGTCACAGATGAAAACGAACATGGCTTCTCCACATGCCCAGGCAACCAATTTGAGCCATGCCTCCACCTCATGGCACAGGGTTTTGGCATCCCTAGCCAGCAGGCTGAACCCAAACACAGCCTGACCCAGCAAACCAGTCAAAGGAAACCCTACTGCAGTATTCATGTCCAATACATTTAGGCTGATCTACTTGCATAAACAGTACTTAGTAAGTTCATCTTATCGTTACCTGGAACTTAAGGAAAGTAAAACCTACATTAAAATAACTAGCAAGCACCAAATAATGTCTGTTTCAAAATCAGAAGCTAGCTATAAGGAACAACTTATTCAGTAAACCACTTTACATGACTGATAAGCCATAACTTCTGTAAGATAAAGAAAAAATACTAACTATAATTGCTGAAAATTAAAATTACCGCTCCAATTCGAGTAACGATTTGCAAATCATTATATTTTTGATTAGCACTTAGAAAAAAAAAAAAAAAAATCAGTGAAATTATTCATTATTCATTTTAGTAGGAAACAGGCAGAAGTCTGCTTTGGAACTTTAATTTTTGAAAATCTTTCTAATTTATGTTGTACCGCATATTAATGTAAGTACACTCCAGGATATATGATATGCTACACAGTGATTACTTCACTAAGTCCAGAGAAACACACTGCCACTGGCTAACTCACTCAAAGCACTGTCAGACTGCTTACTCTTCCCTGATATGAGACATTCTACCACAAATTCAAGTTATTGCTAACAGGCTTAAAAGGAAAGTAAGTTTAGTGTCCAAAAAATAATGGCTGCATGGAAATGTTCCCAAACAAGCATCACGTATTTGCCCCTCTGGGCTTTTACTGCTGTGAGAATTCTTCCATGGCAGCTACAGAGGAAGCCAATTTCTCATTTCGTATGCAAGGAAACATTTTACTTCTGTGGGGTGGGGAAGAAGCTTCTGAACAAATTCAAAATGCTCTTAGCTTGCATTAATAAAGAAGATATCTTAACACTGTCTTGTATTCACATATGTACCTTTCTCTTCTTAATGCCTGAAAAAAACAGTTCACAAATAAGCCATGCAAATACTTTTCTGATGCAAAAGGTGTGGAGAAAATAAAATAGAATTTAAAAAATAATTAGGGAACCCCATTTCAAATAGCCAGCAATATATGGAGAAAAGCTATTGATTCATCAAAACTTACTCATCTGCTCTCAGGAATTCATGCAGGCCCTTAACCATTGGAAAAAAAAACACCACAGCAGTTGACAAAGTGCCTACACCGCCCTGCTCACTAGAGTGAAACCTGTGGCTGGCAAAGACTCAGCTTTCAACATGTGTATGAGAAGGCTGACCTGGGTAAGAGTTACACTGCCATTAGCATTGAGCAACTAAATGGGGCAACAGTGTTATGCAAGAGCTATTTCATCCAGAAGAGCATCCACCAGCAGCTACTGGAAGAACGGCTTACACCATGCTTACAGGGAACTCGGCCGCTCGCCACAGGGGCCTCTCTTCTTCTCGATAGATTGCTGACATGCAGCAACAGCTCGTTGACTTGAGGAAAGCAAAACAGGATTTAAAAGGCTGTTCTGAAATTAGATGCTCCAAGGCACTTGGATAAAACTACCACACAAGGTAGATGAAAGCAAAAGGGTCACTATGTTACTGAAGTCAGCAGAAAAATAACCAAATCTATCTACTTAATTAAGATGTACTTCCTCCAGGAAAAGTTACAACATATCCTTCCCTGAACAAACAATCCAGAAATTATCTGTTTATCCTGCAACCCAAAAGCACACAACAATGGAAAAAGAGCAGTCTTCAAGACAGGAAAAAAGAATCAGAAAATGTTATCCCTCCCTACAAGACAAAAAATAAAAAGACCAAAACAAAAATTATCTCCAGCACACCACAGTTGTCTCCAAATATTGATTTCCTTATTATCAAAAAGCTTTTGCTTGCCCAGGAGACTACGTATATATGAAGACTCAGACAAGCTGGGAATTCAACTTGTTTGACTTCCAGTGTTACATCTCTCTAAATCACTCTGTGGAATACTGCCCCAAAAGCCAATTTCCTAAATAGTGGAAACATTTCAAAAGACAGAGTGACTTTAATAGAAAAGAAAAATATTTTTCCAGTGTGGCCTTGAACAATGTTCTAAACTTAATTGCAGCAATGTGTCAAAAATATACTGCCACAAGGGATGTGTAAAGGACTACAGATTAATAAAGCTAATCTCTTCCTTCCACTCAGGAGTGTCTAAAAAATTTGAAGTAAATCTGCTGATAGAGTAATTTCTCTGTGGAGGTAACATTTAAGAGGAAAAAACAAACATCATCAATGTGCTTGATTTTCCAAGAGAGAGGCCATTTGATCTTGGCTGGCTGCCTACTGTCTGGAGGAAAGTTTCAGAGATAGTGCATAACCTGATTGCAGGATCTCTTTAATATCTACCTGTATGCTAAGAACTCCTAACCCCAACTAGAAGCAGTAACACAAAAACATTCGGACCTTTGAAATTCATGTGGCAGGTGTGACAGGGAAAAATGAAAATTATTGTTTTATGAGCTGTAACCACTGTTTGTTTGAAAACTGCAGATGAAACCTCAAAATCATGGTATAGCTACCAGTTTATGGTATCCACCACCTAAGTGTGGACATTTACCCAGGCAAGCCAGTATGGCCCTCTGAAGTCGTACAACTACAGCCATTGTCTCCAACGTCGGAGTCTGAGGCTGAAAGTCCAGGGTCATTCTCACTGACACTGACAGACCCCATGGGGTGACAGCACAAGTTTCCCCCCTTTCCCTTCCCCAGACTGCACAGGAGGCAGGAGGTGGGCCCTAGCAGACTGCCCTGGGTCAGCAGGCAGCCCAGGGCAGGATCACACAAAGTTTAACTTGGCCAGAAAAGCTTTAAACAGCTACACCCCACTGAGAGAGGTACCTAAATACCACAACGTTTCTGAGCTTCCTGAGCTCAAACGCTGTCAGTTCCCCAGCCCATGCCAAGGACGCTCTACATGACAAGAGGAACTCTTCCCTCTCTCAAGAAACGAAGCCTTTCTGCTGCCCAGCTGCAGTATGACTGCATCAGTACCAGGCCTCTCTATGACTATTCCCCACTAAACTGTCACCTGAAGAGTTTAGTATGCAATAACAATTTTTTAATAGGATTCCCTTCATTTTCTTCATGAATATTCACACAGTAACTCTCAGGATAGCCCATGCCCTGCTGCTAAAGAGCTGTAGTTTTCTTCCCGATACATATTTGATTTTTTGCTGAAAATCTTCAGCCTTTCTGTATGAATGAATTCTATGTAGTAATACTAGTATACACTAACAGTAACAATAGTGAATGTATTAGACCAACTAGCTGGAAAATCTTGTAAGCATATTTCAGTCAGAGGTTGGTTGTGAAAACTGTTGCAGTACGTTATGTGATCTGCCCAAGACCTCTACCTCCCATCATACAAAGTCTCTGCTTAAAATGGCAGATGCAGACTGATCAAGACTCAACAACAAAAGCAAATACGAGGCATCTACTGCAGTTTCTGTACGACACGGAGGAGATATTTCAAAATTATATATTCAATGCAAATTACCTGTGAAATGGATTAAAACTAGCTCAGTTTGAAACCACCCCAGGGCTCTCCATTTGGGAAAGAAAGAAAGGGGAAAAAAATGCATTAATCTCATCTCTCTCCACTGTATACAAAAATAATTTTATTTTAGTAGAAGTGCTACAGAGACTTAAAATTTGGCACATATCACGTACTTAAACATGGATGTACTGGACCCAGTCCCAACTTCCAAGTAAAATATTTTAGCTTTTAAATCTTTTCTCAGAGTGGCATTTCCTGGCAGAGAAGATGTGACTGAGAACAGATTCTCAAGTCCTGTTTTTGGATCAGACTAGGCCGGTATTATGACACTTTATGGCATATATTCAGAGACGTGGTTTAATGGTGGACTTGGCAATGCTAAGTTAAAGGTTGGACAAGATGATCTTAGAGGTCTTTTCATACCTAAATGATTCTCTGATTCCACATTATGCTAATTGTAAACCAGAATTAGGTCTTCAAACATTAAAATCCATTTAACCTAAACTCTTCTATCATTTGTTTAAAACATGAAAAAAAAAAACAGTTATTAGGGATGTTTTATTAAAAGGCATAAAACTTATTCATGCTACAATCCTGAAAGAGCACAGTGATTACAAAAGGATGCAGACAAAGAACCTCACTAACAGACCCGATTTACACAAGGACTACAGGAGAAATACAAAGCTGGACGAAGACTCCCTGACTGACAGTAGCTGTTAAGGCTATATTTTCAGCTATCTCAAAGGGGAGAGGCTGCATCTTACTTTCCTAGAGAGTGGTTCTGAGCATAATGGAAATGTTATGTTATGTTATGACTGTGTTTTGAGAATGTGACAGCTTAGAGTTACAAAAAACACGGCTGTGTATCCTGCTAAATGAAATAAAAAATACGTGTTCAGAGACTCAAACAGTGCAAGAAACTTTAGTCCCTCATTTCATTCTTCTAGGTGATTAATGTGCTAAAAATAAAAACATATTATGGACTGTACTAGTTGTCATTCCATTTTCACTCAATCTTTCTTCCCTCCTACCTCAGTTCTGCAAGCAGAGCTCAAAGTTTACATTTTGATTCACAAGCAGCTTCACCCTCCTGTGGCTGATATTTAATAAGCCTGATGCAGGAGTTATTTCACTAGGGTGTGCTTAGTCCTACTGCAGCAACACTTACAGAAGACAGGCTGACAAAGTATATACTCAGTAAATATGTAAGAGTAGCATTTTTACTTTCCTTCCAAAAGCAGCCCCAACTTCCTTCCCTCTAACCAAAAACAAAAGAAAAAAGAAAAACAAACAAACAAAAGCACTACCAAAAATGTCTTTTTCACACCGCTCAAAATTAAGAACAAATCTACCAAAATCAATTAGGTTACAATGGTACAAGCAAGAAACAATCAAGTTCACTGCTTCTACATATAAATACCTTAAATAAGGTATGCATTTCCAACTCCATAGTAACTAACCCAAAATTGGATTTACAAAAAGAGAATACATTTCTCCACAGCAACAATTTGCTATCAGTCTGCTTGTAAATAAGAAGATTGTTTCTAAAGGTGCACTGCAGACAGCTAAATAGAAAATGGTGAGAATTTTACAGAAATGCAGAAAAAAAAAATCTCTTTGATGAACAGGTGTGGTAAAAATAACCGCTAGAAGTTACTAATATAAGAATCACCTATGCAACTTTGTTCCATTCTGTCCAAAAGAAATGGTGCTTTTATTTTTCAATTCTAATGACAAGAATGAAATAAAGTTCTCTGTAGTTTCTTGTTATAACAAGAAATCACTTATGTTCAAAAAAAAACCAAACCACCAAACATTTTGTTTTTGTATTAGTCTTCTCTATCTGCATAGGAAGAAGCAATTTTCAAATAACACAGTTGTAAAACAGCTTTCCAGTTGTATTTTAATTTATTAGAATATAGAACAGTTCCAATAAAGATCTCATGTCTCCTATTCCAAGCCTGAGTCCTGCAGACATGTAAGATATGCTTAAATAGAAGCGAGTTATCAGGCCAGGATATATATTTACTATCACATAGCTATCCAGGCTTTACCATTCATGTGCCTAGACCCCACACCAAGCGTGAGAAGTAAGCCTCCTTAGCTTTAGCTGGAGATAAAGTGCACTGGCAGTTGCTGTGGAATAGCTAGCATGTGCTGAATCCTAAATAGCTCCAGATTTTCTCCAAAATTCTGTCAATCGCTTGTTCTGATTGTTTTTAAGTGCTTATCATTTATTCAGTAGACTTCTTTACCTATTTTCTAAACACCAAACAATGGATCATTCATCCCTTAAAGGTCTTCAGAAGACGAACGCAAGAAACAATGCTTTACTTTTTGTCTTTCTACTTTAAAGGGCATGTATTTTAAGTATATAGTAACTATGAAAGTGTTCAGGAACAGCAGTATTCAGCTGCCTCCAAACAGATTTGACACAAAATCTGGAATGAAGCAGAAGTTACTTACATCTGGATATGAAATAACTCTAGAAAAGTGCCATCCTTAACAGACACTGTTCATTATATGAGCTCATTCTGGTAATTTTCTCCTGGTTAATCTAAAATTGAGCTTATAATCAGCAAAATAAAAAGTGTCTCTTCCATTTCTCAGATACACTGAACTGAGCCACTGGCACTTAAATGACTTTTAGACAAAAAGATGAGTCCTAAAGCAATTTGACCCACTATGTTCTGAGACTATGCGAAGCACAACTGCATGTCCTAGATATACAAAGTTGCGTATCTAAACAAATGGGGTGACTTTCAAGCCTCCTGAATGTCCCGTAAAAGAATTAGAAGGTATATACATTGCCATAATAATAAAACAGATGATCACCAAAGGCCTTTATATTCTGAAAAGAGGCAAATACCCTATAGGCTATTTCTAACCATCTCTGGACAGTAGTTTTCAAAGAGACTAGAAAACAAAAATGCAAATCCGCTGTTCCATCCACAAGTTGAAAAGCCTTTTTTGTTGTTTGTCTGAAAAGCAAATCCAACTATTGAAATAAATTTACAGAATCTAATTGTATGAAGTGTTGCAATCAAAGAAAACAGAGCTGAACGCTGTTAAACATATCTGCAGTGCACAGTCTAAAATGCAAAGAGCAGTTTTAGTCACTAAAGCTAAGAAGTCGGAGAATATTTTTTTTCTTTTGTTAGGTTGACATATTTCATGGTGGCACTGCTACAGGTCTGTCAGCCTGTTATCACTTCTGCTACAAACCTTTATCTTCTAGGGCTTTCAAAGTGTTCCGGTGAAAAATAAATAACAAGATGATACAAACATTAAAGTTACTTCCTTACGGCAAGAGATTTCTTCTGACAATGCCATTTACCTTATTATAATTATCATTAATTCTAGAAAATCTATCACGTGTTGAGAGCTCTACTCCCTCCATGGACTGTCAGAGGAGCTGAACTCGATCCTGAAATGGAAATGGGAAGCAGTTACATTGTCACTACTGATGCCATCAAAATGCATCACCATCAGCTGCGCAACCATTTCCTTGGTAGTCTACAAATGCCTCAAAGGCCCTGTTATAGACAATTCAAGTGGGTAATACATTTTTCATATACATTTACATACCATATACATTTACATACCATAAAGTATGTTTAAACAATATTTTAATCACTGATCTTTGGAAGCTATTTTATTGAATATTTGATTGATGCTTCTGGGTCTACATTATCAATACAAAATTTTCACAATGTGAAAAAAAGAACATTCAGTATTTTTCTTATTTTAATTCTTCTGAGATATATCTAGGAATAAGGTTAGAACATCAGTAGAATTTCTTGTACATACATATAGAATACAAAGCAGAGAACTGAAGCTCACAATTTCAGTATGCAAGATACTACAAGAAGTGCATGTGAAAGGTAAGCTAAATCTCTACTAAAGAGGACACAGAAGAAAAAAGCATTCTGCTTTCCTTTTCTCAAAATATAAATACAGAAATGTTTGGGTCAAAAAGCAACTTTTGTTTTAGTCCCATGAAAGCTGCATGAAGGAAGAAAATGTGAATATATTCCATGTTATGACTTCAGTATTAGAAATGAGCAAGGATAAACAGAGGAATAAATGCTATGGTTTTGCTGTAAAACTTAGAATACGGATTTCCTTTTTCCCTGTTAGCAGAAACTGATAAGAACATACAGACTTTTCTAAATTAATTGAGGTGATGAGAAGGGAAGAGAGGAAAAAAAAGAAAATGCTAACACAGTTTAATCATCTTTCACAATTGCTGGGGGTGTGTGGGAATGTAGAAACATTTGTGTAAAGGGCAGCTTTAACTAGAATAATGCCGACAGGCACCATGTGCACAGATTCTGAAATGCGAACTCTTAAAGCCAAGAGCTATGCCTAGGGAAAACCAAGGAATAGTTAATTCATACCATCATAGAGCCCAGTTTTATTGTTAACTCATGCTTATGGAAAGAGACTTCTCCATAAAAATTTTGACATATTTTTAAGGCATTTTTCTTTGCAACTCAGAGTACTAGAAAGCTGCTCATTATCTTAACAGTTATTGTAAGTGGAAGATACTCCATTCCCTGTAACTCTAAAGCTTTACCTAGGCACCATAGATTTTTGTAGAACACTGCAAATTTCAAAACTAGAAGCACACTATTTGAAATATTCTGAATTTATAGGGATGAACTCTTCTGTGTTAACACTGCCATTAATACCTACAATTACACCTGTAGGTCCAATTTTGGAACTCAGAGACTACTTCTGAACCCTGAGACCAAGAAGCACTTGGGACACATGCCAAGTCTTGCCCCAGCATATTAGTAGACTACCTCCTCTCTCCACTACCTTGCTTTCCAGGAAAAAAAAGGCCTGCACAGCAGTCATGGTGCTACAGCAGATTCCAGTAAGCTCTCCCATCTGGGCAGAGCTTTTACCCTGTCCCTCTAGAACTTAAAGCTTCATTATTTCATTGGTCTTTTACAGCATTTCCAAGTGAGCAGGGTATCTTGATACCTGCTCTGTATCAAGTTCCAAAAGATGGGCAGGGAAAAGTTCAGTTCTTTTTTGAGAAAGGCGAAGTCAGCACAAACAGTAAATTATGCACAGTCAATGGTGAATCAAATATTTGAACAAACTAGATTTTACAACAGTGTAGAATTTGCAACCAACTGCCACATAAAAATGTGAGAGTTCTAGAACACAGAGAGACATGCTAGAACAACAGTGCTACTCACTGCTCTTTATTCGTAGATGTCTTCATCCATTGAAAATAAAGAAGCTTAAATTAAAAATGGGAGGAAGATAAATACCACAAAAATATGATCTACAACTATAATAACAATGCAAGTTATTACACAGTGGAGTAGCAATTAGATATCTTACAATACCTTAGTGGCCTAAATATTTTCATTTTCCTGTGATATGTTTCCCAGGAAATATTGTTTTTAATTTTTAAAGACTTGAAATTTATTGCACTGCAGTATGCTCTTTGCAGCTCCACCTCCCCTGAGCCAAAAAGCAAAGGACTTTTTGTTAGTCCAATGTAATGCCACAGAGAGGATTAAGTCCTAGCATGAAAAGATCCATCATTTCATGTGGTGTAATTTCTTGCAGCAATGGCCCTGTATCAGAAGTTATGTAAATCTACAGTTATTCATGGGCCTACTCTCCCACCCTGAAGAGACAGGAAAGTCAAGGGAGCTTTCTCTATGTATAAATTACAATAACATTCATCCATTAAAAAAAATCTTGACCATACAACAATTTATTAAAATGAAATTATATCTCAGTTTATTTGTGGTTCATCTTAAATCCACTACTTTCTCTCACCTTTCTGGTACACTATAATCCCTTTTTAAAAAAAAAAAAAAAAATCACATTGTTTTTCATTCCATTCTTCTCTCAGTATAACTGCAATGTATTTTCCTTTTCCTTTGAGATGTTCCGTAATGAACATTACCAGTGTCAAATTCATAACACATTCCAGTCTAAGAAAGACACTTAGTCTGACGACTGCTCAGTAATCAAATAAGGGTCTATAGTTAGAATACGTGGCAGTTTACATTACAGCAGATAAAACTGAACACAGCTTCAAAGACAGTGTCTGAAAAGATGCCCTGACACGAGCATGCAATCGCACTGCATGGCCATGCTGTGAAAAAGAACACGAGCGAACTGGTATTTATGCAGAGCAGATGATCAATCCCCAGGAGCAAACAAAAGCTGCTTGGCAGCAAACCCAGTCAGTTCAGCACCCGCAAGCAAAGGACAAGCACACATCCCCGGAGAGCAAAGGTTACACAGGGGCTGCTGGAACTATTAAACCAGGTCAGAGAGCGAGTATTAATGAGCTGGGAGAGGGAGGTACCGTGTAATACTTTACATATGACACAATGATAAAGGTCATGAGTAAATTCCTACAGACATTACACAGAAAGACTTGGCTGACAAAAAATAAAGTAGGCTTTCTTTTCAGTTGTCTTGTGTTATCCTCACAAAAAGAACCACTCAATAAGCACAGCAGAGGGAAAACTAGCTGCAGAGGAAAAAAGTAATATATGCAGTGATGATACACAACTGGTGCCCAAAGGAAAGCTTTCAAGAGACGTCTGCTACAAGTTATTTGATGACTTTAAAAAAAAACTTCACACGCCTCGAAAGAAAATGAGGAAGAAAAATAAGAGACAAACATTCCTTACTGGTTATTGAAGAATGGAAGAAAGGAAGTAATAAATGACACAAATAAAAAAGGACGGTTATTTCCCACCTCCATGCTGAAAAATATCTTGACAAAGGTTAGTAGTAGCACCTCAATGAACTCTGGGTAGGAATACTGGTTTTATTACCATCATCATCATCAATATGGGGAAAGGAAAGGAAAGGAAAATCAAGGTCAGGAATCTCTGCCAGAATCATTATAAGATACAAAAATGTTCTTGGTTCAGTGCTGCTCAGTAGCCTTGAGAAAGAAATTATCATCAATACAGAGAGGTACAGAAACACAGAACTAAATCAGCAACAAGTACTAGCAGGCTCTATACTGTCCAGATGAAAATTAGTTGTCCATAATTAAAGCAATAGATAACAAGTCTGAAAGGAGAGGATATTTAGCATAATTGCTTTTGTGTTTTTAGTTAATTTAGTTTCCTCATCTTTAAAAGAGCAATGATCATCTTGTGAGAATGAACGTTACCATTATAAGTCTGTTGCCAATGTAAAAAAAAGATAATTGTTTAAAATAATAACAAACACTCCCCCCCAAACAACAACAACAACAACAAAACTTTATCAAATATTCAAGAATAAGATTGCCTCTTGGAGGAATATACCAATATAACTCAAGAGCAGAATTTGGCTGGCTCATTGTTCTACAGAGATAAATTAAGGTGTCCCTAAGAATTCCACTCTCCGAAGTTCAATTAGCCAACTTACATCAAGGCTATGCTGATGAACTGCAACTAGTCAGAACAAGAGCTACAGAGCTGGGCCCACAATGGCATCTCATGTAGCTGCCGCCAGTACACAGAACAACAAATCCAGGGCTGTTAATGTCTTTTCTCCTCAAGTAAAAAGAAAACTGGAATATGGCAGCTGGAAATAGTGTTATTGAAAGGAAAAATTCTATGCACCTTTTCTTCAAGTGAAATTATGTTCCCTTTATAGCATCTTATTATTTACATTCAAAGCAAAATAATTGGAACTTTATATACAAAACAGCTTATGCAGCCAACAATATAAAACCTTATCACCTACAAACACATTCCAAAATCTGCATTACGCACAGGAGGAGACTACTTTTTGTAAATGGTCAAACTGCTGTGTGCATCTTTAAAATCACTATACAGAACCTTTAGACTCTCAGCAGCTTCACAACACACCTCTCCACTTGTTAAAGGCCCTCTGTGACAACTGGATGCATGTCACATTATTAACATCGGAAATTTGAAATCCCTTGGGATTTATGTATTTAACAAGTATTTTTTTTCCTTTTAAAACCAAGTGCTTTGGGTCTGATGCAACTAATACATAAATAAGCATCAGAACAGTACTGAATTTGTGTGTAATTTATGTGCAAAATTAAAATCAAATCATGAATCTTTCAGCTTGAGAGCATTCCACTTAATTCCCCAGGGAGGGAGAAAAAAATAAAAAATAAAAATAAAAATAAAAACATTGCTAATGCTGCTCAACACTTGTTGAAATGCAGTAACCATTACAGAAACTGAAAAAAATAAAATAAAAAATAAAAAAAATGCTATTCAACAGATTCTGGACTTAGTTCACGTGGATGGACAATTTTCAAATCAATCATGGAAATAATAAAAGTTATACACTAGGATAGTACATTTTTTATGCCTTTGACAAAATTCTCCTTGTCATTAAATGAAAATATTAGCTTTCGAGCACATGACAGATTTTATTTGCTCTATTTATGGTTAGCTAATTCTCAATGAGGAGCTGTTCTACGCATCTCCATAATTTGCTCATGAACCATATAAGAAATATCTTAATCTAACAATATCCTTAATCACTTTGTTTTTGCAACAAGATGCACAAACAGAACCTAGAGGGAAGACAGTATTTTTGTTTCCTTCTTTGTTCCCAAACTCAGATGGAAATGGAGAATGGCAGGAAAGTAAGTTTCCACTACCTAGAAGCAGAAAATAGGCTTACAAGATTGCCAGTTTATAACCCAAGAAGATTAATTCCTGCACTTAAGCCATAATAGAGGACAATCTAGAGAGGGCTGATGTTTAGTTGAATTGGTGCTATTTGTTCTGATGCAGAAGAAATAGAAAGCTGTTTTAACCTTCCATTCACACTGTAAAATAAAAGACAGCATGCACATAAGCAAACTCCAGCATAGAACTCTTACCAGTTTTCCTGTAACAGCAATCTCCTAGGCAACTTGTGCAATGAAATGGAAGTAAGAGTAAATTTCTGACTTATGACCCTGTGACAATGGGCAGATAACACTGGAGAGACAGAAAACATGCAAAAACTCTTGTGGATCTCACAACACTACAATGAATTTAACTGCAAGTCTATTTCCTACAGATGAGAGATTCCCTGTATGACTAGCAGTGCATGAATTGTTAAGAAGTGGCACATGAGAATCTAGTCATCTTCTCCATACTAATGAGACAGCAGCTGCAGAAAACTTCTGATTCTTGTTGCCTGAACTACTCCTTATCCTTCTACAAATGGTCACAACAAGCAGAACAGCAATGCCTGTATGGTACATCATGACTTTCAGTTATGCTGAATGCATCTTGCAAAACTAAGTTGGAACTGGAAATTTGCAAACGTTGCCCAATTTTTCAAGAACAACAAGAAAGATGACCCTGGTAATCACAGGCCTGTCAGTCTCACTTCAATGCCATAATCTTCCTTATGGGGAAGATTATTCTGGGAGTTACTATAAAACACTTGATAAACAACACAGTCATTGGTCATAGCCAACATGGGTTCATGAGGGGGAAGTCCTGCTTAAAAAATTAATTTCCTTTTATGACAAGGTTATCTACCTAACTGAACAAGGGAAGACAGTTGACGTACTCTTTTTAGATTACAACAAAGCTTTTGGTACTGTTTCTCAGAGTACCCTCCTGGACAAAATGTCCAGAATACAGCTAGATAAATGCATGCTAGGATAGGCGAACAATTGGCTGACAGATAGCTCTCAACAGTAAATAGGGTTACATCAAGCTCGTGACCACTTACTAATGGGGTTCTTCAGGGCCCCATTTTAAGGCCAATTCGCTTTGATGCTTTCATAAATGTCTTGGATGCAAGATTTGGAGGTATACTAGAAAGGTTGGAGACAACACCAAACTGGAAGGAGCTGTTGACTGCATCAAGGGTAGAAATGTCTTGCAGAGAAATCACGACAAATTAGAGGACTGGGCAATCACCAACAATATAAAGTTTAACAAGCGCATGTGCTGGATTCTGCACCTGGAATGGGGCAACCGTGGCTATATGTATAGCCACAGACAAGAGGCTGTTGAGCAGCCCTGCAGAAAGGGATCTGTGGGTTTTTGTCGACAGCAAGTTGAACGTGAGCCAGCAGTGTGCCCTGGCAGCCAGGAGGGCCAGGATTCTGGGTTGCATCAGCCATGGCACAGGTAGGCAGTAGTAGGAAGTCCTGCTCTGCTCTGTGCTAGTGTGGCCTCAACTGCAGTACTGTCTGCAGTTTGGGCATGACAGTATAAAACGGACATAAAACTATTAGCATCCAAAGGAGGGCCAAAAAAAAAAAATGGTGAAGGGTCTGGAGGGCAAGACATACGAGGAGCAGCTGAGGCCCCTTGGTTTGCTCAGCCCAGAGCAGAGCAGGCTGAGGGGAGGCCTCATGGTGGCCTGCAACTGCCTCAAAAGGACAGTAGAAGGACAGGTGCTGAGCTCTGCTCTCTGGGGACAGGACCTGAGGGAACAGCATGGAGCTGGGACAGGGGAGGGTCAGGCTGGGGGTTAGGGAAAGGTTCTGCACCCAGAGGGTGGTCGGGCACTGGGACAGGCTCCCTGGGGCAGTGGTCACAGCACTGAGCCTACCGAAGTTCAAGGAGCATTTGGACAATGCTCTCAGACAGATGGTCTCATTTTGGGTGGCGCTGTGTGAAGCCACAAGTTGGACCTGATGATCCTCATGGGTCCCTTCCAACTCAGAATGTTTTTTGATGCCAGAAAATGACACATTGAAAAACTGAGAAAATTTTAGGCTAAAGGCTGCTCTGGACAGATGTTTTAAGCACATACAGTTCTGTCTCAATGCAAAGAATTTGGCTAGATCTCAAATGGAAATCTAGGAACCTTTCAATTCTGCAGTGCCACTGTGAGCAAGCCTTCGCTCGGCAGAACCCAAGACCAAATGTCTGAGATGCACTTAGAGGCTCTGGCGGAGGGGCAAGCCAGATTCTCAATGGCTTGACAGCACAGAGACATAAAGGTCCCTGTGGTGGACCCCTCGTGTCTAGCTATATTGGTATCTACAACCAATGCTTCCTGTTTCACAAAGGTTTTATGAAAACAAGCATCCATTATTGACCTTCTGCTAACACAATTTTACTTCAAACTATGAAGTAAATGCTACATCATTTTCTAATTTATTGTTTTGTAAACTCCACATAGAACCCAAATTCCTCAAAGCACAGAAACATTTGTTTAACTTAAAGTAGGCACACAACCTAATGAAGGGACCATTTCCTCACCTGATCATTACTGCCCTACATGCCTGTGCTCACAAAGGATATTTGGCGTCAACTGTTCACAACAGCGTTTTGGAGTATATTGTCAGGGAGTGTTTGTATGTTTCCATATGCAGGGAGGAAGAGAGGGCAGTAGCTTCAGAGGCAAGAGAACAGAATCATCTCTACTATGTATAAGACGCAATCCTTGTAAACGTGTGTTTTGGAAGCTACTACAATTCTGCCAGTGTACATTATACGTTAAAACAGCTTGTGTGGTTTTTTGTTGTTGTTGTTTTGTTTGTTTAGAATTAAGTCAGTTTTATATTTAAACTCAAGAAAAATATTTATCAAATATTCAAAGTTGTTGGACAGTGATTAAAATAGTTCAAATAACAATTCCAAAAATGTACTGCTATTGTCAGCAAATACATGTGATACCATTTGTTACTTTTCTTGTCATTTTCTTTTTCCTTTATATTTGAACATCAATATAATATAATTTCACTAACAGAGAAAACCATAAAAATTCATTTTCGGCTACTGAGGGTCAGATAATTGTACCAGTCAGCTGAAAAACTAACAGGATGAAATGTGGGGGTGGAAAAATTTGGTAAAACCCTTTAACAAACCAGGCACTTGGTTTTGAGAAATACCAAATGTAACATTATCATTTTGAGCCACTGAACGATGACACTTAGCACAGAAAAGCTATTGTCTATAATTATATAAGAAAAACACTTGTCACAGCTCAAAAGACAATATATGCATTAAGGAATATAGATGCTAGAGGGCATTACCCTAGTTGTGTATTTTGTACAAAACCAAATGATTTTTCTTCTCTATCTTCAGCATTGGTTTTGTATGTTTTTAGAATATGCTAAAAGTACAGGATAGTAAACAGTACAACTATATCACAAGTATTTAATTAGGTGATTCTGTGATTCTGTATCAAAGATCTCTAACTTCTGTTTGGTTTTGGTTTTGTTGTTGATGTTGTTTTTTATTTTTTTTATTTTAGCCAGCTAACTCTGTTCAGTATGTGTCAGATAAGCACACACACAAGGAGGTTTAATGGTTTTAATTATAATACATACTAGCAGTTAGAGCAGTAGTCTTCTATAGGAAAAGACTAAAAAACTGCAAGACAAAACCTATTATGCAAGTTCTGAGCATTTACTGTTAGGATTCAAAATACTTTGCTGTAGAAAAGCAAGTAGCAATTTTACACTACAAAAGTGTTAGTTAAAAAAAATAAAAACATAAAGGTACAGCAGTACACCAAAAATTAAAATTTTGTTATTTCACTTCTTCTGGGATTATACTATACAGTGAAGTAAGCACCACTTTTAAACTAAGTAAGTCAATCCTTCGGCATATGTATAATACAGCAGGATGTAACTGTACTATACCAGTACTAAGACTATTATTCTATTACAGCTCATGCGCTGCTGGAGATTCCTACAAAAAAAAAAAAAAAAAAGTCCTTGGATTAATTTTACCTACTCAGTAACAAACTTTCTACAGGTGCTGTTCACATATTTTATTTACTAAATGGCAGGGTTATTTTCCAATGTTTTAATTTCCTGGCAACAGCAACTGGAACGATGAGAAAAAAAAAATAATAAAAGAATAAAAATTCATACAGCAGTTCAGAGAAAGTAATCCAAAAAGAGCAAACTGCTGAAGAAGAGACCACATTGCTAGTAAGTGCTGACAGATAGGATGTTAGATAATACTTCAAATAATAACACAGAAGGACTCCAAAATGACAGGATACAGTACTTCCACTAGCAGTCCAGGGGTAACAACCTCCCTGTTGAAGGTAAGTTGATGTAGCAAGGTGGAACTCAAGGACAACTTAATCAGAGTCAATTACTTTAAAGAGATGGGGGGAGTTAAAGTCACAGAAGATCAGATTCAGCGACAATAGACCTCGCTTTAGCCACATAAAGTACATGGATACAGGCTATACAGTGGAACACTGGGACTGTTTCTAACATCAAGAACCTAGTGTCTCAGACCTCATTAGAAGATTTTACGCTCACAGTTAGGAAATATTTATGGACATCTTGCAAATCTTACAGTATACTTTTAACCAGAAGCAAGTATGTCAGCTATAGAAAGTAAATTCATGGAACACTGCATTACATCAATTTAATGTTCAATTTTTCATCATACATAGATCAATTAATATTTGTTTTATAGAACTGAAAAGGTTTAAGTGAAAACTTCCAAACCAGGCACACACGTTTTCACACACTAGTTCAGAGCAAAAACAACTGCAATACCTAAAGCTTCAGATTCTGAAAAAGGCAACCTGTGAAGAAAGTACATTAAAAAGTTACAAAAAATGTAGTTTTAGGCATCCATTGCTGAAAATTTTGGTTTGTTCTTTATGCAAGAAAGTTATACTAGAAAGACTACTTAAAGAGTACTTGTAGGCTGAAACATACAAGTCCTCTCAAAGGAGGTTTATGTTATGAAAATCAAGGTGGTGTCCCTTATTACATCTCTGGAAGACACTTCAGAGTATTTTCAGTTTAATTTTATACACAATTATGGCTTTCTTCATAGCTGAAAGATTACTGAAATACAACACATTCTTTCTATGCAGCTTCTAAAATGGAAGAGATTGCATCTGAATTGTAGCCTAAGAGTAAACACGAGAACAGAAATACAGAATAAAAAATACTTTATCAGTTCAAAGAATGTCCCAATTATATTGATAAAAATAAATTTTAACATCACGTTTATACTCTTCAACCAGAAAGTGACAAATATTTGTGAAACTATACTTTAAAAAAGACAGATTTAGTCATGGCAAGGAGTATGTTTATACCTTGAGTGTCTCAATCTTGGCAAACTTAGGGATGAGAACTATAGAACTTTTATAATTACTTTCCCAGAAGGAGATGTGATTCATAATCTAGAGCATTTTTAATGCTTCTTGACTGCATGAACCCTAGGAGTTTGCAGAACCAAATATGATTCAGAAATTTCTTTTTCCCCGTTTGAAATATTACAGAAATGTAATTTCTAATTACAGACAGGATAGTATCTGAGAAGAATGTCATTAGTTCTTAGAATAGCACCCAAAGCTGACACACCTATCCTGTGAGTACCCGTATATAATAAATTCACTTAAAACTGATACAGAAAATTTATGTATCCATATCCTCAAGGCTTAAATATTCATAATGCTTACATAGACTGGCCTGCTCAGGTGAGTACTGTGTGAAGGTGATTTTCAAATTACACTAGAAAACAGCAGTAACTAAAAAAACCCTTTCCTGAAGCTCCTAAGTAAGAATTAAATTAAAATAATTGGTTCTGGATAAAACAACACGCCCCCAGGCTATTAGAGAGCCCAGTAGTTATACTGCAAATGAAACTGAAACAACTCATCTTAATCACTGTTTTGCACAGTGTATTGAGGCTGCTGATGAAGCAAACTGAAAGAAACCAAAGGCTCTAAATGCTTGTAACTATTCCTGGTAATGTGAGCAAACCCATTTCTGGCTTAAACAATGATATCCTAAATGGCCCTCACTCTGTTGTAGATGTGAAGGAAGGAAAAGATGACATTTACTGAAAACAGAATAATCCTGTAGGAAGTGTAGGAAGGAAAAAAAAAAAAGACATTTCTTGGAAACAGAAGAACTCATTAAACTTCACAGCAGTCTTTCTAGAGGCTGCAACAATTTGAGTTTTGCTGAAGGAAGGCACATACATCAAGTTAACACTTTTTAGAATTCCCCCACATCTAAAGATGCTTCCTGTGCCATGATAATTAATGGACTGTTTCAAAAACCAAGTCACGTACAAAAATATTGCATTACTCTACAGGAAGCATGCAGCATGAGGCCCTGATTCAGCAAATAGTTAAGAGCAAACCTAAAGGTTCCTCTAGCCACAGTGTCTACCCAAACCCCAAGATCCAATCTAACTGCAGCACGAGGCTGACAGATTTCAGGCCATCCTTGTTGTAAGGATAAAAAAAAAAAAAGGGGGGGGGGGGGCAACTAATACAAAAAAAAAATATTGGGATATGACTGTGAGAATGGTTTCTAGGTTTATGCTGCAGAAAGCGACTGTGTTAAGATGCTCCCACGTACCTTGCACAGCAAAAGCTGCCCATCAGGAGGGTGGAACTGTTGACAGCCGACCCCACAAGGCCGACCCAACAGCCGTGCGCACCCTCAGCGCCCCGGCCCCCCTCTCCCCAAGCGGGAAGCCTGCTGTGCACGTCCTCAGGCGTGACCTCAATTTCCCCTCGCCTCTCTCCCAGCAGCCACCCTGCGAGCGCCTTTCCTAACCTCAAGCCCAAATCTTTCAACTCGGCTGAAATATGCGCACAAAAGGCAGGGGGTGGCGGGGAGGAGGAGAAAGAAAAAAAAAATCGTTTCCTGTTGCTTTAATCCCTTTAGTCAGGCTTAAGTAACGTCGCCCAGGGGGTACTGGCTGGGCGCCCGGTTGCGGAGGCCGGCAACGAGAGGCCGCCGGGGGCAGGCCGGCGGCTCAGTCCCGCTCCCCTCGACCGGGAGGCGCCGGGGCCGGGGGGCGGCGCGTCGGGGGCTGCCCGCGGGGGCTGCCCGGCGCCACCTCCGGCCTCTCGCAGCGCCGGCGGCGGAGAGGGGCCGGGCGGCTGCGGGGGAGAGGGGGCGAAGGCTACACACCCAGCAGCAGACCGTCCATGTCAAAGATGAGGTGGGTGACCGGCCGCAGAGCGGTGGCGGCGGAGGAGGAGGAAGCGGACATGGCGAGGCCACGGCAGCCGAGACCCGTGCGGTGCTGCTGCTGCTGCTGGTGGTGGTGGTGGTGGCGGCGCAAGCGCGCTCCGCCGCGGCAGCCGGAGCCTGGGGGCAGCGGTGCCGA
The DNA here is from genome assembly GCA_011075105.1 of Heteronetta atricapilla. NCBI lineage: Eukaryota > Metazoa > Chordata > Aves > Anseriformes > Anatidae > Heteronetta > Heteronetta atricapilla. The sequence goes on along the minus strand of CM021731.1, from coordinate 132,096,691 downwards.
CGGGACGGGCGGAGCGGGGCGGCCGCTTTGTTACTAGTTCTTCTAGGCAGAGAAAGTCCGTTTCTCTGCTGGGCCTCTTCTTGTGTAGGACTTTCTGGGTTTTGTTTTAAATCCCATTAGGTGTTGCTTGCCGGAGAAACTGGAGGGTTGCTGTCGTTTTGATGCTTTTTAATGGTTTTCCCTCAAAGTTTTGTATGCCTACGTAGAGATTCACGAGGGTACAATTACTGCTGGACCATAATACGAGCTGTAAAAAGAAAGCTTTAAATCTGTATATAACTGTGAGGAAAGAGTGAAGGAGTAGTGGGTTCATTTTAAGAGCTGTTGAGTGTGAGGCTAGTTACTTGGTTTGTTTTCTGAAGTGGTGGAAGTTCAAGAAACAAACCATTGTTCCTCAGAAGAAGGAGACACTTCCAACATACACCACCAATTGGTTTTGACTGGTTAGTTGTGGGGGAAGAAGGCAACTTTCCTCATTGGCCGTTCCATGTTTATTTTTCCATGCAGGTAACTCCCTCTTTTATCATCAAGATCATCGGTTACAGGTCGAGACCCCAGTTGCACAAGCAGACACAACAGCAGCCACCTCATGCTCCCAAGGTGCCACGCTGACCTGAAGGCCTGAGCTGCTTTGGGACTCAGTGCCAAAGTGGTGGTGGAAGGGAAACCCTCTCTCTTCCTGTAGGTAGGCCTCTCCGCATTCCATTTTCTCTGAAAGTCCTGTTAATTTCAATTGTCAATATTTTACCGTTTTAGCAAGTCACTGTTTTGCAAGCTCTTATCTGTGTATGTCATGCAGTGATTTAATTTTAATTTAGCTTCTTTGCACATCTTACATATCCCCTAAAAGAACCCTTTCCCTGCATCTGTAAGAAATACCCAAGAAGCAGCCTCATATCTCCTTCTGTCTTAGAAATGAGAGGAGAGAAAAAATATCTTTGAAATTTCTTCCCTTTTTAATAATAAAATTTCTCTTTCAAGCAAAGTTTTTTGAGTTTTGGGTTTGTTTTTTCTTTGTTGGTTTTTAACATATCTCAGTTTGAAATGGTTGTTTGTTAATACTGCTTAGGACTGTATTGGCTATGAAAAGCTGTGTGCAATGCCTAAAGTGTGGTTTTAAGATGTCTTCCATAGTCATGACGTGCGTCTGTTAGTTCTTGTGTTGGGGTAAGAAAATTGGTCCTGTACATCCAGATGGAATTTTAATTTGTAAACCTACAATGTGGGTGTTAAGAATAATGCCCACAGATATTATGCTGCTCTTAAAAATACTGTGCAACAGCTTGATCTAAAACTTTTTTTCAGGTAGCAAATGTGTTAGTAGTTCAGTTAACTGAGAACAGAGGCAAGAATTAAAAGAAAACCCAAGCCCTAAATACATTATGTCCAAAAAAGAGTTAATAAGAAGAAGTCATTATGGTTATTTTAATACTGGTAATACTGGTATTCTGTTACTCCAAGAACGAATGAGTTTCAGCTTTAAGCGCGTAAGCTGTTGTGGCAAAAGTTTCTAGAGTGTGAGTAATGAGGTATAGCAGTTGTACCTGAGGTGGATTCCTTTGCTTTCTGCTTATAAAACTTACATCTACATGAATCTATGTCTTTCTTTAATCGTATTTGGTGGCATAGTAATACCTGTACTTGTTAACGAGAAAAAGCTACAGTAATGTATCTTGACTCACCCTTTCAGAGAAAAGCACAAGTAGTTCACAACTTCAACTGCCCCTCAAAAAAAGGAAAATACTATTTTTAGCATGTAGACCACCAGATCACATCATGAAACATCAGGCTCGTATAAAATTTTTGAACATTTAAAGTGCAAAGGAATTTGAAATACAACCTATTTTAAAAAGAATAAAACAATCCACCAAATTAAAATATGCTACTCATAATGAACCTATTTAGGGTTAAGTGACCTGTGTTACAAATCTTATTGTTCACATTTCAAGACAGTCAGGTTAGCTGACATGCTGATGACCTCAATTTACTTTGCTTTACTCTGGCTCATCAGTGATAACAAAATGTTAGCTTATTTGATTATTTAAAGCTACATTCAAACAGAGGGGAATCTTTGCAATATAGACAGACTGTTTAGATTTATTCAGCGTGACTACGTCTTCTTACTAACAGAATGAAATGTGATGAAAATCCAAGCAGAACTTTCAATGCATGGTGAACCATAGTTTACTAGATGCGCAAATAAGTTAAAATGTTGATCCAAGTTTTATTTGAGTTGTCTTTGTCTCAAACATCTGATAGGTAGTATTTTGTGGTTTGTTGTTTTCTTTTTTTTTTATGGAGTGAAAGGTTGAGAATTAGCAATTGGCTATTTTGTTCACTACTTTTTTTAATCACTTTTCAAGTGAAAGTAATATTAAAATAAATTTTGAGATGCGGAAAGCATAGTGCGGTGGAAGCATAATAAGCATGAAAACTAATAGTTAATTATTTGTCTAATAACCTGATATCCCCTTGTTGAGAAGGGTGACTGGGGTTACTGAGGCATTCCTGCAAAGTCTGAAGAACACAGTTAGCTTCATATACATTTTTAATGCATTTAACTTTCTATTTATGCACATACCAAACCAGACAAATCTTTGCCGAGTTTTACTTTCTAAGGTAATATGCAGTATTACCATACATGCTGGATGTCCAGGTTTTTAAAAGATTGTAAATTAGTTGCCTATAGGTAGTCCTTCTACTCCCAAGCACATCTATTTTCTTTGGCTTTCTGATAATACGTTAAAGTTGCTTTGGTTTTATTGTTCTTGAATGTGAAATAAGGGGAAAATATTCAGGTGCCTACCCGTTCAGTTTTTAAGTATATAGTACAATATTTTACGCACACAAACCACATCACCTTTCTTAACCTTTCCTGTTTTATTATTTTTTATCTTGAAGCTAAAAAGTTTTCTGTCTCGCTGAAACTTAGCTATTAAGTTCTATTCCTGGAAAGTAAAAGTTTCAGAATATGCTTATAAATGTTTTCTTGGGTAATACACTTGAAAACATTGCAGTTTCGTATTTCATTACTTTATACTGTTCTTGAAACATGGATTCACTTAAAGTATATTTATAGCATTGATAGGAGCATCATGCACTATGTGTTTCATGCTGAAATGACTGACTTTATTTTTCTTGTTCTGCAGGCACCTTGGCAAAGAGGATAAACAGATTATAATCCATTTTGGTTTGAGTATTAAAAAAGAATCTGGAGACATGAATAAATCCAGTAATTTAAAAGCTTTCAGAGTGATTTACATGAGCAGCTTTTAAAACTGCTATTACTAACAAATTACTTGGGATGACTTGGAGTTATATGTTACTTAATTCAAGTATTACCTGAGATTCATAACACTTGCTATAGTTGAGCCTATAAGCCCTCAGAAAATGAAACTCCTTCCAGTGCTGGATGTCACCACATAAGTGGTTTTTACCTTAAGAATGTGAATTAAATTTATTTTATTGGGTTTGCTCCTGTTTTTATAGTTGAAAAAGGGAAATGGTCCTAGGTCTGAAGACAATGAAACAACGTCATATATCTGTTCTAAGTCATATTTTACACATATAATTAACAAAAAAGTCAAAGAAGTATATCCTCATATATATAAAAAAGCATGAGTATTCTTATAGCCAAGTATATGGGGGAGAAGAGCCATCCATTTTCTGGATTTTGATATCTGGCACCAATTACAAGCGAGTTTGTTACAAAGGCAAGAAAGATGATGTCTTACGCTTACAGAGAACAAAGTGATGAAGATACATGTTGGAAATCTATAAATTTAAATGACGGACCATAATAAGGTTTTTAAGCAGCAATGAGGGGTGAAATTCCAGAAGAGCCAACCGAGCACACACAAAGGAGCAAGATATCTAAGATACTTTTAGTTGTCGGTTTTTATATTTATTGATGGGAATTTACAACAGAATTAACAGGTTCAGAAGCTGGGAAATGAAAATTTAATGTCATGCTTTGGGATCATTTGTTGTTTCCATTAAAGTCAGTATAATTTCTGCTCCTTTATATTATATGGCCCATGAGTTAGCCTTTTAATGTAATTTTTGGTCTTTCAGTATAATAATGTCTGCATATGGGCAAAATGTGCAAATAATTAGCAGTGTCATTGTCACTGAAATCCTAAATATTTAATGGGTGGGTCCTGCTTAGCCTTAAACTATCAGAAGGATTAAGGCAGAAGAGAATGCATACCAACATAAGGTTTGAACTGTTATATCTTCTGCTTTTCCAATAAGGGCATTTTTTTATTTATCTAACTTTACATTATTGCAGGAGCCTAAAACACTGTTTGTGCTTTTGGTTTTCTTTGCATGTGAATTTTATGGCTATATTTTTTCATTTTACTGCAGTTCGGTTGCTACAGATGATAGGGGGAAAAATATGTATTGCCATACAGAACATGTATTCCATCAACCCTCCTGAGCAAGACATCTATCACTTGGTTGTCTGGAATAAGCTGGAACTATATGCATACACCCTTCCAGTGGTCCCTTTCAGTTCTAAGTTCAACATCATCAGAGGCTGAGGGAAATGAACTGTGTTTTCTGCGTTGTAAGCTTTCTGATGCACTACTGATCTGTCATGTTCCAGATTCAGGTTTTATATGTGTGTACCCCACTCAGCGTGCAACAAGCAGGAGAGTTGAATGTCCACAGGTTGTTTTTGTATTCTGAGTGCACACCCTTGTGATTTTGTATCTACACAGAAGAGAAGACAAAAATGAGCTAGCTGACACTTGGCCTACGTGTTCAGGGGTAAACAGCCAACCTAGATAGTACATGAGAATGTTGGAGGCCAGCTGTTTTACTAGTAATGTACACAGCATTTCTTTTTCTGAAGTGATTTTACTGGCCTAAGTATCTAGATCTATATAGACAGAAGCCGTAACACCATTCTGGAACGTATGAAGGAGCAACTCTGATTGAGGAATTGAATTGGTGGGAAGGGAAGGGGTAGTATCAAGCAAGTTAGACAGCTTCTTGAGTTGGTATTGAAGCTGAGCTATATAAAATAAATCTTGACTAGGGGAGTTGGAATTATTTTTTTTTTTTTGGGGGGGGGGGGGAGACAGGAGTTAACATACAGCCCAACAAAGTCATAATTCCCTGTTGGGAATGCCTCTTTTTCCCTCTGAAGCTACTGCCCTCTCTTCCTCCCTACATATGGAAACATACAAACACTCCCTGACAATATACTCCAAAATGCTGTTGTGAACAGTTGACGCCAAATATCCTTTGTGAGCACAGGCATGTAGGGCAGTAATGATCAGGTGAGGAAATGGTCCCTTCATTAGGTTATGTGCCTACTTTAAGTTAAACAAATGTTTCTGTGCCTTGAGGAATTCGGGTGGAATATGTGGAATACGTGGAGTTTACAAAACAATAAATTAGAAAATGATGTAGCATTTACTTCATAGTTTGAAGTAAAATTGTGTTAGCAGAAGGTCAATAATGGATGCTTGTTTTCATAAAACCTTTGTGAAACAGGAAGCATTGGTTGTAGATACCAATATAGCTAGACACGAGGGGTCCACCACAGGGACCTTTATGTCTCTGTGCTGTCAAGCCATTGAGAATCTGGCTTGCCCCTCCGCCAGAGCCTCTAAGTGCATCTCAGACATTTGGTCTTGGGTTCTGCCGAGCGAAGGCTTGCTCACAGTGGCACTGCAGAATTGAAAGGTTCCTAGATTTCCATTTGAGATCTAGCCAAATTCTTTGCATTGAGACAGAACTGTATGTGCTTAAAACATCTGTCCAGAGCAACCTTTAGCCTAAAATTTTCTCAGTTTTTCAATGTGTCATCTTCTGGCATCAAAAAACATTCTGAGTTGGAAGGGACCCATGAGGATCATCAGGTCCAACTTGTGGCTTCACACAGCGCCACCCAAAATGAGACCATCTGTCTGAGAGCATTGTCCAAACCCATACTGAACTCTGCCTGGCTCAGTGCCATGGCCACTTTTTTGGGGAGCCTGTCCCAGTGCCCGACCACCCTCTGGGTGCAGAACCTTTCCCTAACCCCCAGCCTGACCCTCCCCTGTCCCAGCTCCATGCTGTTCCCTTGGGTCCTGTCTCTGTCCCCAGAGAGCAGAGCTCAGCGCCTGCCCCTCTGCTCCCCTCCTGAGGGAGCTGCAGGCCACCATGAGGCCTCCCCTCAGCCTGCTCTGCTCTGGGCTGAGCAAACCAAGGGGCCTCAGTTGCTCCTCGTATGTCTATGCCTTCCAGACCCTTCACCATCTTTGTTGCCCTACCTAGATAGCCTATTGTCATTCTTCTGTGCTTTTTTAAAGGATTTAACAAACTTCATCCCTTTAACCTTTCCTCATAAGTTATTTTTTCTGAAGCTTTTAGCATTTTGATTGCTCTTCGGGATTCTAGTTTTTCTGCATCATTAGAAGTCCAGCACTTGGATAGGTCAAGTTTTGCAATCATGGGTTTCAGAAGTAAAAAAAGGTCGCCTTCCACTAATAGGCTGCCTTCTTAGCTCCAGATACAACATTCCTTTGAATTAACAGTGGAATGGAATTACCATTTCTGCCGTAATTTTATTTTGTTCATTAATGAATGATTTGTAATTCTCAGGAATATTTGTTACTACTGCTTCTTAGTTAGGTTGTTCCCCATTTTGTTCTCAGCCAAATGCTTTGACTAATCCTTTTTCCATCTTGTATCTTTGACTCTCTGCTCTCCAATGCAGTTTATCATAGCAGCAAAATAAATAAATAAATAAATAAGCACCAGAGGATTCTTTGACAAGAAAAAAAAAAAAAAAGGTTCACATGAAGAAAAATATTGTAGAAATTGAAAGATGAAGAGAGAGAGCAGGTGCTGGAGCCTTTCTGTATGACACAGGGAGGCTATTTTGAGGCCAATCAAGTTTTCAACTACCTGCTTTATGAATATTACTGCAGATGTAGTTTACCAAAAAATAATCTGTGGTCTTTTATTATGGCCAAATTTATATATATTTTAGAAAAGCAGGAGGGAGAATCATTAAAGAATATTCATGATCAGACCGTTGCTGCTGTTATGATCAGTGGACAGAATGGATTCTAAAACATGTTACTCATTTTACACATTTTAGTGCAAATATAGTTTAGAATTAAAGCAAATTTGTTATATCATTACAGTCTTTATTTAGACTGTATATTTCCCACTGTTTCTTTCATTATTTGCTGTTTCCTTTCAAAAGCTAAAAACCTTTGTTTTCACTTACTCAAAAATTTTCTCCATGGATCACTTTTAGCTTAATTATTCTTAATTCTCATTAAGAATATTTGCTATTATACTCCACTGAAAGAGATCAGTGGCAACTTGTCTTCCCCATGAAGAATTTAATATGTCTTCATAAAGTTTTAAAGATTTTTCTGTATGTATTTTAAGTATGAGAGATTATTATCTTGCCAGCCTGCTGAGGCAGCTATCTGAAAGAAAGTGTATTACGGAATGAACTGTTGTATCCCTGTTTCAGAAATGATGTTTGTGTCATTTAGACCGGTGGCTGCTACAAGCAATAACTAATGGATATTATATTATATTATATTCATGACCAGGTTTGACAACCTGACTCCATACTTGTTTTATAGTTTTTATATTATCTTTCTTTTTTAGGCCAATAATTATGCCCTCATCAGGCAAAAGTAGGCTAATGCAGTTTTCCAAAAGCTATTAACAAGACTTGTAATATTAAGATGGCTGTATACCCCAGTCAAGTAGGATGTGCCACCCAGACGCTAGCCACCTTGAGTTGCGGTCTTGGAATGAGGTAGGGTTAGGCTGTATTATTGTGTTGCAGAGCTCTGAGGAAAGTCTATGGGCTTCAGGAAGCATAGAGCTTCACTCAGTAGATGGCACTGTTGTTACTGATTCTCTATCAGCATCTCCTGGGGTGGAATCCACACTATCTGCATTTTAAAGCGGGTAGAAATTAAATAAACCCTTGCCTGCTTGCAGATTTTGTTTCGTTTAGTTGGTTGTTTGCTGCTTCTTGAAAGACCTGACAAAGGGTGGGGATCTACACATTCATCTGCTTTTTCCAACTTACCCAGGTAATATGATAAATTGTCTAATATATTCAGTGAAATATATTTTCCTGTCTGTTCAAGCCCTGATTTTTTTAAGGGTCTTGTAAGGGTCTTCTGGTAACCTAGACTAGTATTTCAGTCAGAAACTGTCTACAGTGACTACAAAACGTGGATCATGGAATCACAGAATGGTTTGGCTTGGAAGGGATTTATAAAGATCATCTGGTTTCAGCACCCCTGCCAAGAACAGGAAAACCTTATACTAGATCATGTTGCCCAAAGTCCCATCCAACTTGACATTGAGTACTTCTCAGGGTGGGGCATCTACAACCTCTTTATATAACCATTTCCAGTGCTTAACCATCCTTACATTTTTTTTTCTTTATAATATTAATTTAAATCCAGCCTCTTTCAATTTGAAACCATGAAAAGTCTTTCACCATCTTTTCCATAAGCCCCATTTATATATTGAAGGCCTTCAATAAGGTCTCTCTGTTGCCATCTATTTTCTAGGCTAAACAACCCCAGCTCTCTCAGCCTGTCTTCATAAGAGAGATGGTTCAACCCTTAGATCATCTGCATGTTCCTTCTCTGAACATGGTCTAATAAGTCAATGCTTTTCTTGTACTGGGGGCCCCAGAGCTAGATTCAGTACTTCCAGGTGGGGTCCCATGAGGATAGAGGGGGAGAATTTCATCCCCTGACCTGCTGGCAACACTTGTGTTTGTGAAGTCCAGGATACCGTCTTCATTCTTACATGACACAGCCAGTATGTTCTCCCAGTTGAACTCCTGTCTCTAACTCTTAACTAAAGTTAAGCACAAACATGAAAAAGAAAATGCCAAAATCATTAGAACACATCACGAGTTTCATACATAAAAGCTGTTGTGACATCCTCAGAACTGCACAAAGTTGTGTGCAATCAATCCACAAGTTTCAGGTATTCTTTTCATACAGTGATTCTCCTACAGTCCTTCAGGATAACTACATGGTTATAAAATTTCTAGAGTAAAACTTACTACTGGTGTTCTCAAACTGATCCAAAAAGTGAATGCATCAAAGTATTTTGCACTGTTTCTATCTGAAGATTTGCTGCAGAATGAATACCCTTTTGCAACCAATAATCCACTTTGTATAAAGTCACTAGGAGCAACAGAACTGTATCTTTTCATTCTGGATGTCTATGACTTTCAAAACTACCTTCTAAAATCAGCTATGTTCCTTGGATTTTACCATGAAAGAAAAAATAATGCAGAGATAAGAGACGTTTACAAAAATTCTCCCGTTGTCCAATTTTTAGTTCTGTTATTGGTGTTTCTCATTTGAATCCCTGTTGAAAATTAGTTGGTATTAATAGATTTATGTGAGTAAAAGCATTTAAACGTGCACCATCATTCAACTAGTCTAACGCAGGAGTGATCTTTATCATGGTTTGTTTTCACGAAGATGTACTTCCCCTAGTAAATGAACACTTAGTCTTGTTTGAGTCTAATCTTTTAAAACATTGGTAGAGATGTTTTGATGAACTGAGTCAAAAGGTCTGGCTCGCTGCAGCTCTTTCCTAACGCTAGATTCTGATCTATGCTCTGTTGTTGCAGTAGATTCCAATAAATCCAGTCAGGGATCTTTTTATAAAACATTGTTTCAATTTGATTTCTCCCAGCCATTTAGTTACCTTTAGTATTTTGCCTTAATAAATAAATAAATAAATAAAAAGTTTTGTATATTAGAATGCAAGGGCTGTAGATTCAGGTGCTTCATTGGCAGTGGTTGTCACATGTCTTTGGACATCTGTCTTTCTCCTCCTGATAAAATTTCCCTGTTAAAAATAAATAGATTGGGGTAGATGGAGAAGGATAATGCATAAACTAATTACCACTTTTCAAAGTTATATGAGTGATTTTTCATATTAGGGTCCTTGGGCTTCCTGCAAGTAGTCATTTTTCTGGGATCACATATTGTTTCTAAAAGAATACATGTTAAGCAGAACAGGACAGCTGAGGAGTGCAGTATTTATGTACAGAGAATTTCTTAATAGCACCCCAATGGATGAGTTTGAAAATCACTGATCTGAAATTGTGCTTATAAAGGTGTTTTGATATCTTTTTTTAAAAAAAAAAAATGCTACATAGGATTCATCAGAAATATTTACTATGTGTACAGAAGGCAGAAACATACCTGCAGTTCTTGCGTATCATGCTGTGGTGGTTGGTGGTTTTACCTTGAACTCCACCACAACTGATCTCAAACTCCTCCTCCTAAAAAGAAGATGCTGGGGAAAAAAAATATTAAAAAAAAAAGAAAAAAAAAAAACATGGATTGAGATAAGGATAATTTAATTAAGGAAAAGAAAGAGAAAAAAAAAAAAAGCTGCATGGAAGCACAGAGAGAGAGAAAAGAAGAAATTACTCTCTACTTCCCATCAATCCATCAATGACCAATGTTTGGCCATGTCCCAGGAAGCAGGCCCTCAACATGCATAGCAGTTGTTTGGGAGGACAGAGATCTTCATAACAAGAGCTCCCCACTCCTTCCCATTTCCCACCTTTTATTGCTGAGTGTGATGTCATAGGGCATGGAATATCCCTTTGATTTGTTTAGGTCAGCTGCCCTGGTGGTGGCCCGTCCCCATCTCTTGCCCACCCCCAGCCTGCTGGCTCTTTGGGGGGTCCTGATGCGGTGCCAGTATTGTGCAGCAATAGACAAAACACTGGAGTGATAACAGTGCTGTTCTAGCTACAAGTGCAGAGCACAGCACAGTATGGGATGCTGTAGGAAAAGTTAACTCCATCCCAGCCAGACAGTACAGATGCAATGTCAGTACCATTTGAAAAGCCTGACAGAAAATCTTCAGCAACAAGTTAGAATGGGCTCTTGGTTAGGCCTGTATGTATATGCATTTTGAAAACATGTTGAAATTGTTCTCTACTAGTTAATTAGTTTCTTAATCAAAAAGTATCATAGGTGTTGTATAACAAGACATTGTCATTTTCCAGTGTTATCCTTTTTTCTCCCCTTCCACCCTTGTATTTCAGTTCATGTGACTGGACTTTGCACCCATTTACCACTAATACGAGAACAGACTTCTTATGTGAAAACTAGAGGCCATTCCGTGCTGCAAGGTAAAATGCCCCTTCCACTCCCACGTCTGTCATATATATATATATTTTCATTGTAAACTTTGAGTTCATCTATAGTTGGAGCTCATATTCTTTCACAGCTCAAAGCAAATTCTTCATGACAGGAAATTAGCAATTAAGTGAAGTAATAACATGCAGTATTGTCTTTTCCTCATTAGCTTAATGCAATTTATTTTATATAAGAAAGAAAAAGGAATACTAATGCTGTCTTTTCTTGTCTGTAAGGTACTATCAAATATAATGGCAAATTATTTTTCACAAAATGCACTTCATTATTTCAGTAGAGGGGAACATTTTCTGCCTAGAGTGGGTTAAAAAAATATGAGCTTTACTTGAATTGTGAAAGCATTTTGACTGAAAAATAAAGTAGGGTCCTTGTGAACTAGAACATATTCCAGCAGTACAACAGTGGATTTTTTTCTTACCACTTAAGCTCTAGTTGTTTAAAAAGTAATGTTAAAAGTGTATGTAATTTTGATTACAGACTCTGTTTCAAGATCCAGTGGAAATAAATTGTTAAATAGTTCTGGAGGTGGCTAGGTTCTGAAATAAGCATGTAGTTCTGAAGTGACCTTGGTTTATGTGCAGTAAAATCTCAAAAAATCTCTGATTCAGATGTGGAAACGTGTAAGACTTAACTATAACTTTTTAAGTGATGGTAAATAAATCTAATCTCTCCCTTTGTAATCTCTGACACATCCAACGTGCTAACTGGGGGTAAACAGTTACTGAAAAGACAGTATGCATAAGAACCACTGAGACAGAGAGGATGGCAAAGAATGATAAAGAAAGAAGGTAAGGAAAATTTCATAGCTCCTGAATAAGTTGTATCTGCCAGGTTTCTACAGAAGGACTACATGTAGGCAGGCACTTGAGATGAGAAGGAAGGAAGATGAAAGAGCAGAAGCCTATTTAACCAAAACACATGTTGAGTAGAATCTGACCACATGTATTGCTCGCTATGCAGTTTTGCAATGACTCATTAATAATATGGGTTCTATATATCTTGTTTTCTCACAAACATATTTTCTGCTTCTGCCTTTAGGGTACTCTCCAAGTAGGCTTCAGGAAGTGTGGTCCTATATCTGGGTGTTCAATCCTTGTCAGACCAGCAGGTGAGGCTGCTGGAGAGCCACAGTAGCCAATAGGAAACATTGCCTACTGCTGCCCAGTGGAAGGGCGTACGTGGTGGGGAGAGAAAAGCTGTGGAGACGGCAAGCAGGGAGGAGCAGCAGCATCAAGAGTTGTAATAGTAGAGTGCCAGTGGTAATAGCACTGCCTGGGCAAACAAAACTGGAGGATTCAAACAGCTACATCCAAAAGGTATTCAGTCTCAGCCTGTATCAATGGCACACTAATATGGGGTTCTTGAGTGGGAAGGGGTTTGGAGAAATAAGGATATGGTTTAAGGTGAGAAGAGGGATTGGAGAAATCAAAACATTTGAAATGGGTTGCTGAGAAGTGCTTAACAAGAATTGTGGCTATGGCACTTTGGGCTGTGCAGATGTGTGTGAACTGCTTCAGATTCTGTATGATAATGGCCTTGGATTTTTTGCTTCCTTGACAATGGTTTGAAATTAAAAGGCAACGGTGTAAAGATGTCCTGTTCTTTTTTATTATTATTATTATTTATTTATTTATTTACTTTCTTCCTGAGATGCTAAAGGATCAGTTGATTAGCTGGCATACTCAGAAGGAAATCTTAGGGCCATGAGCTCACACACCTGTTTTTCCCTGGCTCTGTCCTAAACTAACCAGACTGGTGTTTGCATGCGAACATGCTTTCTTCCAGAATCCCTAGTATTACAAAATGTGCTTAATTAGAAGTATTAGAAGTCTAAATGAGTAAATTAGAATGCTACTTGTTGGGTTTGTGTGTGTGTGTGTAATTTTTACTACCGCACTTCTGACAGAACTGGCAGCTATGATGAAGAAAATAAGAAGCTGATAGATATGGATTAGTCATTTACAAAAGATAGTCTTAGGAAGAGTCAGATCTCCAGTTCATACCAATTATTATAATAGACAACTGAATAAGTTGTCCATTAAAGCAGTTGTCTAATAGTAACAGTAAAATAATAGTCCTGAAAAATGCATGTTGGACAAAGTATTACATGTTCTTCTTCACTGATAAACAGAATCCATCCTTTGAAAACAAAACTATGCATCATTCCTATGCACAGAGTGCAGAAAATATCCTTACTTATAAAAACTTACAGACTTTCAGATATGATTAAAAAAGTATGTTGTTCATTTCAAACATACTTGCAGCATGTTCAAGTCCAGGCCAGAAGATAATGAGACCCCTGGAGCTATTATTGAGAAACTGTTCAAATGTTAAAAGAAAGTTAATACTGATGTACCACAAGAAAATGAAAAAAAAAAAATGCCCATTTGGAATACTTTTATATCTCTTTATGGTCTTAAAATGTCATACAAAATAAGGTAAAAATGAAGTGAATTAATACAGTCTTGAGCTAATGATCATTTTCATTCAGTCTGTTGTGTTGGGATTTTGCCTCTTAGGTCATATGTGAAAAGGGATGATGTTCTGTTTTAACATCAAGAATTTAAAAGTTTTCTACAGTCTTTATGAAAGAGGGAATAAAAATCAGAGAAAGGGAGAAAGAATGGAGAGGGGAGGAAGGAGCAAGAATTTACTTGAGAGGGACACAGAAGAAATAACTTGATGGCTTACATGACTTTTTATCCTATATTACTGAAATACAATATACATATTTCTATGCTGTTTGATCAAGGTTTTTTGTTTTTTTTTTAAGTCAGACTTTCAGAAACCATTTTTCTTCTTCTAGCATTATAAGCAGATATTTTTAGCTGTGGACTTATTTAGTATTTCAGATATCCTTGTTTTTAAGACATTAATTCTAACTGTTGCCTAACAGTTAAAATAGTGTCTATCAGGTATTTTGCCAAGCTAAGTATATTCACAAGTTTTTTGTTGTTTTGTTTTGTTTTTCTTGATGGGGAAGTAAGTCAGCTACTATTTTGCTTCTGAAATTAGTACAGGTTTAAATATTTACGGTCCTGAAAAAAAGTTGACTAATATATATGCATTATTTTATTAATGTCTTTGCCACTTGGCTTGCACATATTTTAGGAGAAGAAACTGATCTATGTAGGTTGTAATCAGGCTGCTATATAACAACTATCAAGTTCATAATTCTTCTTTTCCTAATTGCACAGATCTTCTTTCCAGGGTAAATATTTTCCTAGTTTTAAAGACTTCCTAACTTCATGATCTTTACCTTTTGTTTCCAAATCTCTTTTCCACTACTAGTATTTAATTTTAAAGCTGTTTAATGTTTACAGTGAATAATGCTGCTGGAGTATCTCTTTATTAGAGCTGGTTAGAAAGTGGCTTGCCATCTTACTAATTTTTTATTTTTATTTTTTTGATGTTTCTGAAGTTGTTTTTTTTTTTTTTTTGTCACCATGCTAATTGGGGCAGAATAAAAATACTGAATGAATAATTCTGTTCTCTTTGTTCTAATTTTGCATTAGGTCATAAAAACCTGGGGGTTTGGGCTGATCTTTTAGTCCTGCTCAAAATAACATAGTAAAAATATCTCCCTGCCCAAAAGAACAACAGAATAGGTTTGGTTTCACCTTGTAAATGGTGCAACTTTTTTTTTTTTTCCTAAGACTTTTTTTTTCCTAAGTGTAAAAATAAAACAATTTCATTTTTAATTTGTGACATTATAATTTTTTCATTATATTTTTATATTTTACTAGAAAGTATACAATAAAAAAATTCCAGGTTTTTTAGAGACATATTCATGGCTATTTGCAGAATGAGGATACATCAGTCCATTAATATTTGTTCTATTACAGAAATAAAAACACAATTTCTGAATTAGGTTTGTGACCAAAGTAACAAAAAAAATAGATTTTCCTTTGTCCTAGAAATTTAAGAGAATAATTTTGGTCATCAGTAAGGTGTTGAACTTAAGCTTTTCTCCATATCTCTCACTTGTGCAAATGAAGAGAAAGGAAAAGCTATTTTTTAATGTCTTGTAATCCTCCTGCTTACACCAGCAACACCCATACATCAGCTGATATCAGACAGATTTATTTTTTACTTAAAAAGCTTTGCCATTTCTATCTCTGGTAAAAGGCTTGCTTTTGTAATCTGAATGGATTGAATCATAGGAAAGAAAATTTTAGTTAATCAAAAATTTGCCATTGGATCTATTTATCTCTTTTCATTTTAACTCACACAGCTTCTCATTCATTTCTTGTCCTCCCAATGGGGCTAGGGGAGAAAATAATATCAGGAGCATGAAGACTCATGGATTACAGGTAGCACAAATATTTAATTACCCATTGGAGTATTGGGAAACAAGAAGGAAAAATATTTAAACACTTAGGGAAAATACTTTCCTTCCACTTTCCCTGGCTCATCCTCACTTCAGATTCTTCTCCTCCCCCTTTCTAGTCTACTTCGCTCCAGACACCTCTCCCTTTTCCTTGTTGCAGGTTGCACCCAGTCCCTTCAGAGAGGCAATGGGTGGTGCAGGAGGATGGCACTGGTACATACCAGTTTCTTTCTGCCACTCTCTGTTTCTCACTCTTTTCCTAAGATCTGATGTGGGTTCTCCATGGGCTGTGGACCCTTTGGGCCTGTACCTGCTTGAGCATAATAGAGCATCTCCTATTGCTCTGACTGTATTGTTCCCTCCTCCTTCTCCCTTTCTCTCCTCTCCCCATTCTCTCCCTGTTGGCTCCCCATCAGTATTTTTTGTCCTTAAATATGTTTCCCAGAGGCACCACCAGTGTGGCTGATGGGTTCAGCTGTGCCCTGCAGTGAGGATCACATTTCAGAGCTGGCTGGAGCTGGGGCAGCCCTTATTCACTTCTCACAGAGGCCACCCTGCAGCTCCTCCACCCCACCAAAACATGGCCACCTGACACAACCATTTCTTCTTGCTTACTTTAGATACCTTTTAATACAGTAGTGCTCAGTGTTTGCAATGGGATGGATTGAACAGTGGAGAAATGCAAGGGCTGGTTACAGTATGCCTTTCACCATCAAATGATCAACATACCTATATCTACATATCATATGACATGTGTACTGCTGTTTTCCTTCCTCCTACACCTGACATGACACAATGAGCATGTGCACCATCATGGCCAGAATGAGCACATCCCCCGTAGTGTGACGGGGGGTAGAGGGACATGGGTAATACTTGAGCATGCGGTAGTGGTATCCCAGTGACATGACTGGGACGTGCTGGGTGGATGAGGGACAAAGTGACGCGCTGGGTGGATGAAGGAAAGGCTGTGGATGTGGTCTACCTTGACTTCAGCAAGGCTTTTGACACCGTTTCCCACAACATTCTCCTCAAGAAACTGGCTGCTCTTGGCTTGGACTGGCGCACGCTTCATTGGGTTAGAAACTGGCTGGATAGCCGAGCCCAAAGAGTCGTGGTAAATGGAGTCAAATCCAGTTGGAGGCTGGTCACTAGTGGCGTTCCCCAGGGCTCAGTGCTGGGGCCGGTCCTCTTTAATATGTTCATTGATGATCTGGACGAGGGCATTGAGTGCACCCTCAGTAAGTTTGCAGATGACACCAAGTTAGGTGCGTGTGTCGATCTGCCCGACGGTAGGAAGGCTGTGCAGGAGGATCTGGATAGGCTGCACCGATGGGCTGAGGTCAACTGCATGAAGTTCAACAAGGCCAAGTGCCGGATTCTGCACCTGGGGCGCAATAACCCCAAGCAGAGCTACAGGCTGGGAGAGGAATGGTTGGAAAGCTGCCAGGTGGAGAAGGACCTCGAGTGATGGTGGACAGTCGGCTGAATATGAGCCAGCAGTGTGCTCAGGTGGCCAAGAAGGCCAACAGCATCCTGGCTTGCATCAGAAACAGTGTGACCAGCAGGGCTAGGGAGGTGATTGTCCCCCTGTACTCGGCTCTGGTGAGGCCGCACCTCGAGTACTGTGTTCAGTTTTGGGCCCCTTGCTACAAGAAGGATATGGAGGTGCTTGAGCGAGTCCAGAGAAGGGTGACAAAGCTGGTGAGGGGCCTGGAGAACAAGTCCTATGAGGAGCGGCTGAGGGAGCTGGGATTGTTCAGCCTGGAGAAAAGGAGGCTCAGGGGTGACCTTATCGCTCTTTTTAGGTACCTCAAGGGAGGCTGTAGTGAGGTGGGGGTTGGTCTGTTTTCCCATGTGCCTGGTGACAGGACGAGGGGGAATGGGCTTAAGTTGCGCCAGGGAGTTTTAGGTTGGATCTTAGGAAGAACTTCTTTATCGAAAGGGTTGTTAGACATTGGAACGGGCTGCCCAGGGAAGTGGTGGAGTCACCATCCCTGGAGGTCTTTAAAAGACATTTAGATGTAGAGCTTAGGATTACGGTTTAGTGGGGACTGTTAGTGTTAGGTCAGATGTTGGACTCAATGATCTTGAAGTCTCTTCCAACCTAGAAATTCTGTGATTCTGTGATTCTGTGACTAAAAGGTACCCTTTCCACATGAATCGCTGGACAGTGCTCATGCACAATCACATGCTTGTTCTTGTCATATGTCAGGAGCTAAGGTGTTTTATTCTTCTGTGATAAGGACATTGTGAAAGAAGGTAATCAGCTCTAGCAGTGGCTGGCTGGTCACAGGCTGCTTTGGTTTTCCTGTGCCTGTGTAGCACAAAGGCAAGAAGGGAGGAGGCTGTGAACCACAACCAGGTAACACTCACAGTCATTTGGTTGGTCACTTCTGACAACAGCTTCCTTGAAATATCATCTGGCTCAGGTAACAGCAGGGAATGTAATTTCTGTTCTGTCAGAAGTCTGTCAGAGATACAGTTTATTTGTATGATCACACTCATGATTGTAACTTAAATACAGGGCCAGCTATAGCAGACTTCATTCAGAGATTAAATTACCAGTATTTCTATAAAATAATCCTTACTGTTGGATGTAATCACTCATATCAATTTTATTTATTTATTTATTTTTAATTGAGAGTAATGAAAGAATAGGGTATTTAAGAATATTCATCAGATTGCTATATGCTCTGGGAAGGAAAACTAGTTACATACCTCCCTTGGGGAAAATTTTGCAGCTAAGCTCATGAAGAATTGTCCCTAGTTCTCATATTTCAGTGGTATTACACAGAGTAAGAAACTGTTAAACCAGTAAGGTTGGTAGAGTACATTATATTAATGGAAGAGCATTGTGGTTGTTTATTACACAGATAAATTACACACAAAAAAATGTTTTTTTTGTTTGTTTATTTGTTTTTCCCTTGTATTTTATAGTGAGTGCACACAGGCAATCCACTATCAAGGTGAGATTAATTTCATGTAACTTTGTTCCTTTCATATACATCTAGTCTAAAGTAGGTGTTTAGGCTCTCTACTTTGAGGAAAACGATCATGAACATCACTTTCAACATTTCATTGTACCAATCTTAAGAAGAGTTGAATCATCCTCTCAAGGTGCCTGTCTCTTCCTATTAATTAGTGAGGAAGCCTAGATAATTCACTCAGACTAAATGCATAACTTTAAGATGAATAAATTTGGATGGATTGGTTTGCGCCATAAATGCATATTTGGTATGCACCATCTAGACATTCAGCTTCTACATAGGTGAATTTGCCTGAATGCTGCTTTTTTTCAGTTTTTATATCTGGTACAATAAGCTGTGTTAAGAATCCTTGAGTACTGTCATAATGCAAGCATAAATAACAATAGAGCTGTTTTAAAAATAATAATCTTACACTTTGAGAACAAGTTTATGCAAATACAGATTCTCTTTGCTTTAAATAGAACATCTTTTTGGAAACAGTACAACATACTGGATCATTTTATTGGTGTGCTACTTGCTAACTTTATGTAGCAAAGAAAAATTAACTGGCCATTTCACAGCAATTTCTGTAGTAAACCATTTTGACTAGAAAAGTGGTTGTAGATAGAGGGAAGTGCAATAATATTATGTTATAAAATCCAAAGCTTTGATCTTGACAGACTCCAGAGGATGCCAATGAGTAACTCAGGAAGGGATTGGCCATTTATCTTACTGTCCCTCCAAACAATTACATCAGGACCTACATACCAACCTTCAGATCTATGCACTGTCCATGTAAAGGCAGTGAATTGGTGGATTTTACTGTCTTAGTCCAGTATTATGTGTGTTAATTTTTGTCCTTATCAAACATTTTTGGACTATGAATGTGCATGAAATTTGACAAATTTGGCTCTGCTTAGGTGAAGATGAAGAGACTAACCAGTCAATGAGGTGATGCTTATGGTTTTTATGTTAGTCCAATTCAAATGGACATAATCAAATTCTTCTGTTAATTCCGCTTTTGAAACTCACAATTTTATAGAACTGTACAATCTTTATCTGCTCACTTATTGAAAAAAAAAAAAAGTATAAAGTTTTTGTCACACATGTTCTTCTTTCTCATGTCCATTTGGCACTCCTGTAAAAGGCTGTACTGAAACAGACATCCCACATATCACCTAGCTCTGGTACATAGTAAAAACCTGATTCAACAACTTTCAAAACTGTTCATTAAGCTAGATACCACAAATGGGTTTTAGCTAAGCCCTTAAAGTATGTAAGCAATGTCATATTACGCTAGTTAATGTAGCATTATAAAGTCCTTATTCTAACAGGCATACACGTAAAAATAGATTTTAATAATAGTGTATGGCAACAGCTTTGCACATTTTGTCATTATCATGTAATGTATATTGACACTGATACGGATTTCAAAAAGGAAGCTCTCTCATCTCTCCTACCTTTCTGTTCCATCAAAATCTAATGGTATTGTATTATATATTTAAGCTAAACATGAAACACATGCTGAGAAACACTGACCTAAAATCCTTTTGAAGTGGCAAACAGCAAAAACAGAACAGAGATCTTTCTTTTATACATGCTCACACATCTTAATAATGTGCAATTAACTGAACCAGAAAGATTTCTTTTAGTTTTTTAGAACACTTGTCTCTGGGAAATGGCATGATACTGTCATTAGTAGTTATTTATGATTAACCTTTTTTTAAAAAAAATCTCTTAGGATGGTGGATAAATGACAAATAGGATGACTATCTGTGTGGCCATGTGATTCTCCTTTATTATACTGCTGACCAGAGCCCAGAGTCAAAACTAAATTTCTGATGACTATTTGGCTAACAAAAGGAATGTTGGTAAACATTAATCATGGTAAAGAGTATATGCTCTAATGTGCGTATTTTAATGATACAGTCTGGGCTTTTTTTTTAATTACAAATAAAATAATTGTACAAATAAATTGTACAAATAAAATAATTTTATCTTCCATTCAGGTAATAATTAACTACCAGGAATAATGTTAAGTTCTGTAATTTAGTTGAGATTAAACAAGTAAATCCTTGAGAAATCATTTTTAAAAGATACCTAAACTTAGATCTGATGAAGGCTTTGTGGCTTTGTCTGGATTTGATCCAGACCCAGTTAATAATCATGCTTGAACAAGAAGTATATTTGTTTATTCTTATGTTTTTCCAACATTACGTGAAATTTCTGTCTTACAGTGAGACAGCTTTTACTAACTTACAGATTTTCATTTTTGTACATTATGTACAAAAAAAACTAAGCAATAATATCTGAGACTGAGTTAATAGTTAGGATGTCATAACTGACTTTTTGTATGGTCGTAGTCTGTTGCAAATGCAAAGTAGTGTTTGTTTGTCTAAGTTAATTTACATTAGGACAGGCCAAAAGGTTATAGTTTTACTTTTATTATCAAGGTCTTACGACATAAAAGATAAAATAGATTATTACTGGCTTGTAAGAGAGGAATTAACTGAGGCATTTGAATGAATCTTAAACTAATAACAGGAAGTTATTAATAGTGTATAATAATAGTATTTGTTAAAATTTAAATATTTTTTCTTATGTTTCTCTTGAAGCTGAGGAATTGTCTCTGCAGAATTTTAGAGTTCTCTTTCAGAATTTTAGAGGAGGCAGGGTCATCTAATTTGTTTACAGTGTAGTTGTTATGACACTTAGGGAAATTTTTGGAGCTCTGACATTCAGTTAAGTACGGTAAAATCTTTTTGCATACTGCTTAACGATAGCACAGCATTTTTTAATCAGGTGAATATCTTTAAATCTTGCTTATTTCATCAGAAAATACTGTACCTTCAAGGATAAAGTATATTAAGCATTTTCTCAAAGGGTTCTGTGATATTAAAAGAATACTTTAAAGATAAATCACTTAATCAGGCTACATAAAAATGCTGGGATGATTTGGTTGGGAAGAGGAGTCTGAAAGATTTTCATATAATCGTTCTTGTAAGAGATGCAGGATAAGGATGAAACATTGAGCCATATCTTCAGCCAATTATCTTGAAAAAAAAAAAAGACAAGTCTTCAGTTTCTCTATAATATGCCAACTTTTTTTTTTTTAAAGAAAACTGGAACTTAAAAGACATGCTTAATAAATCCATGTGAAATACCAATAAATAATGGATAATATCTATTACTTGTTTTTGTCCATTGGTTCTTAATCACTTATTCTTTTTTAAAACAAAAATACAAATAAAAATATGTATTAGAATCCCAATAACGTAATTTGAAGATTTGTAGAAAAACTAGGATATGTGTGTATATACACTGACATACATGTGCGGACATGTATATAGACACATCTATGTATACATGTATGGATGTTTACATGCAGTAATTAAATTATCGTAGATTGAAACAGCATGTGCGAAATCCAAATTCTTTTATGACTTTCATTATAGGAAATAAGACACCTTTTTTAATCTACAAAATTTAGCAGCCACCTTGGTAAGACGGGAGGTAGCATTAGTTCTATTATACCCTGGGGAAATGAAGCAGAGATTCAAAATTGCACTTATATTCCTATACGCAATTAAGAAATAATGTTGACACCTGAATCTAGAATATAAAGCCTTCAAAGATGAAGCCTAATGAAGCAACATATAAAGAATGTTGTGGAAGTCAAAAAAGCAAATTGGTTCAATGAAAAACAACACACAAAAAAAAAAAAAAACGCAAGAAATGCTAAAATAAATTCATGAAGGAAAAAAGAAGATCCATGGAGGCCTACTGAATGAGTGCTCTCCTATCCAAAATACCCTAAATACTGATTTCCAAAGGCAGTAGGCTACATTACTAGAAGAATATACTTGCCAAGTTTCTTGTGTTCTTTCTGTAAACATTTGTATTGGCAGATGTTGGAGAACAAATACAAGGCTAGTTGAAAGCTTCATCTGATTTGGTGTAATCATTCTCTCTGTGTTTGGCTTACTTTTCACTCTTGTGTGATACAGATGTACCTCTGCATTCTCAGAGCTCCATTCTTATCATATCTCTGCTCCATATTTCTTTGCTGTGGTCTGTTCCACTCAATTTCATCCATCCAATTTTTCTTGCTTCTCATGCACATCCCTTCAAGATGCATGCAAATCTGCTGTGGAGAGACTACATCAGAGAAATCAGAGTTGTTTGAGTTGTTTGGATTTTTTTTCTGTTTCCTTGATTTCACTTCACCATCAGGTGGAAGCAAACAGTCCGAAGTGTGAGACCCTCTACAGATACGCTTTCATGATAAATTTTCTATTCTAAAAAAATCTATTAAGAGGCTATATAAAATATAAAGCAGGAGATGTTAAAATTTGACCTTAAGTGTGATTAATTTTCTTGTGTATTTCAGTGAATAATCTGTTATCCTACTGATCTTAATTTCTATCCCAGATTTGAGATCTCTTTAAAATTCAGGTAAATAGTAGTTAGTTCAGTTCTAAAATATTTCACTATTTAATTCTGGAAAATAAAATACAGCTGCTACTCTGCCTTCTAACAGTAACTCTGCTCCGTCAAAGGATTTTTTTTTTTCTGTTCATTGGTGATTAAAGACCCCATACATACTCAAAAATACCACTCTCCATAGCTCCGTACCTTCCAATTAAAACACGGGATGTTTTGTTTATATCAGCTGAATTAAACTTTCGAATTACTATTTGTAATACTTAAAAACCGTCTAGCTTGGTGCCTGTAAAATGATGATTTTATTAGTGGCAGGAGTGTATATTTCTAGGTTTTATTCAGACAATGTGAAGCCTACTGCAGTACTGAGGGCACTCAGTAATTCTGTGAAGTAAATGTGCAGGTCCTGTGAATGTCCGAGTGACTGTATGAAGTGTCACCAACATATACCTTACCCTTTCCAATGTCCCTCACAGTTTGAACAGCAGGAACATAAGATTCTTACTTAGGTTGTTCCTGTGATCAGTGTGTTAGGCGTTAACTAACATCACATGGGAAGCAAGTCACATTTGCTTAACCTTTCAGGGAAGACAGGTAAACCTACTGCACAGGTTAAAAGTGCACTGTGAAAGGTGCTTTTCCTTAGTATTGTAACTTGAGGAAGGGTTGGTTAAATGCATCCAGCCAAGCAGAACTGTGTTTAGTGTTTTAAAGTCTGTGTGTGTATTTTCCATGTCTGAAAGAACATAGATTGTGTCCCATGAAATGAACCATGTAATGTTCAGTTGCTGCAAGGATCTTTAGGTGTTGTCAGCTAAGTCTAAACCCCTAGCACTGGCATCAAATGGTCAATGGGTTTTAAAGTGTACAGTAAGTAGTTAAAAATAGCTAATATACTTACTAATGTTTTACCTGTATGTGAACAGGCACTAAAAGAGTTTAAATCATATTTGCACCTATACTGTCTCACAGAAGGACAATATTGGGAACCTTAAGTCTTTTTCATCCCCAGTATTTTGATCTCTTCTAATTTTTGTCAGCCCCAAGTCTTATCTGTGGAGTCCCTTTCTTTAATCATAGCTTCTCTGCTTTTTCATCCCACATGTTCCTACTTCTCACAACTCTTTTCCTCAGTCTCTTTGTCTATCCATTGTTGTAATATCCATTCCAGCTTCTTAAACCCTCTAACATTTCTCCTGATTTCAAACTGTAATTCTCATTCCAGCTGGGTCTCAAGTTTCCTTCCTTGCTTTTTATGCAAGTCATAGCAAGCTCTACCAGTTCTGACTACTTTGTCTTTACGGACGCTTTTACCCACCACACCTCACTGATTAATGAATTTGACTCCCTTGATGTTTAGTTTCTTTGTACAGGCTCTTCCAGTTCTGGCTTCTTTATCTTCTCTCCAGTTACTTTTATCTGCCATAGCTCACTGATTTACAGCTTTTTCTTTCTTGACCTGCTGTCCCCATTCTCTCTGGAAATTCTTGTTTCTAGTTCCTTTTTCACTCTCACTTTCAAATTTCTACCCCAACTTCTGTTTCCTGGAATGTTTCCTCCACTTTCAATTCTGTCCCAGCGTAATCCAGTATGCAGGTGGGATTCATGCTTCATTTGTGTTTGAAAAAGGCTGCCTGAATCCAGAAAAGATAGCAGTATTACTAGGAGCAAAAGAGTCTCAGTTCTCTTTTAATGGTTATACCTGCCATAGTCCATCAGTGCCTGAAGCATTCAGGTTCAGCCAGGGCATAGTTAGTGCAGTTTAAAGCAGAGATTTGACAAGTCCCTATTTAGGTAAAGTAGTATTCATAGCACGCACATCTACAAATAAACTGTGCTCTTGTCATAAAAGAATATAATCGTATGTAGCACTGTGTACAGTACAATACTCTTCCTGTTTGAAGTTGGATAAAGCATGAGCTTTGTTTGTAGAACAATGTGATATGATATCAAATATTTTTACATAATTTTACTATAGTCCCTGATGTTTATTATTTTTTTTTCTGAAACATTCATTTCAGTAATTTGGTAGTACATCTCTTTACCCCCTTTGCTATAATATTTCTTTCTGACAAGAAACTGGAGCTGATTTTTCTTCCCCTTGTTTAAGAAAAAATCAGTCACTTACTTCAGTAGTAAAATTGATGAACTTTTTTTCTGCAGTGAACCTTGAAAATTTTGTTTCTAAATGATTTCAGTTTCTGTTTTAACTCAAATCACATTTATACCTAAAGTAAAAAAAAAAAAAAAAAAAAAAAAAATCAAAACTTATTTGCTGTGATTTATTGCTGTGCTTTTATTTATTATTTATTTATTTATTTAAAAAGCTTCATCTTCGTGAAGATTTGGAAGGAGTGATGAGCTGTATATTAAAAGATGCATTTTTAATTTTAAAAAATATGACAGAGATAATAATGCTAAAAATCTCTTAAGAAAAAGAAACCAAATAAAAATAGATAATCTATTTATATTTTTTTCCTATTGAATCCGGGGCAATAATCGGACTGCATTAGATTAACAGTCTAATTTTAAAGAGAAAAGTTCTATATATGCTATGTTTTCCTCCTGTTCTTATACACCAGGAAGAAGATGAGACTCCTTTTATTTCTAACAGTTTGCCAGCATGCCATAAATAGTGTCCATACCTACAGTGTTTCAAATCCCAGTGTTGTTTTACTGATGGCTGATGATCTTGGTATTGGAGACCTGGGATGTTATGGGAACAGAACCTTAAGGTATGATGATACGCCTGAGGAGAGTCATAGCTTTGTATTTAATTCTATGTATTTGTACATTAAAAGAAATGAAAAAAAAAAAAAAAAAGAAAAGCAGAGATTGTAATAGGTAATTTATAAGTTTCAAAAGTTAATAATCTTTCCACAGAATAGAATATTCAGCCTTTGTTCTCTATCTCTCTCTCTCTCTCTTAATAAAACAAAAAGACTTAGCTGATGCATTCACTTTGCTGAAAAGTTGCATCATAAACAGAATTTAGTGAGCAACTGTGGTGGTTTCACACTGATGGTTTGTTAAGCTCCACCACATTGCTTTCTTACTCCCACTCCACAAAAGGACAGGGGAAGAAAGTATGTAAAAAGGTTCATGAATTGAGATTAGGACAGGGAGATCACTCAACAATTACCACCATGGGCAAAAGAGACTCAGCATAAAAGAGATTAATATAATTTATTGCCTATCACTAGCAAACTAGAGCAGTGAGAAACTAAAAGCAAAACACCTACCCCTCATCCACCTTATTCTATGTACTCCTCCCAAGATGTGCAGTGGAAAAGGGAATAGGGGCTGTGGTCAGTCCCTGACACTTCATCTCCGCCGCTCCCTCACGGTCAGTCCCTGCCCCTGCTCACCGTGGGGTCCCTCCCACGGGATGCCGTCCTTCCCCAGCTGAGCCTGCGGGGGCTGCCCACAGGCAGCAGCTCTCCAAGCACTGCTCCCACACGGCTCCGTACCACGGGGTCCATCCCCCAGGAGCAAACTGCTCCAGCACGGGTCCCCCACGGGCAGCAGCTCCCCCCAGACCCCTGCTGCTGCGTGGGCTCCTCTCCACGGGCTGTAGCTCCAGCCTGGGGCCTGCTCCTGCGGGGGCTCTCCATGGGCCGCAGCCTCCTCCAGGCCACATCCACCTGCTCCACCGGGGGCTCCTCCACGGGCTGCAGCGTGGAGATCTGCTCCGTGTGGGACCCATGGGCTGCAGGGGGACAGCCTGCTCCACCAGGAGCCTCTCCACAGGCCACCAGGGGAACTGCTGCTGTCTGCCTGGAGCACCTCCTGCCCTCGGGCTGCACTGATCTTGGGGTCTTCAAGACTGTTCATCTCACATGTTCTCACTCCTTGCTCTCCCAACTGCTGCTGCACAGCAGGTTTTTTGTTTGTCTTTCACTTTCTTAAATCTGCTCTCCCAGAAGCCCACCCAGCATTGATCCGTGACTCAGCTCTGGCCAGCAGCAGGTCCTTTTTGGAGTCGACTGGAGCTGGCTCTGCTCTGACATGGGGCAGCTGCTGGGCTCTGCTCACAGAGGCCACCTCTGCAGCACCCCCCGCCCCCCCCCCCAAAAAAAAAAAAAAACTTGAATATGGAAACCCAATGTGAGTAGGTACAGAAAAGCAAATTAAATCAACTATTTTAAAAATTATTTGGCACAAATATGAATTAACCATGTTTTGAAGCACTCTTGTGATTTGAATGACCTTCTCACAATCTAATTGGAAATGAAGTGCTGATTTTTTTTTTCTTCATTTATCTTTGTGCTGTAGTCATTTAAATTCATTAAACCCAATGTTAATATACTTGATTAATTTAGCAGTGTTACCCAATATGATCCTTACTACAAACTTGGGTATGATGGTTGTTTAAAAAGCACAAGTTTTGTCTAGTTGCTGTATTTCAGTGGTGCAAAATGAAGCTTTTACCAAGTTTAAAAAAAGCATTCAGACTACAAGTACCATCCTGTCATGTGTTAAATACTCTTGTTTCTGTTGAAGTTTTTTGGAA
Organism: Heteronetta atricapilla; assembly: GCA_011075105.1. Classification (NCBI taxonomy): domain Eukaryota; kingdom Metazoa; phylum Chordata; class Aves; order Anseriformes; family Anatidae; genus Heteronetta; species Heteronetta atricapilla. The sequence goes on along the minus strand of CM021731.1, from coordinate 132,069,250 downwards.
GTGAAAACTTCACGTTAGGCAAACTAAACAAAAAGAACTCATGTTACATTTTCTAGTTTTAAACAAGGAAAAGAGTATATACAACACTGTTGTTTGAATCGCTCCATGCCCAAGGATCAAAACAGTTCAAATACTAAACTCTCTGATGTGATAGTTCAGAATTAAATCTTTGGAATATTAAGAAATTGCATCATACTGCTTGTTATCTATATGTGACGTTGCGGATAGCAAAACTTCTGTTCAAAAATTAATGTTTCTGATTGTATCCAAGCTTAAATGATGAAGGACTAGTGTTCCTTGAGATCATGGTCATAAGTCCTGTAGGTCAGGGACCTACCAGACAGAGCATGCTGCAGCTCCTGGCCACTGCATTTGTAGTTTTCTTCCTGTAGAATTAAGGGCATAGATTTGTTCCTGCAGCAGCCAGCTTTGATCTGCATGTTGAGCCAGGTCACAGAAAAGGCAGATATGGAAGACTGCCTTGCAGATATGGAAACTTGGATGTTCTTCTGGATCTAATATTACAGACTTAATCTGTAAACATCATTAATATAGAGTCTAGTACCAAGTCACAACCATTTGAATCTCTTTTAATATCAGATAACACCACATACCCAAAAACTTCACTGGAGAGAGGGAGAAATGCTACTAAATATGAAATAAGGAAGCACAACTTTTCTTCAGCCTCTCCCGCTCTTTTGCGGAAGCAGAAAGGCTATATAACAGAGTTAAAATCATGGTTCAAGGAATGAATTAAAATGGTTTGAAATACAACATGTCCATGTGTCACAGTATAGTACTGACCACAAAGAGCAGGTGAAAGAGGGGAAAAAGATTTTTGGCACAATGCCATGGTGTCTCAGTTTGGCATTGACACCCAGTGTAGGAATATTTGATACGATATTGCAAGACCACCATGGTTTTAATAATTTGAATACAATAGTCTTAATTTGATTTTCCTGGTAGTTTTTGCCTCAGATGCCTTGATCTCACCATGCCCATTTCCAAATAATCATATTTATGTATTCTCTCTCTTTTTTTTTTTTTTTTTTTTTTTTTTTTTTCTAGAACCCCTTATATTGACAGGCTAGCAAAGGAAGGAGTGACACTTACTCAGCATATAGCAGCATCCCCACTGTGTACTCCAAGCAGGGCAGCTTTCCTGACAGGGAGATACCCTATCAGATCAGGTAAAATTTGAATATTTTATTTATGTATATAATATTTTATTTGAGTAAACAATGTACATTTTTCCCTGCCATTTTTTTCCTGTCTTTACCAGGTTAGATACTCATTACAGTGTTTAATCAAGCTCAGCAAAGTTGGTCAACATTTGAAATCTTACATAATGGGAAATCATCTCACTTCTGAGGACTTCACACAACAATATAGCCTTTTATCGAGAAAAAGATTAAAAAAAAAAAATACTGAGGAAAATATTGGATTGTTGTTATTCAATGGAAGGAGCAGCCAATTCCATTGACTTCATCCACTGTCCAAAGACTGTGAGCTCTTTGCCTGCTCAGTTTTGTTTAGGATTCTCCTAGGGTGTTGGTAGCAGCTGAGTGTTGAACATCACAGAGATGAGTTTAATAAGACACAAGGGAATAAACCATTTTAAATTCTCCTGCTGCAATATTTCTGTTTGTGTGAAACCTTTTGATTTAGACTAATTGGTTATGGGTAGAAAAAAAAAAAAAAAAAAAGTTGGTTTCTTAAAATATTCCACAAACCCTTAAAACTGGGAATAAAGCAAAAAAATCTCCCTTCTAAGTATTTTTGTTCCATTTCTTCCGTATCTTCCCATATACATTGTTAAGTATCCTATGAATATGTGTAACTTCTATTACTTTTAAAACCAAAGTCCATTTGAGACGATATAGCACCAGTCTGTTTATTTTAGTGTGCTGGGACTGAGTCCCTCAGTGCTTAGCCGTGCAGCTTTAACATTCCCTCAACATCATTTTTAGCAAGGATCATTATACATTAATCAGATCACTTGTTCATTAGTGATAAAACATCCTGTCCTTGCTTCTGGGAATGAAGGCAAAGCAAGACTCTGGAGCCTACTTGATACGTTCATGTTCATTCAAATCAAGTAACAAGCTTCTGCAAAAGTGCCAGCTAATATAACTTGCTAAATTTTCCATTACATTCAGCTGCAAAGGAAAATTTTATATACCTTTTACAGCTATATTGCTATTAATATTTACTATAGGTAAAGCCACAGGTCACCTTCCATTATGATCCTTGTTATTACTTATGAAAAATTAGCATTTGAACTGATTTTTTTTCTTAACTGATCTGTTCTCAGCCATACTAATCATTTCCATGTATGTGGAAAATTTAACTTCGTCTTAAATTATGAAATTGCTAAATACAGACTGTTTTCAAACACCAGTATAGAACTAGTATAGAATTATTGTAGAAGGTACTAGAATCACAGTATGGAAAAAGAAGATAGAAATGTAAAACTCAGTGTAACTTAAAGGAATTATATTGATTTCAGTTATGAAAGATCAAAGTACATCTTGAAATGAAGTATAGATATGTATAGCTTACTAAAGCTGCCTAAACTGTTGATCAATAAAACTGACTTTGCTGGCTGGGATGAAAAACTGTAGTCAGCATTTGAAAGGTAGGTTGAGATCTCTTTAATAAACTAGTCTAACAAGTCTTTTTTTCTTCTAACCACAATGGATACCTGAGGGAAGATCTGGTTGTCTACATCAATCATGTAACTTTGGCACTGTAATCATCCAAGTTGCATAATTCAGATTTCCTGAAGATACATCTGCACAGATTTGCATAGATACCTTGTGTTCTGTCTGTCTGTACTCTGAGCCAACTCTCATCTGGAATCCTAGTGATCTAATTTTCATGAACCTGAGCTCTCAAGTTTCTCATCCTGAGAATAGCCTATAAGCTCAGGTTTGTGTTTCTCACAGTGTATAGAAATGACTATGCTTTTATTTAGATGTTGTCTAGCTGATGCCTGATGCCACTTTAACACACTCAGGACTGTATTGACTAATCATGTGTGTTCATGCGCTGTTTCGTGAAGCACTGGTCCTTTCCCATCAAAGCTGAGTGTCCTAGCTGAGTCCAGAGTCAGACTCTCTTCCTCTTTTCTGACCTCATGATATTTGTGTGCCTAGTTGTAAAACTGCCCTCCTTTAACTGACTTCTGTCAAATAAACTTAAGATCACATAGAAAAACACATATGAGGAAAGTGGGAATTTTGGGAGTAAAATTTGGGAGTACTCTCACTTAGCCCTCAGCTCCAATTCTTTCTTGTGTACAAGAAAAATAAGTTACGCAAGCTCAACTTCTTCCAGTTATTTTATACTTCAGAATGCCTACAGAAAGGCTTGCAGCTCTTTATGTGATGGCTGCCCCCACAGTTAGACCCAGAGTATTTTCTTTTTCTCCACTTCTCAATTTCTGGTGAAAATACAGGAAAGACTTTACTCACTAAATGGATGATAGTATCTCCCACTTGCATTTCACAATGACTGCTAGTAATATGTCATTTAAGTGATACGACTTAAAGCAAAAATGTGCATGCAGAAAGAATGAATGAAAACTGTTTCACTCTATCATCTAAGTCTCATTAATTTTCATTATATTTAGGAATGGCTGCCTTCTCACGAGTTGGTGTCTTCTTATTTTCTGCTTCTTCTGGGGGACTTCCTTCTGAAGAAATAACATTTTCAAAACTCCTGAAGCAAAGAGGTTATGCAACAGCTCTAATAGGTAAGATTGCATAACTACACAGCATTTTTTTTATTCATTTGAATCAAAAGAGCATTATTTTTCTGTGTAGACTATTAAAGGTCTGCATTATTTTTTTAAGAAGTTTACATTTCTAACACAAAATTGAGCACATTGCCATGTCTATTCAAAACTCTAATCATTTTTTCTTGTATTTTTTGCTAATTTTGCCATTGGCTTATTCCACATTGCTTACATTTAAGCAGATTTTTGTGAAATGCAGTTAATATTACATAATGATCGTATCTTTACTGGAATTGCCAGGAAATAGTTGGTTAGAGAACATCATGCAGGAATGTTACTACATTCATATAGATGAACGCACCCAGTGTTATTTTTGAAAGCATCAAAAACTTGTAATTTGGGGGGTAATTTTTGTTTAAAAATCTGACTGTTTAGCAAGGCTAGCCATTCATGCCAGTATTTTAAAAATATCAATATTATATAGATAATTCAGTGTTGATGTTCCTAACTAAAAGATCCTACTTAGCTATACCCTAGTCTTTTAAGGTATAAAACACCTTCATGTCGTGACAGATTTAAAAAAGAAAAACAGAATATCTTAACAGAAATATAATTAGTATATGTATATTTGAACCACTGTAGAAAATATATATTTTTTATATATTTTGTCATGTTCATGATGGAGTTATCTCCTATTGATCCATATTCAATTAAAGAAGACTGAAAAAAAAAAAAAAACATTTTAAGAGTTGTAACAAGCACTGTAATGCAACTCATTTGGGGGTGCTGACCTAGTTAATGTTCTTTTTTTAACTACTGTCACTGCAATATGACAGCTTGCCACTTAGACCTCCAGAAGTTATCTCCATGATGTTTAACGAACAGTTCTTCCAAGTGGCCTGAATAATAGCTATGAAACCATCAGACATAATATTACCATACCCTTAGAGTATAATGAACACTTCCAAAAAATCAAGAAGAGTATTAAAATTAAGGATAAGCATATGTAAATTACAAAAAGAAAAGATATGTAGATTTGAAGACTAGATAGGCAGACTCTGATTCCCAACCAGCCCATTTTCTGTCTCTGCTGGCATTCTTATCACATCGTTTTATTCTAGGTCAGGGAGTCTTTGTTCAGTCTAACTCAGCAATTCCCAAACAATTAATTGTCAAGTTCTGCTCTAGTGATGGATTGGCATAAGGATAATTTGAAGCCTTTCTGTTCCTCAGACCTGTGCCATCCCTTATTATTTTTTTTTCACCAAGTTTCTATCCTCTTTACTCTTTACTAAGGATGTTTTTTTTGTTTGTTTGTTTGTTTGTTTGTTTTCCACTCTAAAGGCATTTTCCTTTCTATTTTTAATTTTTTTTCCCTTCTCTGAATATGTTTCCTCTTGCTTGATACATCCCTTTATATATTTTAGCTATAAATCTATTTTATGTTTACACTTTTTTACCTCATTGCTTTTCCCCTGTGACACACAAAAGGTGACATCCAATAGATCTGGCAGGAGCAGACAAATTCAGAAGATCTGCAACAAAACCAAGTTTTCTCAAAAAGTGCAGATACGTTGAATTTCTGCTATCTCACCTGTTAAGGATCCTGTATAGTAACAAGAAATTATTACATTCTGATGGAAACAGCTACTTATAATCCAGAAATTGTACTGCAAGTAGATGCGTATTGTTTTAACTAGAGCTATAAATACATTGATATTGTTTTATCTACAGCTATACATAATTACAATTGCTATTCAATGTGTTTTCTAGCATCCAAATAAATTTTAAATCCACCTATATAGTTTATCTTCAAAGTTAAAATACTAAGTAATCAATTGGGTTTTGTACCTTTCCTCCAGAATGAGATGTTGTAATATTTGGACACACTCTCACAGCAGTGAGAAATACAAGACTGTCTGAATCTATTCAGTAGAATTAATGGAGCTGTTTTGTTTTTAACAGAACAGCTTAAAATCTTAAAATAAGAATGTTTACATGTGTAATTTATATTATCATAACTGCTATGTATTTAATTTAAATATATTTATTTGAGCAGATAAAATATTTTTGTTTGCATCTTGGTCTGCATCTTGTATCTTATCATTTATCTGAAGAGCACAAAATTGTACAAAAAGAAAGATTATCAGCATATACAATTCAATCTTCACATTGCTCTTTTCAACTGTCTGAGAGAAAAGTAGAGGGATAACATGGATTATTGCATCCTGCCCAGCATTCTGGATTCTGAATAACTGAGTTCCAGATAAGGTTTCTTAGCTGAAAAGGACTTTCTTCTCATCTATTTGTCCTTCATTGCATTACCTGTGCTCTGCAGATATGTTAATAGTGACAGAAGGTGAGTGAAAAAAAGCATAGGTCTCAAACAAGTAAGGTACTCATAATGTGCAATTAACAGCATAAATTTCTCTCAGAAGCTTGGTCAAATATGTTGAAATTTGTCTAATGCTTGTCTGAAACATCCAAACTATGCAGCTTGACTTTAGGAGAGGTGTGAGAGAATTGTAACAAGGATGGCAAAGATGATGAAAAATGAAGTCAAAGAAGCAAAATAAATTTATTGTGGACCCAATCATCACTTGCTTTTTCAGAGTAGCGTGGGACCTATCAAAACACTCTACCTCATCAGCCTTTTAAAAATGGCAATTGTGTCCTTCAGTCACAATTGCTAGTATAATTTGAACACGTGCTTCCATTCCAGGCCCAGCTAGCCTGCTCTCTTGTTTGTTTATCTTAAGTTGCTTCTGAGAAAATACTTTCTGAAGCATAAGTTCATCTTGATATTGAAGAATTTGTTGTGCTTGCTAAAAACCTTTTGGTAAAAATAGGTCCTATATTGTCCCCCATCCTTAATGTGTTGTTGCAAGATTCTTCTGTCCTGGCTTGCAATGTCTAATTTTATTCAGTTTAAACAAGTTTATTTGTATCATAATAAATGACCTTGAAAATGTATTTTATTTGTTTAGGTTTCTATCTCTTTTTTTTTCCCCTACTTACAGGTGCTTTGAATTTGACAAATAAAGGCAGGAAATTAAAAATTAAAATCTTTAAGACTTTCTGTACATTCATGGTTGCAAGCCACTGTATTTATTTCATTCATCCAACCTTGTGAGAATAGTTTGATTCTGAACTCTCTAGACATATCTGGCTTTACAATTATTTCATAAAGACAGTTAGGTAAATTTCTGATGATGAGTGAACTTAAGCAAATGTCATTCCCATGTCATACCTTAGTTTTGCCATTTGTAAAAGAGAAATAATGAGACTGAGCCCACATGCTGTATACTGATTAAAAAAAATAATCAGAACTAACCCTCATCTTCACCCTCTTTGATACTTCTAACCCTTCATTTCTCACTGTCAAAGGTAGAAGTGCTGTTCTTTAGGCCCAGGAGATGCCCAGAACTGCCTGCATCAAAACTCTTTTCTTATAAATGCATAAGAGCTTTTGCTGTTATGGTTAGGGAAAGGGGAGATTTCTGTATGTGCTTTATTTCTTTCACATATTTTCTACCAAGCATATCTAGAAGTAGGGTTGAGGGCTTACTGGGTTTGGGTTTTCAGTTTCTCCAATATCACATACCCTGACTTAACACTGCACATATTTAGCTATTTAAATTAGAAAGAATAGATAAAATTTGGCCCAGCAATATAAAATACCTATTTTATCAAAGCTGACACTGAAAGTTTTGTCAAATATTCAACACATTTCGTTGCTGATACCAACAAGCATTGCTATAACTATAAAGTATAGTTAGAAGCATAATTGAATTTGATTTTTTCTCTGTTTTGCATTAGAATTTAAATAACAGCTACCAAACAGTTAGGTCCATTGTGCTAATCAATGCATAAGCATATGGTAAGGGGTTGTACTTGAGTCACAGAATGAAATATCTAAATACTTATTTTAATCAGTATGAACACAGATTATGCCAGTATAATGAGAATCAAACTCACTATTTCCTTGTGTCAGTGTCCAGCATTATTGCAGAATTAAAATAATTTCCTAATGAGACAAACTGCTGTGAGAGGCAGTATTTGCTGGCAATTTACTCATTACCATTTTTTTCATATATGAAAGTGTGCATATATATATATATATATACTTATATATATATATATGGTGAGGGAGAATTTCAGAGGCTTTTCAAGCATTTAAATAGTAAATTTCTTTGTAATTTCCTTATTCTTGTTTTATTTCTTGTTACGTTCTTTTTTTTTTTTTTTAAGTGAAAGACTTGCCAGATAAATTTCAGAAAAAAAAAAAAAAATTCATAGCTCCACACTGGCTCTTCCTCAGAAAGCAGCAGCCACTACAAAACAGTATTTTCTTATGACTACTTAACTACACATGCACAAAGGCTTCATTTTCAAAGCTGTGTTAGAGCTCTGTTGCTCTTCAGTGACCTGCTAGCCCACTCAGAATTTAATGGTCTCCATCAGGAGCTATGCCAAACTACTTCTAACTAAAAAGATCGGACATGAAACAAAGTCTTTGATGAAGGTACTAAGAAAGGTTATATAGAAAATAGGGATCCACAACACAATAAATGCTGGGGCTGGGGAGGTGAGGGTATCAGTCAGATAGTGACAGTTCCATATTTGGAGTAGTGCACATTGTAAGTTTGATGATTTAACTACAGAAATGCTCCCTGTCCTCCTCTCTTTATAGGAAAATGGCATCTTGGGATGAACTGTGAAAGCAGTAATGACTTCTGTCACCACCCCCTCAGTCATGGATTTGATTACTTTTATGGGCTCACCGTGACCAATCTTAGAGACTGCAAACCTGGCCAAGGCAGCGTATTTTTAAAAGGGGTTCAGAAATACCTTGTCATCCCAGTCCAAATCCTTGGAGTCACCCTGGTCTCTTTGGCAGTAGTGCATTATGTTGGCCTCCTCAAAGTACCTTTCCAAGCACTGGGCTACTGCCTGTTAATAACAGCTATTTCACTTGCGATTTTGATTTTTTTCTTTTACCATTTTCGACACCTGAACTGCTTCTTAATGAGGGACCATCAGATTATCCAGCAGCCATTATCCTATGAGAATCTTACTCAGAGATTGACAACAGAAGCTGTGGAGTTTATAGGAAGGTAGGTTTCTAACAGTGTTACGAGTTAATGCTGGCATTTCACAATGACAGCACTTCCTACAAAATACAAAATGTGAACTAGTGGGCAAGAGGAATATGCCATGATATAGTATCACTTTTTTTTTTCTTTGAACGATGACTGAAGTTAATCTTTTTTAGTGAAAGTGACTGTTTCCCAATGGATATTATGTATGCATGGGGTAAGAACATCACTCCCTGCTTTTTCTCCATCTCTGTAGTTTTATTGTAAGGTATGCCATTTTCTCTATAAAAACTAAAAACTATTAATGTTTATGCATTTCAGTTTTTTTTTTTTTTAAAAAAAAAAACTATTAAATTTAAAACATTTTTTAGGGGGTTAATTCTTTGGAATTTCATCTAAACAAGAATATGAATAGTATTTTGCAGTGTGACTTCATTATATGAAAGCGCAATGCAGGGTTGTAATTTATGAATGAGAAACTGCTCTTCATCCTTGATTTAGTGCATGCACTAAATGATGAAAACTACATACCTAGTAGTAACTGTGAATACATTCACATGGTATTATTGCTGAATTAAAATTTATACCAATTAATCAGGGGCTATTTTTTCTAGATTTAATGACTTCATGCAGTAGTCATCAAGACTGTTAGCAAGAAAACATGCTTACCTGAAATCTTGATCTCTTACTGCAATTTTTCTTTAATTTCTTTCATTATAAATATTTGATTTGGCCATCTCTACTCATGATACCAAAATAAAATGTTTTTTAAATCACATTTCTTTAAGTCTTCCCAACAATCAACATTATCATGAGTATTTATAACTAAACTAAAGCATCATTATTTCCTCTTGTCAATGGTGATAAAAATACCTTCTCATCTACACTCTAACTAACTTAACAGTTAAATACTTTGTTCACTACAAAAGCAAACAAGCACATGCACACACCCTTTCGGAATTTTTTGAGAGATTTGTTATTTGCTTAGTGACCAAGCATTTGATGATTTAAAACATCTTTTGAGCACATTAACTATATGTTGGCAAATTCTTCCTTTGTTTATTAGTGTATAATGTTTCTATAGTGATTCATAATGTTTTGGACATCTCTGAATTGTTCAATGATTTCAGTGTAACTTCAATAAAATGATAGCCTCAAAACAGGTGAGTTCAAGATTGGGAATGAATACTAGAATACTATTACGCTGGTAATAACTCTAATAAAAGTAATAACTCTAATTAAAGTATCTCTATTCATTTTATTAATTTTCATAATGCATACAGTGTTATTGTGTAACTTCGTGTTTAGAGCTGGCAAAACAACATATGATCTGAGTCAGCACAACTCTGTTGACTCAGCTGGAGGTTGAGGTTTTACATTATCTGGATACTTGGCCCCAGTTCTCAGAGTACTTTCCAGACAACGGTTATGTAAAATTGAAGTGAAGGTTAATAGCATATATTGGCAATTTACAATAAACTTCATTACAGGAAAGTTATATTGAGAATTATAACCCAGACAATTTAGAGTCCATGTTAAATTAAAAAGTATACAAACATATTAAGGTATTGAGTAGCAATTTGGGCATCCAAGCAATCTTAACTGTGCCCTGTAGTGACTTCACATGCAAAGTATATGGCCATAAAACTTGCTCCTGGGGAAAAGTGTAATTAGATTAATATACAGTGAACTGATCTGCCCCATGTAATAATGTGAGCAACAAAATCAATATTTGCTTTGACACGCTGGTTCTGACAGTTTATACCTGTCAACTCTAGTGCATCAGCAGACCATTGCTTTTGTGTTTAATCTTCTGACTTTGGCTGTTTGTATGGGAATGTCAATCAAGAAGTAACCAGGTTGTAACAGCAGAGAGACAGCAGACAGACAGAAAAGCAAAGGACCACCATGTTTTTGGAAGCTATGGTTGCTCCACATTATTCTTGCAGTTCTACTTCTTTCTGTGAGCAAACCTCTTTTAGCCACTCAATCAGCTCAGCACTTGATTTGTCATACAGGCTTCTTTTGTTTCAGTAATATAAGTAGCAATTTCAATCCTGTGCAGCAGTCCTATGTGCACAAGACTACTATTGTTTAAAGAATCGTGAATTTGAAGAATTGAGTCATCCACTTTTTCTGGTTCTTAATACATTCTATCATCCAACTAAAACTCATCAACTATTATGCATGTTTTAAATGGTTAAATTATCTTTATAATGAATATGTGATGAAGTTCCCATTGTCAGCAGCACTTGTACTTCCTCTGTAGCCTTCCTATAATTTATACATATATGTACTTATGTGTATAACAAATACAGCATACAGGTTAAAACAAATATTTTAGCCATGTAAGTTTATTATAGCTATTACCTAATTAACCTTTGCAAGTTCTTCAGAGCTCAGGCAGTGGATTTTCTGACATTGTTCTCCTTGCTCTATTGTTCTATTTCTGTCATACTGCTGGCTATATGACTTCTTAACATACATATAATCATTACTTTTGATATTTTTCAGTCCTTCTTAGAATTTCTTTACAGCATATGCACTGTTATACTTTTCCTTGGTCTGTTTTTTGGAAAGCTGATATTGTATTTGCTCTTCCTTAGTCTAGTATAGGTGTATTACTATTTTCTTTTGCTCCTAGGTAGACCAAAAGATAGCAAATGCAATATTTAATGCTCAAAAACGATAATGCAGAAGAACATATGCAATTACATGTGCTGGATCTGGAGAAAACAAATATAAATTTAGTTGCTCACCCTAGTTGTAAATGGGCAAGTCAGCTCACTGTATTTTAACTCTAATGACTTTTTCTCATGAGCAATTGTGTGTATATATTTTAAACCTATCTGAATACTTTCGAGACATTGCAGTATATCTGAAAGTCAAATGGATGCTAATTATTTAATTTTAAGTTCGATGTGGTTGTCACTCATGTCTCTTCAACATGTCCTTTAATAGATGACCCGTTGCACCAACAATCCAAATCAGAAAATGCCAGAGACCTGTTTTTAACATCTTAGATATTAGCAAGAAAAAATACCGCATTATGTTACAGAAACTCTCTCTAACAAATTCAGATAGCTGATCACAATTAATGTTTTGTTTTTTAAAATCCTAATGAAGAATAAGTTCTGGAAAAAGCATTTACATTAGAAGTTTATAATTGAAAACTATGGTGAAGATGTTATTGAGCAATTTTCATGCAGATTCACTTTTTTCCTATCATAGATTACACAGCCATAATATTCAAATTTTGTGATGGCAGTTAATATATTTTTTTTTAATTTACTTTTTAGCTATTCTATTTCAGTGCTTGAAACACTGTTACAAAACATATGTAGATTTATTTTCATCTACTCTAGCAGACTGTCTTTTAGAGTTTTTCTATGCATCACTAGGTGTTAAGATTAGGCAGTTGGCAGGTTGTACTGAAGTTAGAGTTCTGAAATGAACCAAATTACAACCAAAAGTACAGTGTTTGCCTTGTTCGGGAAAAGCCAAGCAGTCTGCTTTCACAGTCACCTGCTGTGAATCATAGTACCTTCACTGGTACACTGGTATAAGGTCTGTAGTAGTATAATGGATTAAAAATGTGTATACTTTGTGATGAAATTTGAGGATGATTTCACATCTAGCAAAAAAAAAAAAAAAGTTCAGAAAGATAGTACTTGTCCATCATGTTAAAAGTTAATGTAGAATTTACTGTGAACAATTAGAATGGAGCACTGTCATGCCATGTTCCCACCTAGTTTCCAGTACTGAGTCATACTGGAAAAATCCCTTTGATTTGACAACCACAGGCCAGCAATCCTGACCTGCTCCTGCTGCTCTGCTGCAGTGGTCTTGGATGGATATCAGTACTCAGGAAATCAAACAGAAGGAATTGTCAAAGGAGTTTTTCCTTTACCCAAGACATTTTCAGTGGAGCAAATACTTAGAGAAAAACAGCAGGAAAAAGTTAAGGACTTATATGTGAAGGGCGACTTCTGATTAGATGCAATTTTTTCTTTCATCCACTTTAAAGCTGTTTTTTTACAGCTCAAGCCTGAACTATATCTTTGAGTCATGTAAAATCTCCTCATCCTAAATAAGAAGAATCTAGTACTATATACAATGCAGAGGAGTCAAGATCAGTTAAGTATACATTAAAGAATGTCATATATCAGATGCATGTAATCTTTCTGGCTACTCAGTAAATTGAAAAGACTGTGTGATTTGTGTTAGGATAAAAATTGCTTGGTAGGTTTGGGTAAGTGAGCCTGAGATCTTTTGAAACTGAAGTTCCCCGTGTTTGAAGTGTGTAAAAGATAGTGGCAATACATTTCTGAAAGAGCTGTTTACTGAAGTGTTTCGGGAGAGAGAAGCTGTTAATGTCAAATTTCTCTCCTACCTGCTAGCAGATATTGTCATTCCATTTTCAAGGTCACAGTAAAAGTAGTCTGTTATAATTCTCCTCAAGCGGTTTTGGCAGGAGATAAATAGCTGCCTGTGATCTTTTATAGGATATTAATACGTGAGTCTTCTCCACCTGACAGCAAGCTGTCAATCAAAACCTGTCAATTTGAGTTGCAAAGAAGAGAATGATTTAGTGCTTTTCTATATCAATCGTTGATTAGATGCCTCTTCATGAAAGTTTGATCTTTGTATGAGTTCCATAATAATAATAATAATAATAATAATAATAATAATAATAATAGAATTATTATGTCTTGAAAATAGCATTTGATACTCACCTTTAGCAATCTGATATGAAGTATGCATTATCTCTGTGACATTAGAACAAGACAGTTTTCATGAAAAGTGAATTGCACATGTACTATTATGAGTACAAAGTATATTTTTATGGTATTTTACCCTAGGATTATGTATTACTCTCAATTCAGTGAACTGTGGTTAAGAAAAAAGCTGAAGATAATCTATCTCATGCAGGAACAAATGCATGGCTGTAAAAAAATAAATCAGCTGCCTTGCAGAAATGTTCTTTAGTAAAAGGTCAGTGTTATATTTATATATACATTAAATCATACATTTATAAGTATACATCTTTTTGATTTGAAATGCTGACATTTTTGGTCTTTTTAATTGACTCAGAAGTCTCCTGTATTATTTGTTGCTACAGTGGTGAAAGATTTCCACGTATACCAAGTAGCAACAAATACAATCTCATGTTAAATGTATCTTTTATTGAAAATATTTTCTTTATTTTTATGCTTTATAATTATTCATGTTTACCAATATTAATATAATACAGGATATATGGACAAATACATGAGGGGAGTTCAAATATTCTTGGGGGGGGGGCCCCCACCCCCATTTTTCACATGAAAAATACTCTATTCTGTGATTGCTTGGTCTTTTTTTCTTTTTGAAAAGTAGAAACTTTTTTTTTCTTAAAAAAAAAAAGTCAGAAATATAGCTATCAAGTGAGTAATTGGGATAAAATTTTCCTGTTTTGTGTTTATTCAGTGCTGCTTGTGCCAGTAAAGAAAAGAAAGTTTTAGCCATGCAACTTGCATAAAAATAGATCCAACCAATGAGAGGAAAAATGGATCATAAATGGATATTTAGGATATATATAGTAGGATATATAGTAGGATATATATATAGTAGGATATATATATATAGTAGGATATATAGTAGGATATATATATAGTAGGATATTAATCCTACTTAATTTTTCTTGAGAGTCAAGTATTGATGTCATGTCAATCTCTTTTATTAGAAGACTTTGTTTTCAGGTTCTTGATGGCTAGAAGTTTGATTTATTTATTTTTTCACTTTAAAGAAACAGTTTGCTCATGCATATCTGTATTGTTCTTCCGTCCCTTTAAAAGATGTATGAATCAACTGCATGAGGAAATATATAGTTTCTCTTTGATGTTGACATGACTAACATGTATTATCCACCTCAAAGGTGGCAAGGGAAAATATGGTCAATAAAACCAAAAATACTCCGTAATTAGCTGTGTGCCTCAAGTTGAGATCCGGAAAAGTTTTCTGGATAGTGCTCTTGTCATTGAACTGAAATTTACAGTATGTGTAATGTACTACAAATGCCGTTAGAGCATATAGCAGTAAATTTGGCTAGTACTGAACACTTTTAAGTAAAGTTCTATAAATAATGCATAAGGAAATGTTCTTATTTGAGCTTTGCTTTCACAGCCTGCTGGAACCGATCATAAATATCATGTTGACAGATCACATGTACAGCAAAATTTACAGAAAATCTGTGAGAAGAAAATATTTCTTTATATTAGTGTGCATTTTAAGACTATTTATGCCTTGATAAAGCATACACAAATGCAACATATTTGTAGTGTTACGTGCTGATTGTATGCATGCAAACACCACAGTAAATGACAGAAGAAGATTTTGTCATAAATCTTAGTGAGAGGACTAAGAGAGAAAAGGAGAAAAAGTGCTAGTATACACAGTCAGTAATACTATGGTGTGCTTAGCCCTGGTCCTCATAATAGTCTAATTAGTTGATCACCTTCCTTATGACCTTGTGAGGAAAGTAATTATATTTCATGCATATACCTATAGGTATATGTTTTTGAATAGCAATTTTATTAGGGCTTTTAAATATGTACTTGTAAAATGAATAGAGATGCTTGTAGCCAGAACCTGCTAGGTTCCGGGTTTTTAAATGAGTCCAACATATATAGCAAACTAATTGATTAAATTTTACTGTTTATTTTTGCTTTCATTGTGCACTTGACAGTGTGCACACACACTGTGTGTGTGTCTGTATGTGTGTGCATGTGTGTGATCAAGATTACCCTACGATCAGTAAGTTTATCCTATGTTGTATTCTTTTTCCTCTTTTTGAACTCTAGAGCTGAAATGTTTCTGCTTAGAACTTTTTATTATAAAATACACTAAAAATATTTTTGTTATTTGCTTTTGTCGTTGTTTTGTTTTTCTCCAGGAACACTGACGCACCATTTCTTCTTGTCCTGTCTTATCTTCATGTCCATACAGCTCTATATGCTTCAAACATGTTTAGAGGAAAAAGTAAGCATGGTTTATATGGAGATGCAGTGGAGGAAATGGACTGGAGTGTAGGTATGTTGCATGTGCTTCTAACATTAATGAAAATAATTCATTCATGTCCACCAAACACAGACTTTTGCAATTTGGATGTCTGTAATATATGTGACATACTTGCACCTTATACTTGGGGGAAAGAAACAGTCATTTAAGAAGCACAATAATCTGACCTCTTGTGGTATCTACTATGTGATCAAAATTGTCCTAAAAATGCCTACTCTTTTCTTTGACTATAAAGGTAGCCCATATGGACTAAGGTGTACATATATAAACCTTAACTGTGGACATTTAAAGTAGAGTTGAGTCCAACTCATGAGCTTATGGAGGCCTGCTGGCCTCTGCAGGTATGATACTAAATATCCTAAATATTCTCATATTAAATGATGCAATATTCACTATTAAGAATTGACTATTTAACTATTTAACTTCTATATTTAACTATTAACAAAGCTCGTTATTTTTGGCAAGTTCTCTCAATCTGTGAAATCACTCAGGTGAGGTTCACTTATCTTCATGGAGAACAGTAAAAATAATGTTCTCTCTGAGGCTTGAGAGCAGTCAATCGTTACATTTTTCAGCAGGTGTCCCTTATCTTTAGACATAGCAAAATGACTCTGATTCCAGTTGTGAAAACAACTAACACTTCATATTTGAAAATAATTGTTTTGGAAAAGAGCAGTACTAGGAGCCAAAGAGCAGCTTACAATCCCCCTTCCCACATAGCCCAAGTTCATTCTGTTCTTAGTACAACCCAGTGCATAGTGGCTATCTTCAGAAATTCAGCATTGACACATACATATTTTTAAACTATGCAAGCATGTATGGTAAAACCTTATGTATATATCTTTGCATGAAGAGTTCCAGCTGCAGAACTAGAGTTCTTGTTTACAGGGGACAGAAGACAGCACAGTACATTTAATGATTTTTAATGTATTTAGTGCAGTGTTTGGAAAAATGAATAATTGTGGAAAAGCCTTATGAAAAACTGTGACACACATAAAACGAAGGACTTTCAGTGTGGGGGACTGAGTAGAAAAAAAATATTTTGTATGTCTGATTTTATAGAGAGAAAGTAGATTTGATTCAAGTTGTGTTACACACTGAATCTTTATCACTTTTGTCAGTGGCCACCAGCATTTAGTAAGTCCAGTGCTTGCACTGGATAAATGTATGCATATGTCTTGACATTTCTGTTTGCACTTACACTGTGGTAAACTACCGAGCATTAGCTGTTTTCATTGTCTAGGTTTGATTTTTCTATTTCTTTTTCAAGGTAGTAAGATGGTTCCAGGTTAATTGATTGTTTACTGCTGTCACTGGGTTTTGCTGCCTCCAGAGTAGCTCTGGTGTTTAAACAATTTGGAAACCAAGGCAGCCACCATGCCACTCTTTAAGACTATCTAATGATGCAGAGGTAGTAACAGATTGCAAGTCACTTCTCTGTTCCCAGAATGACCACAGGCTTTTAGATGTGTCAGACAAACTGTCAAACAGCAGGACACCAACATATTAAAAAACCTTGGGATAAATCGGATAGTAGTAATAGCGCAAGAATTTTGAACATGCTCAATAGAAGAGAAACATAAGTTTATTTATGTGTTGCCCTTTATAATACATTACAGGAGCATCAGGGCCAGTGGATCTAGTTTAATCAGGAAACAGATCCTCAGCTGTCATAAACTAGTGTACAAATATCATATTTTGTCTCAGCTTAGGGTCTCGCTACTTGGTGTGGCTTATGTCTTGTAAGACTCCTCTGTTGACAGATTGCATATTGGCTCCAGGAGGGAGAAAATGTGTTTGGTTCCTCTGTTACTTTCTCCTCCATTATTAAAATGATGCAAGACAGTTATGTCTGACATTTCCAAAGCAGACTGAAGGAATAATATAGTCTTTTTTTTTTTTTTTTTTTTTTTTTCATTTGAAGGGAGCACTTATTTCCATTAACCTCCACTAAAAATTCCAGTCTTAATGAATCAACTGTGTCAGACAAAGTAGATTTATTCACTGTACTACTGATGCCAGTAACCAGTGTATTCTTGGAGGGCCTCTTAAGAAGTTACTAGGAAAGTCAAACAAAATTGCCTGGAAAAGCTGAAGAAGTGAAAACTATAAGCTTTCTACAAAGGAAGATTTTATCATTTGTTGAACAGAAATGAGTATTTATGTATAAAGAAATGTTATTTGCAAAAGGAACAGGAAAAAAAATAGCTATAACAATATGCTACAAAATTCTTGCATTAAAGACAACACAATCATAATAAGAAAATGAATGTATGGAAAACGGCACTATTGTATAATGTCAAAAATATTTACACTTCCCAGGAAAAAAATATTAAAAAAACACTAACCTCAATTCAATTCTAAAAAAATCTTCCAATGTATGATCTGTTGAGTGGCAAATATCAATCCTTTGAGGATGACTAAAAAAAAAAGAGAGAAAAAAGAGAGAGAACAACAGAGCAAAAGTTTTGATTGTCAGATACCAATGAAGAAAAAGATAGATCAAATTGGACCATGAAATTAAAAGACACCATTAAATAGTGTCCCTGATTTGAGAGATAACTAGTATCCAAAAGAAGGCTTTAACTGCCATTTAGAAGAGGAAAAGCAACATCTTTTCTAAAAGTAAGATAGAGTAGTCCCCTTGGACTGAGAATCCTAAATAAAAGACAATTCTCCCTTTTTATTTGTTTATTTAAAAATAAATTATCTAATTGGACACTAATTCAATTAATCTCCATGCTAGAAGGAAAAAAAAAAATAAAAAATGAATAAAATACTCCACTGAATGTTTCATGTTTTTGACTAGTTAAACCAGTATCGAAGGGTATAATTACAGTCCACGTCAAAAATACTAAATATAAAAGTACCTGAATAAGCTTTGAGACCACATATTCCTACTGCTTTTGCATACTGATATGTGTTTAACAGAATGAAATGTTTAAAGCATTCACAGTTATAATGTCACTGCGTGTGACATGCCTAGAGAGTTATTTTCTGGCTAATAACATTAATTTTGTTTCAGTGTAGGCTAAGCACCTTATTAATGCTGTTAATTATAATTCATATGGGAGCAGATGAAATAATCTTGCAGTCTAAAATGGAAAAAGAAATGATGAATGAATGAAGTGAATATTATCCTTTTCTTCCTTCCTCCCTTCCTTCATTCCTTCATTCCTGATTAAGTATAGGAAGAGCAATGGATATTTTCAGAAATTATTTTTGCTGTAAATTGCATTACACTAACTTAATCCAAAACAGATCACTGCAAAGAGTTTTGGAGCCCCCTGTAGACTTGCATGCAATCTGTTTGAAGACACATTAATTCAACGCCATTTCTGGAAAAATTTGTTTATTATTTTGTTAAAGGTAGTAGGACTACTAACCAGTTCTTAACCCTTTGTGGAACAATCACAGCTGAATGGTTCAAGTGTAAAAACATCCCAGAAGTTGTAGTAGTTGTAGTCTGGCTAACACTGGGTATCTTTATTATGAGAATGCCCTGCAAGCTGAAAAAACTTAACAGCCTCTCTGCCATGGTCTTTTGTTGTGTATTAGGATCAAGTTAGGTCAAAAAAATGTTACCATCTGATGTTAATTAATTTGAAGAAAAAGAGTAGGAATAAATCCCAATGTATTTTACTCTTCTTTTAAACTTGTCTTTGAGATATCTTAAAAGGTTTGGTAGAATTCTGTAGCTCCCCAGTACAAGAGAGAGATAGAGCTACTGGAGAAAGTCCAGCAAAGGGCTGCAAAGATGATTACAGGAGTGGAGCAACTCTTCTGTGACGTAAGGGTGAGAGAGCTGGGACTGTTCAGCTTGTAGAAAAGGAGGCTCAGGGGAGATCTCATCATGTCTTTAAATACCTGAAGGGATTGTGCAAGGTAGATGGAGCCACTCTTTTCATGATGCCCAGTGACAGGACAAGAGTCAATAGGCACTGGAATACATGAGGTTCCTGCTGAACATCAGAAAACCGTTTCACTCTGTGGGTGATGGAGCTGGAACAGGTTGCCAAGAGAAGTTCTGAATATCTTCAGAGATATTCAGAAGCCACCTGGGCAACCAGCTCTAGGTGACACAGTCTGAGTGGGGTGTTAGATCAGATGACCTTCAGACATCCCTTCCAACCTCAGCTATTCTGTAATTCTGTGAGGTGTTCAAGAGAAGGAAAAGAATATGTCATTTAAAGTCAATGCATATTTTGAAACTGAATTAAAAATAACTTTTGAAAGTTAGTCTAGAAGAACCAAGGAACTTTTCACTAAAAATAAAGCAAGAATACAACAGAAGCAAGATATGGCATGTTATTATAGTGATGACAGATTTTGAGGATGCTAATGATATCTTAAATAGACTTTCCTTGCCTAAATAGCAGTGTTTTCTTGCTATGTCTAATGTTGGACAAGGAAAAAAATAAGCTGTGAAATCTAGAATGGAAATTCTAACCCCTAGCTCTTTTAAATGAAATCAGGAAAATTTTACAATCTCACTACATTGCAATAATCAGAGTTATTCAGAGTTGAATTTCTGCTGGTATAATTCATAGAAACATCAGTCTTCAGAAACTTTCATTACTATAGGCTTTATGTAAGGTGAACCATAGCATGCTGATCATCCCCAATAGAAAAAGTTTAAAGATGACAAAAAACTGTTAGAGAAAAAAAAAAAAAAAAAAAAAGTGAGTGAAAGAAAGAGAGATTGAAGAGTAATCTCACATATGGATTATATTGCCAGTCCATTTTAGAGCTGAACAAAGTAAATATTTTGATTCAAACCCTCTTTGTGGATAAATACAAAGCAGGGACTTCAAAAATAAATAATATTGAAAACAAACTGCAGATGAGAAAACAATGATTTACATGATATGTGCTTTTTCTTTAGAGCATTTTTTGCTTTTTGTGGAAATTGGTAAAATAATATTGCATTATTTTTTTTCTCTTATGTCTCTGATTTTATAGTGTTGTATATAATCTGACTTCCTGTTTTAAAAAAAAGGCTTCAGTAATACATTTAGTTTCTTTTCCACTGACTCACCAAATTTCTTTGATTAAAACTTACAACCTAGAAAGATGTCTATACTTGATTTGCACATACAGAGGGAAGGATACTACTGTGCCATTGCTTCCCTCGATAGCTCATTCGTTTCTTTCTTTCTGTTTTCTTTTTATCACAATTAGAAAATAGTGATGGCAAATGTAGGGGCCACATGGGACTCACTTGGTAGCAGAGATGACCGTGAATATTTTAAACTCTTGTTTTTTCTTCTAATTGTCTGGGAGTCTTCTTGCCATTTTTTTTTTCAGAGAGCTGTTCAAGCCAGTCTAAGCACTCACCATTTTCAAAGCATCTTTTTAAATTCCTGAGCTTTATCCTCAGAAAAACTCCACTGACTCAGTTTCATTCAGACCAGTCATTGATATAACCCAAGGTAAAACGCTCAGAAGGCAAAAGCAATTCTGTGGAATTTAGTAACCTTTTTTCTTGGCTGAATAAGCAGTATGGAGGTCTTAACCCTAACATCTGGATCATTGTGCTGGGTGATTGTTTTGATTGTTCTTTCACTGAGAGCACTATGCTTAATTTTAAAATTAATAGTACTCATGTCATTAAAATGTTGGATATCTGAATAACTTTTACCAGAGAAACATGAATTACTTGCCAAAGCATTTGTGATACTCTGCAGCAGAACTGTGTGGGGTGATATGTGGCCTATAATAAAGTACAAGAAGACAGAAGTATACTACATTGAAAAAGGCCTGCTAAATTACAATCTGGTAGGACTAACTGAAGGTCAGACCACTTTTCACCATGTTCTTCCTTGATTCACCTGTTATCATAATAAGAATTGGTTATAAAAGTGTATCTTCACACAGAACTTTCAAAGAGAAAGGGAGGGGCAAAAGCCCAAACAAGTCAACTCTAGATGTTTGTAGAAACATCTAATTTACTTTTTTAGTAGTTACATTTCACAGTGCTGCAAAACAGATTATATCAATACATATATGTAGGATTAGGCCGTGGCTCTTAATTTCTGCAGTGCCTAAAAACTAATTAAAACTAAATACTTATGTCTTTTATCTGATTAATGTGTCTGTGTTTAAACAGTTAATACACAAATTATGTGGATTGATCATTGCCTCTGCTATTGATTTCTGTTAAACTCTGGAGTGAAGTGAATCGAGTCTAAGTGGAAACCATTCTAATCTAGTATAAGCAATTTTTATTGACTCCTATGTTTTCTCAGACCTCATTGTTTTAGTAATAGATGGAAAGAGCATTTCCAGAAACAATTTGAAAGCTACTTTGGAAAACTGTAAAGTATTTCGGAGACAGAAAACTGAAATATGCCCACAACAAATTTAGTAAAATTCTTGCTCTGGTGAAGACATAATTGTCTAAAGCACACACAGAAACAATACATACAGTCTAAACTTTACAGCCAAAGAATTCTTGAGATGCTGAAACATGTTACAGTTTCTTAGTTTTTATATGCCTTCATAATAACATATGATGTATCTTCAATTTCTTAGTAAAAGCATTTTCCTTCTCATTTTAAAATAATTATTTTAGGCTTACAACCCAGCAGCTCTTACACTTGACTTATTTTTTTAATTACAAAGTAATTAAAATATCAATTGTAATATTTATTACAAGTTATTTTGCACTGAAATTTTATTCCCAGATGATTTTTTTAATGTGCTTTCCTATATTGAGCAGTAACTTTTATGCTCCTGGGAAATAGGCATAGTATTGGCAAGCTTCAGCTGAAATCTATGTTTCTTCTTTTACGGAAAATTGTTAATGTCCCTTACTGTGAGTTCACACAGCTTTATTTTGCTATAAAATGCTTGTGTTTTCAGCTCCTATTTAGAAAAGTTGTGTTGATTTAGTATCAGTCCAGAAACGTACGCTAAATCTGACAAATCTAAATTAAGCTAAAAAAAAGGTAAACAAAAATAAATAAATAATTTTCCATTGCATTGGGAAAACAATGAAGGAACTATCCTTTTTTTTTTCCCAGAAATATACCTTGTACCAGAGGTTGTTGCAGAGATAAGCCTAATTTTTCATTGCTTTTCACCTGTTGTAGTCACTCATAACAGTGCAAAGTCAATTTAAAAGATAATCAATGCAGAATGATATCACAGTATTAGAGATGGTGGATAATCACACTTAGATTGTTTTATCCAGCTATGATAAATATGACATTATCTTAGCTGAGCCTGAAAACCTGGAAGTTAAAAATCTGGAGAGTGATGCCTGGTGCAGATGGCATGTTCCTTGACCTTGCTTTCCTGAATTGATACTGGTATATGCCACAAGTCACAAGGTTTATTTTTAACTGTTTTGGTTATCATGAAAGATGTTCAGCCAGCAACTTTAGGAATGAGGTATGAAGCCAATTCAGGTACATTACGAGTAGAAGAACATTCTCCCACCCTGTTCTTCCATCCTACTATTACCCTAACATTAAGAGACTGTTTTTTCAGCTAACATAATAGTTAAGTTCTTGAAGCACATTCAGTCTTTAGGTCAGATCTGGGAAAATTGTCAATAAGGGTGCAGATTAAAAGACATTTGTAATTCTGCCTTTTATGATGTGGATGCTTTCCAGTTATGATCTGGGCTAAAACCCAAACTCATTTCATATGTCACTAAGCAGTAATGACTTTTAGTCACTACTGAACAGGACTGAATTTTAGAGGTGAGTAAGTGACGAAAAGCTCACATTTCCCTATGATCAGCTTCCTGAGCTATCTAATCCTCCTTAAGTACAGTTTCCTGTTTCTATATTACATCTTTGTACACAGCAAAGCTCCTTGGAACATTATTTACAAGATTACAAAGCACTTCTTAAGTAGCCTTTCCTATAGCATTTTTAATCACTCAAATTTAAATAATGTCTTAGTAATGCATCACCCATGATGGAAAACTTCAGTGCATGTAATGCAGCTTTTGGTAGTAGTACTATGTTGTTCAAAATTTGCTGCTAACATCTGAACAGATTTAATTTGCATCTGATATCACTCAAGTTAATTTATCAGCACAAGATGTGTTAATGTATTATTCGTTTAACTTATATTACTTTTCAAAAATGTAACTGTATCGTTTTCAAGATTTTTAAGTTTTCCTGTTAATTTTGAACCTCTGAAAATTGGGCCTAATACAAAAAGAGTAAAATGACATTTCATATTACGATCAAAATGCTCTAATCAGAAAAAAAAAAAAAATTGCTCTTGAGATAGTCAAATTTCTATTGGTAAGAGAAAGCTCAAAGCTTATTTCAGGTAACCTAGGGATAGGAGAATCCCATATTATGAGGATATGAAATTATGTAATAAAATGTAATCAAAAACTTTTGTATAACCTTTCACCTCAAAGTTTAATTGCACATATAAATGGTATGGATTTTTTGCTCCTTGCTTTTGGTGGGTGGGGAAAGTCATTATAAGTAGAATTATAAGTACTTACTAATTACCAGTACTTACAACTTACATTATAAGTAGAATTAAGAACACAGTAAAGGTTTAAGTAAAAACTAACTGTAGGAATGTAGCAACTTCTATCTATATCTGAATGAAAATTGCACATAAAAAGGCAGTGCTGAAAAGAAGTGAGAAATGAGGCAATTGCATTGAGTTAACCTTAGCCAAATTGTAGATGGTCTCCAAAATACAGACTAGGAACACAGTTTAATGGAAGATAGTAAAGATTTTGTTGATAATTTGACTCTGCATAACAAACTTTTTAGCATCGCTACTTGAAGCTGTTAAGAGGAATTACATTTGCCCTGTCCCAGAGAAACACCCCAGGGGTATAACAAGTCAGTCATCCAGAGCACAGGACTGGGATGGCAGATATGGACATTATTTACAGCTCCCTTTGCCCACTTTGGAGAATGTGTCCCTCTTGTGAACCTGAAACCTTCTGTACTGACTTATGAACACGATTTTACTATCATTTTTCTTCAATACTTGGATACAGAAAGCATTATCTGTCTAGTTATTTATAGAGCATGCAATCACAGTTTTCATAAAGAATACAATTGAGCTAGTAGGTGAAGGCTGTTGCTGGTATAACTTACATCTCAATGAAGGAAGCCTAAATGTGAAATAAAGGAGCAGAGAAACTAAAAGCAAGAATTTTTAATCTGAGCATTTAAACCTTCCCATCCACACCCTTTCCTTTTACCTTCAGACAGATTTTTAGTGGATTACCCAGTAACTCAATATAACTGATAGAGTCCAGGAATAACTATTAAACATTCATACAAACACAGAAAAGGCACATATATCTCTATCTCTATCTCTATCTCTATCTATCTATATAGATATATAGATATGTAATAAGGCTATAATGTCCAGTACTCCAAGATAGGAAAAATCAATCCTCCTATGCCTGTGTCGTTTGATACAGTTTTTAACATATGTGTTACGTGCCATTTCTTTTCCCTTTGGAACCCTGTCTCATCATCACAGTGTACCTTCTTAATGAGCAGCTATTCAACAGTAGGTGTATTCCTCATTGTTAAATATTAATTCTCATGTTTTTTTAACACAGTATTGAAGTTCTGTTTTGAAGACAGATTTCTTTGACTTCTCTCATCTTTTCTGTGGCATCACATCGCTAGAGCATATAACAGATTCACAAATAAGAATCTTCACAGTCTTTGTAAGATAGGGAGATCTCATTAATCTGTTTTACAGATGAACATCTGAAGCACAAAGATGGTGTTCAGATTTACCAACTGGGGAAGAGTTTTGTTGCCAGTATCCCACTAATCCAGCTCTGCATCTATAGTAAAGCATTAGGACTTCCACTCAGCTGGCATAGCAGTGGGAGAGAGGAGAAAACAAGTCATTTGTCCTTCCCAGGCTTGATCCATGTTGAAGCTGGGAAAAGATTAGAATGTGCACCTTGTTTCGGGATGATAGAATTTTTTCTGGTCATGGGGAATAAGTTTTATTTGTTTGTTCATTTTTTTAAAAGGTTACTATCTTCATCAAGATATAAGCTACAATTTCACAAACAATTTCTGTGATGATACAGGAAACATCTTGTAGCCTTTTACCCTTTATTCATAGCTGGCTGCATCTCATTTAACTGAGAATATGATTTTTATTTTCTTTAAAAAAAGAAAAATCAAGACTGACCATGTGCATTTCTGTTTCAGTGGTGATGCTGATAAGCCCAGATGTTCTTTTAAAATCATGACTGCTATCTTTTGGAGAGAGAGATGATTTTTTTTTTCATGCTTCTTTTGAAATGTATTAGTTATTTTGAGACCATACTGTTAAAAAAGAGAGGAACTGACTCTCTGTGTTACAATAATCATACAATAAGACTTAGGACAATATCAATTCTGTGTTGTAAATTGCAAGTGTAAAGGAGGGCCATAAGAATGATCAGAGGGCTGGAGTATCTTTCCTATGAAGACAGGCTGAGGGAGTTGGGGTTGTTCAGTTCGGAGAAGGCTCTGCAGAGACCTTATAGCAACCTTTCAATACCTAAAGGGGGCCTACAGGACAGCTGGGGAGGGACTCTGTCAGGGATTGTAGGGATATGACAAAGGGGAATGCCTTTAAACTAAAACAGGGTAAACTTAGAGTAGATATATGGAAGAACTTCCTTATTTTGAGCATAATGAGGCTGGAACAGGTTGCCCAGAGAAGTTGTGAATGCCCCATCCTTGGAAGTGTCTGAGGCTGGATGGGGCTTTGATCAACCTGGTCTAGTGGGAAGTGTCCCTGGTCATGGCAGGGGATTTGGAATTTTGGGCTTCAAGGTCCTTTCCAACCCAAACCATTCTGTGATTCTGTGACTATTCTTCATTGGCAGTCTGGTTTATATTAGTGAATTGCCATTAACCTGAAATTTCTTTTCAAACTGCTGAATCACAAGACTCAAATTCCTAGCATTAATAAGCTCTTTTTGATGAGGTTAGTAGAACTGCCTTTTTATTGACTATGTTTATTTTTTTCCAATAATACATTTAACTTCTAAAACAACAACACTAAGTAATGGGCAGGCTGGTAATACTACCAAAGATTATTATTCTTTTAGAAAGAAGTTGTGTATTTTGCGTTGCAGAAAATTGTGGATTTTGGGGGGTGGTTTTGGTATGGTTTGGTTTATTTATTTTTTGTTTGTTTTTTTGTTTGTTTTCACTGCACCAGCAGATATTAATGGAGTTTTTAGAATTAGGGAAAGCACAAGAGTAATGATGCTGTGATTAGTGAAGGACAAGCTGCCAAGGTGATAACTTTGGTCTTCTCCAGCTTTTTCCCTCACTACTTGATTGTAAAATCATAGAGTCATACAATCATTCAGGATGGAAAAGACCTCTAAGTTCATGTAGTCCAACCTTAATGAAGCATTTATGTTTCATTTTAGGCTTAAGAAAAAAAATTATACTGAATGTTTATTACGGTTTCTTACTTTTTTGTTGTTGATGTTGTTGTTTTTTGTCTTTTTTAATGCTATTGTGGGTTTGTGGTTTTTGTTTTGTTTTTGCATATTTCATTTAGTTTAGTCATGTTTTGTTTGTTTTGGTTTTACTATTTTAAAAGCTTTTGTTTTGTTTTCTCTTTATTTTAGCTTAGTTTTTATATTTTGTATACACGTTTCTCTTTTTAAATCATTCCCCCTCCCTACCCAGCAATGGAAATTTTGTGTGTGACATATCCTAATGAAAAAGGATGGTGTAGTAACCCTGAGAAAACCCAACAGATTTTATGTTTGAGTAGTAAGCTCAATATCCAAAGGAACACCTGACCCCTAAGGGCTGAATTGTTTTCTCGAGATGATAGAAGAGAAACTCCAGGATAATCAAATCTCTGCCTTGGACCAGCATGAAGTTGTATTCAACAGCTTCAGTGCATCTCACAGCTTTTTGCTACTAAAAGAGGAGAGGCAGAGCACCCTTCCCTAACCAGCTTCCAGGGAAAGCATAGCAAGGTTGAACAGAAGAAAAAGAGGAGATGGATCTTTCTCTTGCAGCAAGTGTCCTTTTAAAAACCTGCTGGATGGATTCATCTATCACTTAATTTGCTTTAAATTATGTATGATTAACTTGCACCTTAGGTACTTCAGTTTATGTGGCTTTAAACTTCAGCTACCATTTTTGTGTTATGACAATAAAAGATTTAGGTTTTAGTTTAGTGGCAGAGTTCTTTGTGTGTTATCAATTGATTTAACTTCAATTTCTAAATCAGACTGGAATTTTAAAGCAGGCAAGCAAGGAATAAAAGAAATGTAAATGTGCTTTAATCTTAAAGAAAAGAGTGTCCTAGTCCAGAAAAGCAATATGTTTTTTTTGTTGTTTGTTTGTTTGTTTTGTTTTGTTTTTTGTTTTTTGTTTTTTTCCTTCCTGCAAAGCCAAATATAACTTAGTCCCAGGTGTTTGCAATAAATGAGTAGCTTAGAGTGTCTCTCCATATTTCTAGCAAAGTAATGGAAAGTACTATTTTTGGCAATGTGAAAAGTAGTTTTAGTGTATGGCTGTGTGAAAGGTATCAAAGTTCTCTTTTCTAATCAAGAGTAGAGTTGATTTTGGCATCACCAAACAGTAGACACATCAAGCAAGTAAAAATGAGTATGGTTTTTTTTATTTATTTATGATATAAATAAATATAATTTGTCTTTGTAAAATCATCATATCATACTGGAACTTTCAGAGTCATTTCATATGTAATATTAAAAAGTATAAGGAACCTTTGTAATTACATTTTTTTTTTTTTTCAGGTGAACATTTTAAAAAGTTCTGAGGCTTCTTAGCTCTGAATTTTTTAAATCTGAAGTTAGAGTTTCTATTGTCAGCTAAGAAAATCGATGATTGCTCGCAAGTTATGTCAATAAGAAGCCTTTAATGAAAAAAAAAAAAAAAACTTGCAATTGGGGTTAAATAGTAAATAGCAAAATAATGGGGTTAAATAGTAAATAGCAAAAGAAACAAGGTAAATAGCATTTTCTTTAGAAAAGAAACAAGGGATAAAATAATATAAAATATTTTGAGGCTATCGAGGTTTTGATAAATGAGGTTTGAAAATAGAACTTTTCTTTTTATGAATGTCTTTGCATACATAATTACTCAATTATGTATTATGTAATTACTTCAGGGATAGTTGGGAAATGGCTGTTAACAACATGTGTATGGTAGGTCTGTTAGCATCTCTGCAGATGAGACTTTATTCCCTTTTGGTAGATTCTTTTCTTTCCCTAGATGTCAAATGTGATAATGACCCATCAACTAGTATGCATAGAGAAATATGGTTATGATACAGTAATCTAAAAATAGAGTATTGACACCAAGTTCCTCTCTCCCATGTTGATATGAAAAGTATCATTGAAATAAGTAGTCAGGATAACATTTATATATTTCCATATCTACTATACTGTTTTTTTTTCTTCCTTTAAAGAAATTTCTGCCTTCCTTGTGTGAGAGATGCACTTTTATCTAAGGTTAGAATCTGGCCTTTTTGTGTCAGCTCCTCATAAGCCACAAGCAGATAATTTATTCTTTTATTATTTATTTATTTGTGGTTCCTCTTTTCTAGCTCTCCCAATGGATTTTTAGAGGAGATCACACTGTTTCCCCCACACGCTTGGCTGCTTTTCATTACTTGGCATCTCTTGCAGTGATCAGTCTCTATTGATAGTAGCTTATCAGAATATCATTATTTAAGCAGTTTTGGAAAGACTAGGCTTTAAGAAGGAGGATAAAAGCTGTAATACAATTGAGATTAAAAGGGAGATATCAATTTGACAGTCTTTAATATTACATCTCCGTTATAAAGGTGTATTTTTTAGATGAGCTAAGAAAACCTTTTTTTAAAATTTAAATTAACCTTTCTTTTTATACATAAATATTGCTCAATTCCATGCAACTTATGTATTAGTTATTCTTCCCCTAAGAGTTGAAGAAGGCATTTTGCTAAATAGAAAAAGAATGGGATTAAATGAAGAATATCAGGATCTTTGTGTACCAATATGTGTTTCTAGTTGGCAGATATCCAGGTCCTCCAAACTGTTTTATTTTGTTTTGTTTCATGTAAAGATTTTTTTTGAGGGACTTGGTTGGGAAACAGGAAACTATTCACTCCAGTAAGCAAGAAGACCTGCAAAATCCTGAAAAATATCTGTTCCTTTTAATCATTCTGGAGTAGGTCTTCTGTTAGTGTATAATTATGTAACTTCCTTGAAGTCAGTGGAACTGGGCTGATAACAAGTCAACAACCATGGTATGGAAAGGTTGTGGTTGTTGAAAAAAATGTCATCACAACTTTTCAAACAAATCGTATTTATTAGGGATTTGGTTTTAATAAAAAGAAAAAAAAATATAAAAAGTGAACACCTTGTAATAGAAGAAGCATATATTTTGTTTCATAGCTCGACCACAACGTCAGAAAGGTAGTAAACAGCGTGCCTTTCTAATAGGTGTAAGACAGCGCTAAATATGTTGCTAGCAACAGCTGGCAAGGAAAAAAGAGGAAAGCAGAGGTGGCTGCCAGCAACTCACAGGCAGGGAGCAATTACATTCAAATGTCCATTAGCAGAAAATTAGAGAGAAAACCAAAGCCAAAGGTAAGGATGATGTCTGTGCAGCTGAAAGTGGGATGAAATGTCCCATCTGTCTCTTGAAGTCTTGACTGGGGCCAAAGTGCCCAATATTATAAAAAGACATGGTTCAGGGTAGAGTTAAATATAATACAGGTTCCTTTGTATCTACCACAACACATCCTACAGGACAAACTGAACATCCTCAGCATGGTATCGAGCAGAGTGCTGCGACAATGGCTTTTTTACACAGTATAATTTTTAATAAGGCACAAAATTGGCAGGTGTCCTTAAAAAAAGGACATTGAAACATTTCTATGGAATATTATCCTAACTGTTCTTGCCAATTTAAAGCTGAGACAATCGAGCCCCATATCCCAGATTTCTCAGTCAATTTCAACTTTTGTTTGGTTCTGCTGTAGTTCATCAACCGGCAGTTGCAATAACGCCCAGGTTCTTCTCATAAAAAGTAGATGACCGATTTAAACAGGTGAAGAGAGCTTTGAGGTCTGTCTCAGCAGGAAATGTCAAAGAATAATATCCCATTTCTTTCACATAACATAAGCTGACTTTCTGATGTGACATTTAATTATTTCTCCTGTTCTTATTCAACCTTAGGAATACATAGTAAGGGAATAGAAAACAATTGTTTTAAGTAGGAGACACTGGTGTAATAAATATGTGATCTGGAAACATGTATGCAAATGTTCTGCCCTACTGTTGTGATATTTAATTGTTGAGTCTTGCTAAGAATCATCAGTTCCTAAGTTCAGCTAGCTATGCCTCTTTGATACCTCTGAGGGCAGAATTCTACTTGCTGTTGTGTACTTCTGTTCTTATATACAGCTTTCATAGGTTTGATGTTACAGGTTCAGAAAGAATTAATCCTTTAAAAATATATACATTAATAGGGAGGGACCGACCCTGTTCCTGCTTCTCCATCCGTAGAAATAATACCATTCCCCTTAGTAAAAAATAAGCTGTTTGGGACCTTCCACTGGATGGTTGCCATCCTTGGAGAGTTTACCTTGGCCATAACTCTCTTTTAGCCAGATTGGCAGTTAGATTAATTTGTGCCTTGTATCTGTGTTAATATTTCAACTCATACATGGTGTTGCTATGTGAATGATCCTTACTCATTCTGAATTTAACTTTCATATTTATCCTAAAAACCATATCTTACTGTGATCCAGTGTGGTGGTTTTACTCTGGTAGGCGGCCGAGCTCCACCACAACCGCTCTCTCATTCCTCCTCCTCAAAGAGGAACAGGGAGAAAATACGATGAAAGGGGCTCAAGGGTTGAGATAAGGACGAGGAGATCACACACTAATTATCGTGATGGGCAAAACAGACTCAGCATAGAAAGATAGTAAGATTTATTGCCTATTACCAACAAGCTAGAGAAGTGAGAAACAAAGGGGGAAAAAAACAAAAGCACCTTCCCCCCCATCCACCCTTTTCCACCTCCTCCCCCCAAGCGGCACAGGGGAACGGGGGAATGGGGGTTATGGTCAGTCTATAGCGCTTCTTCTTCGCCACTCCTTCTTGGTCACTCTCGTCCCCTGTGCTGTGGGCTCCCTCCCACGGGATGCATTCCTTGCTGAACCTGATCTGACGTGGGCTGCCCACAGGGAGCAGCTCTTCAAGAACTGCTCCAGGTATGAGTCTGTACCACGGGGTCCATCCCTCGGGAGCAAACTGCTCCAACCTGGGTCCCCCACGGGCAGCAGCTCCTGCCAGCTCATCTGCTCCTGCGTGGTCTCCTCTCCAAGACCTACAGGTCCAGCCTAGAATCTGCCCTGGCAGGGGTCTTCCACAGGCCGCAGCCTCCATTGGTGCAGGTCCACCTGCTCCACCGTGGTCTCCTCCACAGGCTGCAGCATGGAATCCTGCTCCACCGTGGTACTCCATGGGCTGCAGGGGGACATCCTGCTTCACCATGGTCCTCACCACAGACCACAGAGGACTTCTGCTCTGGCACCTGGAGCACCTCTCCCCCTCCTTCTTCACTAACCTTGGTGCCTGCAAGGCTGTTCCTCACTCCTCTCACTCTCCCAGCTGCTGTGTGGCACAGCATTTTTTTCCCCTGTCTTAAATATGATCTCACAGAGGTGCAAAACAACATCACTTATTGGCTCAGCTCTGGTCAGCAGTGGGGCCCTTTCCAAACATGGGGCAACTTCTAGATCCTTCTCACAAAAGCCACCCCTATGGCCCGGCCCCCTGCTATCAAAACCTTGCCACGTAAACCCACTACATCCAGGTATACAAAGCAGAGCGCTTTCAGAAATAGATCTCGCATGCACACTGGGAAGTCTCCTAACTCTTATTTTTTGTAATTTTCCAATGCAAACAAAATGACGCCTAGTATTTGTATAGAGAAAAGGCAAAGAACTAGGCATTTATGTAGAGGAAAGGCAAAGAATTGGACTTTATGATCTCAAGGTTCTCATTCTACCATGTTTTGGGGGCATTGAATACATCTTGTCCTAAGCAGAGACCTCATGTTTTCCAAACGAATTTAAGATGAGACTGACATATTTCTTTTTCCCAGGCCAGACCAGAAAAAGGTAGATATATATATATATTTTTCTTGTAGATATATTCTGTATGCTACTTAATTTCTACTGTGAAACGTTAACAGAAGCTCTTTCCTAATAGGCTGAAATTTTTTTCAAGAGCACTTAGATGAATTACGGAATCAATGCCCTATTTCATAAGCCAGTGAGCAGTCTTTTGAGCTAACCATCTTTCATCAGTGAGGGTGACCAGAAAAAATATTTCTTTTCTCTTCTGACAGAATCAATCCTCTGAAATTTTAATCAGTATAAATACTGGCATATTGAACATGTACATACAAACACACATGCACACACATGTGGAATTATTAAAAAAAAAAAAATCATAAAGATTTGTGACCTTAAATTTACTTGATCTTCCCCCCTCCCAAAGTTCAGAATGTCATCTAGGGAAGACAGGTTGGAGTTTACATTCTATGATGGAAAATTCTGTTGAGAACAGTTTTCACAGTCAGGCTTTTTTTCTTATCGGTATTAACATTGTCTGTACAGAGATTCATTCACAGCTAGTGTGGTTTAGAGATGGTGATTATACAGTAGGCTTCAAGTTTCTAGTCATATTTAGCAGGCAGTAGAGGCACCAAGTTGTCCAAAAGCAATTTGAGAAGTGAACTGGCAAATGTGCATGGTGATGTAGGAAAAAAATATATATCATTGGGGAGGGAGCGGGGTGAGAAGAAAGGAAGAATCTTCTGTTTTGTGGGTGAATTAATGCACAGCTGTCTTCATGTAAGATTGGAGTTCAATAACTAAAATCAAAAAGCTTGGAAATTAAAAGAATTAATATTTCATGACAAATGCTAGTTTGATAAAAATCCTACATGCCTTGTGGTGTATGATTTCTAAGTCCAGTTCCCAAATTCAGATGAAAAAGTTTGTTTGCTGAAAGACAAAAAAAGTTTGTTTGCTGAACCAATTTTATGTCAGTTCCAGTTCTGTTTGATTAAAAATATAAAAATGAAACAAAGACACTGACATTTTTTTTTTCCACAAAAAGGTGCAGAGAATTAAATGTGGTGTTAAATTACTTACCCTGTTTTAAATTCTTTATACTTTAATCTGACAAATTTTTGGCATTGTGCATTTGGATTTAAGAACATAGACATACTCAGTTTAAAACTGACTTTGACATTAATAAAAGTTTAAACATTTGAAAATACAGAGAAGAGTTTATTTTATCACTCCTCGATTATTGACTCAATCACCATCAGCATTTATTGGAATAATCAAATATTGGAAGCCTTAACTTCACCTGACAGTCTTAATTCAAAAATAAATAATATCCTTTGATTGTCATTGCAGATTGCCTAGGTCTTACGCAAAGAAATCTCTTTCAAAATTTGAAAGAAAACCCAGGAGACCTGGGAGCAGGGAAATAGACAGTGTCTTTTGCATTATGCATTTAAGTTGTATGTGTGAAATGGCATCTTATTCTCAGATGTGTGCAGAATAAAGATGCAAAATGCAGTTATCATAGCTGTAAAATGTAAATGTAAAATGTAAATATGATGGACCCCCTAAAATTGCATGATCATCTCTCATATTTTAGCATTTTAATCAGGCTAAAAAATAAGTTTTACATTAGCCTTATGTAGAACAGATGTAAGGTCTAAAATTGAATTTCAAGCAATGCATTTATTAAGTATTAATAACCAAATACTTATACTTTAGACCTTTAATAATCCCCCAAACTTTATCACTAGTGTTGTAGTACTGATGTAACTGTGAAACCCTTCCTCTGTCAATATTGCAGCTGTACTTATAGATCTTTGCAACCTCCATAACCACATCTTTACTCTGAGCTTTCTTATCCACATGTATTTCTGTAAATGCAAAGGATTGTTCCGACTTTCTCAATTACAAAATAAGTTGAACCCTACGTGAATAAGAAAATAAGTGATATGGTACTCATCTCTTGGGAAAACGTATCTTCTGCTAGTTATAAGTCAAAAAATTTGTTGATTTTTTCATAGTTGCTAAGCAGTACATGCCTGATCTGTTGTGCACTATGCTGAAAATTTATCCTGAGGGTCTGAAAGACACATTATACTTATAAGACTGTATAAACAGTCACAAGCCACAATTACAAGACAATCCAAATCCAAACATGAGGCAAATTTGTACTGAGTTTATCTGACCCCACACCAGTTAACTTGCTGGTTTTCTAGATGACCATTCTATGAGCCCTTAAACTGATTATTCTTGTCTCAGCCTGTGTCTAGTGGAATCTGAGAGAAGCTTTTGATATTCTACAGACTACCTGGACCTAACCTCTACTGAGTTGAATGGTAATTTACCCTACATTGTTGATAGTTGAATCTGAGGCAATTGCCTCACCTTCCCCCATTGTGAAAAGAATGCAGAATGTTTCGGAATAGAAGGAGATTCATGGAGGGAAATAGTTACTGATGAGGGCTCAATGTCCAGAGACTTATCAGCACATCAGAAGAGAAAGTAAATTTACTACTTCAGACCAGATCTACTGTGGTCCTATATATTGAATACCTCCGCAATAGTGGTTTAGGTGTAGTCTGGCATCCTTCTTTGCATTTAGTTAATTTGAAAGAATACAGGTCACAGAATCAGCGAGCTTTTCTATGCAAACAGAAGTATATTAAGCGGTGATGATTAGATTTACAACAAACGTGCATTCCTGATCCTAATTAAAACACTGATACAGATGTGCATTTTCAAAATCATATGGTAGTTGTTTGGCATAATGTCCTGCAGACATTGAAGATCCAGCTAACCAATAGTATTAGGAACTGTTATAGACTCCACCTTTGTACTTTGAAGAAGACTGCAATGTAAAGACTGTTTCTATTGCATAATTTCAAAAATAACAATAGCAAAGTGAGACAGTTTCACGATTTTCTGCTGAATCTAAACTCTGCCTTTTTTTGTCTTTTTTTTTTTTTCTTAAGGAATTATATGCATTAAACTCAGTTCTGTATTTTCTTTTTGTTCTACTCAGTTATATTAGTTATTATTCACTCTCACCTTTGAGATTCATGTGTTAATGCTCCCTCTATACAGAATCACAAGTCGTCTTAGGTGGGTGTGTTCTATTGATGGGCTAGATAATGTTCCATAATATCATCTATTGCTTCAACTCAAAATTTCCACTTTCCAGTGGTTGTATTCTAGCTCTGAATGTTAAACAAGTTTCATGCAGGCTTTATGTACTGTTCACCATATGTGCAACAATGTCTTTTTTTGCTGTCAGTGATTTTATTATTTTCTATCTTTACCTCAAGTGTTGTGCTCAATGAGTAGGCCTGAAAGTCATAATTACTTCCCCACTGCAAAGACAAACTGATTTACATATTTATCAAGGGGAAACTGGATGGCTGTAAGCATACCACAGAAACATTTGCATATTTAAAACCTGAAATGTACAAAAGCTAAAATTAAGATATGGATGTCATGGTCTTAGTTACTAAGCTGGGTTTTATACAAAGATTTTAGTCAGTATATTTTGTAATCAGATTGGTCCATTAAAGAATGAAGTCTCTTTTTTCATCATACAAAATCAACAGAGATTAAAATGTTTGTTCACTTATGAATGATGTTTTGCAGATATTGCAACATTAAGTCTTCATAAGGTGAAAGTCTTTGAATCTGGAAGAGATGATGAACTGTGGAATTACCTGAATTTAATTTCTGTACCAGGCCTAAGATCCCAAGGAGTTTAATATGTTAAAAGCTATATAACTGAATGACATCAATATCTTTTCTGGGAGGAATACAGGCTTTCAGATACTTATGCATGTTGGGGTAATTTGTAAGAGGTTTTGCATGTATTCAAAGCACTCCTAGCTTGCCACTCACAGAGGTAAGCCACTTCTTCAGTCTACAAGTTAGTTGTGATTCTGATCAGTGATGGTATTTGAAAGGAAGCGTTAGTATCAGAAGGGAATTCTGAAACATAAACTAAAGGGAAAAAAAAACCTGCCTCTTTTAGGCAGAGATGTGAGGGTTGATCTTCCTAGATTAGTCTTTGTCCAATAATTGTCTCAAGTTTACTATAACCTTCTGGGCATGACAGGGTCATGTGAAAATCTGCTGGAGTGGGATAAGATGTTCTATTTACAAAATTTTCCTTTACTATCAACTATGTTGTCCTGAGACATCCTTAACCCTCATTCTGAATCTTGCTGTTTCTTTGAATCAGGAATACTGCTTTAAAGCTTTCCTAATGAATGGAGAGACTGTTTTTATCCTAATGCCTAAATTACACAGAGGTATTGTATATTCTAGAGCTTTTTGTTTATAATTTCAACAAGACTAAATTATTTCAAATTAATACTGATAATACTTCTGTCCTATTGACTTCAAATGACAGTAAGCTAATTTATGAAGCAAATACATTTTTCATATGCTTGCTTGACTAAACCTTTGAACAGATTTCCAAATCATTAATGCATTGTTAAACACTGTATTGTTTTTCAGTGCTTGTACCTTGTTTTCAAATGAATAGTCATTGTTTATAAATCCTATAACCTAATGTACATGAGTACCGTGGGAGTCTTACATGGTTCAGAATTCCAGAAATTAATCTCAGCATTAGATAGGCTGGTTCAGCTACCATTTATGCTGTGTTAGACAAGTTGAATAGCGGCATTGCACTTGCAGTTTCCTACTAATGAGCAGAGTCAATTGCTCTTATCACTTTCACATGGCTATCACTCCACTGAAATTGGCATTTTCACTTTAAGAATGAAACAACTCTGTAATTTAACATAGCTTGAAGCAAGAGTGGAGAATAGAATGTAGGGAGCTGTCCTCAGTATATTCTGGAGGAAGTTTTACTTGAATTTTGGATCGTTAGCATAATAATTGAAACAAGCAACATCTTAATGCTGTCCTTAGTCTATTTTGTATCTTAAAATATAGAAATGAAAGAATGGTGTACAATGATATAATGCCTTTGTAGCAATGTTAGCCACCTAACTGGAGTGTGTATTCCTGGAATGGCAATAGGAGGAAAAAGTTGCACTTAAATTATAGTTCTTCAATACGTTCAGAAATTATACAGTTCCTTCAGTGTTTGATTCTGTTGTGTGGAATGTTGTCTTTAAAAATTTGTTCTATTCAAACCAGAAAAATATAAACAGTGGTATTCTCAGAGATCAGTACAGCTGTTAATTTTTTAGAACAGTACTTTCAAGTCAGTCTTTTTGATCAAGAATTTTTCAATTTTTTTAATAACTTCCTACATTGGGGATATTAAACCATCATTGCTTAAACTGAGTTATAGTTTTCTTAGTGTTTTGACTTATTTATCCTTTAGTTTCATATTCTGGATAATCTTATTACTTCTACAATCTCTTTTTACAGTTGTATTTTGTTCTGCAACTAGCAATGGGATTCAAAGGATAGGCTAAGCCAGCAGAAGCCCTATTGTAATTCAGGAGCACATGATGTATGATACACATCCAGTCATATTTTATGTGTGAAGCAATACAGTTTTACCATCTTCTCTTACTCAGTCCTAATTTATGTGTCCACCACACTCATAAAAATGTTACTCACATAGTTTCATTTCTAGCACTTCGGGTAGGATTCATCTTACT
Source organism: Heteronetta atricapilla (assembly GCA_011075105.1). Lineage (NCBI taxonomy): Eukaryota > Metazoa > Chordata > Aves > Anseriformes > Anatidae > Heteronetta > Heteronetta atricapilla. The sequence goes on along the minus strand of CM021731.1, from coordinate 132,030,637 downwards.
TTCCTTGATCAATAATATGAAGGCATTTACTTTTGAGTAGTTGCTAGTTGCCTGTGTTCTCTTTTTTAGGCATGGGATAAAAGAAAGGCCTTTTTGCAGTTGTGATTCAACTCTTACAAAGTTAGGCAGCTAAAATAGGCAAAGTGAAAATCCTCCTTGTTTATTAAGTGAAATTACCCAGGAATGTTTATCAGTCTTAGCTTAATTCTAAAGTCTCAGTGATACAGAAATTATACAAGTGGAATAGTAAGAGTTAGAGTCAAGAAAGACATAAGAAAAACAGTAAAGGTTGTATTTTGCTTACTTTATACTATTTGCTTTCAAAATTGATATAATACATGACAGTATGTCAAAGACATCTGTTCACAGAGCATTCTTTGCATTTTTCCTCTGTTTTGGTTACCATTTAGAAATGCTAATAAGCAAATGTATTGCATGTGTCAACAGTAACCATATCATTCAAGTGCATTTAAATGTGTCTTTATCTCATGGTAGCACACACTTTATTGCTTATTTATTCTAGAAGGTGTCAGTGTTCAAGATGAAAACAGAAACTGAAGTTTTACTTCATTTGTGTCAGTGCATTGTGAGCGCCATTCTCTGACAACAGCGTGGTATTTGAATTGCTGATATTTGTCCATCTGTTCTGAACAATGTTGTTAAATTAAGTTGTCATTTTAGCATTAAGCAATTAACCCTGATTTAGCTGATCCTTCTTCTGTATAAAAATCCAAGTGAAGTAAATGAAAGTTCTGCCATAGAGTTCAAGAAGCTTTGGATTAGTTGTTTTATAGGTTTTTTCTTTTGTGTGTGTGTTTTTTTGTTTTTTTGTTTTTGTTTTTTGCAGGCCAAGCCAAGCTCCTTGGCCTTGTTCTGGAAAAAAAAAAAAAATCATAATGATTATTATTTTATTTATTTAATTAATTGTGATAATGAGAACATTTTTATTGTTTCTCATTTTTCCCAGATTAATTAGGAAACCAGAATTTCCATTATTGAATGACAGCAGGTGTCTCTGGTCACCGGAGATAATTTAATGTGATGTATTCCGAGTGGAATTCTTGTTTTATTTTCATTTTGCTTAATTTACAGGATGAATTTGAAAATCCAATTTCATCAAGGAAAACTATAGGTAAAAAATAATACATCTGCTCATTTCATTGCACATTTATTTCTTTGTGCAATCCCGTTTGTTGTTACTGTCATGGAACCATAGAATCACAGGTTGATACAGCTTGGAAGGGAATTCTGAAGGTCATATGGCCAAATACCTGCACATAATGTCCTAATTTATGTATATGCACCACTTTTTTTCTTCATTGCCAAGGGATATTATTATTACTTAGCAAGTACAACCTCCAAATGATCTGAGAAGCTAATGGAAGATTGCCTCTTTCTTTCTGGCACTAAGTCCACCTGCTAAGCAAGTAAATGACTTGTCAGATGGATCTGCATGATTTTTCCTCAACCCACCAACTTTGAAATGTCAGCCTTTGTAAAAGATTTTCCTCAGCTCTGTGGGGAAATTTCAGCTACTGTGAGGTTTCAGAACATGCATAATCAAATTCTCCTACTCTTACAATTCTTCTTTGCTCCTAGTTTACAAACACGACCAACAAGTATTTAACTGCTAATGTTACTTTATTCATGGCCCTGTTCTTTGAGCTGATAAGAAATGGAGACACTCAACCTTTTTAACAAGGCAGTTTTAGAATGCTGCAACATTAAAAACCAAGTGATTAGAAATTAGGTGAGATGACTATTCCTTATCCAGAGGAGAAGACAACAGAACTGATGTTCTGAAAATAGTTAATGAAGGCTCTTTATTTCAAAGTTCTTATCTCATTCTCTTTGACACAGTAATTGAGCATCCACTGATAAACTAATTCTTAGTGGACAAGTGGACAAATCAAAATTAACATTCAAATTGAACCATACTTGGGTGGTTAAGTAAAAGGGATAAAGAGAAAATGGTAGTAAAGACAATTGTCTCTATGTGGTCTGGGATCCCTGAAGGACAAGGTTTAAGCTCATTTTCAGGCTGATGTGAAGTATATTCTTATACTTTGGTCAGTTTCCAGGACCAATAATTTTAGATTCCTAATCAGTATAAAATTCATTGTAGCAAGTTTGAAAGAGTGGCTTCACTCTCATTCTTGGAGAAGGTCTTTTTTAAAAAAATCAGTCTAAATAGTTTTAAATGTAATTTATGTGCACTGCAAGGCTCCGCTACTGTGCCAAGGTAATGTAAAAAGTCCTTTGTGTAAATGAAATGTGAGCCCACAGTGCCTTGGAGTTTCAGAACATACCCATGGATTGGATTCTTTTTTTAAATATGTGCATGTCTGTGTGTTTATTACCTTGTACATTATGAGTTTAGTCAATGTCTATTCAAGTATGACAACACATTAATGACTAATTAGTAGTAGCTAATTAAACCATGTAGCCAGAAGAGGCATTCCATACATTAACTTGTATTTTTGTTTGTTTTTAGAATGACTTATTCTAGCATTCACACTGAGATTTTTGCCATGCTGCCTCTATAGGTTGCTAGGCAGCACAGCTTTATCCCAAAACGGTTAGCTCTATTCTGCATGCTGAGACTCTGTCAGATATCCTCAGTGGTTTGAATCTTCTTGCTGTGGGGTTTCCTTGATTGAGAGCAACTGCTTCCAAAGGTCACTGGCTCACTGTGGATCAGCACTTTTTTTTCTGATGTGCACAAATCTCCTCATTTTATACTGCGAGAATCCCTGCTGCAATCAAACCGTAGTCTTGACTGCAATGGAACTTGTGTAATTGACCCCTACTGTATACTGCATGTTGCCAATTGCTATGTATAATAATGTTTTTATGGTAACGATCTTAAAAAAGCATAAAGACAAAAATGTTTGTACTTGCCAAGGTTAATGAAAAAAGCTTCCCAAAGACACTAAACATGTTTGTTTGTTTGCTTCTAGGGCAGATTCTGGATGTGCTGGAAAAGTATAATCTGAGAAATAAAACTCTTGTATACTTTTCATCTGACCAAGGAGCTCACATTGAAGAAATCTCAAGTTCTGGAGAAGTCCATGGAGGTTACAATGGTATATATAAAGGTGAATATTCTCTGATTTAAAAAAAAAAAAAAAAAGTTTCAGAAAATATTTCCTTGGTTTTGTTCCAAAACTCTAAGGTCCAAAAGTTCAAAATTCAATTTTTAATTAATAAAAAACTGCTCATAATTGTCATATTAAATACAAACATAGGCAACAAATATAAGGGGCTTACTTGTCAAATACATCAGCTCAACCAGAATATGTGCTTAACCAGAGCTCTGAGTTTTAATACTATAAAACATACTCTTGAACTGGCCAGAATTCCAACTTTGGAAAGATGTTAGTTCATAGTATTATACTGTTATGACTGGAGAGCGGAATAGAAAGGAAAAAAAAATGCAACAGGGTGAGTGAGATCACACAAAGAGAGGATATAGGGAACCAGAGAGGGTATAGTGCAGAACCAGCACTGTTAATACAGTGTTGATACAGCACTGTGTTCGTTACAGAAAATGTAGAAAAAGAGAGTTAAGTCAGAAAAGAAAAATGAGTAGTTGGATTTAGTTTGGGATGGGCAAGTTCCACAACATCCAGAGAAGGGTAAGATTTCAGGAAACAAAGTCTGAATTAAGAACAAGAGTTTTGAAAATAATGCATATTATTTTTGATATTGAGTTGATTGACTTCAACACTATTGAGTTGAAGACTGATTTGGAAACAGAGAGACTTCTGTTAGAAGGAGAGTTGTATTCTTTTAGTCTCGAGAAAATTAATACTCCAAATTCTGTTTGTTCTATGGAGGACCAAAATGTGTTTAAAATCTGCAATACAAAATGAGAAAGAAGGATGCAGTGATGGAGGAATTGTTTGGTAGCATGGTTATAACTTTCAGACAAGGACTGGTTATAACTTTCAGTCAGGGACTGCTCATAATCAAAGACAGATTGACAACATTGTTAAATATGAAATAAAGGATTACCTGTGACAAAGTAAACAGTATTTTCCAGTGTGCAAGTTGTGGACACATAGCATTAAGAAATTGAGCATTAAAATGGCTTTAATAATCTTCAATCTCATTGAAATATAAAAGAAATGCTTAGTTTTTTTATTTTTAATGAAATGCAGTGGATATTCTGTCATTTTACCAGAGGTAAAGGTGCCTTTATTCATTCACTGAGAAGTGTCTGTGTAACTTGTTTTCCCTTCATATTTCAGGGGACAAGGGCAAAGAATCCCAGCAGTTTTTGGAAATTGACTTGCTAACCTTGCCACTTTCAACTGTGAGGAGAAAGAAGCAAATTTCCTTTAGGTGTAATTTTTTTTTTTTTTTTTTTTAAAAAGTATTGCAGAACTATAAAGTCACAGAATAGTTTAGATTAGAAGGCACCTCTCAAAGTTTCTAGTCTTACTTCCTGCAGAGGAGGGCCAGCTGGAGAAGGTTGCTCAGGGCTCTGTCCAGTCAAGGAGTCAAGGTTTGAAAATCTTCAATGATGAAGCTTCCACAGCCTCTCTGGGCATCTTGCTCCAGTAAATACTGGATCAGCTTCACCATAAAAATATTTTTCTTATGTTTTAAATGAAATTGCCTTTGTTTCAGTCAGTGCCCATTGCTTCATGTCCTGTCACCAGGCACCATTAAAAAGCACCTGGCGTCTTCATCTTTACTCAGGTAAATCCATGTAATATACATGGATACGATCCCTCCCAAGCCTTCTCTTCTCCACCCTGAGCAGACCCAGCTCTCTCAGCTCCTCCTTGCATATTGGAAGACTATATGGAAAACATCTAGCCATTTTCGTGGCCCACCTTTGAACTCACTCCATCTCCATGTCTCTTTCATACTGGTGAGCCCTGCCCTGGACCAAGCACTCCAGGTGCATCTCACCAGAGCAGAGCAGAGGGGAAAGATCAGTCTGCTGGCAATGTTCTTCCTAAGCCAGACACAGATGTTGTTGGTGTTCTTTTCCACAAGGGCATATTGCTGGCTCATGTTCAGCTAGTCGTGCACCAGAACCCTAAGGCCTTTTTCTGCAGAGATGCTTTCTAGACAGGCAGTCCCCAGCCTGTTGTGGTGCAAGAGGTCATTCCTCCACAGATGCAGACTTGACGTGTCCCTATGCTGAATTTCATGAGGTTCCCGTCAGCCCATTTCTCCAGCCTGTCATGGTCCCTCTGAATAGCTGCATGAGCCTCTCTGGGTGAATCAGTTTTGTATTGTCTGCAAAACTGCAAGAAGGAAGAAAGAAAGACATATACTGTAAGCAATAACAATATAGTAAGGTTTTAAGTGAGAAGACTCTGCTGCTTTTAGTCAGCAGGTATCTTTCTGAGAAATGGCCTTTAGATTTAAGAGAGCTACAAAGGAATTGCTGCCCAAGCAAAACAAGTAATGCCAAAGTCATGAGGTTACAGACTATCAAATGGGTCCCCTTGGGCTACCAGCAGAGTGAAATCTGTCTTAAACATTAGCACTTAGGCTTTACATAGTGCTCTAAGTAATTAAAGAACCATATGGTTACATATCTGTAGCTGTAGGCACAGCCTGAGGTGTTTTAGAAGCTCTAAAAAATATTTGCCTTCCAGGATGCCAGACATAAGACATAGGATAAATGACAAGGAGGAAGAAAGAACACAAATACACTGGAGAATATGCTTTCCTGAGGAACATTTTGATTGAATCGAGTCTTTTCTATTAAGCTTTGCAAAATTTTGTGTTCATACTTACAGAGTGGGGAGCAATTTGAAATAGATCTTACCTGAATTAATAAAAATGTGATTGATAGGTTTACCTAGGGAATGGTAGAGCTTTTTATTTTTAAAATGAATTGTAGCGTGGTTTACAGTTGCCTTTTATGCTATTCTGGCAAGTACTGTAATAAATGATGACAAAGAAAATAATCACTATATAAGAAAAAATAATTATTGGATAAGAGACATTTTTAACAAAATAAAAATAAGACCTATGCAATCAGCTGAAAATGCATTTACAGTTTTAAAATGCAGTTAATCCTGTTTTATTTTCCACTTTCTCCATCTCTGTACCAGTCCTCAATTTAACATGTGTATTGAGCATCATTTGCAAAAGGATAGAAGTGAAAATGATAAATTGACCGCACAATTAGCAATTTTTGTACATAAGGATTTATTCATATTAATAGTCTGTACAGTGAGGTGTGCTAAAGCTCTGTACATCTCTGGTGGATTTAATAAAATTCAGACCTGTGAAGTCCATAAATCTCAGGCCCTGATGTAACAATATACTTAAAAAAATCCAAAGGGCAATATTTATGCTACTTGTGCTCATGTATACATGCTCTAGGAATTTGCTTTGTTTGCAAAACTGGGAGACATGCATGTCCTTTCTCCCGGTCTGCTAGACAATCTCAGTCAGTTACCTTTTTGTATATGAGTTCTTTATGAATGTGAATATGAATCACATATTCCCCCTCTTAACCCTCTTGTCAGAGCTGGAGCAGTATACTCAGCAATAATTGGTTCTGCCCTAAATCAAAAGCTCTCTACAGCTCTCCACAATTTGTACTCACTAATTTGTCTTGTATCCAACCAATAAGAAAATTTAAGAGGAGTTTGGAGATTTAGGCTTGCACTGCAAGACTGAATGCCAAAAAAATGAGAGATTGAGAGCTTTATTAGTCTGGATTCTGACTGGAACAGTCACCATAAATTTGGATATCCTTTGAAATCAGAAACCAAGGCTAAAACAGTGTGTAACCAGTTGCTGTCAATAATCTGGCTTTTCCTTTTCTTAGAAGACATGCATATATATACAGAAGTGATGGATTAAAACAATGTCCCCTCTTTAGAGTTTCCTTTTTCTGACAGTCAAGATCAGAAGCTTCACAGGAAGATGCAGGAGCTGTGATGAAGAAGATCCCTAAGAAAATCTCCTAATCTGTAGTATGACTTTGGTTTAAGACACAAATCTTGACAATTTAGTTTCTACAAAGGTTTTTAGCATTATACATTTAGCATAATTTTTCACCATATAAATATGAAAGTCCACTTTGAGTTGTTTTAAATTCTCAGCCTAAATTCTTTAGCAATTAAATCTATAGTATAGAAGACAGTGCTTTCACTTGTTGCAGATTTCATTGAACATATCCTTGAAGTTTTATATTCGTTAAAGGAGGAATAACTTATTTATATCTTCCTTATCTTGCCTTTGTTTTCTATATTTTTTTTTTGTCCCTCTTTCACCTTATTAGCGCATTCATAAAATAATTGTCTGGTCAATCTGTCATCAGTCTTACCTGATGAGTTTTCCCTTGCCCCTAATTTCCTGTTCTTTTTATTTTCTTGTATGAAATATTTCTAATTGGCAATATATCTTCTTAAAATGGCTTGACAAGTTTTGCCTTTCGGTGTTTGCCATGAATATCACTTTCCAGTTATATACTTCAATTTTTATGTTATCAACTTCATTCTATTTCCTATCTGTTGTCTTTGTACCTTATTGATTACAGATGTGCTTTAAACTTTAGTCTTTGCATAGGTCCTTTTTTTTCTTAAGTATAAAAATTAAGTTTATGTTATGAATAGCTAAGAACATAAACTCTAGTTCAGTTATTTTTCCTCTAATGTCCATTAAACTGAACATACTTACACAGAATTTGAACTTGCATCTTGTTTCCTCTTGGTGTGAAGTCCATTATCTTTTATCCTGAATTTGATCAACCTATGATACTCTTTGTCATACTTAGTTTTCATGTCTCTCTCCACTTCCAAAATTGAAGCAATTTTATTAAAATAACAAGCGACTTAGAAAAAAAGTTGAATCAAGGCATCTTACTATTGACTTCTTTCAGGTGTCATAGGCTGTTTGTTTTATCTCTTTGTTTTCTGTCTGTTGGGCACATTTTGATTCATGACAACCTTTTGTCTCCTAACCCATGATTAATATTCCAGAAACTTTTCCTGAAAGTCCTTGACAAAGATCTTCCAAAGGTTTAAATGTAGATACAGCCTCTATAGCAAAAGTAATGGCTATTTTAGAAAGAGTTTCTTCCCAGCAGCTCAAGATCTTCTTGCATGAACTCCTGAAGGACTCTTGGTTGCACACATGATGATATACTTTTTCCTAGCTACTTAATAGTTTTAAATGATCAATTTAGATCTCTTAGAAATATATTAGTTCCTGTGAACCTGTTGGACCAATAGGTCCTTTAGCAATATTATTTCTTTTGGAAGCTTCTAGTTTATGATACATGGTACAAAATGCATGACAAAACAAGTTTCTTAGACATTACTCCCTGACTTTTTTAAATCACAACTATTACAGTTCTGTGAGCTAAACAAAGACAAGAGGTATCCATTGTCTAATATTTTTATTGAAATGTGTACAATTTCATACACTACAGTGGCCAGTTCATTCAGCAATGTCTCTTGAAGTTATTAGTAAACCTTTTCCTTTCTGTAATTCACAGAGAATCAAACTGACCCTTATTTTGGCCTCAGGAACTATGCTAATGCATATTTAACAGTATTAGTCAGTTTCACTTTTGACTTTAATGAAAGCAGGCATTGACCTTTGCTTCCAATGTACTGTATTTTTATATTTTCTGAAGTGATCCATTTTTTTTGAATAATGCAACCATCTTGTAACTGAAGCAGAAAACATCCTGAGAAAGAAGTTCATTTATTTAGAAGAAAGGTTGAAATTATAGTATGTCCACATGAGCTATGTCTATCAGTTTCAGCTGTATAAGAATACTTCAGGTTGAAAATTGACCAAATAAGTATACAGAAAGAATTGAAAATCAGTATAATAATGAGTGGGCTTGCCATTAAAAACAAATTACTGTTTGGTAGTTTTGTACGGTAAGCAATAACAACCAGCTTTGATTGTCAATATTTACAGGCAATTAATTTCCTTGTATTTTTCATTCATTCAAGAGAATAAATAGGTTTGGGAGGCTTTGCTTTTATAAGAAAATAAGAAAGGGGAAAGGGTAGTATGGTTATAATCAAAGTGATCTAAAGAAGTTATTTTAAATAGTTTTCATTATTTATCATTTAAAATACTAGTAGTGTTATACCACAGAATTTTCCTTTATGTATCATCTTTTGTACAAGCTCTTTTGTACAGAGTTAGACAGCAATCAATTTAATTGGGGGGGGGGGGGGGGTGAAAAAAAAAAAAAGGATATTTTTATAGCTAAGATTTTAAATGAGGTTAAAATGGAAATTTGAAATCGTGTTTTGGATGACTGCAGAGAGTTATGTCTGTACTTTGTCTGCTCCTGCAGTTTTCTTGAGAAGATGAACATAGGCTGTTGTTCAATGTAACACTGAAGGGTGCAACACAAATATAGCACAGATAGCTAAGCATGGGGTGCTTTATGCTGTTTTAAAAACATTTTTAGAAGAACTTAAGGGAGCAAAAATAAAAGACAACTACTGTGCTTAGAGTTTGCCAGGCACACAGACTACTAAGTTACTGCTTTTCTCTGTTTCAGTGTTGTTGACTCCAAGCAAAATACAAAACTAATGAGTCAGATTTTGAAATATCAAGAGATTTTTTTTATTACATAATGACCTTCTGTAGAATTTTTATTTTTCTTCTAATATTTTATCTGTTTGGATGTTTGCTTCATGTTTCAAACATTAGTGTGAAACCTTGATTTATTTTTTAAGGAAAAAGATGCAGCTGGCTTGAACAATGTTTAACAGTGAGAGTTTTAATGACAATGCATGTCAAATTATTCATACTCATTTCATGGGATTAATCAGCTCTAGTAATGTCACTAAACACAGTTCTAATAAAGATGCAAACCATGTGGATATAGATAATAGAAGACAGTCTTCCTCTGTGATCTGTCATTCCTGCTCCATCTCCCTGCTATTCCTCTATCTTCCTGCTTCCTGCTCTTAACTTCCTGCTGTCTCCTCTAGAGATGCCAAAAAGTATGCTCCAATTAGTGTTCTGAAAGGAAAACAACAGTCACTTCTTCATAGAAATAAGCAAGGAGATGGCCCTGCTGTGGAGTCCATTTTGCTTTTTTATCTCACAGCAGGGTAATAGTGATCCCTTTGTGCTTGGGTAATGTGGAAGTTTTCTGTCACTGTTCTGTAATGATTCAGGAAAATTGTACTATGAACTTAGGAACTCTGAAAGTGATTCAATATCTAGGGTTTAAAAGTTGCAGCGTGTGTGGGAAAGGGATTCAGCACTTACTCTGAAATTGTTTCAGATTACACAGGACAGAGATCAAAGCAACAGTAACGAGAATTTATTTAAACAATCCAATCTACTCAGTGCTGTTTCTAGTTTCAGACCAGATGTAAGGAAATAAGAGGAATTCACCACTGAAAGTGACCTATAGTAGTAGATCAGCTCCCAGAGTTTTCTACCTGTCCTTATTGTCTGGCCATCAAGCTCTTGCAATGTTTACACAGAATGAGGATCCTACTCATAAACTACATCATCTCCCTGGCATAATTTTTCACTGAAAAGGATATTGATCTTTTTAATATAATTTTATATCCTTATGCTTTTCCTGGACTGATATTCAGATTTAATTATTCAAGCTCAGTATCATTTTCTGTGATTTATAACTCATTTGGAATATTAACCTTGACACTTTCCTACTGGGTATAATCCACACCTAAATTTTAAGCGCTAACGACTGTTGTACATAGATAGGCAGAGATATCTTTTATACAGAAGATGTACACAGTCTCTTGACATCTATCTGGTTTTTGAACTAACACTATTAACACACAGTTGGTTCAATGTTGGGTGACCACTTCCTGCTGCTAGATGGTGGAGATTTTAAACTTCAACAAACAATACCTGTAAAAACATAAATCTATATTATCTTTAGATATTTATTTTGTAAATCAGATATTTGCAATAATTTAAACAAAAACAATCCTTGCATCTCATTTATAACTTTCAGAATAGGTGTCCATGTGCTTTATGGTGAAAATGGAATTGCATTTGATGCAATGACAGGAGTCGATATTTAAGGCTGCTCTAAAAGATGGATAGTCATGTTGAGATGTGAACTTGCGCTGTTTCCCAAAAACAGCTTAAACAAAGATTGTTGTCTGAAGTAATATTTATTAGAAAGTTTAAATTTTCTAATGTCAGACTAGATAGTTAATTATGTGTTCCTACCTATAAAGAGCTATGCAAAAGGTACTTTTCTCACTTGAAGTAGCCACTCATCCTATTTATGGACAGTGAAAAACTTGTAGGGAAAAAAAAAAGGTAGATTCTGAATCCCCCAAAGCAGAAATAGAAAAGTTCATGGAGAAGTCAAAACAGCATGTATGGAAAGACCTGGGCTTGACACTAAAGGTATTAAAATCCATGTGGTGTATAGAAAAGGCTGAGGAAACAACTGTTCAAGTACTTCACTGTGATATGTTGTTCTTTCATTTATAAATTTATTTATTTTTACTTGAAATGTGAGACACAGGAGATACAGACTCATAATATTTGAACTATAAATTGCTATTGGATTCTGTGAGTGGCATGAGTTTAATACGCAAGTTCCAGTGCTTTCAGATATTTCTATTATTGTATAAAATAGCCTCAATTTAGATATAAGTGCTTGGCCCCGACCATGCTTAACCACATCCCAAACCCATCCATTCACTAGAAATATTTTTTTCAAAGTTTTATTCATTTTAAAGATGAACAGGTTTCACAGAGAAGTTGTGGATGCCCCATCCCTGGAAGTGTTTAAGACCAGGTTGGATGAGACTTTAAGCAACCTGGTTTAGTGGGACGTGTACCTGCCTATGGCAAGGGGATTGGAACTAGACGGGCTTAAAGGTCTCTTCCAACTCAAAGCATGCTATGACTCTCTAATTCTACTTGTGATAGCTTTTCATAGAGTTGTGACAATTGTATATTAAATAACATCATAGATACTGTCACAGTATAAACACATTGCCCTTCTCCAAAGATGTCTGGATGACTCAGTGGTGTTGGATAGTGTAGAAGCAAAGGAAAGGTCTGCAAAGTAATGTTATGATTAGTTGATAATGCATTTGATGTTTAGTTGGTTTAGAGGTAGAAAAGGTTCTCACAGCATCCTGAGAACTACCATCATTGTAACAAATTTCTTACTAGTGCATTTAATTGGAGAATTCAGTAACATAGTTAAATTAGTACTTTCTTCTATGTAAAGTTGTTAAGCATCATTTTTAATGAAATATATATTTTCTGGGTTTATCCCTCAGAGCTCTAGTCATACCTCAATTTATTTTTGATTCTTATTTTTAGTTGCATCTGCATGTATCTGTGACACATGATCTAGACGAAATTGCCTACGAGAATTCCTGCAAGATGCTTTTTTATCTCTTACAACTATTGTTTGATTTTGTTTTTAAATTAAACACATTTTATAAACTCTGTCTAATGTATATTAGTAGGTTTACTATAATAAAGATGATAACTGCAGGTAGAAAATCTAGGTCAGTAAATCAAGCAATTTTTTAAAAATGTACTTTTAATCAAAAGCTTCTAGCTAGATAGCATGTTTATTATTTGAAAATTGTATCTTGTAGTTTTTTCCTGTGCCTTTTTTGTGTGTGTGTGTGTGTTTGTGTGTGTTTTGTTTTGTTTTGTTTTTCCTAAGAAGAAATTGTTCTCTTACCAAACAGCACTTTCATTTTCAGGTGGAAAATCAACAAACTGGGAAGGAGGTATTCGTGTGCCTGGGCTTCTCCGTTGGCCTGGAGTTATACCAGCTGGTACCTATATGGACAAGCCAACAAGTAACATGGATATATTTCCTACCATTGTCAAACTTGCTGGGGCACAGGTACCCTATGACAGGTATGCTCTGAACTTATTTCTGTTCTATAGAAAATATCGTGCATTTTGTACATTCTGGTGATAACTGTTAGGACAAAAGTAAGAATGAAAAGAAAAACTAGATAGTAAGTACCCCCCCTTTTTTTTTTGTAATTACATTTCATGTTGGCGTTCTGATATACTTTACAAAAAACATTGTATGTAAACATTGAATGTAAAAGCAGCTTTCCCAACAGAACGGCTTTTTTTGTGCTACTTTATCCCAGTTCATTTAGTGGGCTTCTTTTGTTCATGTTAAATGAAAACTTGAAATCCCTCTTCATCAGTCCTTACTCTATACTTTCTCCCATCCCTTAGTCTAATACCAAAATTGTTGAAGTTAAAGGGAATTGTGTAACTAGAAGACAGAAAAATGAAAAAAGCTGGGCACTAGAGAGGGGGTCGGCCATTGGCAATGTGAATGGCAATTAAGACGTACATTTACACTGTCATTCTTCAGCAGTTCTTTAACAGTTCTTTACTGTAAATAAATGAAAAAAAAATGCTTGAAATGTTCATTTCATAAACAGCTAGGTATTAACTGAGGCTGAACTCAGTATCAAGCACTAATTACTGACCCTTACTTTCTCTGTTAACAGTTTTTGTTCTTCATTCTTTCTGATATCATTTGTAAAGATCAGCTCTGTGGCTACTATTTGCATGGTCATGCAAACAGTTATGTCATCTGATGTGATAAGCCTGCAGGGAAGGGAACAAGCATCAGGCAACTACAGAGTGAGAGAATACCACCAAAAGCAACATACCATCAAGTCGCAGCCTACAATTACTTACTAAAAGCAAAAATGAATTTATCATAAAAGGCTCTGTTCTACATGAATGAAGATGGTAGAAACAGGATCTGCAAGTGTAAATTATTTTTAACTTTACGAGTTAAACCTTGGCCTGCTTAGTATAACAAAACAAATCAAAAAGCTACCCTTTTCTTACAATTTATTGTTCTCTACTAAATGAGTGAAAATAATCTATTACAGAATTTAGCAGCCTGATGGAAAAAAAAAGCAAAAAAAAAAACCACCAGGCTTATAAAATTAACAAATTTTAAATTTTACTGACACTTGCACATCCCAGTGTTTTAGGAGATGCACAGTCTCATCAGCAAAATGCCTCCACCTAAACTCTGTTACTGTTCCAATCCAATTATGTGGAGAAACCCACTTCTACACTTACTCTTTGTACACATCTGCCATGAACAAACAGCTTTTGAGTACAAAGAATCCAGAATCCACTTGGAGAAGACCAGTCGTGAACAGAGACCCCTCTGCTAATGATGATTCATGGAGATTCTGCAGGAAATGGCAGGGCAGGACATGTGTAAGGCATGAGAAATTAGTCTTGCACTGAGACATCCCCTACAAGCAGTAACTCTGTAGAACCTAAGCAGTTCAAACTATTTGTACTGAGGGCAGATCTTATGCACTTCATTTTCATATTCCTTGGGTGAAAACTAAGCACTGATGTTTTATTTTGATCTCTATGCTAGAAATCCCAATATATTTGTGTAACTTCCACTTTCAAGTTTCTCCTGACTGATTCTTCTTCTGTGTGGACTATATGGCATAATTACTGTTTCATGGTAGGTCTGAGTGAGATGCTGTGGACTAGCTTGAATTATACATAGCATACATACCTACATATATAGAATCATCTAGGTTGGCAAAGACATTAAAGATCATCTAGTCCAACTATCAGCCTGACCTTTCTAGTCCCATCACTATAACACATCCCTCAGTGCCATGTCCACACATTTCCTAAATACCCACAGGGATGGGGACTGCCCAAGGCAGCCCGTTCCAATGCTTGACAGTGGGTCCATCCTATTCCTCCACTGTATCCTTCATGAAAAATATGAGAAATTACTCCAAATAGGATTCAGTCACTGGGCGGGAGCAAGTTAAAGGTGGATGGAGGAGGTGCTCCTTGTAAAAGAAAAAAGATTCATCAGAAAGAAAAGGCTTAGGTATAACCCTAAAACAAATAGATATGGCTATATTAGAGTACTGTTGACATATTACTGGAGACAACCTTTTCCCTATCAAAAGTTCATGGAACAGAATATATGCAATAGACATACAGACGTCCTACACTCAGCTTGATGATGACCAGGCTTGCAGGGGCAAAACTCAGGAAAGAAAACATGACAGATTGAAAATGAGAAAGTTCTTCATTCAACAGACCCCACAGCCAGAAAACAGAGTTGGACAGCACTGCTTTACAAATAACAGTTTCGTTTCCTAATACTGTCTCATAGTAATTACACTAATGTGAAACAGGTTTTACATAGTAACGAAAATTGACAAATAGACACTTAGGGGTTTAAAAGTTTCAAAAATGTTTTTACTAGGTGTTGTTCAAAATACTTAAAAAACAATTACCTGATGATCTGTGTGCCAGCAGAAATTACCATCCTATGAAACTTTCTGTGAAACTTGTAATTCACACCATGTCAAAAATGCAGATTGTGATTTCTCCCCCATATATATATCAACTGATTCCAGCTATTTGATGGCTTCATATATGGAAACATTTAGATGACTTGCTTATTATATAACACCATTTCAATGTAAATTGACTTACTCTTTCAAAATATCATCAAAATTGTCCAGCAGCAGATAGAGAATTTATATATATACGTATGCATGTGTGTGTAGTTGATAAACACATATTTAAACATAGTTCATTTTCAACTTTAAAATTACTAGTTCTGTGTTAAATTCTAGCATGCATAATTTATTAGATAGAGTTCTTGCCATTAATTCTGGGGATGCAAACACAGCACAGCAGGAATTTTTCTGATCTTAGAGTTACTTCAGCCAGACTGCTTCCAAGCAGCTTGAGCAGGTATATGTGTTTATACCTGGAGGACTGTGTTCTAGCAATTTACTCACATATGTCTGATTACATTCTCAGCAAGAAAAGAGAAAAGTGAAGAGAAAAGAAAAGAGAAAGCAATCACTCCTAATGGCAAAATATAAAATGAATGTTTCCTTAAATAATGTAGAAACCAAAGGGGAAGATCACCTGAACAGTTTTTTTCCAAGTTGATCAACTGGAAGTGACCATTCAGATCAAAAGATGTAGATTTATTTTAAGAAGTGGAAATGCAGAGTTGTACTTTTCATAAAGGGGAGTTTTGGTTTATTCTGATTTTGAAATGCTTTCTTACTCAGAATTATTGATGGACATGACCTGATGCCCTTACTTCAAGGAAAAGTTACCCGATCCAAACATGAATTTCTCTTCCATTACTGTAATGCATATTTAAATGCAGTACGCTGGCATCCAGGAAATAGTAAGTAAACTTGTGTGTTCAAACTTGAACTATTTCATATAATTTTTATTGCAGCTTGAAAAGAATCAGGAACAACAACAACAAAAAACTTGTATTATAGTAACAAACAAGTTGTTTAAAACATCTCTCCGTTTTCCTTCCGTTTCACTTTTTCCAGAACACACCTATTCACAGAGCCATTTTACTCTTTGACATTAGTTTGTTGCTATGCATTAATGTTACATAATAAGAAAACAGAGATATCTGTAGTATCTGAGTTATTTTTTAAAAACTTACCTGAAAGACAGTCTGTTTTATGGAATGAAGTCGTCAACGTCAAATGTTACGCCTTCCTAAAAATGTACAGGTTTGTACATGGTTTGCGGAGTAACAGCACAAGTATGACACCAGCCTGTCTATTTTTATTATTAAGATAGCAAAGTACAGAACTATCACTCTGATAGTATATACTATCATATCAGAGATATCAGATAGTATATACTATCATTAGAATAGACTAGTCAAGGTCAAAATTATAGCATAGATTATTCAGTAATATAGGAGACCTTTTACAGTCCTTTTTTTGAATTGAATAAATCCAATTGGTAGTCTAAAGAAAAAAGCATTGCCCACTGATCTGCTCTTTTTTAACCAACAGCTTACTGTTTCTGGTAGTAACTTCCACATTAATGAAATGTTTCCCTTTCCATAAAAATCTCTGGGATGAATGAACATGTTTTTCTCATTTCAGCTGACACTCAAAGTGATGACTTATGTTACAGTTTATAAACGATGATTTGAAACAAGCTTTTGATGTAGCATTTTTGGCTTTAAGTTCTTTGGAAAAGGACTTAATTTGCAAACTTAAAATTACTTGGAAACTTGGTCTTTTTGGTCATCTGCAGGCAGGCTCACTCTCTGCCTTAGCCTTTTAACTAGGTGTCCTGGTTTCAGTTAGGACAGAGTTAATTTTCCTCCTAGTAGCTGGTAGGGTGCTATGTTTTGGATTAGGATGAGAAGAGTGCTGATAACAGGCTGATGTTTTAATTGTTACAGAGCAGTGCTTACACCAAGCCAAGGACTTTTCAGCTCCTCGCTCTGTCCTGCCAGCGGGCAGGCTGGGGGTGCAGCAAGAGCTGGGAGGGGACAGACCCAGGACAGCTGACCCAAACTGGCCAAAGGGATATTCCGTACTATCTGGCGTCATGCTAAACAATAGGGGTAGCTAGCCAGGGGGCTGGAGGGGGGCGTATCGGTCAGCAGGTGGCAAGCAATTGCATTGTGCATCATTTGTTTCGTACACACTATTATAATTATTACTATTATTTCCTATATTAATAAACTATTTTTTATCTCAACTCACAAGCTTCACTTTCCCGTTTCTGTCCCCCATCCCAGAGAGGGAGGGGAGAGGGTTAGCGAACGGCTGTGTGGTGTTTATCTGCTGGCCGGGTTAAACCACAACAGTCCTTTTGGCACCCAACGCGGTGCATGAAGGGTTGAGATTACAACAGATCTGACCAGAGTGTGTTAAAATAAAACTGGTATAAGTATTAGACCTGCTTAATAGTTGCTAGTCACAATGTTGATTGCTTTAATCTGAAGTCTGCTGTGGCTATATTCCAAACTGAATTTTATAGCACGTTACTTTCTGTATGTGCTCCCTGTCATGCTGTTTATCCTTACTGGGTCCTGGTTTAAGATCATTATGGTACTGTGTGGTGTAACAATGGATTATGATATGATGAAATTTCTGGTCATGACTCTAACCTGGTATTTGTACTCAGCATTGTCGTCGACTCTATACTTCGGAAACCGTATCTCGGAAACTATTAACAATTACACCTACTGCCTTTTTTCGTCAGGGAGCCAGTCTGTGGAGGGGACAGGGGAAGATATTTTTTCCTACTTGTTCACTCTCCCTTTCTTCTTCACCACCCTCTTATCCTCCAAGCTAGTTAAACAGTTCTCCCAGATGTTGAATACCCTTGGGATACTCAGACCACCATGTTCTTGTTATGTTTCCTGAATGCACTTCAGGTTTTGTTTAAGGTTAAACAACTAAAGAATCTCATCCAGAGACCTGTCCTGAGGCGGGATAGTTGTGAGTGGTAGGGAGTGTGGGAGGATATGGGCAGGTTTCTAGAGTAGTGTGCACCTCCAATGTTTTGGAAATTCACACCTGAACAACTGCAAAATCCTAAAAAAATGGTAGAATGCTTGAAAAAAGGGTGTCATGACTCTGGCAGTTCCAAAGTGGCACAACTCACTATAGCATGTTGGGGCCTGGCCTATGCCTATCAAGCTGCAATTGATGCTACTATCAGCCTAGTGACAGACCCTGCGGCCACTCCAAGTCCTGTGACAGGCCACACCAACCTCTACAATGGACCCTGCAGCTGTTCCAGCCCCTGCAGCTGCTCCAGCTCCTGTGGCTGGGCCAGAGAAACGAGCTGTAGCAGTGCAAGTTGCCCCTGCAGAGGGTGTTCCAACCCCTGTGGCAGACCCTGTGGCTGAGTCAGAGAAACGAGCTGTAGCAATGCAAGTTGTCCCTGTAGACAAGGTGAAAAAATGGTAAAGAGACTCAGGTCGTTTAGAACACAGAGAGTCTTCTGCTAGGTCTAGGTGTAGAGAAAACGAGGCTGGGCCATCATCAGGGATGCAGGAGGATGAAGATGAGGATGTCAAAAAATCAACAGTAACTACCCAAAACCTATACCAGCGTGAGCTACGAGATGTGCGAAAAGATTTTGGTCACTGCATAGGTGAGCAGCTTGTCACCTGGCTGCTCCGGTGCTGGGACACCAGAGCCAATTGTGTGGAATTAGAGGGCAGGGAAGCCAGGCGGCTGGGATCCCTTGCTAGAGACACAGGCATTGACAAAACAATTGGAGATGGAGCATGACCTTACAGCATCTGGAGGCATCTCCTGTTAGCTGTGAGGGAAAGGTATCCCTTCAAGGAAGAACTTGTATGTCTACCAGGCAAGTGGACCACTATGGAGAAGGGAATCCTGTACCTGAGGGAATTAGCCATATGGGAGGTGATTTATGAGGACCCAGACAACACAAAAACATCCACAGATCCAGATGAAGTCAATTGTACATGACCCATGTGGCAGAAGTTTGTACAGAGTGCACCATCATCATATGCCAGCTCATAGGCAATAATGGCCTGGAAAGAGGATGAGGAACCCACAGTGGATGAAGTGGCTAAACCACTCTGGCAGTACGAAGAAAGTCTCTCCTCTTCCCTACAGGCCTGTGTCTTGGCTGTGGAGAAACTTTCTGAAAGCACCCATCAACTGAAGGAATACTTTGGAGAAACTTTCTGAAAACGTCCAGCAACTTAAAGAGAGTTTATTTTCCTCCTCTCCTGTACAAACCAGTGTCTCCACTATTAGGGGTAAGCACTCATCCATGCAAGGAAGACGATATGGAGGGTACACACCCCGTGCCACGCTGTGATTTTAACTACGTGGCCATGGAGAGGACACGAGAAAATGGGATGGAAAATATACCATGACCCTAGAGGCACAGGTACATGAGCTGCAAAAGAAAACAATCGGGAAAAAGGGGTTCTCTGAAAAGTTTACTGCCCCAACTTCCAGCAGGCAGTCCTTTAAACATAGGAATGAAGACCTAGGAGACCTTTCATTTCCACTAGGAGAAATGAAAATGATTCTTAAAACAGTCGTTTACCAGACCATTTTGTGTCTGAGGTTGGGTGAAATTACTCTTCGTTAGGAGAGAAGTAGGTGGAGATGCAGGCAGGCAGAGATTTTCTTCTCACTGAAACACCTTTGCAAAATGAAGTGCCCCTTGCCTGAGCAAAGGGTCAACTTGGTTATTTACTGAAGGGAAATTTAATGGGAAAAGAAAGGGAGCAATGATGAGGGACTTGTCTATTTTACTTACTGAGTGGCAACAATGTACATTGTGATTTTCCCTTTATCCTTCTTCTAGAGAAAGAAAAAAACCAAAGCCCATTCAGATTCTGACAATACCATTTTTATAACACTGGGCTGATTTCTGTATGGAAGTGTATTTGAAATGCCACCTTGTCAGCCTGCTATATAGTGTGAGAGTAGGCAACAGCTAAATATTCATCTCCTCTCTCTTTTGTATCAGTCCTGTGGGAGTGCTCAATGTCTGCTTCAGTCTTGTTCAATCAGATCTTCAGAAATGCCTTTTCCACATAGACAATACAATCATATTTGTAAATATATTTGTTGCAGTGAGCTAAAGTTTTGCCCCTGTTTATCTCTTTCCTATGTTTTATTGTTGTATAGAGATAAATATACTTGCATTACAGCTTTATGCACCTGATACTATCAGCATTGCTGTAAGTACTCATGTGGAAAAGTGAGTATGGTTGGTTTTTCTTCCGATATCTCAGCAGCTTTGTATGAAGCAACTGATAAGTTCAAAGTGTATTATATTACTAGTTAGTGTATTATTGTCCTCTAGCCTCCCCCCCACAGCTCTTTACAGCTAATCGCTAATCTCCGAATCCATTCACAAGAACTATTTGTGCTACTATGAAATGATATTATATTTTAGTATATAAAAATGAACAAAGTAGAAATACAATACAATGCACTTTTTTTTTTTTTTTTTTTTTTTTTTTTTTCCCTGGAGAATCCATTATTTCAATCATTTAATTCAAACCATTGCAGAGCTTTTGCCAAGAAGCAAAGAACTAAATTAGAAGTATCCTATGGCAACAGTTCATTCCCTATACTTAGGAACACATCCAAAACACCGTAGATGAGGTCACCTTCATTAAAGACAGGCTGGAGAAGTGAACAATTTTCACTGAAACTCAGAATGCTAGTATGATTATTTGCAAGGATATAAGGCTTCAAGGTTTAGGTAGATTTGATTACCATTCCTAAATAACATGTATCCCGTGCCTTATGGCTTTACGGCTTCGATAAGTACCACATTCATCCATAAGCACATATATTTTCTAGTATACAGAAATGTCTGTAGGATCTCTCGTCTTATAGTTACGAATGACTGTAGTCAAGCCAATAGCACTCAATTCACAGAGGACCACCAGAAACAGATTCTTAGTATTAAGGATACTCTTGAAGACAATTCCTTATATAAGAAAAAAAAACTTGTGAGAAAAACATTATCAGGAATATTTGTGCAGTGCAATGTACATTCTGTGCAGTGTAAATTGTCTTTTAAGCCAGGAAAGATTTGTGGTGTTTTTGATCTGTATTCCCCAGATAGTTAACTATATTGATTTCTGCTATTTTGGAATTGTGTAAAAACATTCTACCCATAGATTATGCCTGTACATATGGGCCAAATGCTGACCAGCTCTGCCTCTCAATAGGTCTGAAGTCTCTCAAAAGGCTTAGTGGAAGACACCGTGATCATGTGGAATTAATAACCCCAACTATGTTATGTGTCTTCTGCACTGGTGTGGTGATGGGCCCTTGTTAGAAGGACCCAACCATCTGATCATAGAATCATAGAATGGCCTGGGTTGGAAAGGACCTGAAATATCGTCTAGTTTCAAGCCCCCTGTTCCGGGCAGGGTTGCCAACCACTAAAACAGTCTGCCCAGAGCCACATCCAGCCTGGCCATGAATGTCTCCAGGGATGGGGCATCATCAGCCTCTCTGGGCAACCTGTTCCAGTGCCTCCATCACCCTCTGAGTGAAAAAATTTCTCCTAATTTCTCATGTAAATCTCTCCTGCCTTAATTTAAGACCATTCCCCCTTTTCCTATCACTATCAACATGTGTAAATGGGCGTTCCCCCTCCTGTTTATATGCTCCCTTCAAGTACTGGAAGGCCGCAATGAGGTCTCCTTGGAGCCTTCTCGTCTTCAAGCTAAACAAGCCCAGTTCCCTCAACCTTTCTTCGTAGGAGAGGTGCTCCAGTATCATCATCTGACTACATTATAGACTGCTGTTCCCTTCTTCATCAAATGTGTAATTTCTATCAGTTTTAAAGATGCATTATTTTTGAAGCACAAAACAGCAACATAAAAAAGAAAGCTTACAACAGCTAAGGAAACTATTATTTATTTGTTAACTAAAACACAATCCATTCTAAATAAATAGAAAAAGTGCATATATTTGTATATTTCTTGCTATATTTCTTTTCTAGGAAGTCTTAGTCTATATGACAGACTCGCCTTGTATATTTCACTTTTTTTTTTCCTTAGATACTCAAAGTGTAGGTTTAGCTTTGACCCTAAGGAAAAATTGTCTTCACCAGGAAGTGAGAGGAGAGGAAAAATTCTGCATAGTCAATTGGTCCCTTGTTGCCTCCATCCCTCTACATTTCACAGAATCACAGAATCACAGAATAGAATATATATATATATATATTATATAACCTATTATATTATAATAGGTTGGAAGAGACCTCCAAGATCACCAAGTCCAGCCTCTGACCTAATGCTAACAAGTCCTCCACTAAATCATATCCCTAAGCTCTACATCTAAATGTCTTTTAAAGACATCCAGGGATGGTGACTCAACCACTTCCCTGGGCAGCCTATTCCAGTGATTAACAACCCTTTCAGTAAAGAAGTTTTTCCTAATATCCAAACTAAACCTCCCCTGATGCAACTTTAGCCCATTCCCCCTTGCCCTGTCACCAGGCACGTGGGAGAATAGACCAACCGCCACCTCACTACAGCCTCCTTTAGGGTACCTGTAGAGAGCGATAAGGTCGCCCCTGAGCCTCCTCTTCTCCAGGCTAAATAGTCCCAGCTCCCTCAGCCACTCCTCGTAAGACTTGTTCTCCAGACCCTTCACCAGCTTCATCGGCCTTCTCTGGACTCGCTCAAGCACCTCCATGTCCTTCTTGTAATGAGGGGCCCAAAGCTGAACACAGTACTCGAGGTGCAGCCTCACCAGAGCTGAATACAGAGGGACAATCACTTCCCTGGACCTGCTGGCCACGCTGTTCTTATGCAAGCCAGGATGCTGTTAGCCTTCTTGGCCGCCTGAGCACATTGCTGGCTCATATCAACCAATACTCCCAGGTCCTTCTCTGCCGGGCAGCTTTCTAACCACTCATCTCCCAGCCTGTAGCGCTGCTCGGGGTTGTTGTGCCCCAGGTGCAGGACCCGGCACTGGGCCTTGTTGAACTTCATACAGTTGGCCTCAGCTCATCAGTCCAGCCTATCCAGATCTTCCTGCAGAGCCTTCCTACCCTCAAGCAGATCGACACACACATTTCCTTTAATAACTTTATCTTAACATTGTTAGATTTCCATTATGTACTTCACTAAGAAACTTGAAAAATAGGATTTGGTTTAATTTTTGACTCTTAGGCTATACATTACGAAACAGACAAATTTGGTGTAGGTGAAGTTCATAGTGCTTGCACACATTTCCCTTGCTAACATACTTTCAAAGTCTGACTAAGCAGGTGTGCTTCTCACATCACTCAGGGAAGGTCAGCAACTTCAAAGTGAACAGATAACCATTGCTGAATATTTTACATCTATATGTTTAGAAGCTAAGCATTCCCCATAACCAAATAAATGCTCATCTTCATGAAAACATGTTAGTTGAGTCAGCTACAGCGTTCATTCCCCTTCATCAGTCCTTTGAAGCAGCATTAGATTATGTGTGCTTCATAATGCTCTTCTCAACCGACACTTCAAAATTTAAGCCTTATCCTTTCTAGAGAGATGTCAGGAAAAAAAAAAAAAAGAAAAAAAAAAAAAAAGCCTCCCTTTCTCTGCTCTCCTTCTCTCTCAGCCACAGAAAACAGACTAACAGCATTTTCTTCTTCATCTCTCTTTGATTCACTTGCATTTTGCCTGATACTGAAAAATAATGTACATTCTTCTTGACATTCAGAATTTAAAAAAGAATGAAATATCAGGCAATTTTCTTTGCTCATGATTCATATTTCTCTCATAGCCACGTGCATGCTGACACTTGCTATCAGTGCCTTGGAAACAAATAAGACATATAGTTCTAGTTCTTGGAGGATGACTTCCTGTTATTTTGAATCCTTTGAAACCAATTTAATTGATCAGTTATGTATACAGACTGGAAGACATGTTCAAACAGTGTCAGCAAAGTACTGTGATTTCCCATTATCAATGCATATTCTCCATGGTTTCCTGGAGTACCATATAAGTACTAATATACAAAAGCAGCATCTGTGAAAATATAAAATAAAATTAGCTTTTCTTTCTGCCTAATCTGATGATTAAATAGATTTAAACATTTACAGTTAAAACAAACCAGGTGTAGGTTCTGCCTTGACTTTAAATTGAGCCACCCAGAGTTTTATATAGCACTCTTTTAGTTGTGCATGTCAGATTATGCTTTGGCCTAATTTAACTCTGATCACATGTTCTTCTGCTTGTGCAATTTGCTGTACTTGTGTACTTGCTGAAGTTATAATTTAGCATAACTGCACACTAAAAAAAAATAAATAAAAAAATCAAGAGCTCTGTCTCCAGAACATTAGTGGCATATGAATCAGTACTATTAAAAATGCATTGCTATGACAACTTAATTATAAGGAGAGAATTTATCAGATAGAGAGTGAATCTACAGTTGAATGAAACTATTGCATCTTTCAGACTCCTCTGATTGTGGGCAAAATTTTAATTTGATAAGGAGGAAATATATTGTAGCCCTTCATAATAAACGTTGAAAAACCTAATGCACTACAGTTTGTATTAGAAAGAAATAATAAAATTCACAGTATTTTGGTACTTCTAATAAAAATTCAGTAATATTTCTGATATATGCTACAGTGGCTGTACTAGCAGCACTTTACATTTTCTATTTTAAAAAGTATTTCATTATTCAGCAGAAACTTTATATTCTAAGAAAAGGGAGGAATAAAAAATGTAATACATATTTTAGTTTTTATAAAAATGTTTAGTGATTTGTGTAAGGTTAATTAAACCAAATTCTGCACTAAAAAATGATTTTTAAAATGCCATTTAAGAATTATTTGCTTCCATATTCTAAAACTGTCATTCAGTAGACAAAAGAAAAGGAAATTTATTATGGCAAGTTCTTTTGAAACAAGTATACTGTTGAATCAAACTACTGCAAATATAATATCTTTTAAAGACAGGAGAACCTCACTGAAAAACTTCAGCTTACATGAAGAAAAAGAAAATTGTATCAACTAGTGAGGTAACAATGGCCAATATTATCTGTTATAAAAATACAGTATTAAAAATGTCTGTCTATACAAAATAAATTATGAAATAAAAGTGGCTAGAGCCTTCTACAAAGGACAAAATAACCCATTCACAAATGTCAACATGAGGTATACCAGTAATCATCAGGAAGGCTTTAAAGCTGTCAGAGGATAAGTCCTCAGCATTTTTTTGATAATCTGATAAGATAAAAATAAATAGTGGTATCCATTATCATCTGTTATTTTACCCAAAGATTTTTACTGAAATAGAATGTTTAATATGGGATACTAGCAAGTAAAGGTTTGGCTCTGAATTTTGAAGCTTGTATTGAAGCTCCTTGAAACTGTAGTAACCTCAGTTCAGAGGTGGATCTTCACTGCTGTTCAGTTTGAGGAAAGCATAATTCATTTTAAAAGCATTGGTCAAGTGTTGAAAATGTGTCAGAATGTTACCTTTGAAAGAAAAGTTCCTAAATGGCACATCTCAAACTAGCTTGTGAGCATAGCTTTCTGGACTTCAGAATAGAAATTTTCCACTTTGCCTCACTTAAAAAGCAAGATACATTTCAATTAGTGTTCATTCTGAGTTTCTTGTATCTTGGAATCTACTACAGTTACTGAAAATAGCTCAATCAAATTCACCACTCAGTGATTCTTTCTATGTTATTAAGGAATTCATAGCTATTGTGATTTCTAGTTGTTGCATTGTCCTCCAGCATCCAATTTTCCACTGTATTTCATGACAGAGATTTTTCCTTTAAATAGGGGTGAGGAAATATTCCTAGTCATGTATTTAACCTTTTCTGTAGGATCAGCAGTTACAGGTTAAAAAATAAAAAATAAAAAATTATTTTTTGCAGTTTTCAGACTGGATATGTTAGAGAAATTTATGAAAGTTTTTTTTTTTTCTTAGTTTTTGTTTTTATTTTTGTTTTAAGAATTTAATCCAGGTTCCACATGACTGAAAATTTTAAAGTCATAATAAAGAGAGAACAAAGCAGGACAGATCTGCTCAGAAGGACTATTTTAAAACAACTTCTGGTTGCAACAGGTATTGCCTATCTTGTGAGATGGCATTGAAATAAGACTGATTTCTGAATAAATGAGAGTAAGAGGAATACCTAGCATTTTTCCCTTCCTTTTGGATATTTCCCTTCCTTAAAGGGATATTCATCCCTTAAGGGGTAATAGGGGCTATGGTTAAACAGTTAAAAACTGCAAAATGAATTCATATACTTAAAGAAACAATATTATAAACACAACATTGCTGTGAGAAAGTGCATGGGAGACAGAGTCTAGAAGACACTGAAAAATGGGAAAACAGCTATGAAGCTCTATAGACCCAATCTGAAATTCTTTCTACAATCAAGTTCTCAGTACTAGGGTATGTGAGAGCAAGTGGAAATGAATTTGGAAGCATTGCAATCAATATACTTCTGTTTAAACATGCTGTCTGTTTCTTGTTCAGCCCTCTTAGAGCATTTAAGAAACATATCCATTCAGACATCCACCATGTAAATTAGCAATTCTGTTTTCTCTAAAATAGAAAGCATGAAAGATATCTCTAAATATTTAGTGCTTTAGAGATATTATTTACTAGTTGTTCTACTTTTCCTAATATGGACAAGAAATTTCAATTCATATGTTCTCTGAAACTTCATAAGTGGGTTTCTCTACTGTGTTTATGTGGCAAGGGTTTGGTACCAGTGAGCTGCAGGGGTGGCCCCTGTGAGCAGAGCCCAGCAGCTGCCCCACATCAGACCAGAGCCAGCTCCAGCTGGCTCCAAAGGGACCTGCTGCTGGCCAGAGTTGAGCCAGGGTGGGCCTGGGTGAGCCTCTGAGAGAGCAGATTTAAGAATGCAAAAACAAACAAACAAACAAACAAAAAACTGCTGCACAACAGCAGCTGGGATAGAGGAGTGAGAAAATGTGAGAACCAGCCCTGCAGACCCCAAGGTCAGTGCAGAAGGAGGGAGGGCAGGAGGTGCACCAGGCAGGCAGCAGCAGTTCCCCTGTGGGCTGTGGAGAGGCCCCTGGTGGAGCAGGCTGTCCCCCTGCAGCCCATGGGTCCCACACGGAGCAGATCTCCACGCTGCGGCCCGTGGAGGAGCCCCCGGTGGAGCAGGTGGATGTGGCCTGGAGAGCCCCTGCAGGAGCAGGCCCCGGGCCGGAGCTGCAGCCCGTGGAGAGGAGCCCACACAGGAGCAGGGGTCTGGGGGGAGCTGCCGCCCGTGGGGGACCCGTGCTGGAGCAGCTTGCTCCTGGGGGGTGGACCCCGTGGTACGGAGCCGTGTGGGAGCAGTGCTTGGAGAGCTGCTGCCTGTGGGCAGCCCCCGCAGGCTCAGCTGGGGAAGGACGGCATCCCGTGGGAGGGACCCACGGGGAGCAGGGACAGGGACTGACCGTGAGGGAGCGGTGGAGACAAAGTGTTAGGGACTGACCGCAGCCCCCGTTCTCCGTCCCCTTTGCTACTGGGGAGGAGGACATAGAAGAGGGCAGATGGGGGAAGGTGTTTTGGGTGTGTTTTTTGTTGTTGTTGTTGTTGTTGTTTCTCACTGCTCTGATCTGCTATGAATAGGCAATAAATTATATGAATCTTGCTACACTGAGTCTGTTTTGGCCATGATGGTAATTGGTTAGGGATCTCCCTGTCCTTATTTCAACCCTTAAGCCCTTTCCATTGTATTTTCTCCCCTTTTTCCTTTGAGGAGGGAGAGTGAGAGAGTGGTTATGGTGAAGTTCAGCTGCCCGGCAGGGTAAAACCACCACAGTTTCCCATCCTCTTTCTCATTACTTTCAAAGTAATAGGAGGGAGATCTGTTCATTGTGGTTTTTGTCATGTAGTGAATGAATGCTGCACAATAGCTTCTGTCAGGTGTGCTTGTCATACCCAGTAGACCCATTTGCAGAACCTGTACCCTTGCTTAGGGTTTTTTGTATTCTTTTACTTGCTTCTGTGAGGAAGCATTTATGGTTTACTTGCCTTCTTTGTGGTGAACAAGAGACATACACGATGCCATTTAACATCCTTGCTGATCAACGATTCACATTGACCCTGAAAATGCCAGCAGTTACAGTTACATGCTTTCATTGCTTAACAATTTAAAGGAAGATAAATTTAATAGAAGATTGATCCGGGAAGTGACTATATCCTCTTGCACAACACCTTCAGAATGAGAGATAATAATACCATGTGACTATAGCTGTTGTCAAGGAAACGTTTTGTTGTCTTACAATGAAGTATCTTTTTTAATCAAATCATATCACACCAACCTCCTACCTTTTCTCAGAAAAGAGCAGATAGGAAAGGATGAGAAAGGAATAATAAACATTTGAAGGTGCAAGATTTTTCTATTGTCACAAAGATTTTTGCTTTCTAATTAGAAAGAATATACTTATTTAGTCATAGTAAAATTGAAGCGCGAACACTTTTGTCTAAGAGAGCTATTCCCCCAGTGAAAGACCATGGTAAATGTCCTTTGGCATTGACATTGTACGCAGAGACTTTCTATCATTGCATTTTTTCTTCATATAAAAATAGCAACCATAACATACTTGTCTATTGAATCCAAGATATCCTGACCTAAATTAGTAATGTTCTTAGTGAATAGAGAAAGGTTGACAGGTTTCAGTGATCGTATAAAGGCAAAGACATTTAAAGTAGCTAATTCAGTATTATTTAAACTTCAGCATGAATGGCTTGCTGTCAGATAATGTGTCATGCACTTATGACAGTAAAAAGGAAAAAAGAAGGATCTTTTTTTTTCTGTATGCTCTACAGCTGACATTTAAATAGAAAAAGGGTCTGTTAGACCAGTTTTCTGATCATTTTTGATCTATTTAGAAAGTTAGCAGGAGTAAAACCAAACATAAATAATAACAACTTCATAAGAGTAGCTAAAAATGTGCTGCAGCTTTCAAAAATGAATTTCAGCTTACCAAATAACATAAAAAGTGGGTCTTCAACAACTTCTGGAGCATTACACTTCCAAAAATATCTTCTGTTCAGTATTGGATTTGAGCCTGCAGCATTCTGCATGCTACATTCAGAACATAGCGCTGATTCATCCTAATTTTAAAATCAGATTCAAATGGCATATATTGTCTTAGGCAATGTTCTTCAAGGGAAGTAGTTAATAAATGCACAACCCACGTAGAGTATTCTGTGTGCCACAGGCTGTGCCATTCTATTACACCTAGAAAAGTAAGCAAAGTATTGTTTTATTAAGAAATTCTCAGTAAACCATACAAGACCGTGAAACACGTAAAAAGTTACCACAGATGAAAACAATGGATTCTCAGAGTTTACGTGCATGTGGACAATGTTATGCTGGAGGCCAGTGCACCCCTGTGGACAATGTGCTTGTTTTCTGTGTTCATTGTAGGTGCTTTCTGAATGTAAGTCCTCATCAGTACTTTGGAAAACTACCGCAACAAAGAATCTGATTATTAAATTCCCTAAGCTTGGAAAAAAGCTCATGTCCCACCACAGTGACCATCCTGTTGATGAAATCAACAACTTTATATTTGGTCTCAAATTATTAGAGGACAGATAACGCATTACATTTTTCAAGTATATTTTGTAAAAGACATCTGAAATTCCCTAAACTAAAAGGAAGAGAAAAACTAGGAAATAGCTTTTCATTTGTTTCTTATGGTTGGTAGAGGAAATTTGTAGAAGGGTTTGTTTAAAAGCTGTTTGAAACAGAAATAAGTTCTTTCCACTCATAATTTTTGTCCAAGTTGTTTCAATGAGTATAAATGTGAACTCTGTAAAGTAGTATAGAACAAGTTTCTACCACGAGTTTGTGACATTTTTCAAAATATATTCATTATTCAAAATTTAACCCAATGATTTATTGAAAATAATTCCTACACTTCAGTTCAGTCATAAACTATTCCGCAGAACAGTAAATGTAATGCATTTATTTCTATTGACTCTGGTCTCCTAGATGTGGGACTGTAATGCAAACGTGATGCTCACTCACTTACTTGTCTTCAACGTTTGCATTTTAAAGAAAATAGGTTTCTATCATTCTAGGAGGGTGGAAGTTAAAAATCATGTTACAGTCACAAATTTAAAAGCCAAGACCATAAAAAAGAGCATCCAGATCTTGATACTTTAGTACTTAGAATTAGGACTACTGCAATGAGTCAAAGGGGCTGAGTCTTTTAGTATTAAGAAATGTTAGTCTTCCTTAAGATAATTTCATCATTACCAAGCATGTGCTGATTTTTCATTTACTACCTGTCATCCGTCTGTGATATATTAATTTTAAATAGTATGATATCACAGAAGCAAGCTTCTGAGTTTCACTTGATCAGCAATGGGACAGTACAGTCTTCAAGATTAACTTAATTGAATTATCTGGGCTCTCTTCAGTGCCACAGCAGCACTGTGAGAGGTCATCACAGAGGTCAGATGGTGCAGAGGCCATCCAATACGTTTCACATACATGCATTTCACTGTACATCAAGCTCTGATACATCCACATCGTATTGTGGAGCAAGAAGCTCAGAACTAAAAGCATTAATGCTAAAAGCATGAATGCTAAGGTTATCTTAGCATTCATACACTTGATAGCAAGCCTGGTTTGCCAGAAAAGATTTATAGTTTATACTCAACAGTATCTTGACATATTGTGCAGCTTCTGATTCCTAACCAAATGTAATTCTGTAATTTAGTGCTTCCTGACAAAAATGTCATTTGGGAACATTTGGATTAATTTTATTTTATTTCTGAACAAAGTCTGCCACCAAAAATTGAAAACTCAACATAATTATGTCACTTAAGCTGTCACTGTTGATTAATCATTTGGTGAAGCTGTTAAAACAACGCCATTATACACCAGGTAAATACACAAAGGGAATAATAAAGTATAAATAAGTAATAAAGGAATGAAGAATAAATGGTCTCACAAAAAATAGTTTGTACAAGAATATGAGCTGCTAGAAAAATAGAAAATGCTAGAAATGCTAGATAAGAAATTATGAGTAAAGATATCTAGGTGAGTTCAGAATTACTTACTCATTTTTCCAAAAATGTATCTCAGCGCTGTTTTTTTTTTTTTTGAATACATTTTTCCCCAGTTCTAGCATGGGATGAAAAACATGAAAATTAGGACTGATTAGTTCCTCACGGCCACAGTGTTTTATAATAGCAAATCCTTTAGTCCAGCTAGTGTCTAGGGTTTGTTGCTGTTTTTCTTTTTTTTCCTGTAGATGGTCATGGAAGCACTTTCATGTCCTTTATTTAGCTCTCAAATTATTCCAACATTCAGCCTAGCTGATGGGGATTCATTACAACTACATTACTGTTACTTTTTTGTCATGTAGGTAGTTTTGTTTTATTAAGGGAAAATGCAATTCCTGCCTACAGTATGTAGACTGTGGATATTAAGGGATTTATATAAAATTGAATTTGTTGTAGCATTTCCTTCCCTGCTTTATGCAGCATACCTAACTCAGAAGCTAAAATAATAATTTTAACATGAAAGCTCCTCCCATTTTTTTTATCTGAAGGCTGCAGTCAATGCACTATACAAAATCAGGTTTTTATTGTTTTATTTCTCAGTCCCAAACCCCCAAACTTAATTTTGATTCAAAACTATTATATACAAGTTTAAATTTATTAGTTGTACCTATAAAGAACAATACTGTCAGTTCTGTAATACTTAGTGATAAATTGCTTGTAGTATTTATAGTTGACAGTAATTTTTGGAATCTAAAAAAAATGCACTTGCTACTAAAGCCAATTTTCAGCTGTAGCCAGAGGCTCTAAGAGCATATATCTTTATGATTCAGAAGCAACTGCAGTCCATGAGTGTTTAGATCAGTATTGGAAAAACTAAGAAAAAAAAGTTTTTTAAGGAAAAAAAAAAAAGTTTAATCGTTAAGGGCTATCTGTATGTATGCTGTGAAGGCATGAGCTTATGCATAAGTATGAAGGTAAACACATTTCTTCTCAGAAAGAGCAGTCAGGCATTGAAACGGGTTGCCCAGGGAAGTGGTGGAGGCACAGTCCCAGGGAGTGTTCAAGGAAAGGTTAGACCTGGTACTTAGGGACGTGGTTTAGTGGGTGACAGGGGTAGTAGGGTGATGGTTGCATCAGATGATCTTGAAGGTCTTTTCCAACCTTAATGATTCTATGATTCTATAATTCTATGATGTGCTTCAAGGAAGTGAAGAAGTTTTGAAATGCTCTCTAGGAAAAGAGTTTTGCCATAGAAGCTTATAATTTGCTAAAAAAAAAAAAAATCATCTGGAAGAATTCAGCCTATCAGATCTGGTCACCATAAGACCTGAGCTAGAATCAAGCATATGAAGGATAGAAGATAATGGAGCTGTTTTGTCATGCTTAAGTGTAGGGTTTGAATAGCTTTTCTTTTTCTGTTTTCCTTTTTACTTAATCAAATAAAAGTAGAAAGCACACAGAATTCCTTTTAGAGCCCTATTTGCAGTGGTCATTTTAAACTTTGAAAGAAAACTTAGAGACTACAGAATATTTTAGTTTTCATTCTCTATTTTTGTCTCTTTAGTTTGGAAGAAAGGTTAGTAATCAGATGCATTTGTAGAAAATGGATTATGATACTTGACCCATGGATTATGATAAAATGAAAAACATTAGGAAAATGGATTATGATACTTGAAATACTTGGATTATGATATTCAGGTATACCAAAATTACAGTATGTACAGGTTTTATACAAATCAAATTGTTCTAATGAATGTTATGTTTTGACAGTTCACAGGTTTATGCTTCAAAAAATCTTGCAAAGTGTATTAATAGGTTTATTTTAGCACAAATGTAAGTCCTGAATACAAATGTCCCCATCTATTTTCAGTCAATGGAAATTAAATCTGTTAGTGGATAGAACAGAAACTGAGAATTGCAACAAAAATTGTACAAAAATACAGGTTGTTTATTCATCTGCTTCAGTTCATTCAGCTCTGCCCGAACAGGTCTGTTAGGTTTTTTAGAAGTTCTGGTGATCTCAAGAATACCAAATAGCTCCAAACATCAGGACTATGTAGTAGAAACAAAAACTTGACTTAGAACACCATCCAGGTGTTCACAAGGTGTCTGAAATAATCAAGAAAAGGTGCTGCTAAATGCTTTAACTGGATTTTGGAACTTGATACTAAACAGATTTTACACTGCGTGGAGCTCCTGAGCATTATCAAAGGCTTCCTTTCCCTCCCCACCCTTTCATATTACAAAATGCTTCAGGTCTCCAGGTAGGAAGTGTTCTAATTTGTGCCGGAGCTCTTAAATAGAGTTACAACATACTGATTTTTGGCGAAAACATAAGTAGAACTACATTCTGAGAAGTATCTTTGAATGTTTAGCAACTAGCAGGTTGAGCTAAAAAAAAAAAAAGGAATTGTACTATGCATATTTCACAAAATATTTTAATGCTGGTCTTTCAGAGCATTTAATCCAACTATAGATTAGTAACTGAGAAGTGTTCACATTTTGAAGACAGAAAACAAAAAAAAAAGCAACATACTGCTGTGTGAGAAAATTAAGTATTTGAATGCTGCAAAGGATTATTCCATTGGTGATTACTTCTCAAACTTAGGATATGGCAAATGATTAGATCTAAAAAAAGGCAGTACCTACATGCACAACTGCCTGACTATTCTCTACCAAGTAGTTCTTCATATTGTAAAACATGATTAATCTGTGTACAAGTTAGTACTTCCACAGGGAAGAGTAATGGCCATGGCAAGAAAGAGCCAGCAAGCAGCAGGCATCACTTGGCTGAGCCAATTGATGCAGTCTCTGCCTAGAGATACAAGAAAAAGTGCTCACAAAAATTGTACTTTTTCTTTCCTCATCAGTTTCAATATTTTTTTTTTTCTGTTTGTGGATTAATTGACCTCAGATACAGCCTCATCCCAATTGGTTGTTGGATTCTGTATTTCAGTTTCTATGCATTCTGAAAAGGTGTATGAGAACACACTGTGTCTCAGGCAGGAAGAGGATCACATTTAGGAAGGCTTAAAGTATCTGTGTTCTTTGGTCATCCAAGGACCGACATGGCTGCGCAATATTCTATATATGGGCATTTTATTCCTCTTCTGATAAGTTTTGTTCTGTTCTTGTGGAGATTGTTGCGGAAGCAGACAGCCTTTTTTACATTTAGTTTTTGGGTCTTTTTATGTTAGATAGACAATAAGAAAGTTGTGGTCCAAAATTAAAACTAGACAAATCTATAAGAATAAGCAAGACAGGGAAACCTTTCAAAGTGTAGGTAAGGATTTGGTGATAGGAAATTTGTTTACCAAGCCTATTTGCCTGGCCTGACTTCCTTTTGAATAGAGTTTGACTGGGAGATTTCCTAATTTCTAATCCTAACTGATATTCAGGTTCCTTTTCATGCTTACATGCCCTAAATGTGAAGAACTTGATTTAGAATACTGACCCAGTATTAAGAAATAAATAGAGTTTAAGCTTGGGCATATTCGTTGTGAATGCCAGCCTATTAGAAACATCTTTGGAAATGTAAGAGAAAGTTCAACAACCATGTAAACATTGCCTGAATTCCTGTATTTTAATTAGTTACTAAACTTGTTGCGGTAAATGTGTGTCAAGAATGGCATAGAAGAAGGAGCCACAGCAGTGAATACAATGGGAAAACATTTCCTAGTGTTCTCTATTATCCTTACTATTGTCACAGATCTTTAGAGAGTATTTTGGCAAAGAAACCAGCTACAATTGAGAGATGCAGACAGAGTTTGCAGAGCTATGAATTAAAAATTGAATGTAAGATTCAAAAGCCCAAGAAAGGCCTACCAGTATGCAGATGTTTGTATTTCACAATATCCTTTGAGTGCTCTTGTCACTCTTAACTACAGTGGGGAGGGAGGGCATATATAAAATTTATATCTTGTCATGTAATGCCAAAAGCATTTTCAGTTGTCTGGAGGAAGTACAATGTGTAACTGAATGGCTTTAGACAGCAAGCTGTTATTTGTCCTATTTATTTATATTACTTCCTAAAATAAGGGGTTAAGGCCATTAACCTAACCATAATCTATTGGAGCATATTCTTAGGCTAGCAAAAAGAAAATGAAAAGGTTTTCATGCTCAAGGATGAGGCTGTCTTTAACTCAACTTTGTAACTGTATTGTGTAACAGAGCCTGGACCTCATAGTGGTGCAATAAATAATAAATGTTGGATTAAAATTGTGACATAAGTGCCCTCTTCAAAGACACTCTGAGCCAAGCTAGAATTACTACATTGAATAGTAGTTAGTTTAAAACAGGAGAGCAAGCCAAAAAGAAGAAACACTCTGACACCTCACTGACAGCAGAGGTTTACCTACCCTCCTACAACTGTGATTCAAGAGACTGGAGGAAAAAATAATCAGAAAGCATTTTGCCATGGGAAAAAAAAAGAAATCTTTCATGCGTAAGGAATGAAGGACAGTGGCTGGAGTTTCCTAGGTCCCTTGCTGCTTTTTTTTCTAGTGTGAACCCACTCCAGAGCTGATTACATCTCAGCTGAGCACCCTGTAAGACTATGCTGCTGAATCTCTCCAGTGGACCCAGGTTCACGCATAGATCAAAAACACCTGGAGTAACCTGGGTATCATGCACATGTCCATGAATATACCAGAAGAAAAGGCAACAAGATTTTACTGGTGGGTACTTGGGAAACTGAAGAATTAATGCTTAGAGTTAGATGATGTTGCTAAGCAGACGTTAGTTTAATCTTCAGCAAGATAGGATCTGAATGCCAAACAGTGTTTTTTTCTGCAGTGTAGAGTTGTCCAGTGTTCAGGACTTTTGTTTTAAGAAAACAGCAGCAGATTCCCTAATAATAATAATTTACTCAACTTTTTGCATAT
Organism: Heteronetta atricapilla; assembly: GCA_011075105.1. Taxonomy (NCBI): domain Eukaryota; kingdom Metazoa; phylum Chordata; class Aves; order Anseriformes; family Anatidae; genus Heteronetta; species Heteronetta atricapilla. The sequence continues at coordinate 131,994,469 of CM021731.1, read as the reverse complement.
TTTGTTTTCAAAAATAGTTTGAAGTATGCAATTTCATGGGAGTTGAAGAACATATGTAGATCCTTGATTAAACAATTAGTTGAACACACATGTAGCTTTAGTCACAGATTACATTGCACATTGCTAAATTTAAGCATGAGGTTAATATTTGAATTCTTAAGCTAAGATATAAATACTTTGTTAAACTGAAGGCAAACAAGGTGAAAACATCCTCTCAATAAATTCATGGGAATTTAAATATTTGCTTCAGTGGACCATAACTCTAAAAAAGATGCAGAAATGGAATTTAGAACTGTCAATGCAATGAGGAATGGGGGGCAAACCAAATGAACTCTGAGACTTGCACCAAAATCTTTATTTAAACTCCAGCAAAAGTTGGTGAAGGATGTGTATTTTAAAAAGTTAGTAGATAAAAGTTCCTTTCAGTAAGTGAAAGGAATGTGCCAACAAAATGTCTTTTTTTTTGTCTTCTGTAATAAAGGAAATGAATGATAGTAGCACAAAAGTTACAATAGAATACACCATCCATCAAGAAAGCTCTAAAAAATACATTGTAGGGAACAATCATGCAGTGGCAGGGGAATGAATTAGATGACAAAAAGAAAATTCATTTGAAATACCTGAAATGAGCTTTTGTTCGTATTTGCTAGAACTGGAACAGAAGAAACTGTATATATTAAAATAAGAAAGGTATTGCCATCACATAAGCAGAGTCCATTCAGATGTACTTTAGCTACTGACTATTTCAGAGGTCACTCAACAATTCTTAAGGATGAGTGAGACATTACAAAATTAATAATAATAATAATAACAACAATAATAAAGTATACAGAAGTAATTTTTATGAAAAAGGAAGTTGTTTTTTTTTTCTGTTTGATTGGTTGGCATTTTGTTGTTGTTAATTTATAAGAAAAAAAAATCTACAAACCTCTCTGTGTATTTTCTGGCTACCTCAGTTCAGGGTAGTTCAAAGTCTCAGTATGTAGACTTTACATACACTTGAGGGGAGGAGATGTTTGGACCAATATCTATGAACACTATGGGATCTTTCACAAGCAGCAGCACCTTGTAAATAGATATTTGCTCTTAGAAAGCCAAACTGAAGATGGACTATAGAATTCTGGAGAGATGGGAATTTTGATTCTCTAACTTGGGGTGATGTCTTACTCTGAAAGTGACTCCAGTAGGAAGACTGCAACAGCAGTGCTTTTCACCAGAACCTCTATGATGTTTATGAAAGCAAATCTGCTCAGTTTCTTTGATTTCTGTTTAGCTATTTTTTGCTTGACAGACAGTGAAGGAGCAAAGATCTAGCTTATTATTAAATTCGTAAGAGTGGTGGGCAATAATTACATAGAGAACTGAAAGGAAAAAAATTAACATATCTTCTTAAAAACATCATTCATTGTGATGAGAGAAACAAAATGTATTTCAAGAAAGTTATTCTTTGAAGAATGAAAATTTACAGGTAATTGTAGTGTGGATGACCATGGAACAAGTTTGGTCAGGCAGCAGCTGGAGCTGGGCTGCTGCTTAGAGAAACAAGACAGGAACTCTAAGTGACTCCAGCACTGGAAGTGCTCCCACTGGCAGCACGCAGCAGGTCTTGTAGCACCTGCGCAGAGTGAGCAGAGCTGAGTGCTGATAATAGGGTCTGTCACTAGTCCCTGACTAGGTGAAGTAATGATCCAGGTTTGGGGTCTAAGCATGGAGTCCAATCAGGAGCAGGAATAGATGGAAACAGAGACAGAGCTGTAAGAAAGGCCACACGTTTGGGCCATCCAGAGATGGGACTGGGGAGTAGCACTCCTACAATAACACTTGGGCAGGGACTGATGGCCTTAGACTGAGACAAAATGGGGATTCTGGGCTATGTGTAGGGTGCATGAATGGGGGTCCAACATAGGACTGGGCAGGGTCATTAAGGCTTGTTAATGTCCTCAGAGCTCTGGATTTTTAGCAAATTTTGAGGATGGTGCTGACAACATGAAAGAGTACACTTCTACATCTGAGCTAACCTGAGCTAATCACTCTCTTCAAAAGGAAAATGAGCAGAATCATTCTCACCCTAAAACAGAATTCTAACAAAGGTAAGGAGCAGATGACTAACAGCGGCAACTAGATTTCATGAAGATTTCCACCTTGCAGAAAAATGAGGTGAGATGACCAGATTGTCAAATTACGTGCTATATAGCAGTATAGCAATGCACAGTAAATCCTACCAAGTACCATGAATATAAAATTAGAAGTGTCTTGCCACCTTTTTTGCAATGTGAAAAACACAAATATTTTGCTAACTTTCAGGAGTGACACTATTTGAGTCTTTTGAAGTTGACTTTTGAAGTTGGGAATTTTAAGATGATGTAAATTTTAAGATGATGTAAATTTTAAGATGACGTAAATTTTAAGATCATGTTAGTGTAGTTTTTCTTTTAAATCAACAGAGGTTCAAATAAAAATATATGTTTAAAAATATGTAATAAATAAAATAGGTAGGTTAGACTGTAGTAAAATATGAAGAGTGAATTAGTTTTGTATAACTGAACAGCATTTTATCCAGACATTAGTGTCATGAAAGATCTGACATGAGTGGTCAGAAAAGAAAAGCATAGAATAGATACAGATCCTGGTTTGAGTTATGCTGGCATAAAGCTCTTTAAAATCAAATTAAGAAATTGCCACTTGCTTCTCATGTTCAATTTTCCTTTTAACACAAAACTAAAGTATTCATTTACATTGGCAGTTAGCTATCAAATCTCTGAGAGGTTTCTTATTATTATTGTTAGAAGTAAATGCTGTTGCTGATTGGGGTAGCTCTTACTGTGGAGGTATAGGGGTCCTTCCCCATAATTACTTTATAAACCTAAGTAAGACACATTAAACTTCATTCACTGTCATCAGATTTCATCTGAATAGCAACATGCAATGCCAATGTAATCTATTAGAGAAATCTTACAGAAACTTGTAACAGTAAGTAACAAGTTTCCATAGATACATAGGCATATCTTACTGATTATAGTCTCCAGCAAAGTTTTTGCTTGAAATTCCTCAACAGTAGAAGTCCATTGCTACAGACCACTGTTCTGTTTTGAGAGTCACCATCCATGAAAAACATTAAAGTGTCAGCATGTTGTGGATTTATATCTTATCTCCACTGGTTCAGCTACACAGTCTCATGAAGGATTTAAACAGCAACAAGTATCTGAATTAAAATAGCGAGGCTGTGGGAGAAATTCACTTTTCCTTTAGGATAACTCACAAATCTTCAGCTCACTTAAAACACATTTTTGTTGGACAAAGAGTATCCCCTTTCTCCTCTCTGAACTGTATCCTTTTACCCCATTTTCATCCTTTTCCCATATATTTATTTCCCTTTCTCTTTCCATTTCTGTACCCCTAATCTCACTTACAGTGAATCTCCTTTTGATCCTCTTAATAAACAGCTGCAGAAATTGTAATAAACTCTGACCTTCATGAGGATTTTACGTTGATTTTACGTTGTTTCTATTCATAATGAGAATATAAACCTAACTTCTCTGCTTGCAAAGGTGTACTTTTTGGAACAAGACTTTTTTTCTGTAGCTATTGTTTGGTTTCTGAGAATGAGGAATCCCAAGCTAGATTCCTAGCTATGCCACTAGAAATTTCAGCATCTCAGTTTCTTTTCTTCACATGAAAGAGACACCGTCCAATTTAATAATTATACATTATTTCTGTTTTTAAATAACATAATTAAAGTAAAAGTAAATTTAAAGTTTTGCTGAAGTGAAAATTAATCTATTTTCCAATGATTCTGAGATCTGGCTAGGCCAATGCTAATCAGAAATACTTTTGGACCTGTTCATGTCTTTTTTTTTTTTTTTTTAATTAAGTTTTTGAATTTTCTATGATTTTTAAAACAATTCAGTTTCTTCCACAACAAGTGCTTAAAATATGAAAATTTGACCTTTTTGACTACAAAAATATGAAAATTTGACCCTTCTTTCATCTTGTTTTTAATAGCAAGGATATTTTAGCAAATTATAGCACTTCAGAAGGGTAAAGCCTGTTTTTCACTATGCCACATGTCTGCCTTTCTTATTCTGGAAAGTAGGAGAGGGTCAAGGTTGTTTACCTTTTCCAACGCTTATAGTCATCTGTAGAACAGCTGAAGGTCTCTGCACACTGCCAAGGACAAGAAAATATTCCCATTGCTTTCCTAAAACCAGTCTTCTCTTCAAACTCAAGCATTTTTTTTCTGACTGTAGAACTGTGAAATGAGATTTGACTTTTGCTGAGAAGTCCATACTGGCCGATTGCTGAATTTCTCTGAAAAACCTTAATCTTGAACATTCCCATATGAAAATAGGTAATAGACAGCTTTTAGAAATTTTTGTAGGAATAAATTTATATAATAGTCCCTGCTGGTTGTCTTTAATAGAATAACCTATGGTTTATGCTTTTGGTGTTTAGATTTAATTCAGGACTTTTGGTGATGGAGAGGGTCAACTGCATTGATTGTGCACATGCTCAGTAATCATATTATTTTGCACAGACTTCTAGTAGGCTTCTGTTCTCCATTCCCTAAATGCAGGCTCATAACAAGCTTACTCAAACAGGTTTAAACTTTCCTTTGACCCTTTTCTTTCTATTTAAAAATTAAACTCATTATCAATTTTCAGATTAATTTGGAATATTTCTGTGCATTCTGTGTATCAAAGGTTTTTTTGACATTCAAATTTTTAAAGATTTTTTTAAATGTCTGGACAGAGACATCTATGAAGATATTCTTGGAGATGGTTTTGTTTAATTCTAACTTGTTTGAAAATGTTTGCAGTAGTAGCTTAGAATTTCCTTTACATCTTTGTCTCGTGTGTTTGACTCAGTATCAGAAAAAAAGCTGTCTGAATCTTGCATATCTGTTCATTTCAATAATAAAGGGGATTGCATCCCCTTTATGTCAGAGAGGAGTGTTTGTCCTCAATTTATTTTCTATTAATAAAATGCATTTTTTGAAGGACAGAAAGGACAAAAGGCAAAACACCATTCTGAATAGATTTCTCTTTAATTTTTGTCATCCTTGGCAAAGTGGCTATGCTTTGTTACATTCTTAAGTGTATTACTCTGTTGTTTCTTAGTCTATTGTTTCTATGTCTATTACTGACTCCAGTGGAAAACCAGTACATGCAAATCACCACTCTTTTCCTCAGAAACAATGAAACAGACCACTAATTTTGTTAGTGCCAACATTAGCTTCTGTCTTCAGCATGACATCAACTGCTCTTTAGATGAACTGAAAGTTGTATGGACAATTCAACAAGTGAATAGACCCTTGAACCAAGTTTTTAGCAAGTGTCAAATTATATGCATCAGATTACTATGGGTGGAATCCTTTTTTCTTTCCAGGGCAAAATATATTCTTCAGTGCTCCTCTATTAATGAGGACTTCCAAATATGAGCCATGATATTGCATTCACACTTCCTTTTTTAGCACTTCTTTTTTTGGGGAGTTTCTTCAACAAGTGAAAAAAAAAATGAAAAAAAAAAAAAAAAAAAAACTCTATAAATGATCTGTCATTCTTTTTGAAGACGATAACTAAGAATTCAGGAAGATAATTCTTTGTCAGCTTCTACCATGCAGCTAATAATGTTGACTCAGAACAGAATTCAGTGGACCCTGGTTCCACTGAATAGCACAGCACTTGCACACCAGCTCATTAAAAAACTCACTCATGACTTGACAAGTCATTTCATCAGCCTGAGCGTGGGTTTACCGTATCTTATATTATTCCTCCAGTAATGTTCAGTATGATTATTAGATGTCCACCACTGTGCAATCCTTTCAGATTTAGTGGATACTTAGCATTGCAGTTTCTATCCTTAAGATTTTAAAGTCACCACTGTTAATGTGTAGGGTTTTTTTCATGTTTTTGCCATAAACACTTTATGTTCTGCACAGTTCTTTACTCAAGCCTCTTCTATCAACAACCAATTCTTATAAACTAACATTATGTCTTTGATTATCACTCAGTTATTTTCCACTTACACTGGGACATAATATGTTGTTTTTTAACTGATGTAACAATGTAACATTGTAAGATACCCAGATACAAGTATCTAAAAATGAAAAAATTCACTGAAAAAGTAAAGATACAACATTTTGAACTCAAATAACAGATTTTTATTAGCTGTTTGAGGAATGCAAATATTCATAAAAATAATACATATGTTTTCTTTATAGTGTGATAAATGATTGAGTCCCAAATAGGATTCTAATTAAAGTTTGTAATTTATTAAGCGAATAGAGGCAAGCAAATAGCACTGGGTACGCTGGGAGTCTCTGCTCCACCAAGACGCACACCTGTTACATCAGGCAGCTGGTTTTTATGCTCCTAGACTAATACATATTCATCCCTACTCCTAGAAAAGGCAGGGTTATTATAATTAGTCCCCAGAATCCAAACCCTCTCCGGATGCATGCATATCAGTCTCTGGTGGTCCCTCTGGGGGTCGCTCATGCTGAAGGCTCCTAGTCTTCCTCCCAGGCTTTGTCCTTCGGTCGTCCTTCAACTCCCCCTTTCTCCTTATTTGGTGATCTCTTTGCCGGATATCAGAGGCTTGCACAATGTCCCATGCAAAATCAGCTGTTTCTTAAAAACTCCTTGGTTCTCTTATCTCCCATACCCAAGTCTCAATGTTCGCCCTTCAAACCCTCTATTTACACAAATTGCTGGACCCTTTCTTTGCATGATACAAGAACTATGTACATCACGCTGTTTTTCTTAGATAGAAGGTTATATTTCATCATGTGGCCCTAGCATTATTCCATACTGACACAAATCAAATTAACACATTTCACAATAGTAACCAAATAGTAGTCTCCATATGACATATATAGTTCTACAAGGACTTAGCAACCAAAATCTATTTAAAATTCTTAAATATTTGAAGAGCTGATAAATACATTAGATATCTACCTTATATAAGATTAGTAGAGAATCTTGCACTTCTAAATTACTCTAAAGATATAAAAAGCAGGAAGAAAGGAATCAATCTAGCAGTAACAACAGTTATCTGAAGAATATCATTTTCAAGTCAGTTGCGGCTTTCATCTGTTACTCTGTAGAAATGTTGAAGAGCTGCCTTAAGATAGAACATGAGAGCTCACCATGGCTACAGAGCACACAAAATGCAGGAAAAGTCTGTGGGCAATTTACATTTGTATGTAGCAGTATGCCCAAAGGATTACGCTTAAGTGCCTCTGAAGTCAAGGAGAGACCAGCTCCCTAATTTACAGTGAAGAACAGACATGTTTAACTTGTCCTTCTCTTGAAAGAATAAACAAAATAATATGAACAAAGGCAATGACAATAGTGGCAAACCTAGATCTATCTGTTGCAGATTAAATACAGTAAAAATAATGTTCAGGGAATAACACAGCAATAGCTTCTATTCACTTCAAGAATTCCTTATCAGAAAATAGGATATAGCCATTAGTTATTAAGCACAGTGCTACTACTGTAACAGAAATGACATCCATATCCAGTGTGTCACATCATCTTAGAAATATTAAAATATTTTACCAAGAGCTCTTATTTAATCTTATGGCTGCTACCTGTCTGCTGGAACTGTGGTTGTCTGTATGAGTCTGAGAGGATAAATAGATCCTACAGATAAATAGATAGAACAGAAGAGCAGTCTGTTTAGGAGATCAAACTCTTAGCAATTGTGTTCATTCCAGGTTTACTTGAACTAATTGCAACCTATTTTAATTTGAGACTATTTATATGTACGCTTTCTGTGGCTTTTGTTTTTCTACATGTGCAAAGAAAAATGGTATTTGGAGGTGCTGAACAGGTGAAATTGTTCAGCAATTCACTGAGCTGGAGAACTGCAGGAAAATATAGATGCTAAATAAAGTAGCTGTGAAACACTGGGACAGGGTCTCAAGGGGTTCTGCAGACTTTGGGCTTGCCTGTTGTGTTTTGGAAGGGATCTGATATACTGACTGCGGGGGAGCCCTGACAATTTTACTACTAGAATAATAGAGATATAGTTATCTTTATATAAAAAGAGAGTTTACTATCCAGATGGTTTGCAGAACAAAGGCATTGTTAATTACTGAGAGATTAACTTGATCCTGGTAGTTTGCCCTCTGACAAAATGAGATTCTATATCAGCTGAGAGAGACTGGGAAAGAACCCTCCCTTTTTAATATCCAGCCTTATACAGCTCATCAGCTTTACCGATTAGAAGTCTGACAGCTCTTTATGTCTCCTAGTATATTACACTGGATGCTTCACAGCCACAGACACTGACAGATATGCTTTAGTTTTTATAATGCTTAGGAAATGGGTGGTTAAACTTTGTGCTGGTGTTCCTCCAGCACCACATGAAGCTCCAGACCCTCTGAAGCATCGATGCAGTGCAACAGATGATCATTGCACAATAACAGCCTTGCTCTCCCAGAGCTTAGGGGTTTGCATAGTATAAGCATGATTTACATAGCAGCACAGCTGATAAGCATCAGCTTTTGGAAAAACTAGCAATGCAGTTCAGACATGATATGATGTCACACACATGGCTGTCTCAAACCCTACATATGTTTTAGTGACATGACAAATAATACTCTGGATATAAGCAAACCTGAAGAAATCTTTATTCTGCAGGTGAATAATAGCATCACTCAGGTTGGAAGGATCAAACCAATCATCCAGTTCCAACCCCCCTGCAATGGGCAGGGATGCCTGGGGCCTCATCTAACCTAGTCTTGGAACAAAAATCATGGTACAGCTTCCTCATTTTTTCTTTTCCCCATGTCTTTATACTTACCTTTATGAGCTGCTTGTAATTCAGAATCCCCATGCAGAATTTATATTTCTGTGTGTAAGCTCTTGAAATGGCCCTGTGCTACAATGTCCAGTACCAAAAAAGTTGGCTGAAAATTTCTTTTCAATGTCATTCAGCAGAAGTGTATGATCAAAGACAGATGTATGATAAGACAGCCTGACCACAGATTTCTCATGTGCATGGCCTTACTTGAATTTCTTTTAGTTGACATTTTAACAACTATATAATTTTTTCTGCTCTTCTAACAGGGTGTTATAGTGCTCTGAACTGAATTTTCAGGTGGGGTAAATATTGTATGCTCTACAGAGGCACACAGAGAACTGATTAATAATGCCCCTTGGCTTTTTCTGTTCTTCATTGTCCAACTTGACAATTAAACAATTTAAAGAGCCTGAAGAAATGCTTGGTATAGAATCATATACCTTCCGAGAATGTAAATTTTAAATCTCAATAATTGAGAGATGTATTTCTACTCTGGGCAGTGTTCTGTGCCTAAGTTCAAAGAAATTTGAGGGGGAGCTTTAGATTTTGTTTGTTCATTTTAATTCTGAAAAAAACAGCAAAGAATTCAAATATCAAACCAACATTTTAAACTGATGTTGGAGAAGGACATGAAGGAATGCTCTCATCCTGTCCTTTCCCATCCTGTCCCTCCTCCACAGTATGACTGAGCCGTTGCTGCTGTTGCAGCCAAAGCCCTCGGTGCCTTTTAAAGCTTGCCATGTCCTATTGTCTGTGCCAGCAGGGTGCTCTCTGCCTTTAGAGCTGCTTCATCTGTGCTGACTCCTGAGCAGCATTCACAGGTTTCTCCCAGTCTGTGTATAATAACTGTCACTGTCGACCCTGATTTAAGTGCAGACTAAGTGAACTGGAAGTCTCCAGATCCAGTCATTGAATTGATTCCTAAAGGTAAAGTTCCTTACAATGTGAAAAATGCTGAAGAAGCTGTAAAGAATCATAGAATCACAGAACAGCTTGGGTTGGAAGGGACCTTAAAGATCATCCAGTTCCAACTCCCCTGCTGTAGGCAGGGATGCCACCCACTAGATAAGGTTTCCCAGAGCCTCACCCAACCTGGTCTTGAACAATTCCAGGGATCGGGCATCCTCACTTCTCTGGGCAGTCTGTGCCAGTGCCTCACCACCCTATGAGTAAAAAATTTCCTCCTAACATCTAATCTAAATCTCCCCTCTTTCAGTTTAAAACCATTCCCAATTATCCTGTCACTATCTGCCCAAGCAAAAAGTTGTTCTCCTTTTTTATAAACCCCCTTTAAGTACTCAAAGGTCACTATAAAGTCTCCCCAGAGCCGTCTCTTCTCCAGGCTGAACATCCCCAGTTCTCTCATCCTTTCATCATAGAAGTGATCCAGCCCTCTGATTACCTTCATGGCCCACTGTCTTTTAAAGTCATACTATAGACTGGAACTGCAACCTGTGACTCATTAATCTACTGAGATGTTTCCTTCTTTAAACCTGTTTTTATCTTTAAACATTGACAGCAATTTAGTTACAGCAAGTTATGTAACAGTTCACCTCTCCCCTTGCAATGTTTTCTAGTGTCTTCCATTCTGGTGAACTGGTGAATTGATTAATGAGTATTAATTACTGCAGCACATATAAATTTTTGACAGATTGTTACTAGAGTAACAAGCTTTCTGAGGACTTAACAATATTCAACAGAATACCAAAAAGAGTTTTTCCCTATTTTAAAAAGAAGAGGTGATAGAAAAATGGTTTCAGCAATAGGGCACTTAGCAAAGTAAATTACTGATATCTATTTGTGATATCTGTATACACTTCAAATGGACAGGTAGTCAGACATTATAGCCCTCAGCTGTTTACTATCCTGCCTTTGTTAATAATAAAGTACAGATTTTGTCCCCGATTAATGACTCCCTGGTCTTCTTCTGGAGAACTGTATGCTTCCTCGACTGGTAAGGACTGTGTGCTTCCCTGGAAATGCCTGTCTGGTCTGTGATGCTCGAGGAGAATAATAGGCATTTCTTGCTTAATTCTTTGTTAAGTATTTGCAGGTTCTCCAGGGTGCCTTCTGTTCAAGAGTGCTTCTTGAAGGAATAGACTGATACCTGCTTGTTCTTGATCCAGAAATTTATTAGTATTTCAAATAGTGAAAGTAGTGAATAAAGTTACACTAGTGCAGACAGTTCAATGTCTATAGACAGCAAATTAAGCTAAGTGAAAATGACCTATCTGGAAGATGTTTGGTTCCCATTTTACAAAGCCAAGATTCATCTAAGAATTGAGCTACTGTAATAGTTGTTTGTTTTTTATTTTTTTTTTTGAGAAAAAAAAAATCATCTAGAGGCCTAAGACTTGAATTTAGGATCCATTATACCAGTTCATGTCACCACATTTAATAAAATGAGAATCTCTGTCTTAACATGTTTGGGGAGTATGTGTATGGCAGAAGATACTGGGATAATGCAACAGGGAGTTGAAGGGAGGAAAAGATAAAAATAAAATTATTTTTATTAGCAAAATGAGAAGCATTCATAGCTCAATCATGTGTGGATGTAGTCAAGTGAAAAAGGTAAATTTTAATATGTCTAAAAGAAGACAGTGCAATGTCTTACTAAATATTTATGCAGATCTTAGTACTGTTTACTTTAAAAATGCTCTTTTAAGACTTCTTTTATTTAGTTCATTAGAATTATTCCGAGGGAATGAAATAATTAGTATAATTTCATAAATATATGGACCATGAAAATCACCTTGTTTTCCTTATTCAGTATGTTGTGGTTTGTGTACAGATAGAGGTTGTACCAAAAGACTGATGTCCTGTGGTATAAATTAGAGTTTTGTAAGATCAGGAGACTTTCAGTTGGTCATGTTATCATTGACTGTTTTGTATTTGTAAACTGCAGGTGAATCTGTCTGGAAAGTCTTCTTCTTCACTCCAAACTTCAGTCCTGAAGACTCTAATGGTTGCTATGATTCTCATGTTTGCTTTTGCCATGGAGGATTCATCACACACCATGATCCCCCACTGCTCTTCGATCTCTCCAGAGACCCTGAAGAGAAAGTGCCACTGACTCCACAAACAGAGAGCCGGTTCTATGAAATCCTCAGGGTCATACAGATAGCAGTAGCTAACCACACCAGATCACTGCAGGCTGTCCCTGACCAGCTCTCTTGGGACAACCTTCTTTGGAAGCCATGGCTTCAGCCATGTTGCTCGTCTCTCTTTCAGTCTTGCTATTGTGACTATGAGTCAGAAGACAGCCTACTGGAGATGCATTCTGGATAAACAAGCTGCAGTTCCCTTTCAGAAACTGGAACAAGGAGAATGTCTAGGTAGTTCACTTGAACCACTGCACAAAGCCTTTAGAAGTCTTTGTTATGTAGGATGAGTTGTCTTTAATACAGTGTTGCGATAGAATTTCAATCAAGAAAGTGTGCCAAGAGAAGGAGAGCAAGACATCTTTTCTGACTTAATAATACAAGAAATGGTATGGAGCATATGCTGTTGCCCTTATCTACAAATGTATGCATTTTCTAGATTAGATTATTTTGTAGATCTTCAGCTTTTTTTTTTTTTTTTTTTTTTTTAACACACTGAGGAATTCCCCTGTTGTTTCTGTCAATTATAACCACTAAGTGCACACTTTTCTGTCCTTTTCAGTAAGTACTATTCACCCCTATTAGGATATTCCACCAAAAAATACAACTAGACATATAATGCTGGAGAGGTCCATCTGTGACTATAATTTGATAACTGACAGATAGGTAAAGAACTTATTTGTATCAGTATCTCTATCAACAAGCATCAGAGATATGAAATAATAAACAGTGCCAAAAATCTAACACTGCATGTGCCATAAAAATATAGAGAGCTATATAGTAGAAGACCTTGGTCCACATTAAAATGGTGCTCCCTAGCTAGCATCCTATTGCATGGCATCAGCTTTTGTTTGGAAGAGAAACCACTTCAGGTGCACCAGGTGTGTCCTTGAGTGTGTACTATAACTCTTCAGAAATACACACAGGCCAAATTCATACCCAAGAAAGAAAGAAGAAAAGAAAGAAGGAAAAGAAAAAATAGAAAGAAAAAATAAAAAAGAAAAAAAGAAAAAAAAAAAAAGAAATCACATATTATTTAATCCCTGATCTAGACAAACCTTTATATTCATAACCCAGTTGCTAAAATGAAAGGTCCATACCTACTATCTGAGTTTCAAATTCATACTATAATATAAAGTCACTATTTACATACCATACCTGTTGTTCTACTGATGAGTGCAGTGTGCATCACAGATAAATAACAAAATAAATCTTGCTTTAAATATTTTTGCTGTTGTTTAAGCTCTCTGAATAGGATCTTACATTTTCTGAGAATAAACTTGGGCTTGAACATTTAAATTTTCTCAAAGCCAAATATAACAGTCTCTTGAGTTCTTAGCAATGCCGTGGGAAATCTACAATACTTTAGGGCTAATTTCTGTATCGATTTTTACCTGCATCTTATTCGGTCACATTTTCTATCCACTCTATAGCCAGGCAAACAGTTTTATATGGCAGATTGTACCAGAGGAGAACATACCAGCAAAATACTAAAACAATTTGATGCCTAATAATAGAAAGTGACTTGCTCCTTATTAGAGAACACTAGTTAATTCCAACATTTTAATGCATTACAATCTGTTTGGTGGTATTACCAAAGCATTAATGCAAAAGGGATCTCAGCTGGTAATAATGCAGCAGCTTCAGTCAGCTGACATTAAGGTTGTGACCCAGTTGTTGGGAGTTGTTGAAGCCTGTCCTATAAAAATATATTGTCGTATAAGGTATATTTCTCCCTCTGTAAAATCTATCCTTTTTTTATTTTATTTTTTATTTTTCTGTTGCAGTTCCCTGTCTTGGGAAATGTACTCTTTCCTTGAAGTTCTATTTTTGATGTTTCACCTTGTGTTTATGATTGTATATGCTCTGTGAGCTCTCTGTAGGTAGCAAAACCCTATGTGTGCTGATGAAGTTAGTCAGTTTAGGTACTTCGCCAGTGGCCTCTCAGGACTGTTTATATTGTATCTGGAAAGCTGTCAGATGGCCATTCATGCAGCATAATTGCCTCCCCACTTTATTTAATCATTGAATATACAACATAAATTTAGGAAAAAAGATCCCTGCAGTTTAAATGCAAGTACTTTTCTGCAGTGTTCACAGCAGGATCCACACATCCCAAACTCCTTGTCCCTACCATGTGGCCCAAGAGCCTCTTGGTGCTGACCTCTCTGTGACTGCCCTGCAGCTAGTGAGCAGCCCAACATTTAGCCAGGGTGCAGAGAGCAGTGGGGTGGAGTATGCTCTCTCCGGGTGCCACAGCTCTCCTGTGGCTTATACAGCTTTTGCAAGCAAATATTCCTGCTGAATCCTCTGGACAGAAATATGTTATGTATTAGCTATGCAGCAGTAACTCATACAAGCTGTTGTTCGATCTGTTTTGTTCCTACTGCTGCTGGGCTGTGACCTTAACGAGAACCTCAATTTATATTGTTAAGGCCATCAACATCTACTTCTTTTCATTGGGAAGATGCTATGTTACTATTATACCTTTACTTTCTGCAGGTGTGAGAATTGTTTGTTCTCTTAACACAGCAGCTGATCTCTGCTGCCTGACTGAGGTATGAAAAATTATAGTTTTTCTTCTGCTTCTGTTTTCTTCTTGACTGAGCAGAGTCTTTCTTTTATACCCTCACTGGGTTTTGGTGCCATCTCTCCAATACTCTTCCTTAAAACCTCCACACCCCTCAAACACTTTTCTAATTATTTCTTTGCCTTTAAGTCCTCAAATTTGTATGCCAGGTTGATCACAATGTCTGTTTTGCCCTAATCAATCTGAAAGTAAAAAGTAGTCTTTTGTGAAAAGATGTGATTTTTAGAACCCCTTGATGCTGCTAACCTTCTACTTATTTAATACCTAACAAGAATTAATTGTGAATTATAAAATCTAAGAAATTAAAGCACATCCAAAGAACTCTGAATAATAAAAGTTATTTCTTGTTTGTGCCACAAGCTTCATATTTACCAAAATCTAATTTAATACAGCATTTAATATTTTGACATAAGCAATAAAATCTGAACTCCATTTTTACAATTGTTCCTTCAAGAAAGATTCTGTTAAGAATAGGGCAGTATTTTTCATTTTCTATAGCAATGCTATTTCATTTAATGCCTAAAATAAACCTTCCCTGTATCGCAAATGTATTATACTTTCAAGTACTGTACCTTCTGTTCTGGAGATAGCATGTCAGATCATAGTAATTAAAGTAGTCTTGTTTATCTGCAAAATAAAATGAGAAACACAGCATACCATTTTTATAATGACATTGCCTGTTCTGACAAGGAGGTTTTGTTTTTCACAACATTACTGATGGGATACTCATGAATCACAATTTATTAACAGGGAAGGTTCAAGGAGAATGTGCTTCTCTTGTACTTTAAGACTGGTTTTCAATCTACCATTTAACTAGGACTGATATTTTAACATGGTGCCTGATGGTAGAGTACATCAGTTTAAAGTGGGAGTTCAGCTTCAGAGGAAAGTGTATTCCTCTAGAGAATTATTTAACGGTATCACATCCTAGTTTATCACAGAATTGCTCTATGGCACAGAGCAAGTCATTTAACTCTGTTTCTCAAGTTCTTATCTGTGCTTAAAGAAAGATAACAGTATTTCTCTAACTGTTGGGAATACTGAAAGAACAAAAAGTGCTAAAAGTGTTGAGTTGGTAAAGGTGCACTTTCTAGTCAGTAAGTAACCCACTCTACAAAATGTGCAGTTTAAGAGATAGAAAACTAGTCTGTATAAAGATAATACTTAACTTCAGGTTTGCAAGTAGGCTGTGTGCTCACTGTTTAACACATGTCCCCACATGTGCTCACTGTTTAACACATGTCCCCAGGTTCAGGGCCTGGAACAGAGAGAGGAGAGAGAGGAGATGGCTAAAAAAGATATGCATTGTGTATTCAGGGAAAGATAATAATCTCATCTTTCTAATTATGCTTATTCTCAGTCTTTCCTCTTTTAGCAGGCATAGGAGACCATATGGAATTATCTTAATATTTCTCCCATGTTGACGGGATGTCACAGGTTCTTGGCTCTTAAAAATGGAGATGTCCTGACTTGCCTCAAATTATTGTGTCAAGGAAAAAAAAAAAAAAAATAGAGCTTTTGGAGAGAGGTGTCAGCTTGTCAGCTCACTGAAATCCAACTGAAAGTTTGCAGAGATCTTAGTGAATATGGTCCATATCCTTCACAGCTCAGTGAGAATCATCACTTGCCAGCAAGAACTTATCTCACATTGTAGTAATGTGAGATCTGGCTGTTCAGATGTGTGGACAATGTAGAAAATTTCACTTGAGATGTCATCTAATATAGGGGAAAAAATGGAGAAAGAAAGAAAAGGAGGGCAAGCATAGCTGCAAGAATGCAATGTTCTAATGGCATTTATGCTAACATATCTTACCCAACTATTTTATCAAATGAGAGAGTATGATTGCTAAGGCATCTAATACATTGGTTATACTTTGTTCAGCTGTTTCCATTAGGTGACATATATTATTATTTTTTTATTTTTTATTTAAAAAAAAAAAAAAAAACTTACATTAGGACATGATAATTCTGTATGTAAAACAGACATTTGCATTTTCATCATTTCTCTGTCCTCTGGCATTACCTGGACACCATTTGAAATGTTATCAGGATCTCACTTTCAAGAAGAGTCCTTCGTGGATGAGTGCACTGCAAACAGAGAGGCCAGCTGTGTGGCAGGAGGAAAGGTTGTCAAAGCAAAACTCTTCCCTGGGAACAACCAGGGAGCAAATGGCATACATAGAGTTACCTCCAGACTGAAGACAGAGTCCTACTAGTTGTCAGTGGGTTTCGATCTAACAGGGACTGCAGGTGACCAAGAGAAACACAGACACCTCTATGGCTGGCTGGACTCTTCCTGTACTCTGCAGTGGTACACTGGCACTTACAGTGCCAGCCTGTCAAGTGAAAACTTCCTTGGGGCTCACAGGGATGCATGACCCCATGCCCCTGAGTAAACACACGCAGCAAACTATTCTTGCATCATCATTCAAGAGGTGACATCTTAATCTGAAGCTCTGGTTCTGAGGGAGCAATAGTCGTGTGTTTTGGTCCTTGGAAGACCAGAAGACCTGTGCCAAACTCCCAGGACTCAAAAACCTTACAGGATGCTAAAACTGCAGATGACTTGAGGAGTGCTGAAAACATTGTAAGAGGTCATAGGGCTTTTCCAAAACATTCTGGTTTTCTCAGTAGCTTTCATTCACATTGAAAGCAACAAGAATTTCATCTACACAGCAGACAAGAATTGCTACAAATTGGTATTAAGACCATCCACAGTAATTTCAATCTCCTAGATCGTCACTAAGAGCACCAACAGAAGCTTGCACCAACAAAAGCTTCAGTGGTAGAAGCTTTTTTATGCACATGCAAGGAACTGAATTGTAGCCTCTCATGGAAGCTTGCACTACATTAACTGGCTTGATTATCCGATGGTTACATCTCTAAAAGTACCTTATCAAACAGTACAGACCTTGAATGATCTGGATTATGGGCCTTGCAAAGCTTTCTTAACATCCTCTGAATACTTAAATAATAATAATAATAGTAATCATCATCATCATCATCATCATCATGATGTTAGATTCCCTGGGTAGATGGTTAGTTTTATCTATAAAAGAATAGTGCCACAGGTATTTCCCTTGAAAAGAAAAACTGTATTTGAAGAGAACAGGTTCAGCATATATGACCAACTCAGTTATGAAAAACGAACAAACAAAAAACAAAAACAAACACCCTCCTACAATATTTATTCTACATTTTTCAAATAATAAAGCATTTCAATATGGAGGAGATTTTATTGTATCTGGTTTATGTGGAAAAAATAGGAAGTAGTTGAAATTATAAGGCAGAGCTCTTCATTTTCACACTTATTTAAAAAGAATTTCATATGAATTTGCCTTGCGTAGCAATATTTATTTTAAAAGATTAGAGACAAATCATCTCAAAAACCTTATGGACTTGGGTTGGACTACAAGAGTGTAACTTTGGTTTGATTTGGTAGCCATTGCTCTCAAATGAAACCGAGCTGTCAAGGGAAACAACAAAACAAAACAATACAAAAACCTTTAAAAATGGATTACCTGTACAGATAAGGCAGATAGTGATAAAAAGATTACTGGAAGTTTGCACCATGTGAGATTTATTATTATTATTATTATTAGTTGTATATTTTGTGTAATGCCATCTCCTGTCAAAAATACAAAATAATTAGGCTTAGAAAAATATCCTGATTGGTTTTCAATTGTCAATCTTTAAACAACATATGTAATGCATTGAGAAGCAGCTGATTAATGTCACCCATCCAGAGAACTGTTTAAGCTCTAGGGAGATTATTAGAATAGGAATTTTACATCCTAACACCTCCGTATCTCATACATATGAAAAACACAAACATCCAGTGACATCTCATCACTCACCAGGCTTTTTAAAAACATATTATTCTGCAAAAGGATCAGATTGGTGCCCCTCCTTTCTCTCCTATGATATTTACTAAAAATAAGGGGAAGTCCTCTTAGATATCAAGATTTATGCCACTGAATGACAACCGTCTTTGATTATCTTTCAACAAAATTCAGTTGTAAGAGGCCATCCCTAGCAGCTAGATGGCATTCTGCCCTTTCTGGAAATTAATGACAGTGACAGAAGTGTTTTGCTAGAGCTCAGGCAGCAGCATTAATGTGCACTACATGAAAGCTGCAGATAATCAGTTGTACCCACCAGTTTTTAAGCACTCAGTACCAGACTATGAAGAAGGATGACATCTTCACATTTAAACCTGGGCTTAGTTTCAGATATTTCCTGTGTTTCTCTGTTTTGCTATTCAGACCTGTTCTGGGGAATACAGTTTTGCTTTTAAAATCTTGCTTGGCAAATTTACCTAAAACAGAAGTATGAATGCAAACCCTTTCTTGGCATGAAAGGAGGTTGTTAGACAGTTTGAGGTGATTGTCTGTTACAATTCAGATTCTGGGCTAAAGCTGTGAAGGCCAGAATCTGAATCTAAATGGATGAACACTTTGATCTTACAGTGTAATGACCTCCTTTCATGCAAAGAGGGGGTTTGCAACCACAACACCATTTCAGGTAAACTGTAGAAAGACAGCAATGCCATAAGAGACTCCAGAGGAACTGTGCCTAATGCCACAGTTTCTCTTACGTGTTGAAAGCAATGTAAAATGGAGCAGAATTTTTGCTGTTCGTTGAAATCTTGCTACCATTAAACCTCTGCTGATTAGTGCAGAGATGACCAGCGCTTTACAATAAACTGTGGCTTAAATGGGCCTTGTCCTTTAATCCAATTAATTCTTAGGCTGCTAAACCTTTAGATTTCCTCAAAAGACCCTTTGTAGTTAAATTAGCTTGGCAAAGCTGAAGGAATACATACTCAGTAAAGAGGTAGAAAAAGGGGATGCAGAGTATATTTATAAACTGGTGCCTTGGGCATGCTTTAACACAAGTTAAAGAGCCCAGCCACAGGTTCTTTCCATAGTGTCCAGCCTTGAAATAATAGGAAAGAAAGACAAAAAATGGACATGGACCACCTGATCATGTGCCAAATTAAAAAAAAAAAAAAAAAGGTGACTGTGGAGTTCATCAGAAACTGCATCTCCAAACCAGTTTAGAGGAGGCAAATGAGTTAGCAGGAGGTTGAGGGATGAACTGATGAACTCAAGATTTGTGATACAGTCTGGGAATGAAAAAATCACTCTTCATCTTCCTGATGAAACCATGCCACTGGGTAGCAAAGAATTGTAAATCGAGGGAATCAGGCAGAGGGTAATACTCCCTAGCGGTAAGGGCACTCACCTGGGTTGTGATGACAGCTTTGCAACAAAACTTCAAGACTGATTAAGTATTTTTAATCACATGAAGTATACATATCCCCTCTAGAGCAGAGATAGACATACTTTCTAGATAGGGCTAGAAAGTCACTTTCTGTCTCTGTTGCTCACTCCATGAGCAGGTGAATCTATGAGCCTCTGCAACACAGTGACAAAGCTTGTACAAGAAGGGCACAAGTTTATTGTGGTTCTCCTTGCCCACCCTCTTCTTATACCCAGCCAGCTGCTTCAGGATGCTTTGTTTTAACTGCACATCCCATCTTGAAAAGTGTCAACAAGGGAGGGTTCAAAAGAATTACCTGTCTTGATCTCACTTTGAAAGAAAAACATGTTTGTGCAGGAAGAACCTCATTCTTGCATTGTCAAGAATGCTCTAAAAATAGGATCAGAGTCCTCAGACGTTGAAGGGAGAATGTATTTCCTGCATTCAGGAGGATTTAGAAGTTAGTATAGGTAGAATTGTAGTTCTTAGGCTCAGATTTATCTTATTTAATTTTATACACTCACAATGAATATATCTAGAGCTGAGCTTGCCTCCACTTCTGCCTAGGAGAGGGAAAAACAAGATGTGTCTAGTCTAGCTTATATGACTACATACAGATCAGTTATGCCTGAGAATCATCTTTGCCTTTTCACAGGTTAAAAAAAAAAGGGCATAGGATTAAAAAAAAAACAACAAAAAAAAACAAACAAAAAAAAAAAAACTAATTACATCTAGGTTTAGGGAGCTGAATATTACTTCTGTCTTCTGAAGTCTTTAAAATCTTTTTAAAAGCAAACGTATTAAATTTAAACACTTTTAAGAGTACCAAAAAGGGAGGTTTTCACAGTAAGAATTCTGCAACTAAATGTCAAAATCTTCTTTTATTGCTTGATTGCTTGTTTGTTTGTTTGTTGTTTATTTGTTTATTTTTTTAAAAATGACCTTCAGTTCTTTTTGTTTCCACCAGGCTCTGCAAATCAGTGAAGAAAGATGCTACTGAAATTATTTTAAAGAAGTGTCATCATTATATAGGTCAAGCAATTTGTTTTTAAGGTCATATTAATCATTTTGTATGCCAGCATTTTAATTATTGTAGTAGGATGAGAGATTTCAACTAGAATAGAGATTTGCCAATAGTAAATTAAGATCTTTTCCAATTTACATTTTCTATTAACATCAATTATGATTTTGTTGAGTGAACTGGGCTTGAAGAATACCACTCAAATTCTAGAAAAAGTCATGACATTTCATATGCTGTTGTCAATCTCTATTATAGCGTATGTGTATGTGTTATATTAAAAAGCCTACATTGTTATACATATCTTATATCTTCCAGTATCTTCTGAAATACTAATTTATCAAACAAATAAATAAGGTGTTTGAATTATGCATGAAACTTTATTTTAGGGCTCCTATACTTAGGGCTAAGTATTTTTTACAACTTGTTTCTTAAGTTAAAAATGTTTACCCTGCATTATAGTTAGTACAAAACTGGTTAAAACACCCTAATGGACTAAAATTCTTAATAATTTGTATTATCACAAGACCAAGTACATATCTAGTAAGAATACAAACAGAAAGATCCTAGTCAAACAAGGTATTTGAACATAGGCTTGCAACTTAACTCTTTTCCATCCCACTGTGTTCAGGGACTTTGCTAAGCAAGATCATTCACCACCAGAATATACAGATTTATTCATACATAACATTTTACTCTTGACTGTCAATAATTTTAACTTACTCTAAAATAGAAAAGTCATATACATTTTAAATACTAGGTTTTTCCAGCCTTTCCAATTCCATACTTTCAGTCTGTGTCTGTCAGATATTTGTAAGCTTGCCTCCAGCCTTTCTCTTTGTTGGAAATATAGCTAATATTTTTTTTCTGAGTTCAACAGCCAATTCCTTCTGTTACTAGGATACTGTTTACCATAAAGATCATGATGTAGAAAGTACTGGCTAAAAATAAAAAATAACAGAACAATGAAAAGCTTTCAGAAAAGATAAATCCAAAGGCAGTGAGGGTCAACTACTATCCAGCTGTAAAATGTACCTTTTTACATGGGTCAGAAGAAGTAAAACTGAATCTGTTAAATTTCACTGTTAAAAACAAAGGAAAACAAATATTTAAATGAGAGCTGAAAAGCATTTTTCATGCAGAGTTAGAAAAGAGCTAAGCCCAGTGTTAACTACCATCACATTGGTTTATGGCTTTATAGAAAAAAAAACACACTGTTGGCAAGACAGGACAGGACAGGAAATAAGCTAAAAGATAGCAAAACTGGATGTAAACATCAAATATTTGAATTAGATAAGAAAATAGAGAAAGACAAAAAAAAAAAAAAAAAAAAAAAAAAAGTACATGCCAGCTCTTCTGACCTTCATAAACAGAACAGAGAGGAAAATGTGAAATTAAAAACATCTAGACCAGAATAAGAAAGCATGACTACAATTATTGCTGCTGGTTGTGCATTAGAGAGAAATATTTCTCTTTGAAATGAATAGAGAAAGGTCGTTTCCTGGCATATTTTATAATCCTGAACTTGGATGGGAAATGACCTGTTTAATTTAGGTATCTATGAAGTCTCTCTCAATGACTATTTTTCAAACACATATGTAGTGCAGAAATGTAGTGCAGAAATGTAAGTACCTTGGAAGACTTCTAGGGGATGGTCACATCTGTGTTAACTGAGTTAAACACATAGGTGTTCCCTTCCCCCCCCCCCATGCTGAAACAGAAGTTCTCAGGGAACTGAAGTTTCAGAGAAAAAAAAAAGCCATATAGAAGAAGTAGTTTCAAAGTTACTGGAGATCTAGGGCAGAAGATATCCTCCAGGGTCATCAAGAGTTTTTATGGGCAAGTTTGTTTTTTATTCCCTGCATAAAAGGAAATCAATATTTAAATGTAATTTCATAAAAATATTGTGATCAATGTTATAATAGATGAAGTATTTAGATAAACAAAATAAATGTTGGGGTAGATAAAATAATTTAATAAAGATGGTGCCTGGCATGAAAAAATTAACCCTTACTTCACCTGCATTCAAAATATTTTATGTTTGAACAAGTGTCTTATTTTAATTTACTTCCATCTTTATCTGAATGAAAGACATTAACAATAAGAGACTCAGATTTTGTGGACTCTGATCTAGGGTTTAAAATGTAATATATATATCTTTTTATAATTTTGGTTAAAAAACATGTATGCTTAGGGATTTGGAAATTTGCTCTGGTATGAATACCTAAACCATGAATACCTAAACCAGTAATTCAGTTTTCTCTCCTTTAATTCTACTCTTTGTCTACTTCCATTACAGTGTAACATGATAATCCTTACTACTGTCAAATAGTATAACTTATTGAAAATTCTAAAGCATATTTAAACTGGAGCTTCTGAAAGGATTAGTAAATAACATTGCTTAGCAACATAAATTAGCCCTTGTTCAGTGCTGTACTACCAAAGTTAAATTGCAAACCAGTAACCAAGTATACTCAGTAAAAAAAGCTAGTTCTGTTATTCCTACACTAACTATGCTGAAATATGAAGAACAGCCCTATCCAACACTGAGGTAAACTGACATTAGCAAAACATCTGTATCTATATCTATAGCAAACACTTTTTAAAATATATACATATATATTTTTGTGAATGCTATAAGCATATACTTGCCCATTATTTTTGTGAATTATTGACACTGTCTTTACTTCAGAGTGCAGACAAGCAGCAAGATACAATATATACAAGAAACAATATATACAGAGGGTGGTGCAGATTTTCTTAGATGGAAAGGACAGATGACTGTCTAAATTACTGTGTGTTTCTGTAGCTAGCAATTCCTAATTTACAGAACATAATATAGAACTTAGCAAGAAACAAGAACAAAAGTATTTCTAAACCTTTCTGAAAAATAAAATAGTGAAAAAGAAAGAGTTCAGAATTGAAGGAGCAGACTCTCAATTCTTATGCATTTTTAACTGTCTTAACAAAAGTAACATGTACATGTCAACAGCCATTAAAACAATTGAAGCGTGTTAATCTATTTAAGGACTGTCTTATCATGAAGCCTACCCAAAGTAACTGTTTGTTTAGAAGAGATAATTTGCAATTCTTACATGACTGTCTACAAGTTCTACTAATCACTTTAGATGAAAACCATGCCTAAAGATTACAGTCCCCAGCTATGGTTATTATATCCATGTTTCAATATTCATTTGCATTTGGTTTTGCCTAATTAAAATTAATTGGAATAAGTGTATATCAAAAAGTTAAGAAGTCAGTAACCTGACTTCAACAAAAATATTAATTTCATTTTCACAGAAATGTCTCTCTATATTTTTCTTCTGTTTTTGCCCTGTGTTCTCATTTTACAGTATATGACAACCATCATCTGCTCATAAATCCTGGTTGTGAAAGCCTGGAATACAACAAAAAGAGGATTTATTCAAATTTCATGTTAAAATAATAATTAAAAAGTAATTAACATGATAGTTGTTAAGATGTTAAGATTAATAGCTGACCAGTTCATGGTCTCATACCATTGCCCATACTGAGTACATTGTGTGGCATGATACTGACATTTGAAAGGTAGTTATAACACTTACAGAACACTTTGTCAGTTCACCACACACCACATGGCCCACAGGACTTCTGAACCATTCCCTTTCCATATGATTGTTGATTCATGAAATAAAGGACTTTGTCTGAGTTTGAAAAAAAAAAAAAAAGAAAAACAAACAATCAAAAAAAACCCCTGCAATTCATTTTTATTGGGGCCTAATGAAAGACCTAAATCTGCAATAGGGGGGCTCTTCTTATGCTTTTATAATGCAGATGAATAGTACTAGTGGTAAGGCATATACAGACTAGTTAAAAGGACTGCACTGTTCAGGGATAATATTTCTGCTCAGCAATTTCTCTCCTCCTGCAGCACAAGGAGCAGCACTCTAAATGTTACTGAAGAAGCTGGCAGAAACATCAAGTTCTGTGATGGTAATCACAGCAGCATTTTCAATATACTTGGTCAGTTCTGCAAATCCAGTTGTCATTCAAATACGGTAATTATTTGTGTTTGATAATACAAACCCCTGACCCCAAGCCCCCTCCCCCTCCCCCCCGAATTCTAGAGTTCGACCTAGGATTAATCCAGAAGAATTTTTGAAGTTTGTATCTTACTTTCTCAGATTCTTAACCAGCCATGAACAATGTAGATGATTGATGTATCTTTGATGTACCTTGAAGTGCTTTTGTCATTGTCAGTTTGATTGGACAGAAAATATGCCTAAGTGCAGTATAAGAAAGGACTCTCAGCCCTCAAATGAAAGTGTAGGAGGAGGGTGAGAAAGGTGTGACAGAGAAATCTTTTCCATGTAAAAAATACCCATCGAGTTTTTTCCTCTTAGTGCCATTGCAATTTTGTTCATTTTCATCATCAACAAAAAGCAGCATTTTCTAAGGAAGAGATGAACACTGTTATCAACTTTAAGAAGTGATTAACAGGAGATATTCAGGGTGAAAAATAGGGAAATAGGAGAATGAGTTTCAGAAGGAAGGTTTAATCACTGCTTCAAAAGATACACCCATGCAATTAAAACTGTTGCTAAGCTCCTTAGCTGGTGGATACCCCTAATAGAGGACCCTTAAAACAGAATTACTTTGTATAATCCTTTCCTTTCCTCTCCTCTCCTCTCCGATCAGGTGAAGCACTACTAAACTCATAGATGTTTAGTGATATTGATTGATTTTAAATTTGTTTTTATACTGGCATCACTGTACAAATATCTATCTCCCAGACCTAAGAGAGGGAAGGTAAGAAAGCAAAAGTAGAGGCAGCAAAGGATGTGAGTGCCGGGGAAAGCTGGATAGACATTGCTAGAGAGGTAGCTAACCAAAATGTTGAAACTGTGATGGAACAAAGACTTGAATGCATAATGAAAGCACCAGAACAAAACAGAAAATAAGGCAGAGAAACAAGGTCGTAGTATTAATAGAGGCTTCAATACAGTGAACATTTCCATCACTCCTTTGAATTCCACTCTTTATAAATGGGATTAGGCTACATAGTTTACTTGGCTGAATTCAAGGAGAACCACCAAGTAAAAAACACTAAAAAGTTTGGAGGAAAGGTTCTAGAGCTTTCCATACAATAGGGTTTGTCTAATGAAAAAAAAAAAAAAAAAAAAAAAAAAAAAAAACTGGGAAATAATTGCAATTTATTAAAACTAATCTATTGTTAGGAGCCCTTTAAAAGTAGGTTACTGAAGCCATTGTGCATTACTGCCCATTCAACCACATTGTCTGTTCTCATCTTTTCCTCAGTGTCCTTGTAGCAGCAAGATTAAATAACGCTGACAGTTAAAAAGCCTTGGTTTAACTTGCATAGATATATCTGGAGATCCATGCCAGATCTGAGTTCATTTCAGATGTTGCTTGACAGCCTGATCCTTTGAACTCAATCTGTACTTGATCTTGCACTTCTATGTTGCCATAGCTCCCATAGATAAAATAATGTAGCTATTTTACCCTAAAGACATTCCAACAACTAACGTATTCTAAAGAGGTCTCCATAGTTTTACCTTCTGGTGTGCTGATGTACAAAGTCCTTTCTTGCACAAGCATGAACATCATTAAGTTTCATTAAGTTTCCTTTATAAGCCTTGAGAATATCCCTTGGAATTAAAAAAAAAAAAAAAAAGGATACAACTTGAATCTCTAAAACTCCATTAAAATGATTGCTATGATCTCTACCCTATTAACCCACATGATCTCATTTTCCACAGTTGCTGTTAAATTACTTCCTGCAAGTTGCCAGAGCAGGTGACATTGACTATATGTTCTTTGTTGTACCTGGGGTATCAATGGATAAAAATGTCTTCATTATAATTATGATCCCCCAAGAAAATACTGCACCTGTCCTTCCATAAGATGCAACAATGTTAAAGTTCATACCTCTGTCATGCAGAATTAAGTGCTCTGCTTTTTGGAATACCATAAACAAAATAAAACATGAAATAAAAATTTATGTTACATGCTAGGAATCTAGGAGCATAAATGGATTCTTAATGTAAGCAGTTAGTCTTCACAGGAAAAAAAAATAAAATGTATCAGAAAAACATTTATTTGTGAAAGGCTAGAGCTGCAGGAGGTGTGCGAAAGCTTTGCAATATCATGTGGTACTTGGAAAGTCATGATTACTAGTTATAATGTATACATTTAAAACTATTTTGCAAATGTTTACCATACTAGTTTAAATTCAAACTGTGTGCTATGTGGTCATAGTGGCAAACATTTCCCAATAACCAGAATATTTTCAAAGAACAATCTGTAGCAAAGAAAAACTTTCATATGAAGTTGGGCAGGGAAGTTGTCCAGAGAAAGCCTACAAAGGTGGTGAAGGACCTAGGTAGGAAGACGTACGAGGAGCAGCTGAGGTCACTTGGCCTGTTCAGTCTGGAGAAGAGAAGGCTGAGGGGAGACCTCATCTCAGTCTACAGCTTCTTCACGAGGGGAAGTGGAGGGGCGGGTGCCGACCTATTCTCTTTAGTGACCAGTGATAGGACCTGAGGGAATGGTGTCAAGCTGATGCAGGGGAGGTTTAGGGTAGACATCAGGAAGATGTTCTCCACTGAGAGGGTTGTCACACACTGGAATAGGCTCTTCAGGGACATAGCCGTAGCACCAAGCCTGTCAGGTTTACGAAGCGTTTGGACTGTGCTCTTAGTCACATGGTCTGAAATTTTGGTTAGACCTGTGTGGTTCCAGGAGTTGGACTCAACAATCCTTATGGGCTCCTTCCAACTCGGAATATTCTGTGATTCTATGATTCTATGATTCTATGGGCATGATATGAACACGGCACTAGGCTTGTTGAATTTTCTTTTCATTATGAAATGTTTGGTTGTATAATTCTAGGAGAGAAGAGAATTCAATAAATCTGGTTGGACTTGTTTTTAATTTCAAATGCAATATTTTGTGAAAATTATTTCTCTTTCTTTCCCTTTTTATTTATTTTTAAAATATTTTTATTTTTTAATTTATTTTTAATATGCAAATTTAGACCATTTTTTTCTTCTCTTTCACTTTTTGAGATAAATATGAACATATTTTAAATAATTTTTTTTTCTTTCCTTTTTGCCAAAAAAGGCATTTATTATTAACAGAAAATATAAGAACAAAGAACAATTCTGTCTGGTAAGTCATTTACAGTTGCTTTTCCTCTGTTTTCTGTGAGGCATTTTTATTGTGGATGCCTTGAAAACATTATTGCTAGTTAAAAGGATAGATGTATGTCTGGTGCCTGCAATCAGGGATATAAATCAATATATCAACCCATAAGTAGAAGGGGATCATTTTTCAGATACTAAGTACTCCCAGTTTTCTGTGACTTAACTGTGAGAGCTAGATACCATATGTTTTGCTACTAGATATAAATTTTTTGTTGCAATGCAACATTGCTAAAATTACATTTCTCAGCCAGTTTAGATTTTTATTCTCCAAGGAATACAAAGTTTTGTCTCAGCTTTCAGGTGAAGGGTTTTTTTGGTGATATTTATTACCACTCAAGAGTATTCCTTGCCCTCTACACCATACTTTTAGAATCATACTGTGAAGCCTGCCCTTCTTTAAAGGTCTTTGTAGCATACATTAATTCATTGTTCAAGATGTGTTATGGTTTCAGTCAACATTTCAGTAGGGCACTCTGTTATTGCCAGTGCACAAATAGGTTCAATTCAGCTCAGTGTTAGATAACAGATTCTCCAACAAGATTACAGAAGCAGAGCAAAACCACATAGCTAAGAAATTAGTCTCTATCACAAGTAGTTCTTTTACTGCATCCATATCTTTGAATTTATAGATGGGGGGAATGGTCTCTCACATAAAAGGTACAAGATACCAAACAACTATATTATTCATTCTGGAGAAGTTCATCAGATATGATACTAATTCCTAATGATGAGAAAAAAAAGGACTGTGTGAGGAATTTTTCTTGGTTATCTGTCATTTCTTCCTCTGTTGGAAACCATAACCCTGTTTTTTAGAATACTGAAACAAATAGATTAATTTCTTAATTGAATTGTAACTACTCTGAATTACTATGATACAACTGAACTGTAACTTGTAGTCTAAAAGTCAATCATTTATCAGTCTGTGTGAGTTCCTTGCATCCATTTCATTCTCATTTTCATTTTTTTTGGCTGCTGATACTGCTTAAAACAGTTTATTGTAAGTAATCTACTGCTCATGTCAATAGTGATATACTTAACATTAATCTTCCATGTTGTGTTGCAAGACTCTCCTGCTTCCTCACCACAACGTTCTTTGCCATCAATCAAGCCATCATGATATATACCATTTGTACTTTTCCAGTAATTCAAACCTGATGAATAGGATCCCCATCTTATAAATGCTGCAATAGAAATGCTGGAACAGACAACCCCAGTGCCAGGGTTTTCCCAAAAGGAGAGATGGAGATATTCCTTTTTCCAGGGAAGGGAAGGGGAGCTTTCAAAGTAATGGCATTTTAGTGTTTTGCCCTACCAACTGCTTTTAAAAGGGGTTGGCTATTGCCTCTCCAATGCCTATGCCTGTCACATCCTTATTGGAGAAGGACTAGAGATTTTTCATTGGCTATGTATCACCTACAGACTGGACAGAGAGTACTTTGAGTACTTTAATTACAAATGCTTTCTTAATTCAGTGGCGTGCACTCAGGCCATTGCATTGGAATGACTGTGTTGTGAGTTAAAACATGCACAGTCATAACTGCACTGGTGGTAATCTTAATATGTGGTGGAGGGGTTGAGAGGTGGGAGGGAAGATAAAATTAATTTTGTTCTAAAAAGATGCCAGGCAGAGAAGAATCATTTTATAGCTGTCTAAAGGGCAACCACTACCCACAGGAGGTAAGTTTTATCTCAGTGGAAACAATGTACTTGTATAAGAAACTGAAGAAGCAACAAGCAAAGAGTATTGAAAAAAATACAGAATAGTAAGACACCTTATTTCAAATAAATGGAGGCATAGAGGTTTCTCTTTCCATTGGACAGTTTGTCATTGAAATTGCACAAAATAAACAAATGAGTGCACAACAGCTACTAAGAATTTGTATGTGCAAGGTGCTAGTTTGCATATAAAATCAAAGCAAAATGAGAAATGTTTAAAAAAACTCTTGAATGGTAGCCTAGAAGTGTATGACTGACTGCAGATGGGTGAGCATGCTGAAATAGAATGCTTGGATATTGCTAGTATTTCCAATACTTTTGTCTTATTTAAACACCTGTGTCATTTGTTTGCTGAAAAGTAGGAGATGCCTGTGATTTGTAGATCTGATTTCCAGTGGATACAAAAACTCATAAAGTATGAGTCTTAGTCGGCTAGAGCATGATTTTATTCAGAGAATAATTAACTGCATTTACCCACATACATACTTCTGAAATGTTACTGCCTATCAGGAAGCAAACAAACTCTTAGTCAGGGATCACAGCCTACGAGATCCTGCTGCCTCTGGAAGTGAAGCTAAGCCAAGGTCACTGCAGAGAGATGATTTTTCTGCATTGACACATTTCCTTCTTATTACAAAATCAGCTTTTTTTTTTTTCCCAAAAAACTTGTAAAGATATCCAAATAAAAACAAGTGAAGTCTTGTTTGAATGTTTAAAAGAGGAATTGTTGTCATGTTGTGTTGTCTGCCATAGTTCCTGCTGTGAAGGAGATGGTCTGACATCAGGAGTCAGTAACAGTTAGAAAGAATGGTTACATTAATGTGGTGGATCCATGTCTGTCTAGCACTCTAGTATTTTTCTAGTGGAAAAAAAATGGGTATATTATTGCTTAAAATAAAACAACATACTTTGATTTCCCTCCAGCAGATATTCTATTCTGCATACAAAATGTGGGGTTTCTGTTTTGTTTGCTTGTTTGTTTGTTCAGTCAAGGGAGCATCCATCTGCAATGAATATGATCTTTGCCTCTGTGCTTGGATATCAACTACAAAATTCAGATTTTGGACTCTTTGTCTGACAGGTTTTCAATACCACCCAAAGCTCTGTCAGAGAATCACAGAATGGTTTGGATTGGAAAGGATATTAAAGACCATCTAATTCCAACCCTGCCATGGGAAGGGACACATCCCACCAGACCAGGTTGCTCAAAGCCCCATCCAATCCGGCACTGAACACTTCCAGGGATGGGGCATCCACAGCTTCTCTGGGCAACCTCTTCCAGTGCCTCACCACCCACATAATAAAGATTTTCCCTTGCTATTTCACATGGAAATCAATACAGAATCCTTAACTCAAAACATTTATTTGCTATAAAGGTGACAGAGCACTGGAACAGGTTGCCCAGAGATGACCCTGCTTGGCCGCAGGGTTGGACAAGATTAGATATGATCTCCAGAAGTCTCTTCCAACCTCAGTCATTCTGTGATTCTGTGAGTAATTTTCTATGGCAACTTTTTAAAATTTTATTGGGTATATCCAATATTCTCAAACTAGTATCAGGAAGCAGCATTCTTACTTACAATAACTAAAAATACTTCTGATGAATGAATATTGACTGCAAATTTGTGGATATTAATTTTAAAATGCTCATTAAATATTACTTAGGTATTGTCAATCCAATATTAATGTTGATCTTCATGGTTATGCTCATCTGATCATGGCAATACAATAGTACATACAATATAATCTTTACAAAATAGAAAAAAAAAATGTCCCAGAATCTTCTGGCCTTTTGGAGCCAGATCTAATCAAAGTTCAAGAAAGAGCTTGTTTTACTGTTTTGAGTTCTAATTTTTCACTGGTCTTGTTTTCTGTGTTATCTAATATTTTTTCTAGAAGCTCTGTTTTTCTCTTTACAGCATTCAAAGGAAGTGATAATGGTTTTGCCTTATTTGAAGGAAAGAATGAATACAAAACTGTATGTACATTGACTGTATTGCATTGATTTAGAGTTATTATTTAGCTAATACATCTTTACCCTTAGAAGAGGTAGCAAGAAGAGAAAATTCCATTCTAAAATCAATTTTCATTTTGGTAACTTTACAGAACACAAAGTCAGCCATACAGCACAAGAAAAAAGAGCTGTACCACAGCAACTATGTAGTGATGGACATTTTCTGCTTGAAAATTCCCTGCTAAAGAGGAAGGTCTAAATACCTCAGAGAGATTTAGGAACTGAAAAGTTAGTTGATATCAAATTAATCATAAGTTCATCAATTTCAGTCAATGTAATTTTAGCATTTAAAATGCCTATGTGGGTCAAAGATACTCAACATATTTTATATCTATGCTCGACCACATAGTTTAACACCTGTAAAATGATCATGGAATAAACTTGATCAACTGCAAAGGAGTCAGAATTTTGTTCTATGGGATTACTATGAAAGTTGTCTATCTTAATTAAGCAGAAAAATTAATTAAGTCATAAAGACACCTTTATTTTAATCCTTTATGATTTAATGATGCTATCTGCATATATACATAAATTCTCAAACACATAAATGTATATTTTAAGAGACCTACATACATAAAATTATTATTCCCAGATTTACATCTCTTGCTGCCTGTCATGTTTGGCATGTTGCTATAATTGTATCAATTGTCTTAACAAGATATTTTAGAATTTTTGTTATGGCAAGTACAAGTGAAAATCAATTCACATTTTATGCTGCTATGCTTCATGTTTCCCATTTTCTCTAAGTAATTTTTCCTAGTGTAATATTCATTTTGGTTCTGCAGATGTACAGAATTTGAGTAGTTTTCCCCTGAGTGAAAATATATATACGTTTATATATACATTTAATCTATAGTTCAGTTTGCCTAAATAGGTGCCAGCAGAAGCGGTGCATCTCCTCAACTTTGGGTCCCCTGTATTAGTGTCCTGGTTTCAGTTAGGACAGAGTTATTTTTCCTCCTAGTAGCTGGTAGGGTGCTATGTTTTGGATTAGGATGAGAAGAGTGCTGATAACATGCTGATGTTTTAATTGCTGCAGAGCAATGCTTACACTAAGCTTACAATGCTTACACTTTTCCGCTTCTCGCTCTGTCCTGCCAGCGTGCAGGTTGGAGGTGAAGTAAGAGCTGGGAGGGGACAGACCCAGGACAGCTGACCCAAACTGGCCAAAGGGGTATTCCATACCATCTGACGTCATGCTGAACAATATATATGGGTGGGGGGCTGGCTGCTCGGGGTTGGGCTGGGCGTCGGTCAGCGGGTGGTGAGCAACTGCATTGTGCATCACTTGTTTGCACATATTATTATTATTATTATTACTTTTATTTTCTATCTTAATAAACTGTCTTTATCTCAACCCACAGGCTTCACTTTCCCGTTTCTCTCCCCCCCCCCCCCATCCCAGAGAGGGAGGGGGGAGGGTGAGCGAATGGCTGTGTGGTGTTTAGCTGCCAGCTGGGTTAAACCACAACAATTAGAAAGAACAACTCAAGCTGAATGTTTTTGTGCAGCTCCTGTATTCCCTGTGTAAACAACAGAATGAGAGTCATGTGCGTCTGAAGAACTGCATATAAATTTTTTGTCTTCTTTGAGATACCAAAATTGTAAAATTTTATTTACCAATAGGTCAAAACTTGGTATATTTTTTGCTTCTTGTTCATATAGCTATAACAATTTGATTCATGCTAGGAAATAACTTTTTTTTTTTTTTTTTTTTTTTTTTTTTTTTTTTTTTT
>CM021731.1:131941979-131953237 GCA_011075105.1 Heteronetta atricapilla | reverse complement strand
TCCCTTCCCTTCCCTTCCCTTCCCTTCCCTTCCCTTCCCTTCATTTTCTTTCAGGTCTCCAGGGAAAAACAGCCAATCTGGGATGCACACACACAAACAAGTTTCATTTCCTTCCTCCTGTAACAGCCTTGAGAGGAAAAAAGGGGGAGAAAATAGCAAAACCAGGATTATCCACTACTTCCTCCATCATCTATCTGTCTTAGAGTAGCAGGAGAGATCCTTAGCTACCCAGTTCCCTAATAAATGCTTATATACAAAGTCTCTACAAAAGCAGAGGGAGTACTGAAGTGTAGACCAGCATTCCAGCCTCAGAAATGATATTAAAGAATCCCAGACACAATGTAAGAAAGAATTAAAGGAGGAACGGAATTACTGGGTTCACACTGGAAAGAACAATATTGATTTTGAGACTTAGGGGAAGAATTAACTGCTGGACAAGGAATAAACAGAACTGGGTTCATTACAGACTTTTCTCTCTCTTTTGCTCATATATTCAGATACAACCTTTTTCACTTTAGGTACCAATTATATCTATTTATTATATCTATTTTTATTTTTTTTTACTCTTTCCTCAGCAGATATTTAAGATTATAAAACATGGGAATTTGTCTGATTTTCTTTTTAGATGACATCATTGAATCTTACTATCCCATATTTGTCAGTTATTACAGAATTATAGAAGAGTTCTGATCAAACAGATTTCATCTGTGGGAATTATCTATCTATCTATCTATCTATCTATCTATCTATCTATCTATCTATCTATCTAAGAGAATTACCTGTGTTTATGTAAGAGAAAATCACTGCATATATATTTACATGTATATAAAATACTTCTGCCCAAGACATGTAAAAATATCATTTGTTCTTCTATTTAATTTCATAAAAATCTTCTCATGCAAATACATTATAGGCTTGTAAGTAGAAGCTGACAGTGAGGGCTTGACTTGGGCCAGCATGGAGCAGTATGCTCTAGCAAGTATACTTGTTCTTGGGAATCCATAAATGTCAAGACTGTTAACTATTTCACTGTTCATCAAAGCATGTCAGAAAAGAAAGAGTTTTGTTCTCTGTAGAGGTGCTCAATCAACTGTGAGTGGCATTTCCTTTTCGTGCTATGAATTTATGGGTTTGGGAAGTGTGCTTTATTTATTTATTTTTCCACAGTGCAGAAGCCCAGCAGAGCACTGCAGGATGCCTTACAGGATATTCTTCTGTTGTAAAGAGGACAAGTTTCAGACACCTTTGCTCAAGCAGTTGCTCAACTGAGTTCAAACATAGACTCAGGAAACACCCATCAGGAGCTGGACAGCTGTTCATTTTTGGTAGCCTACAGCTGGCTGGGGTGCTCAGGTCCATCTTTGCATTTGTGACATATCTATCCTTCTCTCAGGGATATATCCTTCTCTCTTCTCTGCCAATTAGTAAGCTTAACAATGTAATGCAGTGTTATGGTACAAGTGTCAGGCATTTCAACTTAGGACAAGTCAAGTCTGAAAAAAAAACAGACGGCATATACATATCTTTCAGATCCTGCTGCAATCCTCAACCAGCCAACTCTGATAGAGGTGGTCTGTGAATAATAATTGCCTGTTTCCCTCATTCAATAACTTGGTAAACCAAAGTTGTAAAGTCTGAAAAATATGATGGCTAAGTAGTTGGAAAATGAACACCAGCCTAATGAACAGGGTGTTGTAGTTTGTCAATAGACTAGCAAATATCTACACTAGACCTCTACAATGTTTTATGGACAAAGATGTACAAATGTGTCATTAAAAGATACATAGTGTGTACTTAATGGAGTGCAACTTATCACCGGAAATAATGAACATGCTCATCATACAAATAGCATAATTAACTAATTAGAAAATGTATGTTGGCAGATGACAGCCAATGGGAAATTAATAGTGTAATGCATAAAGAACTGCCTACTTGTGTTAAGAGGAATTGTTGTTTTGCCTCTTTATATTGAGCTGCTGACTAAGGAGATCCACTTTTGTGCTGCATATTCACAGTGCTATGTATAGGTTTGTTAAACGCCATAACTAGTCCCAGATAAAGAAATGTGACAGACAAAAGAAATATCAATATAGTCAAGGACTAAATGAATGTGTTCCCTTTAGAAGGTAGAGTTAGATGTAAACTCTGGATGGGAGAGCTGAGGCCAGTGGAAAAGAAGCTGCATCTGTGATTACAGGAGTAAGGCAGAGCTGTCAAAACATCCTGTAGTGCTGACTGTGGTTAGTGGGGCACAGCAGATAACAGCTGGTAGAAGGGGGCCTTGTAAGGACAAACTAACAAGTATAATTTCCATGTAGTCTCTTTTGTTCTTAAAAGTTCTGATACTTCACTGGTCTTTCCTTTTCTCCTGAGCAAAGAAGACTGAGAGAGACAAGATCACAAGGCTCATGGCTTCTTACAGCTTTTCTTACTGAGCAGTGCCCACAGGTGAGCTCATGCACTGATACTCTGGAGCAGGAAGAGTAGTGACATTTTGCCACCATCCATCCTCCTCTAAGTGGCCATTTTGTCCTTCCAGCAGTGTATGGCTCATTTTTAAACAGGATAAATGCTAGTACTTCCCTTTGGGGGGTGCTACACGGCTTTCTATAAGCTTTATCTGAGAGCTTGTACACTGGCCAGCATTCCCATCATGTTTCTTCTACACCCCTGTAATGATTCCTGTGACATATCTTTTGCATAATATCAACCAGGCAAAACAGCCCCCTTATGCAATTGAAAGTATTCTTTCATCTTCAGTTTCTTTCTATGCCAGGGGCCATGAGAGAATATTAGGAACAGGTGGTGGTAGCCAAAGTCCTGGATTTTGCTTTATTATTTGTGTGCATTTACAGCCTTCCTATGTGACAGTCTCATTTAGCTGGTGCTACAGGCAATCTCTGTCTGTACCTAAAAATATCTTTAACAGCTGCACATAGGGAACAATCGCGGGGGAAGGAAAAGAAGCATACAAAAGCAAAAGGCAGCTTAGAAAGGAATTGGAGCCAGAGGAATTCAAGACTGGGGTTCTTTTATTAGCTAAAAAGACACTTATTTGGAGGAGCATGCAGAGTTTGCTTTTACTGATTCTATTTTTGTTGATATTTTGTCCGTTGCCATTGTTTGCTTAAAATAATTTCTCAGGAGATACCTGGTGGCTGCAGGCAGAAAATTTTAGCAAAATTTTAGCTCTGAAAGTGGGAAAAAAATGGTTTATTTTCTATAGAAGATGACTATTTTACTGAAGCACAATGAAATAACTGTGAATCTTGGCATTATATATTGGGATGTGTGACAAGTTCCTATAAACTCACAGACACAACCAAGAAACAGTATGAAGAAAATATTTTTCTCTCTCTTCAAACCTTCAACTAGGAAGACTGGGGGGGCAATATCTTTCATCTCTTTTTCTGGTACTCACTGGAACATTCACATTTAAAAGTCATTTTCTAGCCTTTCTTCCCAAAGTCTTTGTTGCACTTATTATCTCACAAACTTTGCCTTATCCCCTTCCTGACACCTTGTCACCACTTCAAAAATTGCTAAACTAGGGCTGATAAAAATAATTCTCTCTTTTTAATTCAAAGCTGGCAAACAGAAGGCAGTTTATATCTCCTTTATGAACTATCTCTCCCTCTGTTTGGGACACTCTCAGTCAGTCTGTCTGTTTCAGACACTCATCCAAATCCTGATTAATTTGCCATCCACCCACAACTTTGGTCATAATGGAAATACGTTTCAGGATGTCCTATTTTCCTGGAGGATAAAATTAAGTATTTTTCTTATCCCATAATGATGTAGGACGGTGAGTAGGTTCTAACATTCATGCTGTCTCCACTTGTAAGGTGTTTTCCCTTGTTCAACATTTTGGTTCCCTGAGGAACTTTAATGACAACTCTTAGACAATTTTCCTTGAATTCTAAATCAGAAACAAAACTTAACATCGAGATAGACACCATGCTTCCAAGCCATTTTTATTTAACTTTCCTCTGGCAAGTTCCTCTTAGCCTACAGTTAGATATCCAGTATATAAATATCTACAGCTGAGATGATTGTCATTGACTCCTTCTGCAGTCAATGGTGAAAAGGAGTAACTTCTAGACTTCTATTAATCTGATCTATTTTAGCTAATTCATAAGATTAATCATGACCTAGAAGTTGCTATTTCAATCACTTAGATAGCTGGAGACCTTAAGAAAGTTAAACGATAGAGCTAACATTTTACATTTGTTCTGATAAATCCCACATAGAGGAAAACACAATGATACTGCTACTAAAAAATTATGAATTATTTCTGATGAAAGCAAATCTTACCTGTGGTGCCCAGAATCAACCAATAGCATCATAACAGCTGCTCAAACCTCTGAGATTAGTCTGATATAACAGAGGCGTATGTAAAAAATAATAATAATAAAAATGAACAGGAACAAAAAATAAATGAGTATAATTTAAAGCTGCCCAAGAGTTCTTTACAAATACGCCAAGACAATAGGTATTATGAGGCCAACTATTAGACATATTAATAAGTGGAAGGTGAATTAAAATATTCATGATTCATATAATAACTGCAATAAATAACTCCTTTTAAAGAACCTGAGATTTAATTAAAAACTAAACTAAACTAAACTAAAGGTCTTCTAACTGTTACAATATAGGTGGTGGAAACTTTGAAAACACTCTGTTCATGTTTGGAGAGACACAGCAGTGATGTAAATGTCCCTGAAGTGAATGCCTACCCAGTTTAATTTACCCTTGGCCTCTCCTCATCTAACTGCACAACAGTATCATTAGGAGTTCAAAACATTAGAAAATAATGTGAAGATTTCAGTCACGCCACCCCTTGGGGAATATTCAAACCAATGAATGAGAGAAATAAGGAAAAATGAAGTGTTTGCTGCAAGATTCCATTTCATGATAAGATAAATTTCTTCACGTATTTATAAAACACAAGGCAAAGGTGAAAGAAAGTTACGGCTGTTAGTTGTGAAGTTTTTCCTTTTTTATGTGAACATTCATAGTTTTTTAATGTCTTAAGTGTCAATTAGGTCTTCAAAGATATAACCTGATCTCTAATTCACAAAAATGACTTAAGCTGTTATCAAGAGACAGAAGCTAAACATCAGGGTGTTGTGATGGCTGGCACAGGAGTAAAGGGTTGATGGAGCCAGTAAATGGCTAATGATGGAGCCAGGAGTCCAGGGCTGTCATGGAGCTAGTAGGGTCATGCCATCCCTGAGAAGGTCCTCATCCTGCAGCACCAGCAAGAGATCAGGGCTGGGCTGGGGACAGAGATCAGAGTCACCCCAGAGCCCCACAACCACCTACCAAAGCCGCAGTGATAGAGAGGACTAAGGCCTGGCTGGGGGTCTCTCTGCAGGTCTGATCCAGAGTATGGGAAGCCATGTGGGCTCCCAGGGGGGTGGGAATTATGCATAGAGCAAAAAAAAGGTACCACTTTTTCAGTGGTTTGACATGAGAAATAGAGTGAGAAAAATCTTTCAGTATTATTGCAAGAGATCCTGACTGCCAACATCTTCATTTTCATTTTTAATATGAGAGTGTCATCTCTACAAGTAACAAAGAAAATAAGAAAATTTCTGAGTGGAAAACAGGCAGAAAATTTAAAGTCTATGAGTATTACATAATCACTACTAAAATAAAGTTAAAGGGCAAGGCATGGGAACAGGTTTTGCAAAGTAAATGTGGGATTTCCACCCCTGGACATTTTCAAAATTTGGCTGAACAGAGCCTTGGATGACCTGATCCTGAACAGGGGTCAATCCTGCTTTGACCATGATCCCTAGAACTTGCTTACAGCCAACATCCCTATTATTATTTGCCATACAGACCTTCTAATGCTTGCCCAAGGTTTGAGATTAAAAAGTGGAAAGCTTGGACAATATCTTCAGAAAGGATTAGAAGACAATTATTTTATTTATTTATTTATTTATTTTTCATGGCAGAAAACTAGAAATGAAAAGCAATAATGAACACAGAGAGATAATGGCAGATGCTTGTGAGAAATTATATATATCCATCGCAGGCTAGCTACACCTACTCTTTTCTTGTGAACCCTATGTTCAGATAAGTTTGCAGTTTCAGGGTGTGGCTCAGTCAGCTAATGTTAGGTTTGAGTTCATCAGAGGTCTAGGGAAGGTTAATTTTAGTTTCCTATATCTAAACATGTCGGTAAATACCCACTACCTGCAAGCAAATACTATCTATATACAGTTTATCAAAATTGTTTGCTGGAAATGGGCACTCCTTTAAATGAAAGCCTGTCTGCAAAATTCTGCAGATGTCAGTTCTGAGAGTCACTGTGCATCCTTGAGGCTGGGTACTGGGAGTTCTGGAGTATAAAAATAAATAAGTGCACATTTGATTAACAAAAATAAACACTTCAGTAACTTCTGAACTATGAATCAACAAATGAGCACTACTTAGCTGTAAAAGGTTGAGTTCTAAATGAAAAATATTTGCTGAATTTCTGATGGCCCAGGATAAATTTGCATTGCAGATAAGTGACACTTTGAAAGGGTTATATCACTTTTTGTATGTGTTTCAATGTTGCTGAGGCTTAATTTATGTATTGTCATTGCAGAGTGGGAAGTATAATGGATTTTTAATTATTCCAAGTTGCAAAGAACAAATGGAAAGTAGTCCAGATTATAGGCAAAGCAGGAAGAGAATTGGGAGTTATAAAGAGCATATTATACAATCATATCCTATTAAAGGAACATGGCATTCCTGTATTTTAAAAGGTATACATTCATTTCTTGATTCACTCTCTGGGTGCAATGTTTATTCAAAATTTTTTAAATGGTTAACATGATTGTAAGGACCAAATTATATTTATATTTTATATTATATTTATATTTATATAATTATATTTATATTTTATATTATATTTATATTTATATAATTATATTTATATTTATATAATATATCTGAGTAAGCAGGCTGATGTGCTATACAAGGGCAACAAAACCCCGATGACAGACTTACAAATTTTCTTTTTTTTTTTGTTGTTGTTGTTTTTTCTTGTTCCTTGATTTGAGAAAGTAGAAATTTATTCATATATTTCCATAAAGTTCTTTATTCTCAGATCATGTAATAAGAATTGCCATTAATGTGAACTCCAAGCCTAAATTCTTCCTGTAACTGCTAACATTTACCTATTCTGTACCAAGAATGAAAAAGTAAAGGACAAATCTTTCTGATGGGCTGGTTTGGGCAAATATTTGCATCCATGTATTTTTGGTTCTTAAACACTTTTGTTCAATTATAGCTGTTTACAAGGTAGATAGTAGTACCTTTCTTTATCTCTTTCTATATATTCCTGTTACGCTAAGTCTGTGAACAGCAACTGTTAAAGTCACCAAACATTTTAATAATTTTGATATGGGTTTAAACCACCACGACACACACAGTGTTTTGCCTCCTAATGTCTAATAGAACTTTATCACTAAAACTAAGATTCATTTTCCCCCTATCCCAACCTTTCCATGTCTTTTGACATCTCTTTTTTTTCTATTTTTCTCCTGGTTGCCAATGAAAATGCATTTAACACGAGTTTTCATTAAAGTAGGTAAAATTATAAAATGTCTTTCTTTAGGTTCCATTCATCTAACTGTTATAAATTTTGACATATAGACAGAGTTCATCCAAACTTTTTGAGTAGTTTGAGCATGTAGAGCAAATCTGGAGATCTCAAAGAAAGAGGTTTTCTTAGGAACTTCAGAGCTGTTATGCTTTTGCTTCTGAAATACGGCAACCTACCCTGTTGGTGTTTCATCTTTTGCAGTTCCATCTGGAACCCATAAGAAAAATCTGCATACATAAAAATAAAATATTATCTGAATATTTCAGACCTTCATTAAAGTTTTGGTCCAATTTCTGGTGTAATCACAGATGAAACTCAAGTGGTGTTGGGCTTAGATTTGAGCTATTTTATATGTAATTGTTATCATCAGGATAACTGTCTTCTTCTAGGAAAAGGCAATAATTAAAAACTCTGACCCTTTTTGTCAATAATATTTTTAAGGGAAAGTGAAAGCAGAAGTAAATAGTTTGCATTCAAATACCTGTGATACCTTTTAATAGTCTTTGAAGTGTTACAAGGAATGAAAATAGGAACTCAAAGTTTGCATGCACACATTTTATTTGATTTAGTGCAGAAATTTACCTTGTAGAACATAATACTGGTTATAGACTTCCAAACTGAGTCTCTGTATGGCAGCGACAGCTATGCTTGAACCATAAAGGAAATGAAATGTATTTTTAATAGTGTGTTAAAATTTTTGAAATAGATTGGTTTCATTCTTCTTTACAGCATTACTTTATTGTGCTTCACAGCAGAAAAATTCACACTGGGGCCTATTGGAGACCCCTGGTGCCTGGAGAGCTTGGGCACAATTTAAAGAGCTTGCAATTGAACAGTCTGTGATTTCACAGAAGGAACCCTATTGCTTCCATTATTTTGAGTTATTAGTGTTAGGTTCCTTCATGTTTTTTCTAATACATACACAATGTGTGAGGTAGTTTGTTTCTTTTCTCAAATTAGATTTAACAATAAATGATAGCAGTTTCTCCAGAAATGTCCCATATACCACAGAGACTATGACCTCGTCTGCTGTCAATAACATAAAGTAATATCTGAAACACTCCAGGGACTACTAAAAGAGGAAACATCTACAGTAAGAAGTTCTTAAACCTGAAAAATCCAAAATGGTAACATCATTAAATCCACCACTGTGAGTAATGGCAGACATGGATACAAGTCTCAGGCCTAGCCATAAATGTAACGTATTACTTGTGTTCCTACCATTCCCTGGTGACTAGCACTGTTCTTTGCTGGATGGAGCATGTGAGCTACCACAAAGTTGTTTGTTACTGATGGCAGACTGTCTGTGAAAGCAACAGACAAAAAAGGAAATAATGTATTATCTGCTCCTGTGAAAGTTTTCCAGAAGGCATTTCAAGATGCAAACAAGGATTCCCTGCTCTGACAGAAAGATATGGGAAGGCCTATCTAGGAAACCTTTTTAGGAAATTCCTCTGGAGATTGGGCCTGGTGAATTTCTTTGGGGATAAAGAAAAAAAGAAAAAGAGTTATTTGTAAGGTTCAAGATAACAGGCATGAGCACAGAGAGGATAAATTTATGAGAACATTTGTGCAGGTTAGTGAAAAATTACATTTTAATCAAAATGAACATTTTTGATCAGCTTGAATTGTTTCAATCATAACAACAGAATCTAAAGGTTAATGTATTTATCCTCAGTATTTATCCTCATCTCTGACCATTTTTGCATCTTTTTGCAACAGCATAGTAAAAAAAAAAAAAAAAAAAAAGAAATAAAGGTAAAAAAAAAAAAACAGAGAAGACCAAAGTAAACAAACAAACCTCCCAGCGGAGCATGAAAATTCATCAGATACTATAGTGAGTTTTTAGAAAAAAATAAATTGCTCCTGGAAAAAAAAAAAAAAAAAAAAGATTTATGATGCAATTTTTAACACTCCTAAATTGGAATAACTTCTGGAACAGTACTGCAGCCATATTATATTCTTGTCAACTGAAGCACTACTGTTACTAAATGTGGTAAACATTTACCTTTCAGTAGCAAAGAGAATAAAAAAATAAGGACCAGACTAATGCAGTCAGTATGCTGTATTAAAACAAGTCATTCCTCACCGACATGTTGCAGCTAATCTCACAGAGGTGAGAACTGTATTTCCTTATACAAATATTTGTTGCTAAAGGAATATAACTGTGAGAGATCTGTGAATTAGATTGCCAGCATCCACAGATTTTAAAATAAAAGCAGTGATGAATAAAGAGCAAGTTCTCTCAAGTCCTCTTCTAGGTCTCTGTGATTAAAAAAAAAAAAAAAAAAAAAAAAAAAAAAAAAAAAAGACTGCCATTTATAAATGATCCCACAAAAATGTACAGACACTGTAGAAGCTGCATACTGCTGTCCTCATTGAAGATCTTTAGCTGGTTTAGAACCCTGGGTCTGACCTATATGCAAATGCGTAGACAATGAGAATGTGAAATGGTGACACCAAACAACTGTAATAAAGATTAAGCAGTATTTTTGGAGCTACATAAGCGTGGTGGACTTCGTTATATTTTCATCTGATTCCATTTTCCTGTTCGGATCTATTCTGATCTGCTGTTTCCCTGGGGCTATGTCACCCCTTGGCTATTCTTTTTCTGAGGACTAAACCTCTACCTCTTCTTTGTAAACTTTAGTGGGATAAAAGACTGTTTGATATGGATCTACCAAATCCTTTAGACATACTTAGCCTACTAGATGATCTGAAGTGAATACTTGTACTAGATATAGTAAGAATTCATCCAGTCTGAACCTTCCAATTTCTCCAGTTGAAAGCCATTGAGTTCCATTGACAGGGATGGTTGTGATAAGTCAGTGTAATCTCCACTGGCCTTCAGTGTCATATCATCCCCATGAGAAGTGAAAGTCTACCTTTGAAAATCTGCTTTGAAAATCTACCAACTGAAAAGAGTTAGGCAACTACAGAAATAGTTCTAACTGAAAATGCAGAGAGAATGCTGATCAATTTGATGTAATCAAACCAGAAACCCACAGAGAACTGACTAGCTCCCACTAGAACAGTGGCATACTGAGAGGTACAATTATATTAACCAAAAAGCCTTAGGAACTCATTTCTTCTTTCTATGCAGCATCAGTATGGATTTACTCATTTGGGTACCTCTTGGTTCCACATCTGCAAGACAGACACCCTTCCTCTGCTTTGCAGTATTGTATGTGTGAAAGTGCTATAGAAAGGGAGATAAAGCAAGAAGAATCTCACCTTCCTTGCAACTCAGAAGTTATTATGCATATACTCATGGCAGTACACAACCTCCAAAACCTCCATCTCTACTGCTGCCACCTACACTGTAGGCTGCTCCAAGAACAGTTCTAAAATGAATTTTACAGTCTGAGGATGGCAAAAAGAACCACAGAAAATTTTAATGCATTATGCTTCTGCATTTCCAATAGTGCTTGCTCTCAGTGGTTTGGAAGTGATGTAGATCCTGTCACATTGCTGTCATTAAGAGTGTGATATTAATTGAGGTGGCCATATCATGCTTTCACTGAAGGAGCTCTATTAAAAACACATGGCTGACAAAAGAGGGATGAGTCCAATGGAAATATATATATATATATATATATATATATATATATTTTACTATATATATATATATATATATATATTTTACTGTCATTAT
>CM021731.1:131907830-131941579 GCA_011075105.1 Heteronetta atricapilla | reverse complement strand
TGAAAAATGAATAAAAAAGAATGAGCTTTTATTTTACAATATATTTGTTATGAAAATAAATACATGTTTATGTAAATGTTATAACAGTACAAATGTTACATGTTATGTAAGTACCTCGGTTCATTCCATGTTATACTTTACAGCATAAATGCCCAACCCAAAGTCCTAGACCATAAACTGTAGCCATGAATAGCATTCATGCACTTTGCAA
The DNA here is from genome assembly GCA_011075105.1 of Heteronetta atricapilla. Classification (NCBI taxonomy): domain Eukaryota; kingdom Metazoa; phylum Chordata; class Aves; order Anseriformes; family Anatidae; genus Heteronetta; species Heteronetta atricapilla. Next base: position 131,941,368 of record CM021731.1, on the reverse strand, counting down.
CATGGAATGAATAGGACCAATGGGGTAATATGTAGTCTAATAGAACACAAATATGTTAGACACTGGTTATTCACTGTATGTTACTAACAGTGCATTTGTTAAAAACATTAAGGATTTCTCATCAGCCCAATATATGTATGCATTTTAAAAAATTTGTGGGTTTACACGGCAAGTTTTTGATAGCTGGGGGTGCTGGAGGGGGTGGCCACTGTGAGAAGAATCCGGAAAGGTACCCCAGGTTAGATAAGGTCCAGTTTCAGCCAGCTCCAAAGAGACACACTGGTGTCCAAGCCACCAATAAATGATGTTGTTTGTGCCTCTTTGAGAGTAGATTTAAGAAAGAGGAAAAACAACAACAACAAAAATCTACTGCACAACAGCATTTGGGAAAGCAAGGAGTGAGAAGCAGCCCTGCAGACTGAGTAGGCCAGGTCAGAGTAGCAGGAGGGCGGGAGGTGCTCCAGGCATGCAGCAGCAGTTCCCCTGCAGGCTGTGAAGAGGCTCCCGGTGGAGCAGGCTGTCCCCCTGCAGCCCATGGGTCCCACACGGAGCAGATCTCCACGCTGCAGCCCGTGGAGGAGCCCCCGGTGGAGCCGGTTGATGTGGCCTGGAGGAGGTTGCGGCCCATGGAGAGCCCCTGCAGGAGCAGGCCCCGGGCCAGAGCTGCAGCTTGTGGAGAGGAGCCCACACAGGAGCAGGGGTCTGGCGGGGAGCTGCTACTCATGGGGGACCTGTGCTGGAGCAGGTTGCTCCTGGGGGATGGATGGACCCCGTCATACGGAGCCGTGTGGGAGCACTTCTTGAAGAGCTGCTGCCTGTGGGCAGCCTATGCAAGCTCAGTTCAGGAAGGACAGCATCCCGTGGGAGGGACCCCACGGGGAGCAGGGGCAGGGAGTGACCGTGAAAGAGTGGCAGAGATGAAGCGTCAGGGACTGACCACAGCCCTCATTCCCCATTCCCCTGTGCCCCTTTGGGGGAAGGAGGTAGAAGAGGGTGGTTGGAGGGAAAATGATTATTAGTTTGTTTTTATCTTTCTCACTGCTCTAGCTTGTTAGTAGTAGGTAATAAATTACATAAGTCTCCCTGTGCTGGGTCTGTTTTCCCTGGTGAGCGTTCTCCCTGTGTGTATCTCAACCCTTGAGCCCTTTCCATTGTATTTTTTCCCCCTTACCCTTTGTGGAGGGGGAGTGAGAGAGTGGTTGTGGTGGTCCTCAGCCATCCAACTGGGTAAGAACACCGCAACAGTGATACATAAAAAAGGAATAATTATTTTAATTTTCCACAGGTGTTTAAAATTATATAGGCACATATACACTCACACATTTGTAATTCCTTCTAAATGCATGGTCATTATTCTACTAAAACATAAATTAGTTTTCATTTATAGCTCTATTTATGTATAAATGACTAAATTAAGTCAACTTTTTCCCATAGATTTTATAGACTGATCAGCACCCTGAGGAAAAGAATGATATTAGTAAAATGTAGAATTCGAATTTTGTATGTTTGTGAATTTTTATTTTACTGTAAATATGGTTAAGAGAAATGTCATTATTAGTCCTATTAACATGAAAGATTTTGTATGAATGCCAGTAGGCAAAATTTGGCAAGAATTCTTCTTGTATATTATAATTATGTCTTCTCTTTCTTCTAATCTTTGTGATTTAACAATTTGAGATGTCATACAAGAACCTAACAAAAGGCATAATTTCAACCCATTGACTGAAAAAAAAAAAAAAGTGGCTACCTTTAAAAAAAAAAAAAAGAGAAAAAGAGAAAAGCAACTAAGCACTTTGAAACATTTAAAACCTTTTAAAACTGCATGCCTGGCAAATGCTTTTTCATTAGGTGCAAAATAAAATGATAAATAAAAATAAAAATAAAAAAACTAAACCTGGTAAAAATTTGACAAGTTAAACTAGTCGTTATGACATGATATTACACAGAAATATTAAAATGTGTATTTAAGTGCATACTACTTATGAATTAAGATTTTAGCTGCTGATACACTGATCTAGGACACCTAGAAAAAAATGAAATCTTTTTGCCTTGAAATTTTAATGTGATATTCAGAGTGGCATCACCACACTTACCTTAAAGTGTCTCCAGGGTATGTGTACCGTTTAAGCTAAGTACATTTATTTTATTTGTTGGAGATCTATTCAATGTCATACATGGCCTCCATATATTTATTCATCCCACTGCGAGAAAGAGGCTACATTTAGGTAAATAATTGCATCCTAATTGCATCTCAGCTAATAAAGATGTATTACTAACATGTAGAGGTCTTTTGTAAATGTCTAAAACTAATGAACCTACCACCTTACTGCAGATATGCTCTCCAAAAAGGGAGAAAAGGGATGCAGAGACCAGTCTTTTTTCCTTTTTGACAGTAGACAAGCATCATTACATACTATCATGAGAATGACAATTCAGAAAAATGAAAATACAGATGTCACTTCATTTTAGCACTAGTATACATCAACATATTAAAGTAGGCCAACACCAGCATTCACACTTCAGTCTGATGAGTACAAGGAAGATAATAAAATGAACTCTGGATGTTGACTGACAAAAAATAATTTAAACACAAAGAGTGTAAGAAGTTTCAGTGTAGCACTGTATAAAATAATTATTACTGAAAAGTCTTTTCAAGTAGTCTTTCTTTGAAGAGCTTTTCATGGAGAAGTTTCTTATTTAAGTACTAACAATGTTAAATTTAGGATAATACTTCATATCTCAAACAAAACACCACTGATGTTGTCAACCAAAACAATAAAGCTGAGAGTAGAAAGGTCTCTTTCAGAAATAGCAAGCAATTGGCTTTTGTGTTTGCTGCTTTACACTTAAAATAAAGGATAGTGCTAGACTATAACATTATGTTTTTAAACAACAACAAAAAAGGATCCAATTTAAAAGCAGAGCAAATATAATGGATTAGGATTATATAAAATGAATGAATATAAATGAATATACTACAGAAAGAATTTATACTGAAAATAGAGTAGTATTTCTCTCTCTAAATATCATTGTTTTGAGAAAATCTATGGCTTTATGTGTAGAGAAATTAGCAATAAAGAAATGAGGATATAAAAAATGAAATCTTCCCAGTACTACTAACATATTTAGGAAACAAGTACTGGAACACTATCACATACTGCACATATTTTATATGGAATTAAATATATAAGTACATATGTATATGTGTGTATATCTAGTCTGCTTTAGGAGGAACTAACATTTTTGTTTTAAACTGTCTGAAAAACAGATAATGAAAGCAAGGAATTAAATATGTACATTCATGGAAGTAAACACCGAATACCTAGGCAAGGCAATAAGTCTTTTTTTTTTTTTTTTTTTTTTTTTTGGTGAGACAGTAGTTTTTTCAAAGGAGAAGAAAACATCTGGTAAATAAGTAGATGGGTTCTTGATGTTAGTATACTTCTTCAGACATGTCTAAATGACAGAAAACAAAGAGAAGTGACAGATTATTCAGAATCAATATGTACTGTGTGCAGTGAAAATGAATACAAATGAAATAGAAGAACTACTACAGAGAAACCAAAGAAAACTAGATTAAAGTAATTGCAGGCTTTAATGTTTGCATTTGCAGTTTGTGCTCTCACACAAAATATTCTCCTAGCATTCAGATGCTGGTTGGTAAAATATTGATCATTAGCTGAGGCTGAGGTGATTTCATGTTATACCACACTTCATGCAATGGTTAACAGAGATGGACCCACTAGCTGGAAACCCCTGTCCTGAGAGATTATTTTTATTTCCAGTTCAAAATAGTCTAAATAAATTAGATAGCTAAGCAAAACAAACAAATGGGGTGCTTTAACTGTCATAGAATAAAAGGAATACTTGTTTTCTGTGTCCCAAAGTTTGTGTCAGGAGACAGGCCTCTGAAATCAGCTCAGACCTGAGCTAAAATTTTATATGCTGTAAAATGCTGGTATTTTCTTGGAATGGCCAAGAGATAGATAACAGAGTTATCTAAATTCCACCTTAATAGACTTTTATGGCCCTTATGTTTTGCTGAATGTAGTCATATTACTGTGGCACAACGAATTATCCTGTAACATACTGAACAAATGCTCACAGTCAGCAGCAAAGCATGGAGTAAAACATATGGACTTAGAATTCAGTTCTTTTCTCACACCTAGATCATACTTTTGGAGTTATCCAGCAGGCTGATTTAACAAGATCAAAGTTTTTCTTTTTGATTTCAATAGATTTTTTTGTGTGCATTATACTGTTATATCTGCCATTTTATTTTATGTGCTCATGAGTTAGAAACAGGAGCAGAGAAGACTAAATCTAAATCTTCAAAAAAGTTCCATCTGTATGACCCTAAACTATACTGGGTATAGTGTTGAAATTGACTGTCATCTTTGCTCTGCCTTCAACAAAAATGAAGACTTAAAATGAAAATGTGTTCTTCAGATAACATACAGAATAATTTACATACCACAGTGACACAAAATGTTGTTTTTTCTTATCTGCATAAGCCCATCTGTGCAATAGAGAATATGACAGGAATAGAAATTTGAAGGCAAGGGTGGGAATTATCTATGTACTGACTAAACCAAGCCAAGCGAGGCTTGTTTTAGTTCACAAGCACGTGAACAATATACAATACTTGCTGTGTGGAAGGGACTAAATGATTCGGATGAGAGACCAAAAACCTCACTATTCTTCTCACTAGTATGATGAGGATGGCTAAACATGTTCTGTGCCTTGATGCTGCTGCTCTTATCTTAAAATTTGAGAGAAAAAAAAAAAAAAAGTTAATACTATAGTATTTAATACATTTAGAGTTAAGTATAATGCAAACAGATCATTTTTGTTTGTTTCCAGGTGACCAAATGTTTTTTGTTTACCTTAAATGCTGTTCACACTAGGTGTCTTTTAGCATAACAAATACAACCTGATAGCTTGATAAAATGATGGTGAGACAATAATATGGCTTTGGGTTTTATTTTCACAGTAATAAATTGCATTCCTCAGTACCAGAAAAATATGTTGTTTTAGAAGCAGAAGTGTATTATCTTCTGAAAAAAAAAAAAAAAAAAGGAAGAAAAAAAACAGATTTTTTATGTGAAATGTCAAATAATAAAGTATATTTTTCACTTATTTCACTTTCACACTACTTATTTTATTTTTAAACAATAAACATAAAAAATAATCTCATTCTCAAAATCAGAAAAAAAATATTTCTGTATAATGGCATAAATTGTAAGTAAAATAAAGATTACATTGTACTCTGAAATGATTTTTGATACAATTGAAAATCTGAACAAATGTTCTCCTCAAACAGGAGACTCAGATAAAATACTTTTTTTTTTTTTTTTTTTTTTTTTTTTTAAATTCTGAATAGTTATTTGTCTAAATTCTGAGGGTTTTTCTTAAATAAAGAATACTCATGGAGTTAATCATAGACCTGAGACAGATGTTCAGTTCATTGCAAGTGTACACAAGTCCAGAGAAGTGGACTCCGCTTTAAGTGTTTGCAAAAATCTCCTTGTGATTTTTCTACTATTTTATAAAAAACAACATCACTGTAAATCAGACTTCATGCTAATCATACAAATGTTTTGGTCAGTAATATTTTTTTTTAAATGTGGGTAAAATAATCGTCATCAAAAAACCCTTAACAGCAATGTGAAAATGATTCTTTTCCTAAAACAAAGGCAAGAAGAAAAGTTGCAAGTGAAAGCTTTCATTTGCATTTAAATTTCCCAAAACTGATTCATTTGCATACTGTCTCTCATCTCAGTTGTTCTTCCTCTATTATCAGTTATACATACCATATATATATATATATGTATGGTACAGTTATATATATATTATAGATAAATGATCCTTTAAATGTTCCTTTAATTGATTTCAATTTTGAATTCAGATGTCATCATTTATAATGCATCATCTAGTTTCATATATCTAGTTTCTACATACTTAGATTCCTAACCTTTTTAGAATCCCTAATGAAGACAGATATAAACAGCTTTCCTCTTGGGCTTTACAAAATGTATATATGTTACCTCAATGTCAAAATTCGGACTGTGTCATATGGTGCCAGATATCTACATTTATCCAAAACATTCAGTTTCAGGAAAAGTATGCTGCTCATAATGACAAGGAGAACCCAACAAGACTTCAGCTAAAGTTAAATCACAGAACTCTCTCTGGAGAGAGGCCACTATATGCCATATTATTTCTGTAGTGTCTTCTTGATGGTGAGAGGTTATTATTCCTTAAGTCCTCTGCTGTCTGGATACCAATACCATAACAGATATGAGATGAGTGTATATGTCTAAATATTTTTCAGAGGAAAATAACGGTTTCTTCTTTTGACAGATATCCTTGCCATGGTAAGATTTTTTTGCCTAGTTTTTTGTTTGTTTTTAATATTTCTTATTTTATCATAGGCATGACTTCAAAAGTGAAATTGCAGGTAATCCCTGTTAGCTAAGAGACAGAAAAATAGCAGGATAGATATCATGATGCATGAATAGAAATTTCCTGAATTCAATAGGAAAAATCTTGTTTGCCATTATTTTCCACACAATATTTTCCTTGTTTAATTATTATTATCCAGTTCAGTGCATTCTGTTAATTACAATCTAGAACATATGTGCTTCAGCTCCTATTCTCAGTAGAATTCTTTCTTTAGCTGCAATGTTTATGGAACTCTTAGCTTCCTAGAACAACTGAAATCTGAATTTAAACCTTTGTTAATTTGTAGTGGATGTGTGGGAGATATATTACTTTTCTAGAATTTTAGAACTTTTTTGAAGGATGAAAATTCCATTTCCTAGCCATAATTTTTGAGGTCAGAGTGTTCTCATGGCAAAATGTTTGTTCTTATTTGACTTGTGTGTCTGTCCAAATTTGTGCTGGTTAGCATTTTTTTGGTCCTCATAATGTTAATCTCACACTAATTCCTGTAGAATGAATTACATTAAACTCTTGCACATATAGACAAAAGCAAAAGAATGCGTTAAGTGACTATGAAGTTTTCGCAGAATCTTTCACTAGCCAGTTCACTCAATGCATAAAACTACCTTAAACATTCCTCTTTCTTAACTCAGTGAACTCAGATGAGAAGAGTAACTACTATTTTTTTCAGAACAAAAAATATTTCTTTTTGTGATTAAGGTCTTTTTTACTAATTACTGATGGAATTACTGATACCTATGGAAGACATTTCTGAACCTCACTGCTGCTGTTATAAATGTTTTTGCCCCTTGGCTGCCACTGGAAGCAGATGGTAGGCTGAGAAGATCTGAGTACCTTGAAGGAAATAAAAGCAGTAAAGAAAGGTGATTTAAAGAGTGGTAACTGTAAATCACACTTTCAGCAACATGGTTGTAAAACTTGGATTTGATCCTGGAAGAGAAACTTCTCACACAGAGAAGTACTTAATATCATAATACATGATGGTACTCCATCACAAAGTCTCCAGGGCAGATTCTTTGCCAAAGCCCCCAAATATCATATTCATTATTCCTTTTGGAAACTAAAGAATGTGCTGAGTCAAACCAATGGTCTCTTCAGACCAGTATTCTCTTTGACAATGACCAAACGTGCTAGGGGAAGAGTGTATGAATAAGGGAATTATTTGTGATTTTTTTTTTTTTTTTCTCCAATACTTTACCAATCTTCACTTACTCTGCCACATATGATTTTATGTACTTCTTAAATATTGGTGAATTGTTCTTACAGGCACCTGGTAGGAACCACAGCAAGCTGATGTAACAATCATACACATCTTGGAAGATGACTTCTACTACTTTTTAGATACTTATTCTGTTGTATAGTATTATTACTTACTATTCTGCTGAATTTACTATTCAGCAGGATCTGAAATTCTCTATGAAGGTGCGTGGCTGTCACCTTTGGCTACAAAGAGAACCATCATTGTCTCAGCTTCAAGTATAAGCACCTGAATTAGTTATCTGAGGATATACATTTTGAAGTTGACATTTACCTTTAGAAGATAAATTATTTCCAAGTGTTGAGTGAGCTGGAGGGGCAGTCTACAGATGAGATAGGAGTAATGTTATTTACTGTTATAATATTAGGATCTACTTCCCAGAAAAACCTTACTGAAATATCAATTTTTTTTCCCAATGATATTACTGTCAGTAATAAAAACAGGATTCAAATTTAAAGAGGTCAGTACTAACAAAGTGTCTCCAGCCTGAAATCAGAAATCCAGAAAAATTAACCTAAACTTTCCAGTGTTTAATGAGAAGTTTATTGGCATTTTCAGACCTTTTTTTTTTTTTTTTTTTTTTATTTTTTATTTTTTTTCCCAATTAGCTTTAAACCAACATTTTCACTAATGGGAGAATAATCCAACATGGTAAATTACCTAATCAGGTAAATACCTAATTCCTCACATAATTTTGATTTTATAACATTTCACTCAAAGTTTAGGATTGTTAGTTCTTGCTGGGTAACAAAGTTAAGTTTGAACCACATTGCTTTTATGGCATGAGTTACTTCTGCTCATTGCTCTTTATACCTGTTCCAGTCATGCCATTCCCCTATCCATTCCTTGTCCTGCTCCTTGATGCTATCCATCTAGGTAGCCTAGCAGAGATATAAACAGATTCTTATTTCACACCTGAGCAAATATGGGATTCTTCTGAACACAAAGGACTGAGAACAAAACACAGTCTTCTGCCATATACAAGATTCAGTTTTGGATCAAATGAAACACACATAGACAAGAGTCCACTATTTTATTTTTTTCAAGTTCTAATCACTGAAACCCAGTGCTAAAGGCTATTACATGAAGTTAAGTGGCCACGATTTATGGACTAAATTAATCTACAACATTACAATTGCAAATTTTTCTCCATTTCATGTTAGGACTTTCTTTTTGATGGCCTGTCAATCATAATACTAAATGAAGCATATAAATGAGACACTTCAGGCCCATCTTCTGATCATCTCACCTTTCTTCCGTAGTCATGAACAGCACAATCTGCCTTTTTTGGGTTTCTCTTTGGAAATCCTGCTGGAGAGAGCAGAGGAAGCCTGGAAATTTTATTTTTATGTAAGACCACAGTCACCAGGCCCAGACAACAATACCCTTTTGTTGTTGTTGTTGTTGTTGTTGTTATTTATTCATTACATCCTGGATCAGAACACAAAATTGTTTTGTTTGTTTGTTTTACATACGGTTTGAAAACTGTGCACATTTAAGTTTACGAAAAAAAAAGGCCAATGATATTTGGAAAAAAAAAAAAAAAAGCATTATCAGTAATAGTTTCTTGTAAACTGAGCAACAGTAGCAACCTATTTGCATTGCACTGTGTCAAACTATTACAGTTATTGCTCTAAAAAAGGCAAGATTTAACTTAAGAACAAATATGCACTGGTGAAATAATCAATGTCATTATCAAACATAAATAGGGGATAAAGCTGTCCCTTGATTTTCATATCAAAGTATCTAGATATATAACTGATAAAGAAGCACACTAGCTAGAGCTATTTATTTTTGCATTTTGTTAGCAAAATATGAAAAAGGCAAAGCTATTTTGAAGAGAATATGAGAATATTCCAAAAATTACTGAAAATAAGATTGAATGGGAACCAAGCATGGTACAGAAGATTTTCAGAAGAGTAATATGTTTAAGGAAATAAAAATATAATATGTTTAAAATGATTTAACATGTATGTTATTCTTTATAACATAAATATATATGTACATTTACAAGGCTGTTGCTTGACAGCCTTAATGCTAACCTAAAGAACTTTCTAAAAGCTGGAAGAAACCTGAATTAGAAACCATTTTCAATGTTTGTAATGGTTTCATGTCCTACTGAAGAAAAACTGTTTTATATCCTATTCATATTCAAAACAAAAACAAAACAAAACAAACAAAAAAAAAACAATCAAACAAAAAACAACCAAACAATAAAACACCAAAGCACACTTAAGCACATAAGTCAAAGGTTTGTTTTACTACATGTCTGTAGTGTACAAAAATGAAGTTGAAAAAGGCCTCCACCTGTCTGAGGCATTATGACCATATGATTCAGAAAAGCAGTTCCAAATACAGCTCCAGAATAACTCCAGTGCAACTCATTTAGATGTCCCGGTTTCATACGCACATTACATGCGTGCTGACGATAACTTCCAAAGTGTGTTTGGGCAGCCTTGTTTAAGAAAGGAAAAACTTCATTAAATAAGTTTTACTATTAGTTGTTGGAAATACAGAGTGGGATTGAAAGGCATATGAAAGAAAAAATGTGCTTATAATTAGCCTCTAAGATATAAAATTTCCATGTTTGAACACAGCATACATAGGGTCTATATGCAGCTACGCTAGAACTACATTTCTTTAGAGGAGGATTCTCACTTAAGAGGCATTACATTTTCTTTTGTAGCAGTCATTACATGATTCAGCCATTGAAAAGCTCCAATGAAACATGATATAGTTAGCGAACACTACAGAACATTTCTTGAATGACAGAATATATTGTCCTCAACTGGTCAAAGTATTATTTAGCTAAATAAAATTTGTTTACCTGAGAAAATATATTGGGAAAGTAGCAAATTTCTTGAAACTGGAACAGAGCTGGTTTGACTAGTAAAATTTTATGTGATTATAAGTGTGCTCAGATTTATATGTCAGGTAGGTTTTTAATTTAGAAATATCTTTTCATTGGAAAGAGTAAACAATCATGCAAATTTTTGTTTTGAACTGCAAATCTAGACTGCATTAAAAACAGGAGCTAAAATAAGAACTGATGTTTAGAGCTTCTTACATTCTAGGTGTCAATTGTGCAGGTAAATTGCATTTAAATTTAATCTTTATGTTACGGTCAGAAGACTGCATGACCATCTACTTAAAACACTGGAAAGAATATTTCATTAAAACAACTTATTTTTTTTGTTATAAGTCTTAATATCTTTCTCTCTGTTCATATATGTCCTGAATGCCTTCTTTCCATCATATGCACTATATTTGTATACAATTTTTACCTTCATAAAACAAAGTTTTCATTTTTTAGATCCAATAAAACACAAAATACTTTTCCAGTTTCACAGATTCATCATATTATTCTTTTAAACATCAGCCAGAACTATGCTTATTGAAAACTAAACATGTGAAATATAATTAGGAGAACAATCCAAAGGTCCTCTCTTTTTAGTTGTCATGGCTGATTATCTTAATGGAAAAACTGTCTGGATGGAAGAACCAGACTGTATGAAGTCAGGAGCAAACATCCTCTTGACAGCAATGTGACCAAGATTTCCACAGAGTGAACTATACTGAGCTAAGGTGAGATTTTTTTTTTGAAGCAGATCAACCCCTAAACTACATGCTTCTGACTAGTCACCAAACTATATCTGACAACTTTAATCTCATCTGTAAATCACAGCTGCAGCACAAACCCTGCAAACTCATATGAACACATTTAAGTGAGTGTCCCCCGGTGAAGTGAGAGTCAACCCCAAGTCAAGAAGGAATAAAAATAGATCAGTGCTTAATTTTACTCTTTTTTAGTCCCACGCTCTAGATTTGAGGCCTAGGCTTTTCTGGCATCTCTCAAAAGAGCTCATCTCTGTTTTGTGAATGAGAAGCTGTTAAAGTAGTTAACTGAAAATATTGGGGAGATCACGATGGGATAAATGCCTCTTCCCTTTCATCTGTGCACTTTACTGAGCCTTTGAAAAGGTCATTTATACTCTGGGCTTGAAGCCTAGAATTTCACAAAAGATTTCTTCAAAAAATGGAGACAGATGAAATATAGGTATGTTCTATGTATTTTTAGGCATAATGTTTTAGGACCTAAAATGCCTAATGGGGAACCACAACAGAGAGGATAATTCTCATAATTATAAACCTGTTATGTGAGCTTTTCATAAGCAAAACTTGAGAGAGAGAAAACACTTATCAAGAAGATTCTGTGAATAAACAGTGGCAACTGATATGATTAAATGTCTTTTTTTTTTATTATTATTATTATTCAATAAGGAGGCATCTAACAACATTCACAATATAATTGCTAGTCCATATTTCAATATCATGATAATTGGCTCTTAAACTCAGTATCCTTTAGGGTGTCCTAGATGACCTATTATTTAAAATGTCCTAATAAGTCTATTTCACATACAGGTTTTGAGTTACTTCAGAACTCATGTGGAGAGAGGGAAATCTAGGTCATCAAGATTAACGAACCTAATTCAGTATTGGGATGAGAAATTAAAGTGAACTGGTTAATCCTATTAAATATCTTGAATATTTCAAACATAGACAATGCAAAAGTATGTTTCCCTGAAACTATATCTACAAATAGTCATATTAAATACATACATGGCACATATGAGAGAGAACGTATATGAGAGAGACAGAGACAGGTACACAGAGAAAGAATTGCGTTTAACTGCTTCTTTGGTACCATCGCTTCTGTCTATTGAAGAATAGATCAGACCTGTGAAGACTGAAACAGATCATTGTCTAATTCATTGAACTGCTTTGTGAAAAGGTGAGGATATGAAAAATTAGACACCTTTTTACTGTACTCAATCTGTTCAATTCAGATAAAAAATATCACGTCTAATGAAAGAATTTGAATACCCAAACTGAAGATGTAATTAGTGCACAAATATTGGCAGAAAATTATTTCAAGAGTGAGATGCAAACATAGATGTGGCATTTTGTAAACATGTGGGGGAATACCTTATTTTACCTTCAGTGTTCTAATGTATTTGTAAAAGTTAAATGTTTTTGTATATATATATATTCGTTTATTTGTATGTATGCTTGCATTTTGTTTTGTACTTTTATATATAATAGTCAAGGTCTGATATAGCAAAATCTTGAAACTAGGATACATAATTCATGTATCTGGCTCTTAAGAATGTTTCTTGATTTTCTAGAAACATTCATCACATACAAATCATTACACATTCATTATTACATGTAAGAGATGCTGGCTCCTCTCACCAAATATGTAGGAGTCTAAGTAGCATTTTATGTCAAGTTACATTAGAGAATATTGCCTCTCTTTCTTCAAAATGAGTTTTATACTGAAATACATGCTTAGATTCAACTGTTTAAACCTATTGAGCTAAGGAAATCAAAGCAAGGTAATACCTATGTAAGGATTATCACGCATTGTGAAAAGTTATAATAATTATAAAGATATAATTATTTCACCAGCAAGCCTGTATTTTCTACCCTCTGCATTCAACATATGTTTCTATCTCATATTCTACATTACCTTAATCAAAATTTCCTCCTGAACTTTTCTTTAGCACCCATCACAACTGCATTTGATAATGAATACACCTTTACTAATGTATCACCTTAAATTTTCTGTCAATAGAGGAGTTCTATTTTGGTACTGGAAGACAGGAACAGGTAAGATAAGTGTGAAAAGGCTCTGCAAGATCAACTCCCTAATTTGAGATTTCCAGTACCTGTTATTTTCAGAATGCTTAGCACTGAATGGCACTTATGTCCAAAACTCAGCTTCCTCTCATTCCCATTTGTTACTGTGACTGAGCAGCATGTCCATTAATTAGATACCAGGTCATCAAGCTGAGCATCCAGGAAATAAGAAACACATAATACTGACCATCTGTGAAGAGAGAGATTAAGTGACTTGACATAGGAGTTTTCTAGAGAATCATTCATTTGCTTTGACTAATGAGACCTTTTCCCTCTGCCTGCAATCACATTAGTCATTCTTTCTAAATTCAGCAACAAACAAGAATACTACAATCAACAGCTTTCTTCACCACATAATGCTGATTTTGTAACAGGAGATCTACTTTGTGCATTCAGTGAAGGAAAAGAAAAAAGAAAAAGAAACAATAGTATGTAAATATATAAAGACAATCTCAATTTTGTCTTATCTTAACAGATTCTATCTTAATGTTTTTTAACATGGTGATGGTTATAAATCTCTACTCTTTTAAATAGTATGCACTGGGAAACAACAGTTCCTAAAAACAGAATTGTGATTTAAAATAATACTAATTTTTAGATACAATACTTAGGAGAAATAAACCTTCACATTGGAGAAGTTGGTTTGTAGCCTAAGTGCCTTTTTCAAGTAATAGAAAGATAAAAAAAAAGAAAAAAAAAAAGGAAAAAAAAAAGGTTGATCCTATATTCTGATAATTCCATTTTCATACAGCCATTATGCTATCTTTTTAATGTCCTTTTTATTTTCCTAACACTCATGCTGTTATTTTTTTTCTGTTCATGAAGCAAAATGATACTGCTTCACTATACTGTTAATTGTCAACAGTTTGCCCATAGGTATTGTTTTTCTCATATACAGTGTACAGTGTAAGATAACTCATAGATTTTTATTTTTTTTGTATCTTTTCATTTTTCAAAGGCAGATACATCTGTACAATTTTGTTACAGAGCTGATAAGACAGGACGTATCTAAAAAGGACACATCTAAATAATATAATGTGTTCAAGCACGTTTGTATCTCACAGAGCCCCACTAATCTCATTTGCCAAAAGCTTTCACACTCTTGTCCAAACAATGATCACCATCTCAAAGCTTGATCCTACCAGGCAAAAATAAAATGCAGAGATGGAAAAGAAGAGCAAACTAATACGAAATGTGAGGATAGTAGAGAGTAATAGTAGAAAATCAGATAATGAGGTCTCGGCAAACTATGGCAAATATCCCATGTAAAAATAATGATAATAATAATAATCTTGCATTGCAAGATTCTTTTCTCTGAGCCTGTATAATTCCAGAGGGCAAAAAGATCTCACAGATCTCATTATTTGGTCTGAGACCAGACTGGACTAATACAAAGGTATCTGATGGTGACAACAGATAGAGACAGATATAAACATGAGATAATTCAGCAAACTTTGCAGCTGGTGATACAGTCACTCCTTTATTGCTCCATAGAGGAGCACATATAAACATGCCCTTGCATATATATATGCATATATATATATTTTCTTCTTTTAATTGCCAGTCAGGGGAAAAGCTCCTTTTGCTTTCAGTAATAAGAACAGGGAATCTCATACCAAGATTCACACCTGATTGTGCTCAAGCTGCATAAATCCTAGCTGGATCCCCAGCTTTCAGCTGATGTTCAAAGAACATCAGCCTATAGGTCTGATGGCCAGCAATAGGAGGAATCAGGCTGTGCCCTCCTCCTGAAACTCAACCCTTTGTTCATGGGTGTTATGTAACTCACTAGTGAACTTCAGGTTGAAATAACCAGTGAGGGCCACATTGGAAAAGACCAAGATGAAAGCCAGAGACTGATTGAGGGAGTCAGGGACTGGACATGGAGATCAGATGGAAAAAGAGCCTGAGCTCATTTTCATGTGCGCTGTGAACACGTGTGTTTGAATGGAGGGAGGGTGTGTGCATGACTCAGTGGTGAGCTCAGCCCTGCTTAGCCAGAGAGAAGAAGTGGCATGGGGCTGTCTGTCTGCTCTAGTTTTTGTGACTGTTGTTTGAGGGGTACAGCAAAAGTACTAGTGCTGGTCTGTGTGTCTGGCCATGTCTTCGGTGTATAGTATGACTTGTGTCATATAATCTTGGAGTGTAAGTTCAGCATAAGTGCTGCTGGACTTGCAAACGGGAGCAAGAACAGCACCCATCAGGCTGGAGTGGGTAAGACTTCTGGGTCTGTGAGCACTTCAGATTCAGCTGTGATGGTCCAGGAAGAAAGAACCCACTGGGTCCCAAACCATGCTGGATTCAGCTACTCCTTAATGAAGACAATAAAACAGAATTCCATGCCAGGGAATGGAAGGCTGGTTTACAAACCAGTAATTCCCACAGTGATGCCCATATCATAAGAAATACTGTTGTTTAATCTTTGTGATTTTGGAAAATTCTTGTGCTTAAAAAAGCAAGCAAAGAAACAAAACAACAAAAGCAAACAAACAAACAAACAAAAAAAAATGCACAATCTGAGCAAAAAGACGTTTTGAGAACTGTTACCATCATAACATCAATTCTGATACCTGTGGAAGAAGTAACGGGTCAAATGTAATGAGTCTGCCAGCGTTTCTTTGCTTGTTGATTGTGCCCAACCTGCAAAAGGATCCTGAGGTGGATGAATTGTGGATGAATCTGTGTTTTATTCTTTTCCTCCTAAATATTCTCATAAAGATTTTGAAACAGAAGGCTGGTTGAAACAAAACAAGTAGCCACAAGAATTAATTTTATGCAGCCAATGTATGCAGCACCAGAACAGTTACCATTGGAAATAACCATTCAATTTCTCCTTCTTCATACCTTCTCTTCAATGAGCATCACTGAGATACTTTCTAAAAGTAAGCCTGTCAACTAAAGAACATAACTCTGGTGGATACTAAAATCAGACATAATAGATGCATTTTCAATAGCCCATTATAATTTGCCTGATTATATTTTCCATGACAAATTTCCTAATAACTTTTTCTCTTTCAGTTTCACTAAGGCTTATGACATCAATAAATATATGTAATCAACATAAGTTGAGTTTATAAAAAATATTTTTTTATACTCCAAAATTAGCCTTCTGATACAGCCAACCAGATGATGGAAAGACTGAATTTAAAAACTTGCTAATTTTCTAAGTATATCAGCTGGTCCAATGAAAGATGTCACCTCACATGATAAATTTCTCCAGTACTTGAGAACATCCATCTGTTACTGTGTTGCTAGTTCTTTATATTTTGCTATGGTTTTCACCAAACCTTGACCTATGGCCCCATAAGAATCATAATTTTTTTCTAAAAGACAAATCCTTCATCAAAACATTCTCCAGATTTGAAATTTAAAAAGACACCTCATTAACAATCTCTGAAAGATGTCTTGAATTTTTAACTGTGCTTGGACTGTGGTCTTACAAAACGAGCTGTCTGAGGGTTACAACACACTTGCTTAAGGGCAGTACTCATGACCAAGACACCCATGTTTTAGTTCTGCCTTCTGTGGATTTACACAACCTTCATAGTCAAGTGTTTGTGGTAGGCTTTGAGTCATCCATTTTCCCCTTGAAAAAAATGACAATTATTCTGTTTCAGAAGTAGAAAAAGAATTACCATGTTCGACCTGATAACTATTTCTTCTATTTTTTTAAGACCTCTGTTTATTGGCTTTGTAGTTTACGTATCACATCTGTTTTTAGATTACATCTATTTAGGAGCAGAAAAAAAAAAAAAAAAGCCCTTGTGCAAAGGCTTCAAACAATTCCTGTGAACTGTGCTTAGATGACCATCATTTACCTTTACGTGTTTATTCAGGGTTTTGCAGGTGAACAGAAGTTAGTCCTACTAAAATTCTGAGCTGACTGGAATTGGTATGGAAGCACTACTGCGCAGCTGAGCCATAATTAACTCACTCTCTTTTCAGTGGGATTTAACACTACAGTAAGCACTATGGAAACCTTATAGTATAAACATCCATCTGCCTAACCTAAGCAATCATTTTGTAAAAAAAAAAAGACCAGCGACTCAGTTATTATAGATTTGTATACAAAATCGCATTTATCTGCTCATAATTGTTTTTCTGTTGTTAGTATTTCATTTGTTGGTGGGAATTACAAACCTTTCTGTGAAGGTTTCAGACATTAATGTGAGCAAAGTCTTTTTATCAGTAAATAGATTTTTATACACTTTTATTATTCTCCTTCTGAAGAATGTATATTTTAGACTGCTAAAATTATTGGAAAGGAAGAGAGAACAAAATAATGTGAAACAAAGCTATAGGAGAAAGTATGTCATGATAATAGTAAACTTAATACTGCTGTCTCAGCAGGGGACTCCATGTTCATATTACAGGGATGAGAAGGCACGTGGCCAAGACAGGGATAATATGATGTAAATGTGTGTGATGCATCTGACTGTGGATAGGTGATGGGAAGACAAAGGCTGGAATTCCTAGGCTCTTTTTTGCATATGCAAACCTCCTCCTGGGGCTAATTAGCATGGGGCAAAATGTTTATCTAATACAACTTTACTACTTGTTTTGTATTATAGTGGATATCTCTACACATCACTGTAATGCAGACAGCATTGCTATTTCGTTT
Source organism: Heteronetta atricapilla (assembly GCA_011075105.1). NCBI lineage: Eukaryota > Metazoa > Chordata > Aves > Anseriformes > Anatidae > Heteronetta > Heteronetta atricapilla. The sequence goes on along the minus strand of CM021731.1, from coordinate 131,923,324 downwards.
CTTCTGAACTAAGTTAGTTCATTCTTTCCCATAGTGGATGTATGTATAATTTTTGCTGTCTCTTAGTTTAAAAGGTTAATATAGGTAGTTAATATATCCGTTATATTATTTATAATATAAAAAAATATTGTATAAGGAAATTATTATGCAGTAATAACACCTTAATCCAGACACTTCCTAGAAACACAACTTATTAATTACAACTTCCTACTTTTGATTTCTTATTGCTTCCATTAAAATGGTACAATACATCTTTTTTGCACAAAGTCACATTGAATAGTTAGATGCAGTATCTTGCTAAAATGTATGTTATTGGTGCATATCTTCTGTCTTTTTACTCTCAAAAGAAACACTGCCTGTCAGCAAAATCTGTAATTTTTGAACTAGAATAATTTTATTTCTCATTAATAGATTATATATATAATCTATTTTTATATAATATTATAGAAGATTATAGAAGATTACATAAGATTATATATATATATTATATATATAATTTTTTTCAGGGAAAAAATGACATTAAAATACTCTTACAGATTTCCTAAGACTTTTCTCTCCTCTCTTTTGATTTGTGATAAATAAAATGATACTTTTTTCACCTACTCCTTTGAACAATGCCTTTTGGCACTTCAGATCCTTTCCCCTCCTTATGTCTCTTCTCCTTATGTGTTTTATTCTGCCTCTGTGTACTCCTGCTCAGACTTCTTCATCTTTGTTGGAGATATAGGCTTGGAGATACAGGCTCCACTTTGTCACTTACAGCTTATTTTACAGAAAAACAAAATAAGCATCACAAAGATAAAAAGAATTTCTGGTTTATTCTTGTAGTAAAATTTCAACCAAGATAAGTTATGAAAAGCAAAAATAATACAGTAATAATTACTGTATATTTCTGATAAAATTGGATAAATACTGGCTCATGAGAGCAGAGAAAACTGCACTTACACAGGTATAGTTATCTTTGTACATTTTTTTTATTTGAATCTCCCCTAGATCGAATAAGTATTGCCTTTGTTATCCAACAAAATGTTATCAATTAGATGTTGACTTCAAAATCAAACTCTCCAATACAATTAATAGAAGAGAGTTATGACAGAGAGAGAGAGAGAGATTTTTCTTTGTTGGACAGATGCTCAAATTCAAAATGCTAAGTGTTATTAGAATTTGAAATTGTATCACCATTCAGTAACTGTTCTAATTGAGAGTCTGTCTTGAAGCCAGAGGCTAACTATCTGTAGGTTATCATCTTGCACCACAGGTTAAAACTCCACTTTTACCAGCTCTCCCTTCCTGAAAGACAAACAAACAAACAAATAAAAACAACAACAACAAAAAAGCCCACCACCAAACTCTAACATCAGGAGCATTTGCATTGACTTTACATCCTTTTGGCTGTCAGCCTCAAGAAACTGGCATCTTTTACAAAGAACTTCTTACTCTATAAATGAAATTTGAATATTATCATCTGTCAGCAGACCTCAAGGCCTTTACACTTCCATACATACATATATATATAAAAAAAAAAAAGAAACTCCTTCAGAGAAATTATTATCAGGTGGCCATTTTATTCTGTGAATAAAGGGATGTAAATAAAGGAATATGTATCACTTATTTAAGGGCAAAGCATTGTGAAACTCTGCTAAGATATAAGCTCCACTTTGTCACTCAGATAATCTAAGGAAATGTTTGTCAAAAAATCTTTAGTGCCATAACTCATTTATTTTTAAAAATTTCTTTCTACACCCCATAAGGTCCTATAATAAGTTTTAGAGGAAGTCTCACATTATTCAGGTTGCTGCTGCTTAAACTGAGTTAAAAATTCCTGTGACACTTCTGCAAGTTTTTATTTTTGTCCACTGGTGTAGGACCAGGAAAGATCCAACTGTGTTGCTAATATTTAATTTTCTGCTTCTGATTTACTGGATATTTAACTGCATGCCTTTGTTCATTATTTTTATCAATGTATTTTTAAGAGCATGGAAGTGCCCAGGGAGGTGGTAGAATCACCGTCTCTGGACGTGTTGAGGGAAAGGTTGAATGTCTTTCTTAGGAACATGGTTTAGTGGGTAATATTGGGGGTAAGGGGCATTTGGACCAGATGATCTTGGAGGTCTTTTCCAACCTTAATGATTCTATGATTCTGTGGAAGAAAAGAAAAACTGCTGAGAGTTTTTTTTTCTGTTTGTTTTTAAAATAAATTAAAAAATGACCTTTCTTCTTGACAATATTATTTGACATTATTTTTTTATGACTTTAGGGAACCCTGGAATACATTGCCTTATCTTTGGGTAGCAGGATTCTTCTTTCAAATTGTTTTTAAAATAGTTTGTTTATACTTGTTAATTTATTACTTGTTACTTGTACTTTATACTTGTTTATACCAAGAAATAAAAATTGGTCCTTGTCCTCTCAGACACATAAGCACACCTTCAACATGAGGAAAGCTGAAAATGGAAACAAAGCTTTAAAAAAAAAAAAGTTCCTTATAAAATACTACTACAATAAATAAATAAATATAGTTTGCGAAATATCCGAATTAAATCTCTACCAACATTTATTTAAGCTTTGTCTCGGACAATATTCTCAACTCTGAACAGTTCAAGGACAGTGGATGTCTAGTGTTACCAGTAGAGACAGGACAAGTTTTTAAGATTCTCATATACCACTCCATCTTGCTCTAACATTGTTGTGATATCACTGGATGAAAATAAATCTTCAGAGATATTCCTGGAGATCTCTGTCATCTCCTAGCCTCTCCATAATAATGTAAGCAGCCTTATAGAATCATTCAGGTTAGAAAAGACTTCTTAAAATCATCTATTCCAACCTTTAACCTAGTACTAAGTCCACCACTAAACCATGCTATTACATTTTACATCTACATGTTTCTTGAAGACCTCCATGGATGGTGACTGAAAATAGCTTGATATCACTCTTTTTATTAAATTAGCTTTTGGGTTGAAAATAATTTGGTTATCTCTTTACAAGGAAACTGCCAGTGTACTGTAGCTTTCACAATGTATTCCAATGAACGTTCATTAATAATAGTATTGCAAAGGAAAACATGAATTATCTGAATGGTAACAGAAAACAGTTGGAAAGTACCACAGTGAACCAGTAAAAATTAAATTTGTATGAAGCATTCCTACGGATAACATATATTCCTTGTATATAACATTATATCAAGGCTTCCCAGAATCAGTGAAAACAAATCAAAGATTTGACTTATAAGCTGGTATTCAAAACAGCAAGTAACACTTTTCTGATTTTTCTCTCTTGAGACAAAAAAAAAAAAAAAAAAATACTGATTCAGACACCACAACACCTTTGTACTGTATGCATGCAGAGCACTAATACCTGGGCTGGAGAAGTTCTGAGATGACAGTACAGAGAATTTGCCAAGGCATTTAAGGAAGACATTTATTATACACATACAATACTTACAAGTGGCTGTGTATGTGTGTGTGTGCATGTATGTACAAATGAAGGTGCATTTTATTCATTTGTGTCCCTTTGCTCTGTGGCTTGATAACAGAATTTAATAAATGGTTTTGAATTTAGTTTGAGTATCCACACAGGCAACATAATTTAAGATAAAGTTCATTAACATCATCTTAATATTCATATGTGTTTTCCTCCTCTTTGCCTTTCTTACATGTTTGGCATGACAAAATAATGTATAGCCTTGTTATCAAAATTTTTACTGCGTCAGTATAAATCTCCATGTTAAGATATCCATGAAACTGCTTGATTGTTCCATTCAAGAATTCCTTAACAACTTTAAGTTAAACTAGGAGCTTAAGGCCATAAATAACTAGTACAGTTCTTTGGCACTGATAAATTAACATTGCCACTGTCCTTGGTAATTTTCTGAGACCTCTCATTGCTCTGTTTTCATGGAGATCTAGATTTGCTCATGTATTCTTCATGTTTGCCAATTGTTTTCAAAGTACATTTTGCTCTCTGTGAAAGCAGCCAGATTGGAACATGTGAACCGTTTATATTTTTTAAATCTAATAAGTTATAAGAGGAAATAAGATTCTCCCATCTGACCTACCATTGTAATTTGCCCTGATGATGAAGCTGTCAGAAGGATGGAAGCAAATGTTTATTCAGTTCAGTTCTGCTTTCTTTTTCTTTTGTGCTGTAAAAACTAACCAAGATGCTAATGAATGAAAAATATTGTAGCATTTTATTATATTTTTTATGTATTTTCTGATGTGAAGAATTGGGCCACTAGAAGACAGGCTGAGATCACTTTATCTCCATATGAGGCCTACTGAAAGTAATGATGTTATTTAATAGCTAATAGTGGAAAGCTGTTGTCTACTTTTAGAAGTCTAACAATTCCACCCAAAGCTGTCATTCAGTCTCTGATTTTAAGTACTAAAGCTCTTCCAGGTAGAATTCTAAAGATTGCTAGGAAGTATTCTAGCCCTATGCTACACAGTCTTTGAATGCTGATGCTGTGTCTGTGACCACAAATAAGAATACAGTTACATTGATAATGTGTCACTACTTCTTCAAAGAGGCAATTGGTTACAGGAATTTTTCCACACTTGTAAGACCTATTCTTGCCCTTCACAGAGAAATTTGGTAAGAACTAATTAAACATTAATCATGTTTATCCTACTTCCAGACAGTCTGTAGCAAGTTGCTAAACCATTCCCCAGATGTGAGGAAGAGGAGGGGGTGTTTCTTCCAGACCACACCAACAAAACCTGTAGGGATTTTTTTGTGAAGATGTATGCCTTTATTTGCAGAGGTACAATTTCCTAGAACTGTCTGAGCATCTTGCAGTGCAGCAGAGGGCCCTCAGTCTCTCCCATTCTCTTAACAGGGCACATTTCAGCCTTGGCTTTCTGTGTTTTGTAGTAGGCCTTTTGTTTGCTGCAGGAGGCCTTTTGTTTGCTGCTGTACATGGGCTCCAAGGCCCATGTACAGCATGCACAATAGTCACCCTATGAACCTGTGGTCAAGAGTGACAGAGGACTAGACTCACACCTTTAGAATGGCACTTTCTAGGGAGGTTGTGTAGTCAGTGGAACCACTGGGGTGGAATCTGTGCTCTGGTCTTAGTGGATTTCCATTTTTACAGATTATTATATGATCTTGTTATAGGAAAGTGATTTCAGTGTTGCCCTTTCATATCTGCTGCCCTGAGGACAGCAAGATGAAAAACAACCAGTTTTATCCTTTCTCTTTAATAACAGAAACTGGATAGTTTGCTTGTAAAGTGGGAAACAATCACAGTCCCTGGTTTCATTTTGCTGTGCAATTGAAGATATGTTTTGATATGTAATAGAAAACAGCTTTGCTTTTAGTATTTTCCCTTGAAGTGATAAGCTATTTTTAAGATTTGATTGTTCTGGGGGTTTTGAACAGATGACAGCCTTAATCTGGACTATAGGGTACATAACCAAGATCTTCAGTGTTTAGAAAGATTAACAGAAAGAAAATTGTGCTGAAATGCAGTTAGCATGTGTTTGGATAGAAATTGCTTGCATTCACCTCTGAATTGATTTACAATTTAAATTTGCAGAATTTCATTTGTTTAAGTAATAGTGGGTTTTAGTGGTGTGTTCTTTTCTAGTGCTCAAAGCAAGAAGTGTACCTTCTAGTGTAAACTGGTTTACCAGTGTGAATTATTTTCTTGTAAGTAAAGTGGTGTCAGCTCTAAACAGACACAAAAGACAACTTAACCTGTAGGCTATTATTTAAACATATGCCACAGAAATAATAAAGACTATAAAGAAAAACAAATCCCTGTTATTACTCATTGAAAACAAGCAGCATTTAGCAACTTATGCATTTCTGTGTTTCCTAAAGCTGGTTGTTGGACATTTACAAAACTGCCCCCACAGAGTCTGTGGGAAGTCTCATCTTACTGATACGTTTTGTTCTGTGGATGTACAGACCTACCAGCATTTGTTCACAGTGACTTGTACACTTAGTCATGCGTTTTCTCTCCTATTTTATCTGCCTGCATACCAGCCAGCTTCCCTCGCTAAACTGCTGCTCTGCCCTATTGATGGTGATTCACCAGGTCTCTCCATACCATGTGCAATGAATTAGGACAGGTAATTTCAGAGCTATGGACAGCTGTGGCTGTACAGACATCCTTTTAAGTAATCCTGCTGCAGCTTTTGAATCACACACCATGAATTTCTGCTCAAACATTATATATCACCGTGTTAGCCTATTTAATCGGCAAGTGAAAAATCTACCGTTGATAACTCACTTCCTCTTTCTCTTAAATATCCACAGAAAATTGAGTGGCTCAATGTTTTTCTGGCCTTTTTGTTACTGTTGGCTCATTATAAAGAAAAAAAAAAGTATTTTTGTTTGTTTGTTGTTAAGATTATATGCTTTTAGAAAGCATGACAGACTGCAACAGCCTTAAAAAGGCTGTTATAAAATTGTTATAAAACATTGCCATCTCCACATCCTGCCTGAGCCTTTCACAGATATCTAAGAGAGAAGTGGAGGAGAGAGAATGAGAGTGCTATTGAAAGTATTTAAACTTCAAACAAAGATATTAGAATACATTTAAGAGAGGGGTATGCTTTATGCTTGGGTGTGAACACAAGCATAAAGATTTTGCAAATATTAGCAATCTCTGGGATTGCAAAATGCACTCTTTCCTTTCTGTAATGGTATATTGGAGTAGACAGGTCCTACCTGGAAACAGTGGCACACTTGAGGAAGTGAGATAGTTAAAAGGAAAAAAAAAAAAAAAAAAAAAAAAAAACATAAATAAAACAGGTCATAGCAGCAACGTCCTAAAGGCATATTTTAATGACCTAGTTTGTAATTTGTTTTTAAAAAATAAAAATTACAGTCTATAAAATCAACAATATACAGGATGTTACTTGATTTTAAGTTATAGGCCAGTTGTCTAACCCTATTGTCTTTAAATTTTTCCCTCATTTTCACTTGAGCAATTGCATTGAATAAACTAGGGTCATGCATATATTCTATTCACAGAATCTAAACCTATAAGTAGAAAATAAAACATCACAGTGCACTGAGGACAAATCTAGGCTGCAGAATCTTTGTCTGCTGATTCTTAATGTGGTACTTACAGCTTGAAATCGTGAGACTTCTTAATGTTAAACTATATTCACTTAATTTTATTTCAATTAATTTATTCACAAAATTGCTTCAAGCTAACATGGTAACCTCCACAGAAAAAATATATATAGATATATAAAAACTAAAGCTATATTAAAACAAAGGAATAAATAGAAAAAAAGTATTATTTTATATTTTAAGAGATATATTAGGAAATTTTTCAAAATTAATAAAGGAAGGGTAATCTATTTATATGATAAATATGTATGACTATAAATTATAATAATGTGTGTCACTTTTCAGAGTCTTAAAAGATACATACCTTGATTAAAGAATTGGGGAAATTATTTATAGGGAATCCTATAAAGAAAGAATTCTGACCATAATAGGCTGTAGGTATAAATGATCCAGCATGTTAATGCATTCAGGTGATGAAGACATTAATGGTAATAATTTCTCAATACAGAAGATATTTTTAATGGTGGTCAAGATGTCTAAGATTTTCTATATTTCCATATTAATCTTTTAACAGTTTGACTTTAAAAGTCAGTAGAGAAAAATTTAACATCTAACTTATCTGTTGATCTTTATGTATTATTTTTTTTGTCTAATAAAATGTTATAATCTGACCAGTGTTCCAGTGGTTGAAAGTTACTGATGTTAAAGTACTTTTTACTACAATCTCTGAATTTAGTAGTTTATAACATGTTGTTCATTATCACTTCATGACTGTTAAACTACATGAGACAGACTTTTTATTGCTTGTTCTATTGACAAAAATGCACTACAGATGCCTTATATTTTAATGTTGTTTTAATGATGGTTATAATAGTTAGCATGCCATGAATTTATTTTCAACACAGATTGCCTCAGCAGTATAATTAATAAACAAACAAATACACATGGGAAAGAGACTTTCAGACTCCCATAAGAACAGTCACTTCCAAATTGCAGCATGAAACTGAAACTTCCTGGTTTCTGTTTGTCATATGTGGAACAGAGTTTTCAGAATATAGTTCAGGGGAGTTTTTCCAATGCCAACTCAATTTTTTCTCTATTTTATATTTACCTAGCTTCTTTATCATGCTTTTCATCACAAAGTCAAATTTAAAGGGAAAACACCCTTATTCATGACATTTTTCACAATACTGTCATGTAAGATTCCCACAAAGTCCTGTGTATCGCAGCCCAGTTTCCTTTGCAGGTTGCACTCAAAGAACAGCTTTGGCTGCATGTCAAGAGTTTGGATCAGTTGACTTCCAGAAGTCCTGAACCATTCTCTGGTTCTGTGAAATACCCAAATAATAACTCATGAGGTGTAAGTGCTCTCATGAATTTGAAAAAGAATTAAATTCAAATTGCTACAGATTTTTAATTTGGATTGTGAGTTTCAATTAAAGCTTTTCCCATGTCTGGAACATCTAAAAGGTCTCCATCTGAACTTGTTGAACTGCTTAACAAAGTATGGGTTTCCACTGTATGTCTCCCTCAGAGCAAGAAGTGTCTTCAGTGTGGCTGCCTAAAAAATTCTCAGTGTAAATCCCAATATGAAGATTATGTTGAATTGATTTGGATACTGTCAGGTTCAACAGCTGACCTACACAAAAAATGTGTAAACTTTCTACCAGTTCACACGAAACAGACTTTTCCTGATGATGTAAAGCTTCATTTTTTAAGGAAGCCAGGATAAATATGGAAGGGAAGTAAGAGAAACTATTCAAAAGTACCTTTAATAGTCCTAAGAGAAATAACAGTGGTGTGTAAATTGTTTTTAATGCCTACAGCACCTCATATCTAGGTATAGGAACTTGAAAACATGAAGGATTTCCTTATTAACTGGCAAATACATGGCAATGGAGTAGAATAGTTTATTCTTGTTATAGCTCCAATCATTGATTAATTTGAATGAATTCAGGACAGAAGGCAAGACCCATTTATTTTGTTTAGCATTTGAGTAATTGATTTTGCTTGTTTTGTGTTTTAATTTTCTACAATCACAGAACTTAGCAATTAGTGTGACATCTAGAAACTAGAAAGCAAAACAATTATTTGGGCTTATCTGTGCACTCCTGGGAAATCTAGTCTCAGAAAGTACTCTCCTTCCTTCTCCAACACAACGAAACCAGAAAGATGAAGCAGCCCAGTCCTCAGACATAGCATATGCTGTTTCTCAGAGCTACTGTTCCATGCTACCTGCAAAATCTGCTTTATCCTTATTTAAAGTCTGAGTTTTTTCTTTAAAATAATAAGTGGTCAAGTAACTTAAGAGAATGAAAATGAAAGGTAGGATTATTCTATAGTCCAGGTCTTTGACCTGTACCTCTTTATTTTCTTCAAAATAGGTTTTCCAGCTTTACCAATTCATGCTTCTTATAATAAAGGAGGCAGAGGAGGACTTCTGCTTCTCAAATGTATTCTTTCCAGTGGAAATGGAAGACTTAACTCTCCTTTCAATACAGCTTCTGAAATGGAAATGTAGACACTGGACAGGGTCTTTGAAAACTGAAAAATCTATGTCACCAACTACTTGAGGTTTATTGAATTTGAATAGTTTTAGTGAAATGTTTTCAATTATATGAATGATTGAAACACTCACTCAAATATTTATTTATTTATTTGGTACATTCTAATGGTACTAATGTTCTTATCAGATAGATGTTCTCTTTATTCCAAGTTTTTGAAGGACAGGGAAAATTTTAGTACTAGATACACTAGATATAGGTTAGTATAATTGTAGACTAAGCAGATTATATTGAAGAAAATGTCTGTTTTTTCATCCATATATTCCTAGTATTTTCTTTCATGTTGCAATAACTTTTATGGAGATTGAGACTCCATTATGTTGCATAGCACAAGTGTCCTTATTTAGAAACAGAATTTTCTAAATCCACTATAAATAATTTATTCTAGTATTAATTAGAGTACTACAGGAAATTACTTCTGATATACCCACCTCAGTGGAAGTTTAACAGGAAGAACAGATATTATCATGTATATAAACTTCCTGGATTCTGTCCAAGCCAAAGTATAAATCACCATCTCCTTAGAGACTGAATTCATCTGTTACCCTTCTACTTCCAAAGCAAGATACTTGTACTTTGTTCTGTTTCAGTTCCTTTCCGTCTTATAATTTTTCCTCAAATTTCTCTGTAAGAAGACTCACTGCATTTCAGCCATACCTTCAATGGCAAAACAGCTATCTGTGAAATGGTCAGGTGTATTGTTGTGAATCACACAGCAAAGTAAGTCATCCTAGTCTACATTTTGGTTTTCTAAATTTCTATAAGAAATCTTGTAAACTGTTTCTATCATGATTACTCCTTCAATGCCATATATATTCTGCAATTCCTCTAGAAAGAGATCTTTGAGGGTCTTGAATGTCTGTGATGCTAAAAAAAAAGACATTTATGCTTATATAATTTCATGGAAATAGTCTCAGAGGAAAAAAATAGCATTCAGTAGAAAGCAGCTGCCTTTGTTTATGGCTTTTGTTAAGGTCCACTCTGAACTTTTTGATTTCCCACTATCTATCCCACTATCTTCCCACTAGCTATCATCACAAGGCACCTGTGTTAGAGTGTGTGTTTGTGATAGCACAACAGAATGGTGGGATAACAAAAATTCAGGTTTGATGTTGGTCATGTTGCTGCCAAGAACCATCTCTGACAGATGGCTATTTCTGGATATCTGTGTTATAATTATGTGGAGGTTTTGTTTTGTTGTTGTTTTTCCCCTGAACTTCTTTGCACTAGCTGCATGAATACATTTTATTTGTGTTTCTAGGCAAACTGTTCACCAGGGAAACATGGAGAATCTTTCCAGACAGAATCATCTACAGATTGACTGGGCAGAATTAAAGCACTTTATACCTGATCTGAAATGGCTGCTGCAACATATGAAACTAAAGATGTTTCTTGGAATAAATGGAAAAGAGGATGATCTGAGCTTTTTCCTTAACTTTTGGCATGAAGGCTGAAATTCGATCTTGATTTTGGAGAGAAGGAAGGCTCCAGCAAGTTCTGCCAACAAAGGTATGGACTGCACTTGATTTTTTTCTCTGCCCCATCATCAGAGATCCCTTGCCTGGATCCCCTGTCTGTGTAGCCCATTCCTTTTTTTCATACTCTGTCCAGGTTTGGAGGTAGACGTGAGGTGCAAGTGGTCACAGAAATAGGCTTCCAACAACATATGGTAGTATGCTGCAGTCATCTCCAAGCTAATGTCATAAAACAGACATAGCCTCACAGTCTGTGCAGGGCTTATGACGAAAACATTGTTTAATTAACTTCATTGGTCAAATATTGTATTCGCAATGCATTTTTAAAATAGCCAGTTAGGAAGAGGGAAGAGTTAATAAGAAGTACTGAATGCCTCTCAAGACTGTGTGCCAACTGTATCCTGGGGTGCATCAAGCATGGATCGCTAGTAGGGCAAGTGAAGTGATCGTCCCGCTCTACTCTGCGCTGGTGCATCCTCACCTTGAGTACTGTGTGCAGTTCTGGGCACCACAATACAAAAAGGACATTCAACTGTTGGAGAATGTCTAGAGGAGGGCAACGAAGATGGTGAAGGGCCTGGAGGGGATGTCATATGAAGAGTGGCTGAGATCACTGGGCCTGTTCAGCCTAGAGAAGAGGATGCTGAGGGGGGACCTCATCGCGGTCTACAACTTCCTCACAAAGGGGAGTGGAGAGGCAGGTGACCTATTCTCCATAAACACAGTGATAGGACCTGTGGGAATGGGGCGAAGCTGAGGCAGGGGAAGTTCAGACTAGATATCAGGCGGAGCTTTTTCACTGAGAGGGTGGTTGCACACTGGAACAGGCTCCCCAGTGAAGTAGTCACTCCACAACGCCTTTATGAATTTAAGAAACATTTGGAATGTGCACTAAGTTACATGGTCTAAACTTTTGGGTAGACCTGTGCGGTGCAAGGAGTTGGACTTGATGATCCTTATGGGTCCTTCCAACTCGGAATATTTTATGATTCTGTGATTCTGTGATAAAGCAAGAAAAAGATGGACAGAGATAACACGCCTAGCTCACAGACATAGTCAGGGCGAATGGTTATCGGCCCTTCCTTAGCTGACCAATGAAGGAAACGGAGGCAGAGGGATAAATGCAGCCTTCCTTTGGTTGGAGAGCTGCCAGGCAGAGAAGGACCTGGGAGTGATGGTTGATAGTCGGCTGAATATGAGCCAGCAGTGTGCTCAGGTGGCCAAGAAGGCCAACGGCATCCTGGCTTGTATCAGAAACAGTGTGACCAGCAGGGCTAGGGAGGTGATCGTCCCCCTGTACTCGGCTCTGGTGAGGCCGCACCTCGAATATTGTGTTCAGTTTTGGGCCCCTCGCTACAAGAAGGACATGGAGGTGCTTGAGCGAGTCCAGAGAAGGGTGACAAAGCTGGTGAGGGGCCTAGAGAACAAGTCCTGCGAGGAGCAGCTGAGGGAGCTGGGCTTGTTCAGCCTAGAGAAAAGGAGGCTCAGGGGTGACCTTATCACTCTCTACAGGTACCTCAAAGGAGGCTGCAATGAGGTGGGGGTTGGTCTGTTCTCCCACGTGCCTGGTGACAGGATGAGGGCGAATGGGCTTAAGTTGCGCCAGGGGAGTTTTAGGTTGGATGTTAGGAAGAACTTCTTTACTGAAAGGGTTGTTAGACATTGGAACGGGCTGCCCAGGGAAGTGGTGGAGTCACCATCCCTGGAGGTCTTTAAAAGACTTTTAGATGTAGAGCTTAGCGATATGATTTAGTGGGGACTGTTAGTGTTAGGTTGGAGGTTGGACTCGATGATCTTGAGGTCTCTTCCAACCTAGAAATTCTGTGATTCTGTGATTCTGTGAGATTTACAGCCATGCTGGACAGATACTTCTTGATTTCCATCAAGGTTTCCATGCCATCCATGCCATCTTTATTTATACCAGTGTCAGGTGTCAGACAGTAGCAAGTTTACATTTATCCATTTTAAATTCTTCTTCTTCTTTTTTTTTTTTTTAAGTTGAATCATACTTCAAAGTTAATTTCAGGTGGAAAGAAATATATGTCTTCAGGCTCTGAGGAAAGATAAAGGCAGTAGGTCAAATACAGATGTGATAGTAAATTCACACATAATGTGTTGTTACTGTGGTTTTCAGGTAAAGGTGAAGCTTACAGAATACAAAATTTATTTATGTAGTACTATATCAGGTTGCAGGTGAGGCACATATAAAATCCCATTGGTACAAACATATATCAGAGTGTATACATTAACTCTTAGGCTTTTAATGACAGGGTTTCTGCACTTGGACAATGAGCAAATGAGAGTCAAAAGCAAATTAGGTGAGCTGAGTTGTATGAAAAAGTTTAAGTCAGAAGCATTCATTTTCAGAATAAATTATTTCGTTAGCTCATTCATGTTTATTATGTACAAATTGTTATATCAATACCTTCAGCATCAAACGATCTACACTGTCTTGTTAATAAAAGTCCTTCTTGACAGGTATGCTTCTGCAGATTGCAAAGAACATCAGGCAGCAGTCATGGTTTAGAAATCAAGTCTAATGGGCAAAACAGTTTAGCAGTGTGCTTCTCATTCCATGGTATATAAAATCTCCTGTATACAACACAAGAGCTGCAAACATTCCAGTTCACCAAGGGTGATGACAAAGTTTAAGTAACATATACATTTACTTCATTAGAGTAGTACCCTCACATTTACTTCATGGCAGTTGATAGGGTATAACAGTGAAGAATGAGATGACATAACTGAAACAGAAATAGCTGGAACAACTTCCTGTCTGTGTACTGGTAGTTAGAATATTTTCCAACCCAGAAAACAACCTTATTAAGGCATTTAAATGTAGGCTGACCAAAGTCCCAGTTAATGTAAATTTGAGAAAACTTGAAAATTAGCTTAATTAGAATATATAGTTCTTTCCTATTTCAAACTTTTATAGTTCTTAAATATGAAGGAAAATTACTGAACTTCTAGCAAACCTTTACAAAACTTCATAGCTGCATTTTCCAAAATGCAAAATAAATACCGGTACGTTCTGTTTCAGCTCACTAATTCATGAACTTTTAATAATAAGCATCCATCAGTGAAAGGCAAATCCTGTCAGTTTTGCTCAGTGGCAGAAAAGGAAATAGATTTTTTTTTTTTTTTTTTCATCTGCTGTTCCATAAATAAGTAATTTCTGGCATGACTCCAAGGTGATGACTCCAGGGTGTTTCCAACATTTAGAAGAAAGCCCTTCAAATAATAATTGGACATGGCTTCACAATGATGAGGCAATAAAACACATTTGGGATGCTAATCTTTATTTATTACTGTTCTCAGTTCATAATGTGACAGCAGTTTGTTACATAACACAATATTCACTTTGCTACCTTTCCCTTTTGTTCTGAACATAGATGTGCAATAGCTGGTGGTCTCCTAAAAGCTCATAATTGATGAAAGGACATTACCCTGCCACGTACAAGAATCTTAAAATATTGAAGTATGATTCCTTTTCCTCTTTATGGTATACCAGGAAAGCTGATTTGCAACCTCTGTCTTCCTATTTTCAAATGGGAAATGTTCATCAGATATACCTGACCTCTTGACTTGACATTGTTTTCAGTGTCTGCTTTGTTGCAAACTATGAAGCAGTTTATAACAGACTTGCTTTTCCAGCTCTGACCTGAATTGGATCAGAAAGCTGTCTTATTTTAGAAGTCTCTTGGAAATACCCTATACTTGCTTTATTAGCCCAAGTAGATACATTTACATGTTTCTATCAGCTTCACATTTGCAAATTTTATAGTGAATTGTACTTACAAAGTGTGTGGTACTAAGCAGTGTGTTTTAACATCTTGCAGATATTTCTAGTTTAAGTTCAAACATTTCCCCTCTAATTTATGGCATGTTTAATTAAAGTTCTTTAATGTGGTCTAATCAATATAAAATTAGTGATTCCAGGCTATTGCTTGCACTCCTGTTTCATGTTTCAGGGAATAGTTACAAATTTATCCTTCCATTTGTAGAATGTTGGGTTTATGTTTTACAGCTGGTGGTGGCTATTAACTCCAGTTTCTCAGTATCATCCTTAGCTTTCTTTTCTTAGACAGAGTTTGTGCAGCTACAGCATTTATTTATGTTTCAGGTGTTTTCTTTCTGACCTTGAAGAGTCAGTAAACACTTCTCTAGTTAAAGTATAGAAACATTGCTTCAGGCTTCTCTTCTAATATTTGTTCTCTTTTATGCCTTCTTTAGGAGACAAGATAGTTGACCATATGTTGCTACTTAATTGCTCTTTTTTTTAATATATATATTTTCTTTCTTTCTTTCTTTCTTTCTTTCTTTCTTTCTTTCTTTCTTTCTTTCTTTCTTTTTCTTTCTTTCTTTTTCTTTCTTTCTTTCTTTCTTTCTTTCTTTCTTTCTTTCTTTCTTTCTTTCTTTCTTT
>CM021731.1:131840082-131907820 GCA_011075105.1 Heteronetta atricapilla | reverse complement strand
TTTCTTTCTTTCTTTCTTTCTTTCTTTCTTTCTTTCTTTCTTTCTTTTTGTTTTGTTAGCCATATCCAGTGATTTAAGACAATGTATAAGTATGCCTAAATAAAAACAGCCAGCCGTTTACTTCCCCACAGTCTTCATGCCCTTCTCAATATACGCAGACGTATCCAGTATAATGACAAATAAGCTGTTCAAAATAGTGGTAGGGCTAAACTATGTTAATTTTTCTGCACCATCACTCAAGCAGGAAACAGAACACATGGGTACTTATTTATTTCCTGAGTCATTGTTTGATTGCACCTGGTATTGGTGTTTACTCAAAGCCTTGAACACTATGGTACCAAATCCTTTTTGCTTCTCTGGAGCCCTCTTGGAAACTATAATCTCAGGATGCCTGAAAGAAATTTGGTAACCTTGCCAGAATAACCTCTACAATTCACTTTTCAGTTGCCAAGAGTAGTGGCATTTGATTTGCTGTAATAAATTATGCTGATTTAAAAAAAAAAAAAAAAAAAAGAGAGAGGGGGCAAAGTGGGGAGAAGAAAAACAGAAGAACAGAAATGTTTTTTTGAAGAGAAAGTGGGTGTGATGCAAAATGAGCATGAAAACCCTTTTGCATTTCCATTCTATCCAAGGCCATATTTAACATTATTATTATTATTATTATTATTATTATTATTTTATGTAGCAATCCTACTTGTGGAAGTTTAGAGAAAATCTGCCTTACTGGATCATAAAGCTCGGGAGTTTATGGTGATTGATTGAATAAAATAGGGATGCTAATTCATGATGTGCAGTGTGGCATAACTCCAGAAGAACAGGCTGAGAGGTGGGATGCAATAAACTGGCTGGGCAATAAGCCAATGCACAGCATCATTGTAATTGCAGATGAAATAATAATTATTTGTGATGGGTTGCTAATCAGCAAAAGCATAGAAAAGGCTGCTGACAAGTGCCATCAAGGTAATTAAGGTGAAGCACTGAATTTGCATAAATTTACACTTTGATCATTGTTCACAAGATATCCTCTCTCGAAATAGACTCGGCTGATTTCAAAATGAGCACTAAATCAAAGCAAAGGAGTGCAATAACTGCACAACACCAATAATGCTTACAAAATACAGATGCACCTTACATAGGCAATTATCTAAAGAATATATTGTCCTTAATCAAAGGATGATACTCAAGTTACTCTTTCAAATTACCAGATTTTCCTTGTTAGCATATGCTTTTCTAGTTGTAGCTCTTCAATGAATACAGGAAAATCCTTAAAATGTCATCTTTAGAAAATACATTTTTATATTAATTTTGATGTAAAAAAATGCACAATCAGAAAACAACAACAAAACAACAACAAAACAACAGCAGCAACAACAACAACAAAACAGTTCAATGAGTTCAGTTTAAACTGAAAGTGTCATTCCCGTATTGTTTTGACATATACATGCAAGCTGTCTCAGAAACATGTATTTAACTTGTTTCTTTAGTAGCAGCAACTATGACATTCTTGTGATCTCAGGCTCTACGATCTCACTTTTGAAGGAAAGAAAGATATGCTATGGTCCTCCAAGTCTTTCATCTCTCCAGGGTGATTCCCTGAGTATCTGATACCAGGGAGCTCAGTCCTGTAGCCCTGGAGGTCTACCTAAGCAAGTGCAGCAATTCTTTTCCCTCTGGGAAACAGCAATGGGATCTATTAGCAGTGCAGTCTCCTAGAGGAAATAACAGCTTATGTAAAACAAAGGATTTCAGGCTTTCAAAGCACTCATGCAAACAACAGAGGCCCAGCTTGTACACTTCTCTTCACTCTTCCCTAAGGTTTATGGCTTCATGGACAAACCCTACTGAGACATGTGGAGTCCCTCTCTCTGTCAGCTTTTCTTTCCAGCAGTTTCTGACAACTCATTCACTATTGTCCTTGTTACTATGATTCTCTTAAGATATTTACTCTTCTAGATTTATTGGCATCATCTTATTAGAAATACTGATAGCTTTGAAACTAATGGTATGGTCAATCATCATTTCTGAGTGTTTGCATTTATAATATATTGCTGTTTTCTTTGATTTGTAGTAATATCATAATACACGAAACTCCTTTACTTCCCTTGCTGAGCATGTAACATTCATAGAATCATAGAATATCCTGAGTTGGAAGGGACCCATAAGGATCATCAATTCCAACTCCTGGCACCTCACAGGTCTACGCAGAAGTTTAGACCATGTGACTAAGTGCACAGTCCAATTGCTTCTTAAATTCGGACAGGCTCTGTGGACTGACTACTTCACTGGGGAGCCCGTTCCAGTGCGCAACGACCCTCTCGGTGAAGAACCTCCTCCTATTGTCCAGAACAGTGCTCGTTTTAGAGTACTAAAAACAGCCCCTGAGTTTTTGCTTAGAATAAATTCTCAGGATTTGATATATGCATTTAGCAAGTTGCATACGTTCTCCTCTCCCTCACCCCACTAGACCTCGTATCCTTTCTAAGTATTTCTGTATTAATATAACAAAGCATAAAATTCAATATATGTAATGTGTGTGACTTCCCATGCATGTGAAATCATTTGTTGTTAGTTAATTTTATCCACCCATTCTGGGATTGTTTCCTGTTGTCTTCTTGTATGCTCACTTCATCCTCTATCTGTAATAGTGCAGCATAAAATTAAGATTCAAGGAAATTATAAATGTAATCTGCTGTAAGATTTTTTTTACATATTATTTACTTATTTCCTTTTATTTTATTCCTGACTTATGTATGGTTTATTGAAAGTTGTAAATCATGCTGTCATATCTGAGCTATTTTTTATTATTATTTTAGCCACACTATTTCTTTTGCCTAGATTCAAAATTTTAATAGAAAGAAGAAAATGAGTTTATGTAGTAGAGTTTGTGCTTAGCAAATCCTTATATTCTACTAATTTGAAATGATTATCTCTTAAAGCTGTCACTGACACAGGCATGAAGCATGTAGAGTTTGTTTTTTTCAGGATGGTAATAAACAGGTCCACTGAAGTATCTGAGATTTACTGCTAATACAGCTCTCCTCATGCTGTTCCATGTGATCTTCATGCACCAATGTAACTGTTCTATTAAGGTTGACTCTCATTTTTGTATTTGTATCTACAAGCATTCTATTTGCAATTGTCCTGATGATGCATGTAATACAAACTACTATATATGACTTTAAACTGTCATCTGTTCTGTCAGGATTTCTCTCTTGTTTATTAATTAATTAATTAATTAGACTACTTCACAGAACAATAGAGAATTAGGACAGAAGATACATACCAAATGCTGAAGCTGTCTTCCCTATTATAAATTCCCTATTATAAATTTGATGTTCTTCTCATACATATGTACCTAAGAAATAAGTAATTTCTCAGTGGATTTTTTTTTTTTTTTTTAATGGAGAAAATTGGTAACACTACAACCACTTGGAATTTTTGTTTTGAAAACCTGGCCACAACAAATCAATAACAAATTTACACTGATTTCAATGTGGTCAGGATTTCACCCAAGATACTGCAGTGGAGTTTTTTTGTAAATAATAATAATAATAATAATAATAATAATAATAATAATAATAAAATCACTTGTGTTTTTGAGCTTAGAATGTCTTGGTCTTGTATTGCTACTGGAAAGCGATGTGACAAAGAAAATAAGTTAGTATAAAATATACATAACAAAACTACATATATTTTAACATTTTTTTCTTAATGAGGTTTATATAGGAGGGGATTAATTACTAATACCTAACTAAAACAGGGTTCTAAAGTGAATTCTGTGTAGATATGAAAGTCACACTGAAAAAAAAGAAATCTGTAGCTAACCAATATCATCAAAAAGAACTAAAAAAATACAAAATAAAAAAGTAAATGAAAAGGGAGAGAAAGAGGTTATTGTTGTCTCTCTATTCTTTTTGTTAGTAATGAGCAAACACCTTAACATGACTGGTCCATTTATTAACCTATATTCACAAAATGTACTCTGCAAAATAGTCTATCTGAGCAGTAAAGCTTCCTGTATTACTATCTGAATAAATAGCCAAGGTGCCTTTCTGCTTTCTCACTTGATGCTCTCTAGAGTCTCTAGAGTGGATATGACTAAATGAGAAAAAAGAAAACACACATAAGAGGAAGAGTAGATTGAAGTCTACTCTCATTAGTTGCACCTGATTATATTACCATTCTCTCAGCTGTACTATCCCTATTCTTTTATTATTTCTTCTGCCCTGATATTTTTGCTGGATCCTTATTATATATATATACTTTGCTCTTGTGGCTTTCTCAGAGTGGGCTTGAACACAGTCACTTACAGTTTCACTATACTGAAAACATGATGTTTTCCTAGAAGACTAACAAGAAAAACACAAAAATTGTCTAAAATGACATCTACTTATATTCTGAATGTTTTGCAAAACAAACAAACAAACAAACAAAATGTAAACTAGAGCTAGTATTTTGGGAGGTGGGGGGCAGGATGAGCAGAGAAGGGAGGAACCCTGCAAGATCTAAAGCTTGATTTTCATCTTGATTTTCAAAGTCCAGATTTTAATGTGGTTCCCTAGGGTTTTTTTTTTTTTTTTTTTTTTTTTTTTTTTTTTTCTTCACAATTTTAAGGCTGAAATGAACCTTAATGAACTTCTATGTGAAGCTTCTGTATAATATCAACTATAAAGTTTCATTATTTTATTATTATTATTATTTATTTTTATTTTTATGAATAAGTACTGTTTTACAAAGATAGTCTTATCTCAAAAACTTTTATGGAGATGCCTCCACTACTTCTCCAGGGTAGATTTTCAAAAGGTTAATCACTTAAAAATATGCCTTTTTTCCTTTGGAATTTGTCTACTCTTAATTTTAGCCCTTGAATTTTATAATGCTTTTGGAAATTCATGGTCAGATGATTCTGCAGAATGGCCAAACACTAAATCTTTGTCAAGGTCATTGCTTCTTCCCAGGAGTTAGTTCCCATTCAATAATCTTTTGTCCATCCATATTTATGTCTTTTCCTCTGACTCTAGAAAAAATGGTAGCTGACAGAGCCCATTATTCCTCTTTGACTGTGACTCTCTTAAAAGTTATTTAGCTCAGTTTAAAAATGACCCCTGTTATTATCTATCACTTCACCAGTCAGTGAATGCCAATAAACTTTTGTAGAGAACAGTTTGTATTTTCTTCACATCTCTGATGGACACTTTGAGTTACATTGGATTGAGGATTATTTTTTGAGATTATATATTCATCCTATGATTTCTTATTAGTGATTACATTTTGATATCCATCAGTTATCTATTTGTCATCTATTGACTAGACACTACATTGACTATGAATCGTGTTAATTCATGGATTCAAAATGTTGTGTGGTAAAACTCAGTTTAGCCAACTATAGAAATTTTCCCTCAAAATTTAAAGCTAAATAAAAAGTTATTATAATTTCATCAGAACTGAATAAACCAAAAATGCGTATATTTTAAGGAAAAATTTGTGGCTTACAGCACCATTTTTCTCTTCAGATAGCATGACAGTGACAGGCTAAAGTGTGTTGTTTGCACTGAAAGAGCAACCAACCCCAACTAAAGCTACTATTATCATGCCAGTACCTAAAGTAATGTGTTATATCTTTCTGGGATCAAACATAATATCACTTTTCCTGACTAAACATAAGAAAAATTTTCAATCATGAGAATATATTCCATAAAAAATGTTGTTAACTTCTCAACTAGAAATGAAGTGGCTGAGATTCCAGTAATCTTACTGACCTTCTCTTATTGTCAAAAGACCTGGGATTTTTTAATTTGTTTTATTTTTTTAAGTTTTCATTTCAGCAGTGCTTTACCTTGTTAACATATATGCTTCCTGGGCATGACTTTCTGCAAAGTTGTTTCTGAAAGTTAAAAACACAGCTTTTTTCACTTAAATTCCCTTAAATTAAAGTGAATGCAAAACAGGTTTTTGGCGGAGTTCTTTTTTATTTATTTATATTTTTTTCTCATTTAGAACTATGAGTTAGAGATTGTATAAAGTTTTTTGTTTGTTTGTTTTCCATAAGTAAAAAGGTTTGTATTTAGTACATATTAATGATAACCAGAATTGTTACCTATGTGACACAAAAATGTCTTTTTCCATCAACATTGTTTGTAATGTCAGGATTACTGATTATCTGTCTGTACATTAATTAAACATGCAATATTGTTGCTCATGCCATAAAGATGGACTTCCGAACTACACTTTTAAAAGGGAGAAAAGGCAGGATTCCTAAAATCTGTATAGACATGCCAATGTGATCATCAAAACTGGTTGAAAGTTATCCAGTAAAGCTGTTTTTGGTAATATATGACAACTAAAAGGAATTGAAAAAAGATATGAGGATGGATATTCTTTTAATCCAGGACTTAAATCACTTGAGTAAATATGACATGTACTACTTCTTATTTTGAATTTGATTGTATTATACTATGTTATAATAAAAGAAAAAAAAAAGTCAAAATTACCATTTTACCTTCACCAGAAGAGTCACAGTTAGGACTTTCAGCATGCAACAGAACGATATTACAGAAGTATTTCCACAAAGCAAGGGAAATGAGCCTCTCTGAATTCTCTGATATATATATATGAATATTTTATATGAATACATATATATATATATATATATATATGAATTTTTGGGTATGATTTTTCAGCCTTTAGAGCTACTCATATGTCTACTAGAGAAGGGTAAGGAATTTCTCAACAATAAAGTTAACCTGTAGGAAAATTTAGATTTCAAATTCAGAGACTTTTCTTTATAAAAGTAATATTCTTTCCCTCACAGACTGGTTAATTACAATAATAACATTGTTAACTCTGTGTTTAGTTTTGTTTTTCACACTCTTGGCTCTAACTGGACTAATTAGGTTTCAGACCCTTGGCAGAAACCACATAGAAAACTCACTCCCTATAACCTCAGGTAGGCAGCCAAGCACTTCCACTGGTCAGTGAAGATCTCTTCTTTCTCTCTCTCTTGTACTTATGAAACGAAACTCATATGTAAGCTTACAGCTTAAGCAACATAGTCAAGTATTTCAGTTTGGCTGGGACAAATGGAGAAAGAAGGATGAATATGAGCAACTGTGTTGAACTAGGGTTTTTGTTTGTTTGTTTGTGTGTGTGTTTGGTCTAGTAAGATAGATTTGTAAGCAAATAGACTAGGAGAATACTAGCTTTATAGTCTACTAAAGGTTTCAGGTAAAATCAGTGATATATCATATGCATATCTGAAGAACAGCAAGGGAGACTGGTAATGTTGCAACTAGCAGAAAGCAGATCCTGTAATAGCACTTCAAGCAACTGTAAAGTGATTTCTTATTTGAAATTTGATACTAGTCAAACATATCCAAAAATAACTGTTTTCTTCAGAAAAGAAAAAATGTATATGATAAAGTGGAAAAAATATTTTTGACACATGAAATGAATACTTGCTTTAGTCTTCCATGAATTTCTATAGAGAATTCTGTCACTTCCAGGCTTTAGGTAATTTTTGTTGGATGCTGGGTTTGTTTCTGTTTTCGAAGAAAATAGTATCTCCAAGATGATCAATGGACCAGAATTTTATTGAAGTACAAAACATTAATGGTTATAAACTACAAATGTACCTTTAAATTATCAACTTGCATAAGCATTTTGCAGAAGCAAAATCTGCATTAACTGATGTTCTTAGAAAAATGGAAATGTAGACATAATGAAAGATTAGAGCTGTTTACCTATATTGTTTCCTGCTTAGAACCTCCTTGTTATTGGTAATTTTAAGAAGCTTAAGGGAAGGGAGAGAAATAAATAAAATGCAAAGGATGGGAACAATATTACACAAAGTACTGAAAATACTCACCAGGACAGAAGGTGATGGTCCTGAATATTTTGTTTGTCCTGGAAGAACACATAGTGCCCATGCTAACAAATTAACTGATTTTGTCCTCTGTCCTTCACAAAAAAAAAAAGAAAATTAAAGAAAACATGACAAGGGCTAGAAAGCCATACTGCAAAGTCATAATGAAACAGGAAAACAAACAAACAAACAAACAAACAAAACTTTGAAGGAATTACTGGTATACGAATAGTCAATGTCAGGAAAATGTCACAGAATTGACAAGGTTGGATGGGACCCTGAAATAAAATCAACATATTTAAACAGTGATATCATATTTCTAGTTCATTTAGGATTGAAAATAGAAATAGATAAATAGTTTTGAAACATTGTAAGGAAGGACTGAAAGGCCAGATGTGTTCTCCACTTCCCCATCAGCCAGGTGGAAGGAGTGGGTGGGACTAGCATAGACAGAACATTAATTTCCAAGTTGTTAATTTTAGTATAGATGTTTTGTAACCATCGTACAAAAGGCATCATCAAAAAGCAATTAATGTTAACACAGTGTTTTGTTTACAGAAATAAGAGTGCTACATACTGAACAACGATTGGATAATTATGCCAGTTGTGATTATTGCTTGCACAGATGGGAGGATTTAAAAGCAAATTATCAGATCAAATTTTGTTATTGAATTTTAATTCCTTTCTATAATTTTTTCTTTGCTGACTGAAAAAAAAAAAAAAAAAAAGAATGCTAATTACTCAGCTCACAGTAAAAAGGTACGATCTTTCATAAGTTTGAAACATCAGTGGTGGTGGTGAGTTAAAAGCTTCAGTCAGTGAAGCCTGTTTGTTTTTTTTGTGCTGCAGTTTACTCAGCCTAGCTCATGGAGCTGCTGGTGATGATAGCCACTGTGACAAACACTTCAGTGCTGAAAGGCAAAAATGTTCCATATGACCTAGAGAATTTGTCTATCTTCAGTTCTTTTTCTCCCTTTTTGTTGTTTCCTTGTGCTCTCATGCATTAAAAATGTCATGGTTGATATCAAGTTTATTTGCCTTTAGAAGTGTAAAGACCCAGGAAAGAAGAATACTGTGGTTCTGTATATAGGAAGAGCAAATCCTAATATTTTTAAGCCCCAAATAGTTTTCAAAAATTCTGCTAATATTTAGCTATAAAAATGCAATTATACTTCTTATAAAAAGAGAACTTCCTGAAATAAGAACTTGCCTAGTACTTTTTTTTTTTTTTTTTTTTTTTTTTTTTTTTTTTTTTCTGGATTGTGTGTCTTTTACTCTCTGTGAAGACATCACATTAACTTATCCTCGTTATGGCTGTCTAGTAGAATTTTCTGCTTTTTAACATACCAGATTAGGTCATTTTCTCATTGTGCCAAACACTGCAGAATACAAACAAACAACCACCCTGGATCTTTCAAACAAGAAGGTCTAATAAATGAAAATGTATATTATTCTAAAAACATGAAATGGCCAAAAGTATTATGGATTCCCCTTGACTTCTCATTTTTGTATTATTCCAGTATTGCAAAAATATAACATTCTTAAGATAGTTGGCATGCCCAAATAGGAAATGGCTCAAAATTTAGACTCAGTTTGTGTCTTTATCATGACTTTCTGAAATGAGAAGTTTGTGAAATATGAAAATTAGATAATAAATTAGATAAAACAATGTTAATTGTCATTGTTATTGGACCAATATATTTTAGACATAAAATGGACAATTTATCTAGAATAAATGTCATTTATATTATAGCTAGTAATAACAAATACACACTTTTTGTTTTTATGTACAATAACAACTGATTCTTCTGTGGCACTTCTTATATTTTAGCAATTAAGACTTATCTCTGCTCTCAGTTACATACATTAATGAAGAAAACAACTATTTGTTTATAACTTCATAAACTAGTCATTAATATTTTCAGACTTGGAATGAATGATGCCAGAGCAACTCTTAGTGGTCCAACAGGGGAAAGCAAAACCTGCACAATCCAAATTGCCAAAACAAATGAAAAACAACACAAGGTGTTATTTACACAAAATGTCATGTACTTTGGAGTAACTTTCCATACATTTTCCATGTTTTCAATGATGTAACAATGATTTCTATAGAATGAAGCACCTAGATTATTTATTTATTTATTTACTCAAATTTCTGTCTCTACAAAATGGGCTTCTGAACATGAAATTGTGAGCAGTATCAAAATGTATCAAAAAATCACATCTTGCTCAAATGAAATGCTTTCAAAACAACTTGATATGATGCAAGTACTCTAGGAACAGTTGGTGTTCAAGAAAAAACAAAATTATCTCAGATTAAACTAGCTACCTGTTAATGAGTGTCCCACATACATTATTATATCATAGGTGTTCTGATAGATAGCTACCAAGACCCAGCTTCAATGAATCATTGACTTTACAGAACAGTTATGACACTATCAGAAAGCCCAATTGGATACTGAGAAGAAGAGGCAGTCTGTGTGCTTGCTCAGAGCAAGATGCTCAGCAACAAACAGATCCATCAGTGTAACTAAACTATCCCAAGTTAATTACCAGCTCCAAACCACAAAAGGAGGTCTTTCTTTAATTGGAGATTTTACAACAAATGAAAACACTGATGATAGTAGACATGATGAGTGCAAGAAAGGAGGGGAACACAGAGACTACATCAGTCAAGCACTGTGTTTGGGAAAAAACAAGCCAGAGTTTTGCCTTCATCTTTGAGTCAACAATTTGTTTCTCACATTATTAAAGAATGGAACTGGACTTAAATGTTCTACATCTGAATGCTGGGCTACTGAATATAAAAATCATCTGCATACCTTCTAACCACTTTGTTCAAGGCACTAGCTGGTGGTGGTATTCTCTCAACCATGAGATCTCTGTGCTTACAAAGGAAACTGTAGATGAGAACAGGCAATGAGTATCTAGCCTCTGGATCCCATTGGATGTCTGAGTGCAGTTACTTTCAGACCATTTAAACAACATTGAAGATGCCCCCACATGTTGTTTCACAAGTAGTGGTATATATCCTTGAAGACTTTGTAGTATTACAAGGCTAGGAGGCACTTGAGCAAACATTTGGTGGACTGTTACTCTGAGGTTGTCAGAGACATCAATTAATTCCAATACTTAGGCAAACTTTACCATTCCTACATGCTAAGATCCAAAAAGCCAGATGTGAACCACTACTCAGAAGCAACCTCTTTCTAGAAATGTTTCTGCTCAGCTGAAAGTTTCCTAAAAATCTGGAGATGACTTCTGCATGGTGCCTTCTACAGGTCCTGGTAATCTGTGTGTGCTGAAATGTGAAAGGCTGACACTTCACCCTGTGTGCTGTTTTCCATCTTGCCAGCCAGGCACAGAAATAGTAAGTATGATTTTCTATGACTTTAAAAAGCTGGGTCCAGAATAAGGTGGAGATTCAGCTCACTCTCATGTGGACTAGTAGACCAAGAATTCTTGAAGAATATTCTCAGCAGACATTGCCATACAACCTTCAAAATATGTTTCTAACACTGAGCAGTGCCTAAAGAATTGTAGCTAACACATGGTTATTTACCTTTCATGAGACCCACACATTAACATTTTTACTTTCCTTTTTCCAGGATGCATACTTGATGGTCTTGGAGGTCTTTTCCAACCATAATGATTCAATGATCATATGATATATGTAACTTCATTAGCCTACAGAAGAATGGGAGGCGAAGTGGCTGCCATTCAGGTTGGCCGATTACTGTCAAACAAAGAGAACAGGAAATCCCTGTCAAACCTACCTTTGTGTACAAAGTATATTTGAATAATACCACCATGAATCCCCAGAATACAAAATTGACATTTATCAAAGGTTCTATACAAAAGCAATTGCTAGAAATATACAAGAAAACTTATTTCTCACAGTTTTCCTTTTTTTTTTTTTTTTCTTTTTTTTTTTTTTCTTTTTTTTTTCATTTTCAGGTAAAAGGGGAAAAAACCGTGATGGTGCACTATACAATTTTAGACAGCTTGAGAGCTAGCAGCTAGCCAGACACATTGAAACACAGAACAGTAACAGGCATTTATATGTAATCGATCCTATTGAGCCAAGAACAATATTTTAGAGAATACCTCTATTGTCTTGTGGCAGAGGTGTTAACTGGGTGAATGGGATCGATCAGCGATGAGATGAAATGTAAATTGCTGTTAATGCTCTGCTACCAGCTGAGCAACTAAAAAGAGAGAACTGTGATGAAATGGGTATGGTTACCTAGCTGAAAAACATTCTGGTCCTGTTGCTGCAGAGACTACTAATGTATTCTCACCGATTTCCAGGGCAGAAAAAAAATGCTGTAGAAATGGCAGTGGTGCTGTTCTTTCATTGCCTGTAAAATGCAAACCTTTCCTGCTTGCCCCAAGGAATAGTGGGTGAGTATAGGTACTTCTGTAATTCATCGTTTCACATTCTGTAATGTAAGCATGGAAATCAGTAGCTCCAGTGACTAGAAGGTGGGAGAGCCCTAGGGTCTGCTTTCATTAACGATCTCAAATAAATGTGTCAAATCAAGAAACATAATAAAAAATCTCTGTACTGACTATATGCATACACGTCCTCCTAAAGTTCCAGTGTGCCACTGGAGAGAGGTTATCAGTCCTGGCCTCTGTTCTCTTTCCATATCCCACCTTCTGGAGGTTATGGTCTTCCACTTATCTGCTGTATAAACTGGGGCTGATAACTTTCATGGAGTATTGGGAGCCAAGAAAGGATGTGCAGTTTTGGCTTTTGTTACAAGTGTAACAAAATAAAAAAAAGTGTACAATTAAAAAAAAAAATAAAACTTTATAAGGCAAATTGTCTGTGTTTACAAGTTAGCCCCTGAGTCGCGAAAAACTGACTCCACAATCAGTAAGATTGTAAAGTAGGTATGTTTATTCAGCGCTGGGCAGCACGGGGGGTAGTCCCACCAAAGTCGTGCGCAACAATTCGCTCACTTGCATTCTCTTTCATCCCCTAAAATATTACATATGTATTAAGTTTCGCAACACACCTATGCATATTCATTTCCTAGCTCCACCTAGCCCCGCTTCGTATGCTAATTATCTGATCAGTCCTTCTGCGCTTGCGTAGTACTCTCTGGTGGTCGTCCGGGTGGTCGTTGGGTGGTCGTCAGGATGAAGTAAGACGTCTTCCTCAGAGTTGAACTTTTAACCTCATCTCCCTGCGCATGCTCCCTGAGGCCTTGGTCACAATCTGGGCCATAAGGTTGGTTTGGTCCAGTTCTCGGGATCCAAGAGGCTCCTGTTATCTCGATGCCTTGCTTGTTTACCTTATCCTTTATAAACAGTCTTCCTTATCTCTGAGCCCTTGCTCACAGTCCGAACAATAGGGTTAGATTTATCTGGTTCTTGGAGCCCCAGGGGCTCGTCTGGTTCTGGGGGCCCCAGGGGCTCATCTGGAGGCCTAAGCGCAGCATAGGCCCAGTACATCGCAAATGTAGCACATATTAAGCAATGAGTGTTGTCTATATATTTATTCATAATCATTCACTCTCTAATTTCTAATCCCATTTTTCAGTCCCAACAGAGGAAACCAGACAATAACCAAAACCAGACAAAATCTATTGTCTCAACTCATAATTTGACATTCACTGGGAAATGAAGGGAGATCTTTCTGGAGGCAGGTGACCTCAATACCACCTACAGGGCAAAAGTTTTCACCATCTATGATTCACTTAGTTTTGGTCAGTATAAACAACTTTACTGTAGAAAAGTTACTAAACTGGATGGAAAACAGATCTGTTCCATTATAGCATTCCTTGATCAGCAAATATAGTAACTGTAAGGACACTCAAGTGAAGGCAGTATCACATCCAAGGCACATCCACATGCAAGACAAGGCAAATGAGACAATCAGTCCTCCAGAACAACAACAACAAAAAATTGGGTGATAGAAGAAGATAAATATATCTAACAGAGGTTAAAAAAAAAAAAAGTGAGAAAAAAAAATATATTTTTTTGAGTTTATTATATTTTGGTTTTGTTTGACAAGAAGAAATAAGTTTTAATCATTTAATTATTTTGCCAAGAACAGCTTGTTGATCACCATTAGGAGACTTATTCTACTAATCAACTGGATTTCTTTCATTTAAAAATATTTAGAATCTGTAGTCACTTAAATCATAAAGCAATGACTTAAATCACAAAGCAATGATTCTGTATTCCTGTCTGTTTTGTCTGAATTACAGACAGCAATGTATGACTTTGAAAGGAAAGAAAACCAGAGACAGGCACATGGATTCAAAAAATAGGCAGCCAGAGATGTGATTTTTTATCAAGACGAAATGTGCAGGGGGGTTAAACGCAAACTCAGGATTTGTACCACATCACATTTAGGTTTAAAGAAAACAAAAACAGAAACAGCTGTATGGAGTAGATTAATTGTCCATCTAGTGTAATATTTTTGTAACTTTCATTTTGCAACCTGGATGATTTCAGACATCTCAAGATGTATGTACTAATGCAGAAGGCAACATTCATCATCATACATGAAAGAAACCAATCTGAAAGTAGCTTAGTAACATCTGTTCACTGTCATTTGCAGTTTTCTGAAAGCAAACTGCATGTTAGACAGTATCTTTGTCAACCATCTAGCATCCTTCATGTTTACTGTACACCAGCAGTTTTCTCTAAGGTTTTGCTATAGAGCAGTAAGTATTCTAAAATTAATTTTATTATTGAATATAACAAAAATCAGACCAAAAATTTTAAATAGATCTCAAATGCTCAAAAACATAGGTATAATTTGAGTGCAGATATTCTGTCCTGAGCCATCAAGAATGTTCATCTCATGCTATACTGAAACAGAAGTCTCTCTTGAGAGAATAACAACTGTGCAACCTATACTATGGAAGGCACAGAATATACCAAGTGTTCCAGTTACCTGTCTATAGACCACTCTTTCAAAATAATGTCTGCTGTAAACCATTAGATACAGTACTGAATCTATACCTCATTATATACATATATATAATTGTACACAAATCTCTTTATACATACATTGCTTATGCATGCATCAAAAGATAAAATAGATAATAGACAATATTGTAAGTAGAGAATATATTAAACATTAAAAAAGCATTCTGTTATTGTGGGTTCCTGTATATCCCTGGATTTCCTCATTTGTTTCTCAAAGAGTAACTTAGTTACTACAGGTCACCAGTGCACTGGATTAATAGCAGATTCAAGTATCTCTTATCTCATTACCTGGAACTTTTTTATCTAAGCAGAAACCAGAATGCAATTAAACAAAAGGCACACAAGATACCTGAGGATGTTTTGTGGGCTAAAACATTTTATCAGAATAAGATGTTGTTTTCACAGTGATTTATGTCTCAGAGCAAACACTGAGGCTACTACTTGCTGTGCTCACAGCATTTTAAGAAGAACACAGAGCAAATCTGCTGATCTAATACTCAGTTTTGTGACTAGCATGCATGGAAAGTTGTTGCATTAGATATAATTTCACAGCGGTTTCCAATTTCTGTTTTATGGAGCTGTTCAATGTTTTTTCTACCTCTGGTTTGCTATTAAATACAATCCAGAACCTGTATTTTAAAATAAAATACTTTAAAGGAAACATTTAATACAATTCCCTTTTGTTGTACAAATGAAAAACAGTCTAACTGAAATAAATGCATGTTCTATTGAAAGTAAAGCCAACTTCTTTGTCTGTCAAAACACTTTATGAAGGAAGAAGAGAATATTTTTATCTGTCATTTACTTTGTCAGTCATAGCAGCAGGATTTATTTAGTTATTTTGCTAATAAGGATAGATGAGATCTGCCTTTTCTCATTTGTACTGGGACTTGGTGGGGAGAGGCTGGGTCTCAACTGGAATGTGCTGCTATTTTTTAGATGTCAACCATTTCTCAGTTTGGGAAAACTTTTACACCAAAGCTAAGAAGTAATACTGGCTGGGTAGGTAACACTGTAGTGGATCTAGCAGTAATAGTAGTAACACTGACAGGTTCTAAGTAATTTTTCAGCATGTATTGTGTTTTCTCTATTTTCCTAAAGGAATGTTATCATAAAATGCACTTTGAAATCCTGAGCTGGTTGGTGAAGATCAAAAATTTCTCCCAGTTTTCCTGTCTACCAGCTTGGCATGGAAAATGTTTCTGTTTCTACAGTCAACTTACTTTATATCTGGCCATCTTCATTGTTCCAGTCCAAATTCATAGCAAGATGAAGTCTTTGGAATGAATACAGTTTAAGATGAAAATATAGGCCACTAGAGCTATAGCTCCTCCATTTCATACTACTAAGCATACTGAGCATTACTGATCTATGGTAAAAATAGAAACTTCTACTATCATTTATATCATATTAGTTTATATCACATTATGTGTCATTAGAGTCAACATAATGATAATATCCACTTTGTAACAGAAATAATTTTAATAGAAAGAATATTAAAACACCATGGTACATGGAGAAAGTTTTATTGGCTATATTTGCTATATTTTATTGGCTATATTTGCTGAAGTATCATCTGGAAGGCAAATTGTGGTGATTTTGTCAGGTGGTAACAATAATGTGGTTGCTTATCTACATTATAAACTGCAAAAACAACACAAGTGGATGACTAGAAGTCTGCAAATATCCAGGCTACTAAAATGACAACATCCTTTCTGATTATTGACTGTCTTACTCTTTGAATCTTAACTTTCTCCTTTGTTTTCCACTACACAAATTGTTTGTTTGTTTAAATCAGTTTCATATTAATTCTTATGAAGCTGCAAAAAATGCATATAAATTTTTAAATGAATTCTAGGATTTGGACTACATTTTTGAGTGAATAAAAATGATGAGAACTTGTGGTTGGACTATGTGATATTAATGATACATTTTCAGAGATTCCCATGATGAAAGCATTTTTCCATGTCAAAAAACATACAAGCCAGGACCCTATTACGTTCCTTCAGTGATATTCAGTGTGAATCCTGCAATCCACTTACCATTTTCTAGGTTGTTCAGGTAGCTTCACAAGACTGAATGTCAAACAGTTTTCTTAAGAAAACAGAAAGTTGTTTCTTCTATTTATTTCAGCCTTTCTGTTACCTGGCTGATGGTGTTCAGCAGACTTAAATGAGGATCTTTAAAACTTGCCAAACATGGTTCTAGTGTGCCTAGTCTAAGTGTTTCCATTATGCGTAGTGCAATGTCATTCTCTCTCCTACCACAAAATAAACAAAAAACCCTAATGCTGTTGGAAGAGGTCATTATTCTCCCCTTCCCTTCTCTTCCTAATATAGTTGACTGGTTGATTTCTGATTCTAATTCTTCATTTCTTTTATCTGTGAGTGTAACAGACCAAGCTTGTAGTGTAATTATTTTGTTGAAGGGACTTCATTTAGTCTCCTGGATTAAGAGATAGCCCTTTATATATATAATATGTTCAAGATATCAAAACAAACAAACAAACAAAAGGATGCTTAACTACTTTGGCAAATATAGGAGGTGCAACCTTTTCATATTTTTGGAGGATAGTTCCTAACCTTTATACATGACATGGATTTCAGTTCTCATGCACAGCAACATGCAGTTTCACAGAGTTTGGGGAAATAAAAGAAGCAGAGATAGGTAGAGGAACCCACATAATCTGGTGAGGGCAAGTGGAGGCACCTGAATCAGCTACTCATTAGACAATCAAAGACTAATCAGCTCGTTGTCCTGGTGTGAAACCCTCTGAGGGAAGCCAACCTAGAGAGTTTTGCAGATTGAAGGGAGCTATTCACAAAAGGGGGATAGAGCTTATTATGGGGTGTAGGGGTAAGATCATAGCCTTGCAGTCCAATAAAACATATGCTATGGCTGTGTTTCAGTTTAGCCTGGCAGGTAGTTCAGCACCACACATCTGCTTGCCTACTCCCATGCAGAAGGGTGGGGTAGAGCACTGGAAAGGTAAAAGTGTGAGAACTCATGGGTTGAGGTAAATACAGTTTTCTATATAAAGCCAAAGCTATGCACACAAGCAAAGCAAACCAAATAATTAATTCTTTGCTTCTCACCAGCAGGAAGATGTTCAGCCATTTCCAGAAAAACAGGGCTCATCATAAGTAATGGTTATTTGGAAAGACAAGCACCATCATGCAGAAATTCCCTCCTTTTTCTGTAATGCAGTTTTTATTGCTGAGCGTGACATTGCATTGTATGGGATATCCCTTTGGTCAGTTGGGGTCAGCTGTTCTGGCTGTGCCCTCCCAACTTCTTGTGCACCCCAGCCTCTCTGCTGGCAGAGCAGCATGAGAAGCTGAAATGTCCTTGACACTGTGCAAGCAGTGATTAAGCAGCAACTAAATGATCAGAGTTCTATCACTCTGTTTTTGTCACAAATCCTAGATATAGCTTTAGAAGAACTACTGGGAAGAACATTAATTCTATCCCAGTCAAAATCAGCATAGGCTAATTATGGCAGGTAAGCATAAATCATAAACCAATATGTGTAAGATCTTTGTAGATGCAGAACATGATACAAATGACACTGACTATTTGCAGCTGTGATAACATTAGTTCCACCAGGTCCGGCAGTCAGGATCAAGGGTTTCTGAGGGTACTGAGATTACAGTTTGCTATGACTTCTGCCAAACTGGCTCTAAAACAGCTTTAGGAGAAACAGACACTTATCTCTCTCTTTTGTGGGACAATCAAAGAACAACAAATGTATCTGACTGCTGAAGTGCTTTCCTGTTGTGTTTTTTATGTGAATGTGTGTACAAATGACTTCAGATTTTTTTATTTTTTATTTTTCTATAAAACACAGAGTGGATGCTGTACTAGAAAAGCCCTCAACACGTTGTGCTGGCATGCCCACCTCTCATTTCTGTATTCTGCCCTCCAAATGACAGAGGCCTCTGAAGTAAATACACACAAATGACAAATAGGTGAACTAGCTTTTGTGGCAGCACATTTCCACTCACGTCACTTCACAGTGGAGATAAAAAAGTTATAACGTATATCTTTATAATTTAGATTAATTAGGTAGTTCTTGTGGCCTTTGTAATATAGACTATATAACTAAACACAAATATTTATAAATAAATGATCCTAACATAAAAAAAATTGAAATAATTGTTTTAAAATAAATTAAAAATAATCTGGTTGCTGAGTTGCTTTATACAGCAGTAGATACAGAACTATAAGTAATAGATGAAACTGCAACTGCTATTTTTGGCTTTAACAATGCAAAAACCAAACCAAAACAAATTCTTCCATTATGGAACATTTAAATAATTTTTGGTAGAGAGCCGTTAATGTATATAAAATCCTTGTAGTACAGTTATGTTAAAGGTATATATCTATAAAGCTTTAATATTAAAGTTTTACATTGTGTCAGGTTAAGGACCCAGAAGAAACAATATTGCTTCTGTAATCTTGGAGAATTTGCTTGTGGTTTCTCTTCCCCCCTTCCCCCCCCGCCCCCATCTTAATGAAATAAATGGTTCTCACATTCTTAAAAGCAAGGTACTTGGAGCATGGGGACAGAGGGGCTAAGCTTGGAATTCTAGATGCAGTTTCTTGCTTCCATTATGAATATGTCACAACCTTTACACACTGGTAGAGGATTCTTACTATACATTCCTATGCATTTCCTGAAAGGTACTTGTCTGTATTTCAGCTAACTGAAAAATGAAATAAAGTCAGAAGGAAAAAAACTAAGCAAACAAACCAACAAAAACCACCACACACTAAAATCCAGAAGTCTTTTTTAATTTTTTTAAGATGTTATTGAACTAATCTGTTTTATAGAAACACTTAGAAGCCACACCCAACATCAGAATCAAAAGATGGCTGATTGTTATACGCTGATTTGTTAATAATCATTCATTGCAACAGTAATTTAAGTTCATTAGAGCATCAACTTCTTAATGACTAGATGTTTTGAAAGTGCACCGGTGTTTGTATGGAAGATAAGAGAAAGCACCATAGCAAAAAGAAAGATATAATTTTCTCCTGAGTAAAAAAAAACTTTTTTAATAATACATTTTGCAGGTGTAAAGAAGGTTAAGTGATAACTTTATTTATTACACATATAGTTATATTACACTGCCTGACTTCAACTGGTTCAAATTTATTAGGTGTAGCAGATGGAAATCACCCTGAGATTAATATCTCTTCCTTTCTGAACTGCCAACTTCCAGCAAGTTTTTTATATCCGTAATTTTACTATGTTACTAGTTGCACATTCACACTTCAAGCATTTTACTTCTTTGTTGTTGCTTTCTTTATATTCTTCATTATACATCGGGGTAT
Source organism: Heteronetta atricapilla (assembly GCA_011075105.1). Taxonomy (NCBI): domain Eukaryota; kingdom Metazoa; phylum Chordata; class Aves; order Anseriformes; family Anatidae; genus Heteronetta; species Heteronetta atricapilla. Next base: position 131,887,671 of record CM021731.1, on the reverse strand, counting down.
TTTATGTTTTTTTTTTTTTTTTTATTCATTATATTGTTCATAACTATGTTTCTACACTTGTTCTCATGAGTTTGCTGTTTGGTTATTATTACAATCATCAGTTATATGTTTCTTGCAGCAAGTATTCTGAATGTGTCCGTCTGTTCTTTGTTGCTTGTCCTTTGTGCATTCTTTTGATTTTCACTGAAATCTTACCAGAAATCATGACAGTTATTTTTATGTAAAATATGCTATGTATGATACTAAATGTATGTTTAAGGAATTATGGTATTATGTTACTTAAGTATGTAAGGTTTTGTGAATTTTTGGTAACACTGAACATCAAGAAAGAGCATGTTTCTACAATCTATATAATGAGCAGACAACAATAAAAGGTAAATCCTGTTCCTATTTTTTTGGTAGAGAAACTGTAAAATAGTGAAGAATCTGATTTGCCACTATTTGACAAATGCATAAGTGTGTACCAAAGTCAAGATATATTATTCAGTGTACAAATCCTCAGAATACCTCTCCCCAAAAAGAAAACTCTTTTAGACTATAGCTTTGTAAAATAGGAAAAGCATCATAAAACTGGAAAAAGCATCATGAGGTGAGAAAAAACAGTCAACAGCTACCATACAATATCTAGTCTAAACAGAATCCGTGTGTGTGTGTAAAGAAAAACAGAATACTTTAAAAATATATATAGCAAAATAGATTTCAATCTCAGTACCTCTTTGTTCCACAGGAAATGTGCAGAAACTGCAAATGTCTATGATAAGCTTAATCTCCAAAATTATTCTCAAAAGAATTCATAACTCCTGATGTTGTATATAAAGGTTTTATTTAAATTTCTTCATTTAAAAGTATGTTCTTCTAGCTGCAAAGTTAAGTATTAGAAAAACAAACAAACAACAACAACAAAAAAAAACGTGAAATATCACAATCATGCTGTTACTGTAAACCTCATTCTGTGCGTGAACTTTATAATATAGTCATTAATTATATAGGCAACATTGAGTTCTTTTAAATGCTTGACTTCATAACATCAAGAATTGGGAGGGGGGAGGTCCGTAATGTAATTTCCTTGGTTAAATCAGACAAAAAACATGTTTGAAAACAAGTTCTCTTTTATGTTATAGGCATCATCAATAAATATGTTCCACTAAACATATTTAGCACTTGCATTATTAGAATAAGAGGTTGACGTTGTGCTTGGCCATGCAAAGTAGGATTAAAGTTGGACGTTGATGTTAGCAAACAGGTACTGAGAGCAGAGACATGATGGAGCTGGAAAACCTTAGGTACAATTTTATGTTCTGATGAGAACTATGCAGATGAGATGAGAACTCAACCAATTACGAGTTCATGGGTTCATCCTCTCATTTCTTAAAATGTTTACCCTTTCTTACCCTTTCTGTTCCTTTATTCTCAAATCTTCTACTTAGTCTCTCTCTCTCAGTTTAGCTATCTCAATGCTCAGTTTATTTGTTTCATTTTCTCCTCATTTTTACCATTCTGTTTATACTTGTTTCCTCTGAGAAAAAAAAAAAAAAAAAAAAAAAAGTCAGATGTCTAGAAATGATGCCAATATGATCAATATAGGCACTTTTTGTTGCCCACAGGAGACCAGCTGTAAATTCAAGGACTTTCTATCCACAGACTGAACCATGACTGGTGAGACTGAAATCTTTAAAGATATCAGGTATTTAAAGCAAAAATAATAATAATAATAAAAAAAATCTTTAGAGAGCATGTGTGAACTACAATATTAAAACAAACCAAAAAAAAAAGTCTTTAAATTTGACCTATTTGTATAGATTTTTGTAACATATACAGAAGAGTCACATTTCTTCTATGTACTGATAACCTCTACTGCATTTCAAGTCCTTCCACTAAAGCAGTAAAATGACTAGCATTTTCAAAGGGAAAATCGTCTTTTTTTTTTTTTTTTTTTTTTTTTTTTTTTTTTTTAAGTTTAAAAAAAAATACAACAAAGAAATACCGAATATTCTAATCCGTAAAGCGTCTGGATAGTTTCATCCTCCCCCCCCCCCTTTTTTTCTTTTCTTTTATTATTTTTTTCTTTTAATCAGGCTACAGACTGGGAAATTTCAGTCCAGATGGCTGAAGTTTGGCAAACTTATAAACAAATAAAATCAGGGTCTTAAAAATGGAAGTAATGGGCAATGTTACTAATTAAGCATTCTATATTTATTTTGCCCAGCTGCCTCCTCTTTTCCATCTCCAAATAAAAATAACCAAGAAAAAAATAATATTGATTTGGGTAAAAGATATGTTTGGGGTTTTGAGTGAGAGGAGGGTTTACTGAAAACCTATGCATTAACATCTAAATATGTTTTTATGTACATACCTTTAGTGAAAATGTCAATCTTCTTTCCAAATTGCCTCGAAAAATGACATTTTTTGAGTTATTTTAGGTTTAAAACTTCTAGAGTCAAACATATATATTTTTTTCTGCAGATGTAAATTTGTGATAGCTACATATGTCTTAAAGGGTGAGATTTTCCATTCACTGTTACAACGCACACCATCCAGCTTTACAGGTTAACCACTGGGGGCTAAAGTCAAAATGCAAGAAAAAGTAACATAAAATCAGACTGAAAATTGTTGGGGATACTCTCAGTTTTCAGTTCTTGGTTTCAGATGACCTGTTTCATCTTCTTATGTATCTTCTATGCATTAATACTTGGAAGCTAACTGCATTCATTCTGCAAAGAGTCCATCAAGAACCCACCATATACCGACAGACAAGCGTATCTTCTCCTCAGGCTTGCTGTGCCTTGCTATTGATTGGCTCCATGTTAAAGGTACATTTGAAATTATGGTCTTTATTTAAACTTTTGAGATCTGTGTTTGCTGGAGATTTACACTCTGAGTCTCAGATGAAGTACTATGGAAAAGCTGGAAAAAAAAAGTAAAAAAATAAAAAAAATAAAAAACAACCATGGAGCCACAGCACCATCAAGTGACAGTTACTTCTGTCACTGTAAACACTACTTCATGAGTACACGTAAGGTAGTATTACTTTACTCTCTCATGCTCTGTGCCACAGGTAGTGAAAGACTGTAAATAAATAACATTTGTAAATAAATAACTACCCTTGTAACTAACTAACTACTGGTTAAAAAAATAAATCTAACTTTTAAAAAATATTATTTTATTTAAAGTGAAACCTTCTTCTACTAAGTCTTTTGCATTGTGTGTTTTGGAAATACCATGACATACTCAGCTCTGGGCATATACCAGAAGGCTGCAGTCAAGTCAATGGGTTTTCTTTCCAGTCACTTCTGCAACACAAGGTAATGTTAACCAAATCATTTAGTATTTCTGTGCTTTAGTTCTGTCAAATGGAATGTGGAAATTTGTAACTACCCTTGCTTTAGGTTCAGATATACAAATGAAAGACACTATATCAATGCATTACATATATTGTAATACATTACACTCCATTGTCTTATTTATTTATTTATTTATTTTATTTCTCTAATAAAACTGTGGGGCATCCAAACTGGTATTAACACCTGTGTGATCATGAAGAGATAAACAGGTATATTCAGAGCAGCTTTAACCCTTGTTAGCATTCCTAATGGTTCCCATATTGCACAAGGCAGAGAAAGCTCATATAGCAGGAAATCTTCACAGGAATCACAGGGCATTAGTTCTTTGCTCAGGAGCTGAAGAAGACGACAGCAAAGGACTTGGGTTTAGCTTGTGTGTTGATGATTTTCTTCTACTTTTTCACAGTCTGGAATATTCTAGACTTTGGTTCCTACTTTGATTACACATGCAAAAACACCCTTCTGTTGTGCTGTCTCAGGCTAACCAAAGAAGCCTTTGGGACTACGTGTTTTTTGTTTGTTTGTTTTGATTTTTTTTTCCCTACACCCATAACCTTTCTGTACAGACAAGAAAATGAAGAAAAATTAGCTTCATGTCACACTGAGGTTTTTCCAGGTGGAATGGAAAAAACATTACATTATTTTTCAAATAGCAATGTTTCTTCATAAATATCATATATATGATATGACAGGATGTAATGCAGGAGAAGGTTTCACTGCCCCAAATGGTTATACTAGAAAATAACCTAGTTATTTTTCCACCACCTAAGTGGGTTTTATTGTTCATCTATATAAGTATATTTAGAGAGATATATTAAAATATATATGTGCATATATATGTATGTCATATATACATGTATAAAATAACACTCTATAAATTGATTTTTTTTACTTTTACTTTTTACTTTACTTTTTTTACTTTACCATTACTTTTTTTTTTTTTTTTTTTTCCCCCAATCACAGCCTTCTAATAGTGGAATGGTAAACAAGGGCAACATAAATAGTTCATTCAAACACCAAAAGTAGATTCAGGAACTGGATGTATACCACCATTTATGTTCATCCTTGATTCTGTAAAAGTCAAAGTGAAAGAGAGAGTAATTTGAGTTAATGGCTGTAAGACTATCAGTAAGTAAATAATGTCAGACATTAACTGGATTCCTGAGGCCAAAATCTGCAATTCTGTTAATATCCCAGACAGTCTGACTGAAGTCACTTGGTATAATCAGAAATAAATGAAACCCTTCTCTTGCAGGTAGGTCCCTAGCTCTGGCTTGGTAACTGGAGCTTGGAACACCCCAGGGAATGCATATGGCTCCAGCCAGATGGATGCAGACTTTCAGATGACACAAAACTCTTAGTGAGACTGTGAATGGAAACAGGTTTTGTTTAAGACATACTGTTTTACATAGGGTTTTGCAAATGGAAAAATTGCTAGAATATGATTTATAAGTAAATAAATAAATAAATATCAGCTTCTCTATCCCTTGGGAAAAAATATTGATGTTATAGTGGTGAAAATGAGAGTATAAGAGAGTAGTACGCAGATTCCAAAAACTCTTTGTGTAGATTTCTGAAATATGTGATTTCCCAGTATGTTCAATCTGCCTGTACATCTGGTCCCAAAACATGATTTGTGATTTTAATATGGTTGGTGAGACATTAGGTAATATGTTTTTCTCTGCTGGAGCTAAAGCATTCAGTGAAGAAAAGAAAAAGATTAGATTTCTAACAACTATGTGAAATGAGAGTGAAAGAATTTCCTGTGAAAATAGCCCAGGGAAATACAATATTTCTTAATCTTAGCCCACAGGACACCCCAACATCTACACAGTCTATATTCAACAGCTGAGTGTAATAGTGGGACCTCACTGTTACAGTTACAACCATCATCCTTCCTGAAATCTCAGCTTGTTTAGATGCTGTTACCTTTTTCTCAAAACGTACCTGTTGAGCTTCTGCATTAAACTTCATTCAGAATAACAATTAATAATAATAATAATAATAATAATAATAATAATAAAGGAAATGAAGTTTTCCTTTGCCAAAGATGCTCTAGGAGTTCAGTAACCATTGGCTTTCCTAAAAAGCACATCTCAGCTGTCTGTGTCACATTTACAACACATCAATTTTCTGTTAAGACACCTAATACTACATGTCATATTGGAGAAAAAGGTTTGCAGTGCTGAGAAGTTCCTGTAGCAGCTGTCACTGTTTTCTCCTTTCATAGCTGTATAGTTCTGATACTGTATGTAGAATGAATGTTGTAATCAGTTTTCCTTCATTTCATTGCCTCCCAGTTTGAAGCGTTGCATATGCTGTATTCAATATGCTGATTTGTTGCAACAACACATCCGTTGACTTCCCACCACAGCCACCCCAAAAAGCAAGCTCTTAAAATGTCTCAGCTTAATTTTTAGAGTTAAACTGTTGCTTGTTTAGGACATCAGAGACACCATCAATCAAAATGGCAAATCAACTGCAGTTTTAAGTGGTAACAATGATAGACTGTTAAGATTTTTTTGGTTTTGCACAGCGAAGTTATTTTGCCCTAAATATAGGAACATGAAGTTTGGGTTTGGTATGTTTTTGTATGTTTTTTTCCTAGCAGGGTGAAAGCGGGTTAAAACATCTATTTAATCCTTGGGGAATGAGGCCCATAAGAGTATTTTATTGAAGTGTGATTGAATGCCAGTTTCTTCAGCTCTTACAGAGATGTCTCTAGAGATGTGATATTTGATAGGTACTTATTTTTATAAGCTAGAGCTCTGAAAGGGTCCACAGGGAGACAGGTACATATTTCTCAGTGAATTTTTGAGTGGCAGGGTGACAACCTCCTCTGCACGCCACATTCTAGCTGCAGAGCTTGTATATTGTTCCTCTTCCTAAATGCCAAGTTTCTGATAGGGCTAACTCCAAGAATTATGCAGGTGCATGACACTGGCTTTTGCAACAGTTTGTTTTTTAAATGGTGGCTCAGAAATAGAATTAAGGGTGGTACTTTTGAGTTGAGGGCCAATAGCCTTAGAGTAGACCTGCTGAGCCAAGACAATAGAAAATGCCATGCAATGGGAGGAAGCTTGAAGCTGAGAACTCCTCACTGCTCCATGCTCAGAGGAGATCCTTCCATGGCTTGGACACTTCTTTCTGAAAGCCTCTGCTGAGCTGATCACTGTAATAACCTTGCAGTGTGGGAATGGAAAATGTGATATATTCCTTTTTTCTACCTGCTTACCTGCCAACCTCAGGGCACCCTGACTTCCATTTTTCAGATTGCCTTTGCATTTTATCCCCCAAACGTATGTACCTAAAATAGATCACATAGTAACAGGTATTGGATATGAGATCTCCAGGGGTTCACTGTCTTCCTCCTTGCTGAGTGCTTGGGATTACATTCCCTTTCTCTAGACAATTACATGATTTATTTTTTTCAAGTATTTTGGTAGAACTAATATGTCAGTTATCTTCTTTGTCAGAACAGTTAGTCTTGTGTAATAAAGAGAATTGAGAAACACTGAATCTAATCCTTGTTATAAGGAGATCTGAAGATCCCTCTCTGCCTTTTGGAGGCATTTTTAAGTTAAGCCTGAGCTTCTGAAGTAAATCTCTTGCTTCTCCCCATTTACTGTGTCTTGGTACACATTACAGAGCAGAAGCAGCAAAATAGAGGCCAGTTGGATCAAACTAAGGCCAAAAGCAAGGTCTCTAAAATGCAAACATTTTAGAGACTGAGGAGCACAAAGGTTTTTGTTTGTTTGTTCCACAGATTTGCCAGTATTACTCTGCAATATTTGCTAGTGTCAGCTGATGTGGGTTTCTCCTGAGACGACCAGGAAACAGGGTGATGATACTAAAAAGGGGCAACATGAACATGTCTGTTAGCTTTTCTCCACTGCTGTTTGTCATGAAGCCTGACTGAATTGGCTCACATTCAACATGCTCTGAAGTCAAACTGCTTGGATGATTTCAGTAGAGGAATATCCTCTTTCAGAGCTAAATGCTGCTCTTAATTTAGGAATGTGATTTTCAATTGTCTGACCTTTAAAACCAGACTGCTTTTTCCCCAAACAGCAACTGACTTTTTAATGATACAGTAACTGACTTTTTAATCACACAGTGAAGAGAAAAATAATTCATGCTAGGAAGATCAACATCATGTTTATTAGGTTCTAGCTAGAAAAGGATAATAATTTAGTTATATGTATAATTATATTTATATTTGTTTGAGAGAAGAATACAGCACTCACATTTATCATGTGGGGATCTTTTATCACATTTGGAGTCCAAAGAAGCTAATGAATTGATTACAGTAATAATAGGAATAGGTGAAGTAATTCACACTGCAGAAACAGAAGATGAAGTTTGAATTTGGTATCCCTGGAGTGGAATTGTTTCAGCTAGTATCTATGCCTGTATAACATATTGAAAGGAAAATCTTATGAACTGAACCATGTACAAAGATAGACATTGTCTATCAGATCCTTCTAGAAATGTAAATCTTCATTCCCTATGGCTAATCTGATCTAATTTTATACAAAGCAGACATAAAGAATGGTCTGAGATTTCTGTATCAGGTGATTATTCATGAAGTTTCTAAATCAATGGAGCACTCAAAATCCAAAGAATTATTACTATATTACTAAAGTAAGTGAAAAGTGCTAAATGAATTCTAATATTCTGAACTCTGTGAGGAGGTTATTATCATTAAAAAACTATTTCAGATTTTTCATTTTCTTCCTACATGACTTTTTTTTGTTGGTGATACTGTGAAATCAGAAGTGTAACTGGAACGTAAGGAACTTGGGAAACAGAAAGATTGAAGAGGTTGCACAGACAAGATTTTATAAGCAGAGATAACTAGATTTGGTCTTTAAATAAAGAGGATGTGTCTTTCTAATACCATGGTGTCATGGTAATAGAAAGTTATATGCTACCAAAAGTAGCATATTTTACCATTAAAAACAGACCAAACCACACAGTTGGCCAAGATTTCTTTTAAAACCTACTTTTAATTTTAGGGGATCTTGATATCTAATAATATCTCCTATTTGAATATCTAATATCTCCTATTGTATAATCACATTATTATTAGAAGGTATCAGATGTATGTTTCATTTGAAATTACTCAGTTTCTAAGCTCTTCAACATTAAATAACAAAATTGAAACTATATGAACGTTTAAAATTAAATCTGATAGCTATTTAACATTTTATTTCTTCATGGATTATGCTGCTTGTACATAATTTTCTTAATTGAAACTTTAAGTTTTCAGGGATGAATCTGTCATCACTCTCAAGGCATTCTAGCAACCTGTCAGCTTTACTCAGATATTATTCAAGCTCCAGATTTTGAGTTCCAAAATCTTTGAAGATGGCTTCCAACATGTCCAGCTCCTTCTCCCTCTGACCTCCTTGGTCAAATGGTTCTGTGAAAATGTGGAGCAGGGAGAATTCTGTGGAAAAAACCTTGCTGTCATCTTGTTTATTCTACCTTAGTGGGTTGAACTTGGCTAACCACTAGCTGCCTATCACGCTACTTTCTCACTCCTCTTCAGCAGGAGATGAGGGGAAAATACGAAGGAAAAAAAAGGGCCCTGCTCCTGTGGGGGCTTTCCATGGGCCACAGCCTCCACCAGGCCACATCCACCTGCTCCACCGGGGGCTCCTCCACAGGCTGCAGCGTGGAGATCTGCTCCATGTGGGACCCATGGGCTGCAGGGGGACAGCCTGCTCCACCAGGGGCCTCTCCACAGACTGCAGGGGAACTGCTGCTGCGTGCCTGGAGCACCTCCTGCCCTCCTTCTGCAATGACCTGGGGGTCTGCAGGGCTTGTTCTCTCACATTTTCTCAGTCCTTTTCCTAGCTGTTGTTGAATTCGCAGCAGAATTTCCCTTTCTTAAATCTGTTGTCACAAAGGTGCATTGCTCATTGGCTCAGCTGTGGCCAGAGGCTGGTGCCTTTTGGAGCTGGCTCTCACCACACTTGGAGCAGCTTCTGGACTTTTCTTATAGAGGTTGCCTCCACAGTTCTTTGTGCTATGAAAACTTTGCCACGTAAGCCCAATACACTCTAATAATAATAATTTCACTCCAGTGAAATTGTGCACAGTTGCTAAGATACATGTCATTAACTAATTGGAGCTTTATACTGGAGTCTGGAAGGGACCCCGGAAGCTCATTTGGCCTAGCCCTCTGCTCAAGGAGGGCCACCTAAATCAGGCTGCCCAGGAGCAAGTTCAGGCAGCTTTTGAAGATCTCCAGGGAGGGAAACCCCACAGTCTCTCTGGGCAACCTTTGTCAGTGCTTAGCTACCTGCACAGCACAGTGCTTCCTGATGTTCAGAGGGAAATTCCAATTCCAATTTCTCTCCATTGCCTCTTGTCATGGCACTGAGTCCAAAATAATTAACTAAAATAAGATGCAAACCACCAAATTCTCTGGAACTTACCTATTAAAGACTGTCTGCATGCAAACTATAAGCAGAAAGTTGACCATTTTATATTATCTATGCAGATTTTTGGTGCTCTACAAGCATGCCTTCTGCAGAAAGAATGGAATATAAAGATTTCAGAATGCCTACATATAAAAATTTCCAGTATTTTACTCCTAAACTGACCTCATAAAAATGGTACATGTGAAAAAGACTTTTTTTTTTTTTTTTTTTTTAAATAAGAAAAATATTTTTGCTTCAGATTTTTTAGTCTAAATATGTGAATGCATTTGGATCTTGCTGTTGATATAAGCAGCCTTTGGATAGTTTGCTAGGCTGGCAAAAGCTGTCCATCAAGAGGAGCAAACAATATTCAGCATTTTTAAAGCATCATTTTGATACCTGATGACAATGGCTCCTTTCTAGAAGAGAAATAGAGGGCTGCTGTATTGATCTTTCAATAGATATTAGCTCTCCTACAGTTGTAGAGTCTAAAGCAATAGCTCTCATGGTGCAATATGCTTCTTGTTCGCAAAAATGCTGAAAGCAACTAAATGTGTCTATGCGTGTTCCTTCTTGCCCATGCTATTAACAAGCCATACAGAGGGAGGACAAAGAGTGAATTCCATTCAAAGTAATGGAGTGAGATTGTTCAGCTCATTATTTTTACTGTTACTGAGTGTGCTGCACACTTTCTTCAGAGTAGATGCTGCTTTGAGGATGGAATAAGCACCAATCACTGCATACTGGCAGTGGCATGTTCATTCACTGTACCATAAAGCTATGTTAAGGCTTTAGCACAAAACAGAATTGTTTACCTTAGTGAATGGATATAGATGATTAACATTACTCCATATTTTGCGTGTGAAAATGATAAAATTGATCCAAATAATTACCTTGAAACCAACATATTTCAAGCTGTAATAGGATATATATACTTTCTTTCCTTTTGACTTTCTGTAAGCAGTAAATTATGTTCTACCTAGATGGACCATTAGTTCACAGGGACACGGATGGGGGATTGAAACTAGCAGCATTCATTGGTTTGCACCAACTGAGCTTTTTACACTAGCTTCTCAGACCAGTCTCATTCATAAATTAAATAGCTTCAGATAACATAATAAAATGTGCTTATATTTATTTGTTTTTGTTTTATGCTGATGATTTGTTTCCAATAGACTTACTTTCTTGTAAAAAATAAATGATGCCATAGTAAGTCTAACTACCTTACATAGTAAGTAGACTATCTTTGTCTAATATGAAAATCAACAATATGCCACTATATAATTATGAAATTCTAACTATATGGTTCAGAAAGCCAGATCTCTTTTTGTCAGAGAAGTATACTAATGCATTTTTTGTAGTATCTAATATATATTTTGTATTCCTCTGAACAATTCAAGATGTTACTTTTCATTTAAAGAACAGGGCCACTATGCCACTGTATTTGGACTATGAATTTTAATGACCATAAAATATGTAAATGTAATATCTGTATTCTAAGAACAATAATAACTTAAAATGTGCTTTAGTATAAAGAAAAAACTTCCTGAATTTCAAGTTTTTATATTTTGGAGAGACTTTTATTGAGCTTTAACCAACAAACTGTTCCATGACAGCATTCACATGTATCATATGAATTGAAATCTCTGCCTGGAAAATCTGATTTTACAGTGTGGAATTTGAGGTGGAGTTTTCCTGGAAGGATTAGTTGGAAAGGTTAAATAATGTATCTCAGTACTGGAAAATTCCTAGTAGAAAAGTGTTTAAAAAGAAGAAAAATTATTTAATGAATTGGAATAGGAAATAATGGAAACAACTTTGGGTAAAAAAAAGGCAAGAGTGTACTCCTTGTTGCCACCGTCAGCAGGAAATGAACATGAAGCTGAGATGAAGTAGGAGGCAGGCTGCAAGTAGTATAAAATAGTATTGTTTTCAGTAGGTATGCATTAATTCATATTAGTTAAGTCCTGGCCCTGATCTGAAGTGGAAGCAGTTTTATTTGTCAAAGGTTTGATTAAAACTGGGCACTTTATACATGTGGCCACCTTGAAGGATGGACAGACAAAGCCATCCTCTCAGTTCATAGAGCAAATTTGACTCTCAGCTTGAAGTTTGGTATGTGCATATGGAGATCTTGTGAATAATTGCTCTCAAGTACAGAAGCTGGCACATGAAAAGGTGACAGAATAACAATGATAACTTCATGAGAATACCTACATCCACCCTTTTTCTTGGGCATTTAATATGCTTTAAGCCAAAGAGAAGACAACTGTTTTTTTCTTCTTCCTAAATATACTATAAAAATTTTCTAAAAATATTTAAGTATTTAAAAGATTATATAAAGATTATATTATATAAAGATTAAGTCTTTTCCAAGACCTTTACAGAACATGTGAAGACAAATTGAGGGTAATTAGACATTTTTTAACTTAGTGCAGTATTAATCAGATGGAGAGGAGGGGTTTTCAGTTTAAAAATATATTGCGCTATCCCAAAATTTAGGAGTGATTTGTTTAGTAATTTGTATTTCTTCCATCATTAATTGATCAATTCAACACTGTAAAATATCCAACATTTTCTATGACATAAGTTGTACATAATTTTTCTGATCCTATCTGAGAAAGAAGCAAACCCACTCAGAATGTCAAAACAAAATATAAGAGTGGGAGGAAAATCTCCCTCACCTAGATTTAAACTTTATCAGGTTTCCATAAAAACACATCTATAAGAGAATTACAGTAAATGGCATCAGCTTGATAAATCAAGGAATTTTAATAATGAGCAGCTGTCAGTTCCTGTATTGCCCAAGCTATAACAAAGACTTTTAGCAACGTAATGAAGATGATGATTATTATAATATAAAACTTCAACAGCAATCAAAAATTTTATGACACTTTAAAGTCTAAAAATCTTTAATAAATATATATAATCTATATAATACATTGTTCTTGCACTTCCAGTGAAAACCTTTTTTTCATTAATTATAGCTAAGAATGCTAAAAGGGCTTCTAATTGGATGACCATCTAAATTAGCTTCAATTTTTTATTTGCAGAATTAAACAATGTAAAGTGAAGGAATCAAATCAAATCAGTTTCATCAGATAAATGAGATTCAAAAAGTTTAGTTGTTTTTTATATCATTTCCAAAATTGCCATGCTTGTGATATCTTTATTTTTGACACTGTCCTTAAATTGGGTTGAAAATGAGATGAGTGACTTAAAGGTGTCATAAGTAGACTGGGTTTACTATGCATTTTACACATGCATAGAAGCCTGTCTTGTTAGAATTGAGATTTCATTCAAAACCATATAATGGATTAAATCAGTTAATCATAAACATTGTAGGGAGTATTTAGAGCAACCAATAGAAAATAAAAACATTTAAAATGCTACCAAAATTCACAGAGATGGTTAAAATATACAATATGTTCTCATAATGAGAAACTGAATTTGCAGGAAGAACTAGCTTTTCACCTAGTTTTCTTTTGGAGTGTGCATACTAGTACAAATCCAGGTATAAAAACTTTAAAGCATTCAGGAAAATATCAATTTGTATGTGTCCCTCTAGAATTCTTTCAGAGAAGGAAGTGAAAGGAAATAGAGGGCAATTAGAAATTCACTCCAGAACAATGAAAATGATTCTCAAGAGAAGTAGAGAAAATTAAAATTCTGCTTTCAACATCCTTGATCATCCTTGAACTTATCAGAATGTTTTCACATACGTTATTTGGTAGCAAAGGACATCTGCATCCACATTAGTCAGTGAAGAGAACTCCTACTGATGTTATGATAAGTTGGATGGCTCAATAAGAGAAACAGATCAAATCTACAACTAATATGCTCCTGATTTCACAAAACTGCTCTTGCCTTTTAATTTAACCCAGAATTTTAGAAATAACTGCCTAAGCAGTCTCTGTTTTCAGCTGCCTATTGTTTTCTTTTTGAAATAGATAGGTGATAAGGATATGCTGGAGTAATTCTTGACCTTTGAAGTCAGAAGACACAGCTGGCACAGCATAAAGTCTAATTATCCCTTACAGGGATGTTCACAATTAACTTTGCTTTGATGAAATTAGAGTCTTGGCACATAGTTAATGAAGAGAGCAATTTTGCTCCAGAGGTTGAATTAGAGCAGGTGAGTAACTTTTGTTTTACTACAACCTTAACAGGTTTCAGCAACACATTGGAATAACCTCAGTTTCTTGAAGATGGAAAAGACCCAAAAACTCATCAAATATGTTGCTGATTTTAACTTATGCAGGGCACACACCTTAATTAATATCTGTTTCTGCCTCACTAATAATTTTGAATTAATGGATTGAACATAATCAAAGCAAGATTTTTTTCCCTCTCACAGCTGCTTACACACATTTCAGGAGTTGGTGATACAATAGTTAAGGTCCAGCCTGAGCACGGTATATCCATTACTATTTAAACTTATTTTCTAAGTTGTGACCATTGGGAAGATTCAGATAATTGTCTAATATTGGAGACATTTATGAGTTTCACTTGAGATTTTTTTTTTCTTCATTTTTTTTTTCTTACATTACTTTATTGCAATGGACTGGCATTTAAGAACTAACATAAATCTTATGAACACTTTTAATAATTATTTTTACCATAGCTACTGTATTTGTTAATTCACCCCAGGCAACGATAGCTAGTCATTAATCTTTCCCTTATTCCTGTGATCATATTTTATGTTTATTGACTTTTTTGCCAATTAGGTATTTTAATATTTTGCAAACTGACAGAAGTAGTCTAGCCATTAATTTAGTAGTGAATTGAAAACTGTGAGATGTTCTGGGAAGAAATTCCATATTTTTTTTGTTCCTGTACAAATCCTGCTAAATGCCTAACTATGGGTTTTAGAGGTAGAATTTTCTATTCATAAAAGCCCTGACTGGAGTTTTTCCTCCTGCAAATACTGTTGATAGCCGGAAGTGCAGTTCAAAGGATGGTTGCTTCTAGTATAGCCAGTGTAAGGAGAGTCATTCAGTCATTCTAGGAGTAATTCCTAATGACAGAAAGCTGATGATAAAAATATAGCTTGGTCCTGTCTCCACTGGGGAAAAAGAAAGATGTACAGTTAGCTATACAAAGTAAACCCCAAACCTTTTTTTTTTCCATTTAAGAAGTTAACATGTATGAATATTCAACACCACTTTTTTATGCAGTAGGTTTATCTCACATAATATAAATCATAGTAGCAAAGGCATGAAGCTGCTTACTCAAAAATCTTCATATGGCATGTTCTCCTCCAATTGAGAGTAAACAATTCCTTTCAGAAGCCATGAAATTCTCAATAAATAAATAAATAATCATCATATACTGAATTTTGTAGCAAGAGTGGCAATAGACATAGACAATGAAGAAGAAAAAAGTTTCATTTAAAAGTTACTTTTCAGGGCTTTGATGAAGTTCTTGTAATTTCTTATTTAGAGTGCTAGAATCATTACATTGTAAAACATCTGAGTGGGAAGGGGACTGAGGTAGTATCTCTGTAAAGCAAATCCAGCTCTGAGTTCAAACCAGGCTGCTCATAGGTTGGTCCAGATGGAACGGAGAGCATATAGATTACCATACAGTTAAGGCAAACAGCTCCAGTGCTGCACTGAACTCACAGGGAAAATATTTCTTATAGCCAGCCTGAACCACTTGTTGCAGTTTATGTGCATTGTCTCTCATCCCCTTGCCATACACTGCAGTGAAGAGCCCCATTCTGTCTTGAAAACAGATGTTTTGCTTTGGTGGAGACAAATACAGTACCAGAAAGTTTTCATTGAAGACTTTTAAACTTAAAAGGCAAGACAGGTATTTTAATTAATCTTTAGAGAAAAAAGAGCACATTCTTTGGTGAATAGGTGAACTGAATTGTATGTGATACCAAAAATTGGACTAGAAGTATGCTAATTTCTAAGTTCAAGAAATATGTAAGTTGAGTCTATCTTATACAAACTGTAGCTGTTTTCTGGCTGTCAATGCAATGATAACTTCTTCATGCTCACAAGTATTTTGAGTTTAAATGAGGTCAAAACACAACAGAGTCAAGACCATAGACACTAGTAACATAAACACTAAACCATTCAATATCTCACTGAACTGCACTATTTCTGATAACAATTTATTGGTACTTGAAAATATTGATTATATGATTTATTTTCTGAATCAGATATTTAACTCCATTGGAGATAACAGAAAGACATAATCAGCATCTGCTTTGTAAACTTACTTTTGATGTAAGGGTATATAAGACTACTTCTCAGAATATGTCCTGAAGATTATTTTTTTCTGAGATACCGTCAGAAAATGCATGTATATTATATTAAAAGCATTTAAATTAATGTTACTGTTTATGCGTTTCACAGGATTGAGACGGAAGACTGGAAGCTGAACTCATTTCCCAGTGGTCTATCTGGAAGTACCTGCTGAAGTCCTCTGTGGATCTTTCCTTGCCCAAATTCCTAGGTTTTCTTTCAACAGATACCAGGGAAGAAGGAATAGAGTGGTGACACAAAGAAAGGAGCTCCTGTAGCTCCTTCTTATGAAGCCAAAATAGAGCAGGGTTGTGTTCTCATGTTTGAAAGCTGGGGAATGTTCCCAGGTTTGACAGCTGAAGAAAGACAAAATTTAGCCCAACTTTAAAAGGAGACACATGCTTGAGAAAATGATTTTTAAATATTCAAACATACTTACTAATAAAGAAAGAAGCTGTTCTGAAAAGCAAAGTATATCAGTCATCAGTTTCTTCTATATATGTTAAAGGACACAAGTTAATTCAAAAAGAAAGATAATTTTCTCAGATTTTTACAAAATATGACCAGACGAGATATGATTTTCCTGAGTGCACCAAAGAGGTGAGCCATGTCAGAATGTAAAGGTTAATGAAATTCATCAGTTACTCTGTACAATGGCAAAAGAATTCATAATTTTAGTAGAAAGCAGATGTATTGGATTTGGAGCAATTTTGAGATGGAAACTAAGTCAGAGACTGAACACAGCATTCACAGAATCATAGAACAGTTGAGGTTGGAAGGGAATTCTGGAGCTCATCTGGCCCAATTCCCTGCTCAAAGAGGATTACCTAGAGCAGGTTACCCAAGACAATGGGTAGCTTTCCTCCAGGGAGCTTTCAAATACCTTTACATATGGAGACTCCATAACCTCTCTGGACAACCTATGCCAATGTTCAGTCACCCACACAGTAAAGAAGCATTAATGGATGTTCAGAGTGAAAATCCTGTGTTTCAGTTTGTGTCCATTGTCTTTTGTCCTGGCATTGGACACCATTGAAAACAGCATGTCTTCATCCTCTTGGCACCCTCCCTTCAGGTATTTATAGATACTAAGATTCCCCTGTGAGCTTTCTCTTCTCTAGGCTGAAGAGTCTCAGCTCTTTCAGTGTTTCCTCACAGGAGAGATGCTTCAGTCCATTCATCATACTCATGGCCTTTTGTTGGATTTTCTCCAGTATGTCTACATCTGTCCTGTACTGGGGAGCCTAGAACTGAACTCAGTACTCCAAGTGTAGCCTCAACAGTGCTGAATAGAAGCAAAGTATCTTCATTTGCTGGCAGCCTGGGATACAATTGGTTTTTTTCTCCCAAAAGGTCACATTGCTGGCTTATGTTCAACCTGGTGTCCACCAGAACCCCAGATACTTCTCTGCCAAGATGACAGCTTGTCAGTACCTAGCCTGCACTGTTGTCTGGGGTAATTCCTTCCCATGTGTAGGACTTCACACTTCTCCTTGCTGAACTCCATGAAGTTCCTGCCAACCCCTTTCTGCAGCCTGCTGAGATCCCTCCAGATAGAAGCATGACTCTTTGGTGTATCAACCACTCCAGCCAGATTTGTGTCATCAGCAAAGCTGCTGATGGTACAACTATAACCCAGCATGAAGATCATTAGTGAAGATGTTAAAGGGGATTTGACCCAGTACTATGTCCATTAGCATACCTGCTGAAATTTATCAGTGACACACAGAATCACAGAATGGACGAGGTTGGAAATGACCTCTGAAGATCACCTAGTCCAACCCCCCTGCCAAGAAGGATCACCTAGAGCATATTGTACAGGATGGCATCCAGGTGGGTTTTGAATATCTCCAGAGAAGGAGACTCCACAACCTCTCTGGGCAATCTGTTCCAGTGCTCTGTCACCCTCACAGTAAAGAAATGCCCTCTCATATTCAGCCAGAACTTCCTGTGCTTCCATTTGTGCCCGTTGCCTCTTGTTCTGTCACTGGGCACATCTGAAAAGAGTCTGGCTCCATCCTCTTGACACCATCCCCTCAGCTATTTGCATAAATTAATAAGGTCTCCCCTCAGTCTTCTCTTTTCCAAGCTAAATGTGCCCAGTTCTTTCAGCCTGTTTTCACACCACAGGTGCTCCAGTCCTCTAATCATCTTTGTAGCCCTCCTCTGAACTCTCTCCAGCAGTTCTATGTCCCTCTTGTACTGGGGAGCCCAGAACTGGACGCAATACTCCAGGTGTGGCCTCACCAGGGCTGAGTAGAGGGGGAGGATCACCTCCCTTGATCTACTGGCAGCACTCTTTCTAACGCAGCCCAGCACACCATTGTCCTTCTTGGTCAGAATGGCATATTGCTGACTCGAGGTCAGTCTGCTGTCCACCAGGACTCCCACATCTCTCTTGCAGAGCTGCTCCCCAGCAGGTCAGCCCTCAGCCTGTACTGGTGCTTGGGGTTATTCCCCCCTAGGTGCAGGGCCCTGCACTTGTCTTTGTTGAACTTCATGAGGTTCCTCTCAGCCCAACCCTCCATCCTGTGGAGGTCCCTCTGAATGGCAGCACAGCCCTCTGGGGTGTCAGCCACTCCTCCACAGCAGTATTATTAAGAAAAAATTACTGGATGTACTTTGACCTGAAAATAATTTGCCTTCTGGATTCTAACAACCACAGTGATCAGCAGTCCTCAAAATTTCCCCATACTGAGGAATTCAAATGAATGTACTCCAGTATTTTTTAAAAAATAAATAATAAAAAAATGATAATAATCTACAGTCTTATTCTGTAACCTAAACCTTGCATCAAGGTAAGCCATTTATTTCAAATGACATATGTGGATACCCCAGGCTTTGAGGTTACAGCTCATTTGTGTTGTTAGAGACTGACACACACATATTAATGAAAGACAGGGAAAATGCAAAAAAAAAAAAAAAAAAAGTAAAGAAATCTTTGAAATAAAGGCAAGGTAGCTATCAGGAAACCTGCATGGACATAAGCAGCTTATAAAGCCCACATTAAAGCATAATGTCTTTAGGGGATACGTCCTTAATAAATACCATCCATTACACCTCCAGAGTTAGCGCAGCTTCAGTCACAGAATCATAGAAGAGCTTGGGTTGGAAGGGACTTTAAAGATCACCTGGTTCCAACCTTCCTCTGCCATGGGGAGGGCTGCCACTCTGATCAGGTTGCCCAGGTTGCTCAGCTAACCTGGCCTTGAACACCTCCGGGGAGGGGGCATAACTTCAAAATATTTTCTTATAAATGACTGCATTTTCTGTCACTCAGTACTATCTGTTAATTTTTTTGCTGTTAATGTGATTTATGCTACAGTTACACTTAAAAACTACAGAGAAGAGCTACTGGTGTCAACAGAGCTGGATACTCTCAGAAAGGTGTATCTAAACAGATTCAAATTTGTTAGATTGTTTTCTAATTTTCCAGTATAAAAAATATGTTGCTTTTAAGTGCTGCCACCCTTGTTAGTTCACTAGAAGATTCTAGTACACTCCACAGTTATTAAACACATTGAGACTGACTGAGTTGATTACTGATTTAATACTAACCGTGCTTATGTAATGATATGAAACTGTGATGAAAAAAAATATAATGAGGAGGGCTATATTATTAGCTACCTAGACATACATAAGCTTTTCCAGACTTAGTTCCACAGAGATGCCAAATAATAAAAGAGCAAAAAATAATCAGCATTGATAACCTAATACATCCAGTTTTGGAACGAGATCTACCAATTGATGAGGAACATTGTGATCCATAACACTATGTTCTAAAAATTATTGGCATATGGAGAAGAAGCAGAAGATAGCAAAATAGAGGAAGGTAACATCGATGAGAAACACAGAGAAGTGGAAGAAGCCACACGCTTTTCATGTTTATAATCTCAGAAGAATTATTTGACCTAGTTTATTCTGTATGGTAAATAAGAGATCATAATCAAACTAGTCCTGGGCTCAGCTTGATTGTGAGTTGTGCAACTGCTTGCAAGTCTGAAGACATGGGAGTCTACATCACATGTATAATTTAGGTAACCTGAGAGGGCAGTCTTCGTAATCAAGGTATTAAATCTGAGCTCGATGTTTTTGTCAGTGTGTAACACCATGTTCAGATTGTTTGAACAGGTACACTGCATCTGGAAAGTGAATGATTTTATCTTCTTTGCTTGCATAGATGGTATCTCTTTCTCTCTTTTCTAGCCCTACCATCTAGTGTGATATGAAATTAAGACCAGATTGTATCCTTTCTTGCTAATCTTTACTGGTAGAGGATGCTATCCATACTTTTAGCTCTTCCTGTCAAGAAGATTTAATAAGATTAATCAAGATTTTCTTATTAAATTGACCATAATAGGTATAAACAATAAGTATAATTGTTTTCAGTGAAATCTAGAGTGATTTGGTTTTCTGTAGAAGAGATGAACCTAACCTGTGTTACGTTGCAGTCTAAGCTGTTATTCTTATTTGATCTGAGCAATTAAATCAAAATTTATCAAAATTAAATGAAAATCATAATTACAGTTCTGTAAACTCTTTTCATTGAAAAGAGAAACTGTGAAAGACTGGCCAAAATCTTAATTCTGTGAACAGAGGAAAAAGTTCTCTTGCTCACAGCGCCAAACCCATTTCAATCAACATTTCACCTAGATAATGTCATTGCTGTGTCACCAGGGCATTTATGATTGAATTTAGGTGTTCCCATCTGGTTTGCCTGTGTTTTTATCTGCTGCCTTGCCTCCAACCTCCCCAGAGCTATCTCACAGTCTCTCTTGGATTTAGTTACAGTGACTACAAAGATTTTAAGCCCTAGCTATTTTCTCCACTTCTCATCAGGCAGTATGCCTTGCCCTTAGCTAGTGCATCTAGAGCCTGAAAACAGTAATGCAAATGCAAGTTGATGGCTGGTTTAATATATCAAGTTATGAATGAATGCAGTTTCTGCAGTGATAGGCACCAGAAGATAAAGAAAGAAAGAACTGAAAGTAATAAGCTCTTCAGACAACATGGCTCTGAGATTACATGATTACATGTGAATACATGATTAACATACTCATAAACCACTTCTACAAAAACAAGATAAGAAGCTGTCTTTGCCCATGCATATAATGTTCCGTAGCGGTCTCACTAATGTGTCTTTTTTTTTCTTTTTTTTTTTTTTTTTTTTTTCTGTGATATATATTTAAACTTAGTTTAGAGACAATTGCTGTTTCAATTGTACCTAGTCCTATATAAAAATAATAATAATAATAATAATAATAATAATAATGAAATTTAAAAGCAGGAAGTAAACAAGTTCGCCAGTATCAACCTCAATCCTTAGCATTATTATTCTTTAAAGATAAACATATAGTGAGTAGTAATTTATAATTTTGTGAAGACCAGTATAATATAATTTTACCCCTCAGTAACACAGAATAGACATGAAGTTTATTCACATACTGATAGTTGGTCTAATAATGGTTTCCTCTACCTGCTTATCATCTAGGTTGTGCTCACACAGCTCAAAAGTATTTACACAGATTTTAGCATTTAGCAGTCTCAGTAGTTTCATATAGTCAGAGGTGGCTTGCATGGTCTCCATAAAGTTTTCACTACTGAAGTTTTATTTGCATTGTGATGCTAACTTCTTGCAGCACATTATTGTTGCAATCCCACCTCCAGGGCAGCATAAATGTATTTGTATGCCACTTTTCTCCTAGTGTAATGCTCTGCTTCAAATAGATTTATCTTCACCTGCTTTAGGTAAGAATATATCCAGTATTAAAATAGCTTTCTTAGCAGTGGACTTTTTTTTTTTTTTTTCAAATTGTCAATTCACTCAATAAAATGTTAGTCTCCTTTTCAACTCAAGCAGTTATGACAGCACAGTATTATATTTCATTTTGTACTGTGGGCTGTGGCATTTCATAATTGTTATCTGTTTTGTGGACAGATGCTTATAGTTGTCAGGAATGATGACTTGTAGTGATCCACAAGAATGTGATTGCATTATCTCCTGATAACATAGGTGGTTCAGAATATATCATTGCTGTAATAACAGTCTTTGATTTATACAGTTCTCTTCCACTGTTTGCAATTGGGAAAATGGCAAAACAGAATAAAAATGTATCAATTTTTAGCACCTTTTTCAGTCTGTGAAATGAGCTAGTGTCATTGATGCAAGGTATTTGCTTCCCTGGATACCCTATTATTTGAGTGTATGTTTAAACTACATTTTTTTCTAGGTATAAGGACACCAATAGAAACACCTTATTTCTAGACTACTCTGCACTCTTTCCATCAAATCTGACATTATAAATGTCTGAACATAAAAATCAATTGCATGATATGTCTAGTGCTTTTCTTAGCCCACAGAGCTACTGTAATTCATAGTTATAAGTCAAGCCATGTAAAACTATTTAAAATGACTAAGATATAACCTCCCATAAAACTACCATAATCCCTCCCTGCAGGTTATGTCTGTGTAAATTTTCTGTAACATACGGATGCTTATCTGATCTTGCATCTGAATATTTTGGAAATGGGTATGACGGCACACATAAGAGCTTCAGCCATTAAGTTAACTTTTTAATATGTATTTTTAATATGGGTCAGCCACATTTATAGAACCCTATAAAAATTATTGTGTATATTTCACAGCAACTAAACCACAGAGAATAAATTACTTTTAAAAACATTCATTCATTCAGTGAATTACTTAAAGTTACTCAGAAAACAAGTATGATAAACAAAATTTTAAAAATCAAAACTGAAATTAAACACTTCATATGAAAGGCTACAAATAATAAAAAATTCTTATCTCACTCTTTCTTTGCTTTTATTGTCACAACTGCATGCAGATTTCCAGAGTTTTACCTTTCTGATCCCAACTTGTTTTTCTAGATCTGTGTGGGCATTCAGTTTCATTAGCAACTTTACAGATTAACAGCTTCAATTTTGGCTTAAAAAGCTTAAAACCAGACAGACCCCATGGACAGTCTTCTTTCCCTTCTACTGCTCAGACATCTCTAGTTATCAATGCAGTGTCTGAATACAGAAAATACTGGTATTTTGTGTGTCTTTAGGAGTGAGAGTGAAAGATCACAGCTCCTTTGATAGGCACCAACACTTAGTCTTTCTTTCTCATTCAAAGCACACATTTCACAAGGGGAAGAAAAGATTAAAGTCTTTGATGCTTTTCTTTACAAATGTAAAAAAGATGCTGCCTATATTCAAATAGTTTTTTTTTTTTCCTTCCTTAATATTATCTTCCTCAGGGATGCCAAACTCATTTTCTTTAAAATAAATAGAGTACAACATTAGAATCATTAGAATTATTTTTTTCTTCCTTTTTTTTTCCTTTATAAAAGGCTGTTTAATCAGATCTGTGGAAGTGATAGGGGAGCGTGCTAGTCTCTAAGATTGTAATTATTTTAAGTTTTTTGAACCTACCCATAACTATTCTTTGTATTTCTTAGTGCCTTTTACAATAAGGCTATTACAGCAGAGTTTGACTTCATTGTGTATATTCCTAATGTTTATTCAAAAGCCATGCTTTTGGAATGAATTTGTTTGGTCAGTCTAGGAAACCTTATATGTACAATTACATTTCTGTAGGCTTCTTCATAATTATCTGCCACCATGCAACTCTGTGTGCTTGAGGGCAGAGCTAGAGGGATCTGGAGGAATGGGCTGACAGAAACCCCATAAAATTCAGCAAGGATAAATGCTAAGTGCTGCCTAGAGGAGGGCAGATCCCCTGAAATGACTCTCTGGGATTGAAGGGGCTCTGTGAATATTTTATAGTAGCTCTGTAGGAAAAGCCCTGGAGTGGTGGGCAGTGAGCTGAAAATTAGAGCTCATGGTGTGCCCCAGCAGTCATGGAGATTGAGGCAGGCTACTCACAGTGATGCAGGGTGGAAGGGTGACAGACAACAGATACAAATTGAAAAAGATTCAGACTGGATATAAGGAGAAACTTCTCCTTATGGATGCTGTCTCCTCTCCAAACCTCCTGGAAGGATTCAAACCATACCTGGACCAAGGCATGAGGAGCTTGGTCTGACCCCAGACCTAGCCTTGCTTTGGGCAGAATGCAGATCTCTTGACATACTTTCCAAGCTGAAATAGCCTGTTATTCTGTGCTTCCACTTCTGATATAAATTACACATCAGTGACAACCATGCAGAAAGCTTCATCTTTAATGAGTAAAAGCAATAATAGAATGGCACAGTACTGCAAATCTTATTCAAGGTATGAAACGTCAGCTGGGAGTGGTAAGGGCAGGAAAATCTGAAGATGCAGAAGTGCTGTATGGTAAATAAATCATGAGTTTCTTCTCAGAAAGTGGGAAATCCAGTCAGTGTTGTATTTCAACAACAAAACATGGATGACAAGAGTGCATGAAATCTGATCAGCTTAATTATACTGCATAGCTAGAGCATATCAAGAAGTCTCCCTTTTGTGATAATTCCTTCTTGCAAGTGCATATTTTAAACTACAGATGTGTTAGCAGATATCAGTGGCCGTTACAGGTGCAGGCTGACCTATAAACCATGTTGCCTGATTCCAGGTGGATGATGATGATATCACAACCTCTGGGAAGCATATCCTAAGGCATGTTCTGGGGCTTTGGCTTGCTTATTTTTAGAAAGCGTAGGAAAAGAGGAGAGTAACTGTGTCTGGAGAGTTTCCTCTTGCAGTGAATAAAGCATTTTCAAATGTATCTGAAATAGTGTGTGCGTGTATGTGTGTGTTTATTATATTTCCATTAGAAAAATCTGAGAAAACATCTGTTTTGAATAAAGTTGAGTAATTTATTTCTTTAGCTCTTCACCGAACATTCATGTCTCTTATGCTCAATTAATTCTGTGAGTAATCTCAGTGCACAATAAGCAATCAGAGGACAGCAAAGTTTTTTGGTAAAAAGACAAGAAAGGTGTAAATGTAAAATTGCATTTATTAATTACATCTTTTTTTTCTATTGGTTGTATATTCCTTTACAACTTTCCTTTTTCTAAGGGAAAAGTAGTGAAATATAGTGAAAAATATTCTTCTTTTAGCTACACTAAATTTCTAGTAATTGTATTTGCTCCATGTAAAATTCCTACTTTGCTCATTCCTCTAGAGTAACCTTATTAATAACATATATCTTTTTTCTTATTCTACAGACACTTTACAATATAAGCATGTGCACCATTTTTTTTTTTTTTTTTTTTTTTTTTTTTGTTAAAACCAGGTAATGCAGCAGTCAGTATTCTTATTTGTTTTAACTTGACATGACCCATTTATTGCAGTGTCTGAATGTATTTTCATATAACCAGTCCTAGTTAAGATTTTGGATTTTTTTATGCTGCAAAATCTTGATAAATGAGGTAACTTTGCCTAAAATGTGAGAATTCATATGCACTTAAATTCTGCATATTTTTTTCCTTATATACCTTTTTGTTTTATGCATGATATTTTTCTTTTTCAGGATTATGACTTCTATTTGGTTTTGCTAAGAATAGTGTGTAGAGCAGAGAGCAGATGATATTATCAAAGGGTGAGCTTGTTTGAAACCATATCTTATTAGTTCAAATTGATGAGGAAAAAAAAAAAAAAAAAAAGCTGTGTAGCCCTTTTTCAGACAACACAAGATTGGATAAGCATGCATAAGATAAAGGTAGCAATGCATAACCATTGCAGAGTTTACTTTATATTGATGAAAATTGGCTACTTTTCTTACTTTTCCATTTCTAATTTTACTGTGCTTCACATTATTTCTCTCTAAATGTTCTTTTTTCTTTCCCTTCCTCCCTTCCTCCCTTCCTCTCTCCCTTCCTCCCTTCCTCCCTTTGTTTTCCCACAAGATGCTTCCCAGGTCCTCCATTTTGGTTCTGTTCAGATGCCCTAAATCAATGCAAAACAGACAAGAAATTATAGTATATATAATACATCTGCCAAGAGTACATCTTGCAAGAGTACAAATCTTTCTATGTTTTCACTTTAATTATTAACATATATATTCGATCTGGAGCACCTTAGCTTGTATAAAAGTAATCTCAAGTGTCATTACTACATGCATTTTTTATTGCATTTTTCTTCAGTGGATATTTGATGTACTTTAAAAAAGAGGTCAGTATCATTCTCTTTATTTTACAATAAGGAAAAAAAAAAAAAAAGAGGTGCCTACAAGGGAAAAGACATGCAACAAATTTGAAATTAAGTAATGAAAAAACCTTAAACCATATACTGAGGTCCAGGTTGTTCACTCTCTAGCATTGTCTAACCTGTATGGCATGACTTTTCTTTCTAAAGATGTTTCCAGTTTCTGTCACTTTTACCATCCTGCATTACCATACTCTTTCAGTACTTCCATTTCAAGTGGCTGTGAGGTTAATCTGTTACCAGATTAAAAGTTTTAAAAACAATGACTATTTCAGAGATCTGTTTTACAGCATGTCTCTACAAACAGAATGATTTCAGAAGGGACTTGGGAGTGTTGAATGGTGGTAGGAGAGGTGTAAGGAAGTGAGGAGATTAAATAATGATTTTAGCTTCTTTCAAAGAAAGAGTGGTGAAATGACCTCACAAAATTTTCCATAGCAGCACTGAACTCAGAGTGCTTTATGATCAAGCCTGTCCTCAGTTTACTTAAGGTACATCAGCATTTGCTAGAAGTAGTGCTGTCTTGAACGGTTTTCTGTCAGCCTTTTTATTAGCATTTAGTGTGTCATTTATAGTTTTTCCTATTGTATTTAAAAGAATACCACAGGAACACACAGGTTAAATCAATCGCTTCACTGTTGCTATTAATGCATTAGGCAATGTAGCCTACAGTTAGTTACTCATTACTGGAAGTGTAGAAAGACACAGAGGCTCTGTTCTCTGTTCTCTTACAGCTTTTGTGTTGACATATGGCATTGTTATTTCCTTGCATTCAGTTTTGTCCAAACCTATGTGTTTCTCAAGTGTTGGCTTTAGTTTCATGTTCTGATATTCATCTAGTCAGTATAGTGCCTGACATTTTGTTATCTACAAGCACAGCCTCTAGCCCTTGGCATTTCAGAATGACAGCAATGCAGATTCCCTCAATACTGATAAAAATAAAAATCAGTTCTTACTCTTGTGCTCACTGAGCTGCTGTAAAGGAATGGATGAAAACAAATAAATGAATAACTGATGTTTCGTTATCTTCCTCAAGAGCACACTTACCTGGTCTGTCATCAGTGACAAACAAGGTATACTGGTTGCATGCCGAAATATTTGTATATTTGAAATATCTGTATAGGAAATCTAGTAACAAGCACAAACACAACTATTACTGGGGAGAAAGCATCACTAATTAACTGATAAAGTTGTCACACTATTCAGAACAAGTCTTTTCTCCTTTACTGAGTACCACCAAAAAAATATTGTTTGGTTGAATTTTACAGCTGATGGTGTAGCAAAAATCATTAATGGTGACTATAGAAGATAATGTCAGAAAGGCATCCCTGTGGTTATCAAAGGAAATTTAATAACCAAGTGATGAAAAACAAACATAAGAAAACAGCAATGAAAAGCTATATACAACATTTTTCATTACCATTGATGCAAAATGAGTTCTGCTAGTATCCAGTTTAGTTTTATCTTGTTCTATTTAGTTCTGTCTTGATCATTCTGGCTGATGTGTGAAAATATTTTAAACACGATTTCCTTAAAACACTGTTTAAATAAATTAGAACTGACTTTGAAACTTTCACATTTGTAAGTCTCTATTACCTTATTCAAAATAAAAACCCTAGAAAAGGGTGCAGAAATATTTTGTATAATGTTGTTCAAAGATTTTTTTTTTTTTTTTCGGGGCAAGGTATTTCACAATTTTTTCAGAAGTTATCTGGGTCATCTATGTTGAAGTGACTTTGGTTTAATGACAAGTGACTAAGACACTTCTTTTAGTTCTAC
Organism: Heteronetta atricapilla; assembly: GCA_011075105.1. Taxonomy (NCBI): domain Eukaryota; kingdom Metazoa; phylum Chordata; class Aves; order Anseriformes; family Anatidae; genus Heteronetta; species Heteronetta atricapilla. The sequence goes on along the minus strand of CM021731.1, from coordinate 131,859,729 downwards.
TTCTTCCAAGGAGTGTCAAACTAAGATGCCAAAAAAGAAAGAATATGAGGCGGGAACACACCTAGGAAAAAAATATATATATTAGTAATTTAGTAATTTTTAATTTAATATTTAATTTAGTAATTATTTTAGCATTTTAGTCTGTTCTACAGAAATACACTTTCTGAATGAAATGTACATGACTTTTAAACTTACAGCTTTAGGCATACTCTGTTACAATGATGAAGAGAAGTGTCACCTGGATTAATGAAAAGTCTGATAGTCCAGTCTGTAGCCAAATATTAATTCACCAGATTGGAAACATCTTTTTAGTGTAGTCGTATTATTAGTAAGTAATTATTAATAATCTTATTTACTAATTATTAGTAATTTATTATTGGTCATATTAATAGTAAAACAAAAATGCATGCCTGATTTTCCTTTTGCCTACAGTAAAAATGTGTATTTTTGCACATTCTGAACATGGATGTCTACTTTTCTTCCCATTTGATGAAACCCTTAATAAAAAATAAAAATTATTTTAAGCTGTTACAACCCACAGTGCTTGCAGCCTTACATAGCTTTTCAGAAAGCAAAACTATTTTAAGAAGAGTTTCATTTTTAAAATATTAACAGATTGGTTAACATTATCTGGAACTGAGATCTGGGGAATAACTAACTGTGGAATAGCTAACTGTAGGCTGTTGTTTGAAATCTAGAAGAAAAAAAAAAAAAAAGATTAATCTTCTGAATGTTTATTTAAGGTAGATGAAGGATGTGTTACTATTACTGTAGCCTGAAGAATCTAAATGTGGTTGTGGTTCATAAATATGTTTTGGGGATAGTGTTTCTAGAAACCCTGTGAAATTACCAATAACATTTTTCATATTTTTCTTCTGTTTGTAAATATAGGAATAAATAATTTAGTTGAAATATTTATTTTAAATTTTTTTTTCAATCTTTAGCTTTTTGTGTAGAATTTATAAAAGCAGTCAATATGGAACAGTTTGCTTAACGGATTGAAAAAATACAAGGACATGCTTTCATTTAAAAAGAAAAAAATCTCTAGCAGTATTAATAGCAAAATCATGGACCCAATCAATCAATTTTAGAGGAAATTCTGACTCTGACATTTTTTGTCTTACTGTTGCTGCACACAAAAAAAATCCCATAACCCTAAAAGATGTGCAATGCAAAATAAAAATATAGCATTATAAACATGACTGCATTTGTCAGTATTGTGTGATGACTCACCTGATACACTCTCTTCAAACTGTAACAGAATAGCTATTTTGAGGGAAACTGAAGGTATCTGTTACCAGAAAATCAGAAAATGTAACATATAATCATTACAGTGCACATTTAAAATTTCCAGTTTTTTTCAGTGCCTTCTACTCATATATAAATGAGAGATATCTCACTTCAAAAACAAAGAAAGAAACCTTCCTTATCAGCTTCCATTTTATTCCCCTCTAACCATGTCAATCAACATGTCCCAGTTTTACCTAATGCTGGATACTAACATCTTATCTTGTTAGCAGATATTGGAGTTTCACTGTATGTGCCTGTTACTTATAATGAGTCCTCTTTCTAGCATGGAGGTGTTCCTGGTACTACCACTATTTTCAGTATAATTTTATGGTTTTCTTCCTGTGATATGTGATATCACAGAAATCTATGTGATCATACGGAGAAATTGCAAGACTGGTAATATTTAACTTTTTTTTTTTTTTTTTTTTTTTTTGTCCCCTAGGTGTATGCATGTCAGATGCTAGACAGAAGCAGAACAGAGAAATCCTTCTCATTGAAATGACTGCAGAGTTTGTGTGTGCCTATGGCTTAGTTCATAGGATGTCACCATTTTCACTTAAGGCACTTTCATGGGTCTCAGGGTGCTCTGCAGAAGCACTAGCCAAGAAGCAACTGGGGATATGGGAGTTTTAAATATAATTGTTCTTTCCTGCCACTCTACCAGACCTAGACACGCAAGCTGTTTTAGAAGAGCTGCTGAGAGATGCTCACCTCATATTCACATATTCATATGTTGGAGACTGCTAACTTATTTTCTACTTGCTGAAAATCCCATGGTGCTGTAGGCAGCAAAACACGTGCTCTAGACAAAACAAACTGATAGGGACATCCAGATTTTCACAGATTTTACCAACAGTCTTCTGAGGACTGAGAGAACAGCATGTTTAGACACTCAGGGTATTTCAGTATCATAGCTGAGATCTGAGCTATTGCTGACTGAACCTGATGTAGTATTAGAAATTGCGTAGGCTCCCCAGTATATCACTGATCTCCAAATGATGAGCCCTGCTGACTTAGAGTAGGGAGATTAGTAAATTTTATTGCCTATTACTAACAAGCTAGAGAAGTGAGAAACACAGGGAAGAAACCAAAACACCTTCTTCCCCATTCACCCTTTCCCACCTCCTCTCCCCCGAGTGGCACAGGGGAGCAGGGGAATGGGGCTGCAGCCAGTCCCTAACACTTCATCTTTGCCGCGCCTTCAAAGTCACTCTCTGCCCCTGCTCCAAAATTGGGTTCCTCCCAGGGGATGCCACCCTTCCCAAACTGATCTGTGTGGGCCTCCCACAGGCAGCAGCTCTTCAAGAATTGCTCCAATATGGGTCTGTACCATGGGGTCCATCTGTCAGGAGCAAATTGCTCCAACATGGTACGCCACAAGCAACAGCTCCGGCCCTGAGCCTGCTCTTGCAGGACTCTCCATGGGCCGCAGCCTCCTCCAGGCCACATCCACCTGCTCCACTGGGGGCTCCTCCACCAGCTGCAGCGTGGATTTCTGCTCCATGTGGGACCCATGGGCTGCAGGGGGACAGCCTGCTCCACCAGGGGCCTCTCCACAGGCCACAGGGGAACTGCTGCTGCCTGCCTGGAGCACCTCCTGCCCTCCTTCTGCACTGACCTGGGGGCTGCAAGGCTGCAAGGCCGGTTCTCATTCCTCACTCTCCTTGCTGCTGTTCCACAGCAGTTTTTTTTTTTTTTTTTTTTTTTTTTTTAACCATCTTAAATACGCTCTCACAGAGGTGCAAACAACATCGCTTATTGGTTTGGCTCTGAATAGCGGTGGGTACCTTCAGAGCTGGCATTAACTAGCCCTTACCTAACATGGGACAGCCTCTGGATTTTTCTTACAGAAGACGTCCCTGCTGCCCCCTGCTACCATACCCCTGCCATGTAAACCCGCTACATGCAGACCTACCTCTCTAGCCTGTCAAGATCACTCAGGGTGGCATCCCCTCTTCCTGCAGGGGTGGCTGGCCTCTGTGAGCTGAGCCCAGCAGCTGCCCTATGTCAGACCACAGCCAGCTCCAGCCGGCTCCAAAAGGCACCCGCCACTGGCCAGAGCTGAGCCAGGGGGCAATGCTGGTGGGCCTCCAGGAGACCATACTTGAAGAAGGAAAAATAAAAAAATAAAAAAAAAATAGAAACAAACCTGCTGCATGACAGCAGCTGGGAGAGAGGAGTGAGAATATGTGAGAGAACCAGCCCTGCAGCCCCCAAGGTCAGTGCAGCAGGAGGGCAGGAGGTGCTCCAGGCACACAGCAGCAGTTCCCCTGCAGCCTGTGGAGAGGCCCCTGGTGGAGCAGGCTGTCCCCCTGCAGCCCATGGGTCCCACACGGAGCAGATCTCCACGCTGCAGCCCATGGAGGAGCCCCCAGTGGATCAGATGGATGTGGCCTGGAGGTGGCTGCGGCCCATGGAGAGCCCCCACAGGAGCAGGCCCCGGGCCGGAGCTGCAGCTTGTGGAGAGGAGCCCACGTGGGAGCAGGGGCCTGGGGGGGGGGCTGCCGGCCATGGGGGACCAGTGCTGGAGCAGTTTGCTCCTGGGGGAGGAATGGACACTATGAGAGCCATGGAGGCATGTGGGAGCAGTTCTTGAAGAGCTGCTGCCTGTGGGCAGCCCCCACAGGCTCAGTTCGGGAAGGACAGCATCCCATGGCAGGGACCCCATGGCAGGGAGTGACCTTGAAGGAGCGGTGGAGATGAAGCCATTAGGGACTGATTGCAACCCCTGTTCCCCTGCACCACTCGGGGGGATAAGCTAGAAGAGGGTGGATGGGGGGAGAAGGTGTTTTTAGTTTGCTTTTTCTTTCTTACTGCTCTAGTCTTAGTGGCAACTAGTTACATGAATCTCCCTATGTTGAGTACGTTTTGCCTGTGATGATAATCTGTAAGTGATCTTCCTGTCTGTATCTCAACCCATGAGCTTTTGTTTTCTTCTTATTTTCTCCCCCCGTCCTTCTGAGGAGCAGTAAGAGTGTGGTATGTTGTTGCTGAGCTACCTACAGGTGTGAAACCACCACAGGGCCTCTCAGAATGACTACTGTGTATGTGCAGATCATGTGCATTTTAGATGTACCAAACCTTCCTATTTTCAGATCTGTCAGTATTTCTGTAACTTCGGGGACTGACTATAAAGCCTGCTTTAGAGTTCTTTCATCCATCCATTTTTTTATTATTATTCTGTTATGATAATGAATATCATAATAAATAAAGCTTGTTCTTCTTTCCCTTCCTATTGCACTATAAGATTTTGCAGACTGTTGATCTCTACTTTTGCAAGCATTAGTATGGCCAAGTTTTTTAAAAAGTATCACCACAGTATTCATGGAGTCACCTAGTGAATCTATTCACGTTGCACACTTTTCTTTTGTTTCTCTTTAATAATGATTGCTTTTTCTTCTCCCAGTTCACCCAGTAAAGTGATGTTGTGGAAGACACAAACAGAAAAATTAACATTTTTGAGACCTTACTTCATTACCCAGACACAGAAAAGTAGATTCCTCAATACCAGTTTATGGATTGTTTGCTCAGTTGTAAAATATGCTCTTCATTAGCTCTCTGTGGACTTTACCGGATGAATTCTCTAGGGTGCTGTGTAAAAAGTTATGTATAAGAGGTTTTATTCTGGTTCATGACATCGCAGGATAAATAATGACATCCTAAGATAAATCAGGGTGTGTTGTAAAAATGAAAAGGACCTCCTCATTTCCTTTCACTAAGAAGATCTGAGGATGACCAGTGTAGTTTTAGATATGGTCAAAAGGAAACTAGATATGTTTGAAACAATACACATCAAAATAAGTGTATTAGTTTTCACATGTTCAGGATGTCTGTATCTAATGGCTACCATAAAGAAAACTTAGTATCATTATTTCTTAAATAGTTTTTTGCATGCAAAAAGTATGAAATGGACTCATTTGAGTCTCATTTTAGAGATGCAGAAATATATGATTTGAAAAGCCTTTTTTCCTTATCTAGTGGAGATCTAAGATATACACACAAATAGAATAAGATCACATTTTTGTCTATTATATCAGAGAGGAATCTCAGGAGTGCCTGAGATGAAAAAAACAACAACAACAACAACAACAACAACAACAACAAAAAAAAACTTCAGGAAACTGAAATATCTTCAGTAGATCAATATGCCAGCACAGCAACTTGGATTAATGGACAGAACAGTTTTATGTCTTCCATTTAAAACACAGTAGATCCATTTTTGCACACTAATCAGATAAGTCAGCCTTGAAACCAATATACCCACAGCTGAAGATTTTTCTAAACAAAAGCCACTCAAGCGAAATTAATTATTTCCACACAACCAAGGGGAATCAGATAATGGAGCCCTTGGGATAGGTGTCACTCCAGGAAGAAAACAAAAACAAAACCACAAACAAACAAAAAAGTACATTTGTTAACTACAGTTTAAGAAGCATTTTTCACATGGGCTACCCTGAGCTGTTCTGCAATCTAATGAGGCACCGTGTAAAATGCATAATGAAAGGAAAAAAGGAGAATTTGTACACCTGAAATTTAGGTTTGAAGCATTCTTTTGACCTCACTGCCTGCAAGTGGCCAAAAGTTGGTAGATTCATTTGTTCTGCTCCATTCTTTTTTTTATATTCTCTTGGAAAAAAAAAAAAAAAAAAGTGAAATTCAGTTTTGTCTATTTGGGAGCATACTTTAAAATACTAGACAAGAAAAAAGGGCTAGAGGGACAATACTGTGATTTACAGACACAATAAATCCTTCAGACTGAGGACCATTCTCATAATATTTACTCCAATCCATAGCTTATAAAGCATATCACAGGTTTACCTTTTTGTGTGTGTCCCTTTCCTATGTCTCTGAAACAAACAAATTTCTTAAGTACCTTTGGGTCATGGGCAATGTGAGCTGGGTAGGCAAGGCTGAATTTGCTTTTTGGATCAAAGCCACGCCATTCAAAGTGAAGGCAGAGCTGCCATGTGATCATCTGCATTTGAGCGTAAAGACACAGCTCTGCCATTCTTCCCAGGGTGGTCTGTGAAGCACTCAGTATACCTCTGATTCAGGCATATAACCTTGTAGCTAGATCCTCAGTAAGCCATAATACATCTCCTGTAACTGCAGGATCAGGGAAACCATTCCTGACTCCAGCTGGGACTTTAATGGCTCCTCTAATACATTGCAAAGAGGTCACCGAGCAAAGAGGTCCTTAATCTGCAGCCACCACTCAGGTGTTAATTCTTTCTGTATGTTTCCTCAAGCTTCATTTCTTCACATAAAATGGGACTAACATCACTTCTTCATAGGAGTACCAAATGTCTATGCAAATACTATATGTTTTGTGAAATGTGATATATATGAAAGAATATCAATCTATGATCTTCCACATCAGTGACTTAATGCAGTATTATTTTAAAGAGGATGAGAAAATTGCAGAAATACTTGAAAACACAAGTAGCTACAATGTTAGAAGCACTAGTATGAGATGCATAACTTTTGAAGAGCAGAACCTTGCACATGTTTAAAGAAATAAAAATAGAGAATTTGATGCTTATGATAACTGGAAAAATGCTAGAGCTCAAATCAGAGTTGAAGAAAATAAAATGTTCAAAGTTAATCTTTGAAGTTATTTGTTCAAAGAAATTTAGGTACTACTAGGCTAAGTGTTATAATACCTAAACATTTGTTGTTGTTGTTGTTGATATTTTAATAATGCCTAGTTTCCATGCTATTCTCCCAAAAGAATATTTTTTGTTATTATTTCCTCACTCTTCTCTGTCAATGAGATTCTGCAATGAGGCAGCAATGGATTTGGGGTAATTGCAAAAAAAATTAAAAAATAAAAAGTTGTAGGCCCATAACTTAATCCTTTTCTCCAGAACTCTTAAATCCTCATAAGGCCTGGATAAGCATAGATATATTTAATCAGAAAGAGTATGAATTTTCTGCCTTTAATTGCTCAGTATTGAGAACCTGTACTAATCATAACATAATTCAGATTTGACCTACAATGTCATGGAAGCAGACAAAACAGTGATAAAGAAGTGGTCTCTACCTCTTTTATACAGACTAAAGAGGAAAATAATATGAAAATTATGAACACACAAAGACTTTTACTAGGAGAACTGAAACACAGCAATATTTTCCCTGTTAGGGTACTTCAAAGAAAGGAAGACTGCTACTGATAAATACTATGAAAGAGACTGGACACAATATAAATAAAGAAAAATTTTTAAAAAAAGGAAAATGAAAAAAATGAAAAACATGAAAAAAAAGAAAAAAATAGATAAAATGTTTAAGGACTATAAAATACAATGCTGATTCAAAAATTAAAAAAAAAAATATTTGAAAAAGACATCTCTGACTTGGTCAGTGCTCAGACTTGAGTTTAATTCTATTATTCCAATATATTGATTCTAGAATATTTTGATAAGTTCCAGAATTAAAATAAAAAGCTGAAAGAAATAATCTTTTATATCTGGTTTTGTTAATTTTATTTGTAATAAAGAAAAGGTCTGTTTGTATTCTACTGGAAATATTGTAGTCATAAAGAAGTGTAGTTGAAACACTCATCTTTGAAATTGTGCTAGCCCTTTTCTGTTATGTGCTAGCTTTTCTGTTATATGCAGAAGAATGCCTCTAAGTTACTGTTAAGTACTGCTAAGTACTGTTAAGTTACTCTAAGTTAAGTTACTGATCCTTTGGACATACCTCAGAAATATACTCGTTTATATATAAATATGCCTGATCACACATTAAAGATGTTAGTTCTCTTTTTCGTAGAACCACAGAACATCTTGGGTTGGAAGGGACCTTAAAGATCATCTAGTTCCAACCCTCCTGCTACAGGCAGGGACACCTCCCACTAGATCAGGTTTGCCAAGGCCCCATATAGCCTTGCCCTGAACACCTTAATGTATGGGGCATCCACAGCTTCTCTGGGCAAAAGAGAAGACTTTCTGTTTTTCTCCTTGGTTGGTTGGTTGGTTTTGTTTGTTTGTTGTTGTTTTGTTTTTGTTTTGTTTTGTTTTTAAGTCAAAAGCCTGAATATATGGAAAATTATCTGGACTTATTTAGTGTTATTAAAATAATGTTGATTCTTTGTATGTGTTTTTAGCTTTCCAGTTAATGCTGAACAGCATAGGGTTTACCCTATTGAAGAACTTGGAGATTGTTGAGCCTTTCTTATTCTAAGACTGGAAAAAGTGTAAATTTCAGCCTTTCAGATTTTTATTTTTTTTTCTTCATCATGAATCACTTTCTTTCAAAATTTCTTATGAAACAACAAATTGTACTTTTAGTGTCTTTTTCTATTTTCATTTTATGTTCTTATATAGTGAAAGGAGTTAATATAGCAAGTGAGAGGAGTTAATAATTACCACTTTTGTTAAAACTGATTCTTAAAGATTTATATAAATTAAGGAGACTATACATTGTTGTCGGAACTAAAAAAAAAAAAACATTTTACAGAGCCTAGTGTTCATAGAAGCTTAGTAATTTTTTTACTTTTGTGTTTATATTTAATATAATTTTGCAGATAAGGATGATAAACATTTAGTAAAGGTAAGATCTTGGGAAAAAATCTAAAGAATTATTCCTCATATGTACAAATCTGTGGGCTACATCAGCTTTAACGTACATCATTTTGCAAATCCAACAACAGATTTGTGTTATATTGTATTGTACATTGGTTTATTTCTGTATAAATCAGTTCTATGCTTACAGCATCCTTAGGGTTAAAAAGGCCCTATAAATATCAAAACTATTACTCAGGTGTCCTTGACAAAGTATTTTGTACTAAAACAGGCAAGACAAAATGAACTACCTCATAATATGTTCGTCTCTGAGAATAATTTTATTCCAGTATGATAAATTAATGTATAAAAAAGTTGTATTTTACCTGATTAACAGAAGTAAAGGCTTCCTCTTGTTTCAAAGTCATTTCTTTGTTTCTTCAATTTTTGTTCCCAGTAAAGTTCTAAATTACAGAATCACAGAATCACAGAATTTCTAGGTTTTAAGAGACCTCAAGATCATCGAGTCCAACCTCTGACCTAACACTAACAGTCCTCCACTAAACCATATCACTAAGCTCTACATCTAAACAACTTTTAAAAACCTCCAGGGATGGTGACTCCACCACTTCCCTGGGCAGCCCGTTCCAATGTCTAACAACCCTTTCGGTAAAGAAGTTCTTCCTAACATCCAACCTAAAACTCCCCTGGCGTAACTTTAGCCCTTTCCCCCTCGTCCTGTCACCAGGCACGTGGGAGAACAAATCAACCCCCACCTCGCTACAGCCTCCTTTAAGGTACCTGTAGGGTGCAATAAGGTCGCCCCTGAGCCTCCTTTTCTCCAGGCTGAACAAGCCCAGCTCCCTCAGCTGCTCCTCGCAGGACTTGTTCTCCAGACCCCTCACCAGCTTCGTCGCCCTTCTCTGGACTCGCTCAAGCACCTCGATGTCCTTCTGTACTGGGTCTGGCTGGGATGTTAACTTTCCCTGCAGCAGCCCATACAGTGCTATGATCTGCACTTGTAGCTAAAACAGCAGTGGTATCACACTGGTGTTGTGTCTGCTGCTGAGAAGTTCTGGCACAGCATCAGGACTTTCTCTAGCCCTCCTAGGGGGTGGGCAAAAAAGTGAGAAACATCACCAGGGCAGTTGACCCAAACCAACCAAAGGGATATTCCATACCATATGATGTCACACTCAGCAATAAAAGGTGGAAAAAGGAGGAAGAGGGGAGGGGTGGGCTCTCGTTGAGAAAACATCCGTCCTCCTCCCGAACACCGGCTATGTGCGTTGAGGCCCTGCTTCAAGGACGTGGTCAAGCATCGCTTATTTGTGGGAAGTAGAGAGTAATTTTTTTCCCCTCTGCACTTCCACATAGCCTTTACTTGTTTTGTTTTGTTATTCCCTTTCCCCCTTCTCTTCCCCTTTTCCCTTTTATCCCTTTAGTTGAATTGTTTAATTAATAATAATATTTCCTTAATAATATATTTTTCTCTTTATTAAAATTATCCTTATCTCAACCTGTGAGTTGTTTTTTTCTCCTTTGCTTCTTCCCCTCCTCATCTGAGGAGGGGGAGTGAGAGAGCGGTTGCCTAACACTGTCAAACCACCACACCTTTTTGTAGCGAGGGGCCCAAAACTGAACACAGTACTCAAGGTGCGGCCTCACCAGAGCCGAGTACAGGGGGACGATCACCTCCCTAGCCCTGCTGGTCACACTGTTTCTTATACAAGCCAGGATGCCGTTGGCATTCTTGGCCACCTGAGCACACTGCTGGCTCATATTCAGCCGACTATCAACCATCACTCCCAGGTCCTTCTCCACCTGGCAGCTCTCCAACCATTCCTCTCCCAGTCTGTAGCTCTGCTTGGGGTTATTGCGCCCCAGGTGCAGAACCCGGCACTTGGCCTTGTTGAACTTCATGCAGTTGACCTCAGCCCATCGGTGCAGCCTATCCAGATCCTCCTGCAGAGCCTTCCTACCCACGAGCAGATTGATACACGCACATAACTTGGTGTCATCTGCAAACTTACTGAGGGTGCACTCAATGCCCTCATCCAGATCATAGATAAAGATATTAAAGAGGACCGGCCCCAGCACCGAGCCCTGGGGAATGTCATGAGTGACCGGCCTCCAACTGGATTTGACTCCATTCACCACGACTCTTTGGGCCCGGCTATCCAGCCAGTTTCTGACTCAATGAAGTGTGTGCCAGTCCAAGCCAAGAGCAGCCAGTTTCCTGAGGAGAATGCTGTGGGAAACGTGTCAAAAGCCTTGTTGAAGTCAAGGTAGACCACATCCACAGCCTTTCCCTCATCCACCAAACGTGTCACTTTGTCTTAGAAAGAGATCAGGTTCGTCAAGCAGGACCTGCCCTTCATAAACCCATGCTGACTGGGCCTGATCGCCTGCTTGCCCTGCAAGTGACAAGTGATGACTCTCAAGATAATCTGCTCCATTAGCTTCCCTGGCACTGAGGTCAAAATGACAGGCCTAGAGTTCCCTGGGTCTGCCCTCCAGCCCCTCTTGTAGATGGGTGTCACGTTTGTTAGCCGCCAGTCAACTGGGACCTCCCCTGATAGCCAGGACTGCTGATAAATGATGGAAAGCGGCTTGGCCAGCTCCTCCGCCAGTTCACTCAGTACCCTTGGGTGGATGCCATCCGGCCGCATCGACTTGTGCACATCCAAGTGTGGTAGCAGGTTGCCAACCATTTCTTCGTGGATAGTGAGGGCCACATTCTGCTCCCCATCCCCTTCCGCCAGCTCAGGGTACTGGGTATCCAGAGAACAACTGGTATTGCCGCTAAAGACTGAGGCAAAGAAGGCATTAAGCACCTCCACCTTTTCCTCATCTTTTGTAACAAGGTCTCCCCCCCCCATCCAGTAAAGGATGGAGATTTTCCTTAGTCCTCCATTTTGCATTGATGTATTTGTAAAAAGATTTTTTGTTGTCTTTAACGGCAGTAGCCAGATTGAGCTCCAGATGAGCTTTGGCCTTTCTAATTTTGTCCCTGCACAGCCTCGTAACATCCTCCTCCGTATACTCCTCCTCAGTGGCCCACCCTTTTTCCAAAGATTATAAACCCTCTTTTTCCTCCTAAGCTCAAGCTGCAACTCTCTGTTGAGCCAGGCCGGTCTTCGTCCACGTCGGCTCATCTTTGGGCACGTGGGGATAGACCACTCCTGCGCCATTGAGATTTCCTTCTTGAAGAGCGCTCAGCCTGCCTGGACTCCTTTGCCCTTCAGAACTGCCTCCCAAGGGACTCTACCAACCAGAGTCCTGAGCAGCTCAAAGTCAGCCCTCCGGAAGTCCAATACAGCGGTTTTGCTGGTCCCCTTCCTGGCCTCACCAAGAATAGAGAACTCCACCATTTTGTGGTCACTCTGCCCAAGACAGCTTCCGACCACCACATCTCCCACCAGTCCTTCTCTGTTTGTGAAGAGAAGGTCTTGCGGGGCACCACCCCTGGTAGGCTCACTAACCAGCTGTGTCAGGAAGCTATCTTCCATGCTCTCCAGAAACCTCCTAGACTGGTTTCTCTGGGCTGTGTTGTGCTTCCAGGATATGTCAGGGAAGTTGAAGTCCCCCACGAGAACAAGCACTGACGATTTTGCAGCTTCTGTCAGCTGCCTGTAGAACTCCTCATCCGTCTCCTCGTCTTGGTTCAGCGGTCTATAACAGACCCCGACCAGGACGCTAGCCTTGCTGGCCTTCCCGCCGATCCTAACCCAAAGGGACTCAACTTTGTCATTCCCAGCCTCGAGTTCCACAACATCAAAAGATTCTCTAATATAGAGAGCCACACCACCACCCCTTCTATGCTGCCTGTCCCTTCTGAAGAGCTTATAGCCAGTCATTGCAGCACTCCAATCATGAGAGTGGTCCCACCACGTCTCCGTGACGGCAACCAAGTCATAGCCTGCCTGCTGCACGATGGCTTCCAGCTCCTCCTGTTTGTTACCCATGCTGTGTGCATTAGTGTAAATGCACTAATTACCTATGTCTCTTAAGCCCAGCTCCTTTCCACTGGCACCATGAACTTACCAATATTTCTAAGAACCTTTGCAGGTATGCTTCTTGCTATTTTAGAGCATTTCAGAATTCTTTTGTTTATTACCAGGCCATAGAGGATGCTTTTCTTGATTGCTGTATAGGGACACACAACCTGCATATTTGCAGTACTCCAAGGAATGCACTTATGAATTAGGCATTTGTTTAAATATTCCTTGCTTGTTTGAAAACCCACTCCCAAAGAATGATCTCTAACCATCCTCTTGTCTTGAAATCATCTTTAATGCAATTAAAGACAAGATGAAATGCAAATAAAAATGTACTAGCTGTATTCAAAGTGAGAAAGAAAAATGTTTTATAAGTGTTATTGAAACACTTATGGAAGACAAAGATGAAGGAAAAAAAAAGGAAGAAGAAAAAACTGATCTTTTAACCTCAAATTTTATATGAAAGGACTCCATGAAATTAGCTAGTTTGCTGAGAATGTTTTCCTGACAGTCAACCAGTCAAGAATTCCTCCCCCAGGATACATCTCAGGCTGCATTTATCTGAAGCTTTCTCAGTGTAGTATGTTTCTTTTGTAGATGTATTTCCCAGGAATTCCAGGTATATTTATTTTTTCATATCAGTACTTCTTATTTATATTATTTCTTTCCCAGTCAGGCTTGACACTTTTCTTTATCTTACTCATTTAAGGACTGTATCACCTCTCAGGAGATACCACTTAGACTAGGTATCTTCTCATGTACTAAACTCATCAATTTACAATTCCTTTACTTACAAAGGTAAAATTTTTCCTTTCCTTTTCCCTTGGTGACTCAAGGTGCCCATTTCATTGTGAAGTATCTCACACAATGTACTGAACTTTCTTTTGTAGCAGTGTGAAGGTTTGTACAAACAGCCAAATGGGATAAAAACATTTAGTTCATCACTAGCTTTTTACTGGGGTTGAATATGATGGTAACTATCTAATAAATACAACTGTGAAAAGTCTGACCCCTCTTTTACTTCCAATTCCACTATTGTATTGTTTTCATACAGTGTGCAATGATTAACTTATCAAGGGTTTCTCCTGCACTCAAGATATTAGTTTTGGTTTCTTATTTTTTTTTTTTCATACTCTATATAATGGATGGTTGGACCAGATGATCTGGAAGGTCTTTTCCAACCTTAACGATTCTATGGTTCTATGTTAAACAAGTCAAAAATGTCATTGCATATGTGGATTTTGTTGCTTTTCAGACAGTTGTAATATTTTTTTCTGCAACGTTTTGTATGATCTTCTGTTCAAATGCAACAGCTCTGCTGAGTAGCTGGACAATGCTTAGGTAGTGAGTTTTTGCCCAACTTAATCAGTCACTCATATGGTTCCTTTTGGACAAAGTCTGATTCTGAAGAATTCTTGTAGACAGCTTTCTCTTTCATGAGTTTTTGATGTTGCCACCCATTTAAATCAATCTGTTGTAATATTGTTCTGTCTTTCTTCCAGTATTTAGCTTCATTCTTTTCTGCTTTCTAGGAAATTCCTTAATTCCTTTATATGGATTGATATGAATCAGAATAGTATTTTTTCCAGTTTGTGGCTTTGATCCTCACTGTACTTTTATCCTTTTTTAGGCATTTCAAAAAACATCCAAAATTGCAAGGTCTAATTTAAACTTTTTCCAGTCATGTATTACATTCCTTAAAGTTCTACCTTCTTGGCATCTGCTACTAGCTGCTGCTCTACAATGCTCATTTTCCTCTTCTTCTTCTTCTTCTTTTTTTTTTTTTTTTCTTCTCTCTTTTTAGTTAGACACTTTTGTTCACCACTCAGCTGCTCTGCTGGCAGTACAATGTGCAATGTGCAGTTCTTAGTGGATGATTATGAAAAATTGCAAATCAGTAAGCTGTAGTGCTGCTGAATTTTTATTAGAGAGGGGGGAAAAAAGGAAAAAAAAAAAAAAAAAAAAAAAAGGAAATGAACAAACAATTAAAGAACTTGCCAAAGATGAAACAAAGAGATTTTTTATTCTATCTTTACTGTTAAAAGAGACAAGGGGATTACATTTAAGTTTTGTTGTTGTCCTCAGTGCTTATAGCTAGTACCATCTCAAGCAGATTGGCCCTATCCACATCACCTACAACCCCACTCAGAACCCTATTATTAGTGACTTGAAGACGGAGTAAGTACAGAATCACAGAATGGCTGAGGTGACCTCTGAAATCCAAACCCTCTGCCGAGCAGGATCACCTACATTATGTTGCTCAGGATGGCATCCAGGTGGGTTTTGAATGTCTCCAGAGAAGGAGACTCCACAACCTCTCTGGGCAACCTGTCCCAGTGCTCTGTCACCCTCACAGTAAAGAAGTGCCCTCTCATATTCAGCCAGAACCTCCTGTGCTTCAGTTTGTGCCCATTGCCTCTCATTCTGTCAGTGGGCACAACTGAAAAGAGACTGGCTCCATCCTCTTGACACCCTCCCCTCAGGTATTTATGTACATAGATGAGATCAGTTTTGCATTTTCCAGTTCCAAATATACTGTGAGAGTTAAGGTGCAGCACATTAGAGAAATTATTTTAAGACTTGATACAGTATATATTCAGACATGGATGGAGATCACAGTTGGTGCAAGAGATCACATAGGTGCAAGGTCTCCTGGGACAGAGGTGAAGAACTACAGAGGGACCCAAATCTAGCACAGGAACCACATCTAGCAGAATGTCATCTCTTGGCAGCAGGTTGAACTGGAAATGTGCTACTGCATGATCTAAAGTGGAGAGAGATGGATAAGACTTTGGCCTTGCAGGTAGTAAAGGACCCTGAGCTTGATTCCTGTTCTGATTTATTTAGCTATCTAGACAGCACCCTTTACAAGCTGCTAGTTTTGATTTGGGGTTCAAAATAGAAGCTGACTTTTTCTTATAGGTGGCACCTATTAGTGGGGTATTAAAACAATCTCCCTGCTGTCTCTCTCTGGACCCACGTGCCTTCCACTGTTATCTACAATAGTGACCCAGCCTCTGCCTGGCAGCAAAAATACCCAGATTATTGTATAGCCTGATGGTTTTATGTAACATTTAAAAAGTATAAACTATGGTTTTCTCTCTGAAGGTGTAACAGATATTTGCTTCCCAGGTGAGCTTTATAACCCCGCTGATACTATGAGTAAGTCTGAAACATCAAAAACCACCATTTCTTCCTGAACACTTAGCTTTACTTCTCAAGATAATAACATTTTCCATATGTGAGATGCATTACTTTTTATCACAGAATCATAGAATCATTTAGGTTGGAAAAGACCTCTAAGATCATCTAGTACAACCTTTAACCTAGTTCTGCCAAGTCCACCATTGAACCTTGTCCCTAAGCTCTATATCTACATAGTTTTGAAGACCTCCAGGGAAGGTGACTCAACCACTTCCCTGGGCAGCCCATTCAGATACTTCACAACCCTTTCAGTGAGGAAATTTTTCAAGCTAATTGTTTTAAGCTTCCTTGTTAAGTATACATAATAAATATCAGTCTGTGGCACAAAAATTTCACTATTTAATATTCAACTTGAGTTGAATACTGAGTTATCACAGCTCAACCTAGAAAATTATAACTTACAAAACTACATATACCCAACAGTCAAAATTTTTTTCAGGGGGGGAGGAATGTACTATAGTTATTGGATGGGTTACATGATATTCGTTGTATCGACGCTTTTTAGAGAAAGCATGTGAAAATGGTTGGGTTGAATATCTTCCTCCTTGACATTTAGAAAGGTGAAAGAATTGTTATATATCCTTGGAAGCCTCTGTTTTCAGCTTTCTTGACCTTAGGTACAGATATTGTAGCTGTAACGATGCCATTGTCTTTGCTGTAGTTGTTGTAGTCTACACTTCAACCTGGGAAATGTGTGACCAAAACATATTACAGGAAATTAGTTACTCACACAAATACTTCCATTAAACCCAAATGTCAAAACATCAGCTACTTATGTTGTGAAGATGGAGAGCTTTAGTGTTTATTTACACATCCTCTTAAACTTCCCATTTGCATTCAGTCCTCGTTTGTGTTTCAAACCCTAACAATAGCTTATAAAATCATCTCAATTGTTTACAAGTTTAATTACTCATAATTATTTCATGTGTGGCTTTTATTATATTTTTATATATATATATTGCACCAAACATAAAAACCTCTTATCCATGCTTCTTTAAGAAAATCAAGGGCAGTGAATGGACAAACACTCTTCCTTCAATGTGAAAATACATCACTTTTTCACCTGAGCACCATCAAGAGGAGAAATAAAAGATTTTAAAAACGTTTGACTTTACTGCCAACTGGGTCTGAATGGATAAAAACTCTGATACCCATATCTTTCCTCTATTCGCTCCCATTATCATGTCAAGGTCTGAGATTCTACAGCAAAACACTCAGAAAATGTCATATGAATTGTTCTTGAAAATGCCTCTCAGTGTTTTTCAGGTTTTACCAGATGGCTCACTGTGTTGTAAGTGTCCCTCCTGAAATTCAGCTATGTAGCACTTATATAAGCTGCTGTACGAAAGAGGTCCAGGATCAGAAATAAAATGATGTTAAATTAACTGCTGCATGTACAATTAGCCTGCAGGTATTTTACTTTATTGAAGCTGATATTTTTTAATATTATTTTATTTTGAGCCAGATTCTATCACAGGTGCCCCCAAAGGCAGATTTGCTCCTGGCAGAAAGACATCAGTACCCATGCAGGCTGACTACATTCTGACAATCATATACAGCTCACCATGAATAAATAAAGAGGCTGTGGTTTCCCCTTCATGAGAAACCCTTTTCCATTCTGTCAGTAGGTGAGTGAGGCCTAATCCATTTAATTATTAAAACTGGACTACTTTTTCCCTTGGTAGCTGCTTAATTCCCTTTTTTTTTTTTTTTTTTTTTTTTTTAGTAGTAGAACCAAGCAGTCCAGCCAGAAAACATGCAGAGGAAATATGCAGCAAAGTGAAATTTTAAAGAGACCTGCTAGTGTGAATTTAGTTGATACAGTTCCTCAGTGTCTGGGAGAAAGGCTCCCTGTTTTTAAGGAGGAAAATAAAGACTTGTAATGATAGTGCCAAATTATCCTTATGTTAGTAGGTTTTTGTATGTTGCAAGGTTTGCAGCCTCAGAATTTCTCAGATTCCAGAGAACTTGTGGCCGTACATTCTGATGTCATCAGATTACTTTTATTTTGTTAAATTTGTTTTAAAAATGAAGGCCTTATGTCACAGAGTTAATAGGTGATTACAGCCCTTTCAGCTGTAACTTGATGATATTTAATACACCATTCTTTTCAATAAGATTCTTATTTAATGTTCTAATCACCATGACCCTTCTCTCCAAGGACATGTTAAAGATGTTTAATATATATATATATATATAAAATCTTCTGTAAAAGCATAAAGAACAAACTACAGAAGCTTTCTTATTTCTAGTACAAGTGGCATTCAAATTTAGTCTCTTGTTCACATAAAATACCCTGTGCTTGGGCAATGTTCTTGAGAATCCACATGTAGTACACCTGATATTCAAGAATAATTATTCAAAAAGCAAATAAAATTCAACTATTAAGTACATTTTCAATATTGCTATTACTATATACTGTTACATTTCTTGTCTTTATATTTCAATGTTCATGGTTTCCATGGAAATTGTATTTCTATCATAATATTTTAAAATACTATATAAATATTTAATGTAATTGTCCTGCTCACTTGTATTAAATACCTAAACCCTAATTGCAGGTTGATTCTGTGAGAAACAAAGTTGTGTTTTTGCAGTAGATAATTATTTTTCTTTATTCCAAGGTAGCTGTGTAGTCATAATAAGGAGAAATGCTAAGTAGATAAGTGGACAGTAGAAAGCCTCACTGTTCCAAAATAAGGTAGAAGCTTGAGGAAAAGAGGATGAGCAGTGTGAGAAAAGTAAAACAAAATCACAAGTTCTCAAAACATAAGAAAGGAGAAATTAAAGGGTTGACAAAATAAAAAGTGTACATATATGGTATAGAGGAGCATCAAGTAGCTTGTGAACTTGTGAGGAAATGGGAGGTGATCAGGCGTTGGGTAATAGGGAATAAAAGGTTATGATTTGTATACTAAAATGTGCTCCTGATTGACAGGACGCTCGCCATTGCAATTGCAAATAAAGTAAGCTTCACAGAAGATCTTGTCTGAAGAAAATTCTTTGAGATTTTTCTTACAATTCCTCAAACAAAACAAAACAAAACAAAACAACAAGAAATGTAGAAAGCCTACATGATAATGTAAGGAAAATAATTAGATTAATCAATTTTATCAAGGCCTTTTGGCAGAGAACATTCTGTACACCTGAAGACACTGCTGAGCCCTCTTTGATCCTGAGAAAAGCTAAGTAAATTGCGGTATCTTGAAAATCAGACTACCCAGGTTCCTGTTGGAGATGTAAATGCAATGGCTAAACTGAAAATCAGTAAATTTTACATTTTTGTTCAAATAAAAAAATATTGTATATAATAGTGCCAGGTGGCCCAGACCTGAGTAGTTATTTAATTCTGATGAACCTGTACTTTATTCTTTTCTACATTTCCATCATACACAGCACAGTTTTCTTATCTCTACAATTAATTTTGTAACATTCCTTTTTTATAATGTTCCTTCCTCCAGTTCCTTTATCCTTTTCTTACTCCATGAAATGGTTGTTTACAGATGGCTTTGCTTGTTGAAAAGTTCCTCTAATAAGGAACTATTAATAATAAGGAATAAGGAATTATTAATAATAATAATTCATCATACATTCATCCATGTATGATGAATGATTTCTCCCTTTCCCTTCCCTTCCCTTCCCTTCCCTTC
>CM021731.1:131815849-131839682 GCA_011075105.1 Heteronetta atricapilla | reverse complement strand
CTTCCCTACACTTCCCTACACTTCCCTACACTTCCCTACATTTTTAAAATTATTTTGTTTTAGGATATATGCCTAGACTTCCTTATCATTCCTTAACTTTCCTTACTGCATCATTCTGTCTCTGTATTGGAGTAAGGTAAATGACTTTGCAGAAAGACAAGTGCAAGGACAATGAGTATAGATTTTCTCCATGTAAAAATGCTATTTCAATGAGATTTACATTTGTAACGCAAATAGTAATTCAATGACTTATGACAATATACTAAACAAATTTGTGCATACAGAAAACAAATCAAAGGAATGAACACTTGAAATTTATATCAGATTTGACTCCATACATCCTGTATCACAGTCTCATACTTAACCGTTATGCATTTTATGCATAAAAAGGGAATATATCAAGAGACAGCCAACACTAGAATTACCACATATTATGCAGTTGTCACTGAAGATTGTTGAAGACCTCAGGATGTGTTCTCCGTATAATGGGATCCCATGTCATAGCTAGTGAGACAGTTAGTTATCGTTAAGTGGTCATTACTGATTGTGGGAATACTCCTACAATGGTTTAAGATTAATTAGTATCATCTACAATACAGTATAAGAAAGAAAAGTAAAAATCAGTTTCCAGACAATGGATATGCCAGTCACATTTTCATTATAAACTACTAAGACTACAGATTGATGAGACAATTTTCTTTAGAGTTTAAAACTGATCAAACTGATCAGTACTAAATTGTAGTAATTGATTGGATTAATTTTATAGAAAAGCTTACAAACTCTGATATATATTTTTTTTAATTGCCTCCATAGTCAGCATGGCCCAAGACTGTTAATCATTACATGATATTCTATGATATTCTAACTTCTGTGGTATTTTCTCAGGGTTTTGAGAATATTTTTGTTTAGACCACACTTGGTAACACAGGAACCAGTCATTTGTTTTAGTAACAACCGAGGAAGAGGGAATACAAAAAGTATTTCTGATTTACTGGCAAAGATTTTTTTCTTATTTGTAAGGGACCATATTTTAGGTAACTAGATACTGTAAATAAACCTGAACAAATCTTTTCTAGTAAATTTTCCAATTTGAATCAAGATAACATTGATTACTTCTCTGCTTTAAGATTATTAATATCTATGGTACTCATTCAACTTTCTGTTCCTGCAGGCTCAAGGGAGGGAACTTCTTATCTCACGCCAGGATTATGAGATTCAAATTTAGAAGGCTGAATACTTTGTAATAATATTTAAATGACACAGCATACACACACACACACACACACACACACACACACACACATACATATAGATGGGTTTTCATTGCTTTAGGTTCTTTCATTAAAAATCTTTTGAATTCTTTTCACTTTGACTTTAGCTACAATGGGAGCTTTCATTATTATTTTAGTACTATTCAGAGAAAATATTTAACAAGCATTTGTTAAGCTTTTCTTAGCAAGATTGTTTTATTTTAGGAACTGGGCTTAGACTGGTACTCATCTAACAAAATGCAGGGACCTGGAGTTCATTTTTAATCTGCTCTAAAAATATTGTCAATATTATCACAATTTATTCTTATCCAAGGAGCAGGACAACACTATTTAAAATATGCAGACACAGAATAAAAATATATTTTCATGCCTGAAAATGCTTACAAATACTTCAAATCAACCTTTCTGCTGATTTCACACTGTTACAGAAGCAGTGTGATGCAAACGCTGAGTAATTTGGAGTTCTACATTGTTCTACAAATTATGAGATTTTGGAGAATTTCCAATTTAAAAATCAATCAAACAAACATAGCATGTCATTATTGTTATTTATTTTAAATGGCAAACATTTCTGATTAAAGAACAAACTTGAACTTTATATTTACAGCTTAAGTTCTGCAGTTCTTTCCACTGTGTGGGCAATGGTAGTACCATAATATAAATAATTTTGTAAGTCCTCATAATAAGTCCAGCTTAAAAATTCTGATAGCAAGATTATTACTACACAAAATCAATATAGCCCAGAATAAATGTATTAAAAACAAACCAAACCAACCAAACAAACAAAACTCATTTAATGGTAGATCACAAGCTCTCATTTAGAAATTGTTGTGTTTTGAGAGCATCTAGTATAATTATTCACAGACTTATTTTGGGTTCATGTTTATAATGAAAACCGTGTCAATATTTTCATTAATAATTCTGAAATAAAATATTTGCTAGTAAATTTTATATAAATGTTGGAGGAAAAGTATATAAAAAGAGGGTAGATTAATTATGTAAACATGTTTGATCATGTACTGAAGTAAGCTCATTTGCGGAAATTGCATTTTAAATGGAGCTTTGGCATGATTAGCATTTCCACATTTAAGAGGACTAAAACTCAATCTTTGTAATATCATTTGTTTCTTATTCAAAACAAAGTCAGGATTTTTTAGAGCCTCCAGCTAAAGTAAATTGCTGCTGCCTTCCTCTTTCCAGGAAACTATTGACGCTCAGATGCAGGAATGCAAATACCATCCGTAACTGCTGTAAGTGAAGCTAAGAACTGGAAAATTCAAGGCTTAATCATCACACCCTCCTGTTCTGAGAACTTTCAAAGAGTTATAGTGGAAACCTAAGTTCCTCAATGGCCTGCTAAATTGAAGAACCCGGCAGGGGTGGTTAAGATTTTCTGAAATCAGTGATTGCATCTATGTTATAGTCTCACAGAAGTTTTCAGTACTGAACAAATGACAAACTCCAATGAAATATAATTTTTGAAACGTTAACGAATATTGATGAAAAGCTATACATCAGAAAAAAGGGACTATTCTGACCAAATTCTGACATCCCCAATGTAGGTATCTGCCTATGCAGGCAGATGTATGAATAGGAGGTAGTAGTAGGAGGTATGTAGAGTAGTAGCATAGGAGGTATGAATTAGAGTAAATGACTTGTTTGAGTGACTCTTTGGAGACCAAAATCTAGATACTGTGGTCTTTTCTGCTCTGGAGCTTTTGTTTCAAAATTTATGTGAGCTGCTGCAATATTGTACCATAATGTGACAGTCCTGTGTAAAAGACAACCAGTGAAAGTTCACTGGATCTTTCTATATTTATCTATTGACTATAGAAGGTTCAAGTGTGCTAACTTTATGCTACAGCTTTTATTGTAAACATCCCAATTCAATAACAAAATAGTATATAATTTGGCTATTAATACTGATTTTTGTCCATAGATGTCTCTTATCAAGCTCAGACCATGATTAATATGTATATTTTTTCCAGCAATAAGGTCATAGCTATTAACAAAAAAAAAAAAAAAAACAAAAGAGATTAACAAACAAACAAACAAAACCCTTTTATAAAATTTGTGAGTTTTTGCCTGATAATTTTTCTGTGATCCTATAACAATAAAATACTAGTAAGTATATTAAATCACCAGAAGTGACCTGATAGAGCATTAAAGATCATATCAAACAATACAATCAAACAAATAATGTAAAATGAGTATGCAATTAAAATAAAGAAAACACATTTTTAGTCTATTTAATCTGATTTAACAAGAGTTTACTAAGAGAGTTATTGTTTTAAAATATATATTTTTATTTTAAATATAGATTAAGTACTTTAGTACCTTTTTGAGTCATTAGCTAAGTAACTGCTTTTTCTTGGACAGGTGTTTCCTTTTAATGACATTGTCAGCTGACTAAAAGATAGTCTTCCATATCAAATATACCAACTTCTCCCATTCTTGTTGATCTGGTTTTTTTGAGTCTCTGATTTTTTTTGATGGGTTTATTAAGCAGGAGGTCATTATTTCTGAGACCCTGAAGATTATGTTGAGATTCAGGAATGAAACATTATTCACCTTGATAATTTTCTACTGCAAGTCACTAGCTAAGTCTAGTCTTGTCTGGAAGTGTTTTCTCATTTCATTTTCAAAATAGAGCATTTTGTCCTGCAACTTGCCTTTCTCTCTGTCAACGTGTAAGCGAAAAGGACTGGATCCTAGAAATTAGATTATTTACTCTTTAAAAAACTTAGACTGGGTCTTTGCAGCAACAGGATTCACACACTTGTTGAGCTTCATTTTCACAACTTCTCTGTTTCCATATCAAATATGTATTATTAACAAACTAATGTCACCCTGAAAAAGTCACTCTGTTTTTTCTTTTTCCATTGAATGATTAGATTATATATGAACAAAATTGAATGCATTTGTTATTAATGTTATTAATTTGTTAATAATGATTGGATATATCGGGGTTTTGGATACATCCCTTAATACATCTCCCCCCCCCCTTTTTTTTTCTTTTTTTTCAGAAATTTAATTGGTAATTCTGTGACTGAAGAAAGACAGTGAAGTTAATTGCATGAAAATCTCTCTAATAAAGAATAAGAGAATTAATATAATCCTTTGACTACAGCAAATTAAATTTCACCCTCCAGAAACTGTAGGGCTCTGTGCTGTTAGATTGAGTTCTATAGCTATAATTTATTAGTATTTAGGAAAAGTACTAATCAGAATAGGAAGAATGGTAACCTAAGTATATATTACAGTAGTGCATTAATTGCTTTTGGTAGTAATCCCTTCTTCTTTTTGTTGTAAGTTGATTTCATATTTGAATAGATGTCTCATATCCAAGAAATTCATCAACAGTAGCTTCTTGTTTGTATCCACTGTCCCTTCTGCACCTTCCTCTTATTTACTGTAATAAGTAAAGGGCATACCGATATGTGGTAGATTGATTCCTGGAAAACTTTGCATAGCATGAAAAGACAAAGAATTATTTCAAAACTACTCTGGATGTAGGAGAGTGTGGGCAGCTTTTAGTAGGATTTGAGGCCCTGGGATAAGAAAAGGACTTGCATCTGTGGCTGTAACTGGAAAAGAAGAGAGTTTAGGGTAACTAGCTCAGATATAATAGCAGTATTTAAATCCTATCACTTTTGTTAAGTCATCAACATGTCTATAAAAGACTTGAGGTAAGAAGTATTTTAATGGTTTAAGAAATGTTTCAATGTTTTAAAATACTTAATAAAGACAGTAACCTGGCTTTACGGAAAATCACAAACATGTAAGAGCTACGTGGGAGACACCACCAGTGTTCTGGGTTAAAATATTCCTCAAAAGATTCTCTCAGTTAGAGATAGAAAGGAATTTTATTATTACATGATAGGGAGAGAAACATTTGAAAAATATCAAACTTAATATTTGAAATACATAGAAAGCAAGTAGTTGTTTAAGGAAAAGAATGATGCATTTATAAGTACTTTTTTTTTTTTTTTTTTTTTTTTTTTTTTTCAGAAAGCCATTTCTGTGATATGCCAAGAACAGAAGATAAATCTGATGAAGGAACCTTCAGACATCAAACATAAAACATATCGCACACTATAGAATAGAAAAATAATAATACTAAAAGAGTCCATGGAAAACTGAGTTAATAAGGATTGGAAGGTTTTTTAAGTAATCAAATTAGAATCCCTACATGAGGATTTAATGGAAATAAACTGGTACATCCATTTGTCTGATCTACTTAAGATATCTGGGAGATATTACGTTATCGGTATGAGATTTTTTTTTTTCTAATTACTAACACTGTAGACATTACCACATGGTAAATATCAGAATTTAAGTTGTAAACAGTTCAGTGAAGAGAAATAGAAGAAAATGATAGAAGTATTTGATTTTTAAAACAAGTGCCTTAAAGGAACATTAAGATGTTTCTAATTCTCACTCCACTGGAAGCTGTTTGATGGTTAAGTACCACTTCTTTGTAAGGCTGACAATCATAAATGTATGAGATCAAAACTGGGACATCATTTTGATTAAATACTCCTCCTCCTTTTAAATACTACCCTCTGGTAAATATAAATAATAAATAAAAAAGAAACAAACAAATAAAACACTTTCAGGAGATTTCCCCCCTTCCCCCCCCTTTTTTTTCTAGGTCAAGATTGCTGTTTTGCTCTGCTCTTGCTTTTGGGGATTTTACGTTTCCTGCTACTGATTGCAAGGGGATTTTGTGGTATATACATCACTATTTTTCCTGTAACAACCAAGAAAAAAACAACCCTCTAGAGCTCTGATAGAAAATTGTTATAAAGTATTTGAAGAAAGGAGAAAACCTTTGAATAAGGCAAGACATTTGTTAAAACTTCACGATTTGATAGATTATGAAAAGAAAATATATTCACCCTCAGAGGGTTATTAGAAGATCTAAGAAATCATGCTGGTAAAACTTCTGTAGCTGCATTAATCACCACACTTCAGTAGAAAAGACATGGAATAAGATAAAATGAATAAATGAGAAAAGGGCTATTTTTTTTTTTTTTCATCACCAACTTGAATTGAGAGTGAAACTACTGTTGATTCACTTATAAAAAAAGTTAACATGCTAGGTGGGTGTTCTGCTAATAGTGGTGACAACTAAAAATTGATTTTATGTGCATCAGGAAAGTATTGTGTGATTTTTTTGTTGAGTTTTTTTTTCTACTTTTCCATTTGAAACACATAGTTACATTCTGGAGGGCTGAAATGAGACTGACAATGTCACAGTCTAGGTTTTCTACTTAAATAACTTGGGTTATTTACCTCCAGTTATAAGATTCACAAAATTTTTAAAATGCAGAAAGTAACGGTTTAACTGAACTTCACTAGAATTGCTTGAAGATATAAAAAATATTTTTTAATTTCTTTGGACATTTTCAGAATTGAAGTGTTGTTTTTTTGTTTGTTTGTTTGTTTGTTTGTTTTCCTTATGAAAATGTTATGTATTTAAACATGGAATAATATTTTCTATGTAGTTAAATCAGGCTGTGCTTTCTATGGCATAAATTCTTTGTTACATTATATAGGTAAGTTAAAAGCTGAGCCAATAGAGAGTACACATTTTATAGCATTTTTGAAGTAGCTTTTAAATTCTTTAAAATTCCTTAGTAAAGTGTGTGATGGCATTACCCAGCTGGGCGGCTAATCTCCACCATACCCACCCTCTCACTCGCCCTTCTCAAAGAAAAAAATGGAAAAAGGCTGAAGAGTTGAGATAAGAACAGGCAAAACAGAGACAGCATAAGGGAGATTAATTAAATTTAATTTATTGCCTATCACTAGCAGACTATAGAGTAGTGAGAAACTTAAAAACAAACAAACAAACAAACAAAACATACCCAAACTAAAACCACCTTCCCCCCTATCCACCCTGTTCTACCTCCTTCCCCTACGCTGCGCAGGGGAACAGGGAAATGGGCTGCGATCAGTCTATACCTCTTTGTCTCCACACTTCTTTCACTTCACTCTCTGCCCCTGCTCCAACATGGGATCCCTCCCACATTATGACGTCCTCCCTGAAGTGATACAATGTGGGCTTCCCACAGAAGCTCCTAAATGGAGCTTCAAGAACTGCTCCCACACGGCTCCGTGCCACGGGGTCCATCCATCCCCCAGGAGCAAACTGCTTCAGCACTGGTCCCCCATGGGCGGCAGCTCCCCCCAGACCCCTGCTCCTGTGTGGGCTCCTCTCCATGGGCTGCAGCTCCGGCCCGGGGCCTGCTCCTGCGGGGGCTCTCCATGGGCCTCAGCCTCCTCCAGGCCACATCCACCTGCTCCACCGGGGGCTCCTCCATGGGCTGCAGCGTGGAGATCTGCACCGTGTGGGACCCATGGGCTGCAGGGGGACAGCCTGCTCCACCAGGGGCCTCCCCACAGGCCGCAGGGGAACTGCTGCTGCTGGTGCCTGGAGCACCTCCTGCACTCCTTCTGCACTGACCTTGGGGGCTGCAGGGCTGGTTCTGTCACATTTTCTCACTCCTCTCTTCCAGCTTCTGTCACGCAGCAGTTTTTCCCATCTTAAATCTGCTCTCACAGAGTCCACCCCTAGCTCCCTGCTACCAAATCCTTGCCACATAAACCCAATACAAAGAGTTGTCTTCTTTGGTTGGACCTTATCAGAAATGCGCCTGTATATGTTTTTATCATATAGCTGATATCAGAACAAAAATGTAGTTAGAAGTCAGGATCCTGACCTTTCAAGTTCTTTGAATATTATGCACCACTATGTATGGGTTTCCTCAGAAAAAGAAAATCTTTCCACCTTGTTACGAACATTATTATTATTATTATTATTCATTTATTTATTTATAAATAACCTTTCTTTTTACTGTGGCTTCTGGGAACCTTGAACCTTGAACCTCATCCCTGTGAGAAAAAGAGACTGGAAAGCATTGCCTTTGCCTTCTACCTTCAGCTGATCAACTGTTTTGTGAAAGATCACCAAGATATACATCAGTATTTGTCAGAATGGGAGTGATCCAGAGTAACGACGCAACCTCGATGCGAGTATAATCGTTCTCCTTTATTGCGTGTTCTAACAAAGTATATATAGGCTACTCCCTACAGCATGCACCGACAACAACTTGTGGTTGGTCTAGCTTTAATATATTTTTCTCTTTATTAAAATTATCCTTATCTCAACCCGTGAGTTGTTCTTTCCTCTACTTCTTCCCCTCCTCATCTGTGGAGGGGGAGTGAGAGAGCGGTTGTGGTGTTTGGTTGCCTAACACTGTCAAACCACCATAGCGGCTGAGAGTGGAGACCCCTCCGAGGAAAATGCTCAGGGTGCACCTAGGGGCGTCTGTTCCACAGTCGATCCCACAGCCGAGCAGAGCTGCTCCTGGCACAAGGAAAGATGCTATTACAGTTTTGTATAATTACACCAAAGAGATGCATTGTGTTAAGGAGTGAGTGTGGCATTGATGATTTGTTTCATGGTTTGGTTTTTGCCCATGTAATTGAACCTTGTACATGTTGTGGCTGTTACACTTCCCAGGATATCTAATTCATGTGGCTCTAGGGGCACTCACAGCAAGTAGACAGTCCAGTCTTTGTTATCTGCTGGGATCCCCACCAGACATGTCGTAAATGGGTCGTTAGCACTAGTCAGAGACAGGCACATCGCTTCTTGTCCTGTCATGTTGGCGAGGGTGACCCAGATGTTGTGGCATGGTAGGATGGAGACTCAGGGCTGGCAATAACCGATGACAGCAGTGATTGTGAGGAGGAGGCCTACCATGGCCTTACCTCCTTTCTGGTACCCATCTTGGTCCATGACCTAGCTGATTATTTGCATTTGCTGTGGCTGCACTCCATTGTCCTTCCAGGATAGTGTCCCTTATGACCCCACTCCATTGCGTGGGTCTAACTGGTGCCGGTGGGCCAGCAGGGGGAAATGGAGGAGTTGTTTCCTTTTCACTCAACAGGGAATGATCGGCTACTGACGCCTTCTCCTTTAATCACAGGTCCAGATCCTCAAGGTGCTGCAAGACAGCTTGTATACTTTTCCGTATTTTCCAGGGGAGGTTCTGTATGGTCATTGCTAGGTGGAGTTGCCAGAGCAGAGGAATCAGTAGAGAGAGGCAAGGGCGGGTGCAGAGGCAGAGCTGAGGGTGGAGGTCGGCACACCTCTCCTCGCTTGCCTGTGGGCAGTGCAGGACATCCCCCCTGGATGTCCTGGGGTGCTACTTCTGCAAGTGGCTCAGATCTCTGCTTTGGCCTGGCCTCGCCAACTTTTGCTTTTTCCGCGCTCGATGGTGGGTCCAGCAGGACTTCCGCATAATGCGGGATTGACACGCCCTTGAGATTTTGCCCTCAATGCTTGCTTGGAGCTCAGCGATAGTTTTGCATGTAGCCCCGGTCATTCCTTTTACCAGAGGAAGTCTGAAAATGTGCGCAAGAGTCCTGGGTTTTCTTTCAGAATCCCCAGATTTTGTAGGGGCCAGCCCAGGGGTTAGCATTCAAGCAGCGGCACAGGCTACTTTCCTTTCCACCTTCATGGCTTTTAATGTCTCTCGTACTGTACGCCACAACTCGCTGACAGTTTTCACCTCCTTTTCATCTTTTGGATCTCCAGCTATAGTCCTTTCCCACATGGTATTCCCAAATTCTCGCCATTCCGTAACAGAGAACAGCAGGGTCGTCTCGTCTCTCTGAAATGTCCCCATCATTGTCCTAACTTGATCAATTTGATCAGTTGCTTTCCCATTGTCTCGATACCTCTCTTAGAGAGTATTCCAGCGAGCAACGTTTCTGCAGCTTCCACCTCCATAGCTGTGCTTTTCCCTGGGAGGCGAGGTCTGTGTCTGCCCTGACTGTGCACACAGGCAGCACTCCTCCCAGCTGTTTAGTTTCGCATTCCCCTCCTCTTGCTGCTTACCACAGTCTCGGAGAACTCAGTCAAGCTGAACTATCTGGTGAGTCATCTTCTGCTACCAGATGTCGGAATGGGAGTGACCCAGAGTAACGATGCAACCTCAATGCGAGTATAATTGTTCTCCTTTATTGCATGTTCTAACAAAGTATATATAGGCTACTCCCTACAGCACGTGCCGACAACAACTTATGATTGGTCTAGCTTCTCTGTTCACACATCTCTAGCACTAATAGGATTGGTACAATGGTGTCGTCTCTCCTCCTGAACATAGTTCCACATATTCTAGTTGTAACATCACTCACGGTTATCAGCCCTGAGCCTACATTATCTTCACTGTCCTTCAAAACCTGAGTTGCTCATTGTGATTAAGTAATGCCCCTTCTCACTTGACCATGACTCCACAAGTGTTAACCCTAGACATCACAGAAGTCCTTAACTCCTATTCATAAATTGTTAAAGTAGACTGCAAACGGCATACCACATAATGTTCATTGCTTAATACATTTTTTTTGGTTGTTATTATTTTTCTCTTAAGCAGTCATCAGAGTATTTTTCAGTGATTCAGGATAGTATTCAGCCATGATATGGATATAGTTGCTCAGCTACTTCTCTGCCAAATGAGGTAAATTATGCTTCTTGAAGCGATGTGGAAAAGATCGAGGAATGAATTTCCCTCCTGCCTTCCCCTTTAGCAAATCTGTTATTTTAATAGTAAGTGAATTTGCATTAGCAATGTTTCAGATAAATACTTCAAGACTCAAGTGTTTGTGGGTGACTACTTGGGAGACAAACTTTTCATCCCATGGAAACTGCCATAACTTTTCTGGACAACCTTTTGCAGTCATCAATCACTTTCACAATGAAAAAAATGTTTCCTGATGTTCAGGCAAAATCTCTTGTGTTTCATTGCCTCTTGACCTTTCACAGGGCACTGGAAAGAGTCTAGCTTCATCTTCTGTATGCCTTGCCATCAGGTATTTAGACACTTTCATTAGATTTCTTCTCCATGATGAACAGTCCCAGCTCTCTCATCTTTTCCTTGTAGGGGAGATGCCCCCGTCCCGTAATCATCGTTGTGTCTCCTAGCTGTACTCTATCCATTATCTCCATGTCCCTCTTCTACTGGGATGTCCACAACCGAACACAGCCACAGCTCACCAGGTCTGAGGAAAGGGGAAGAATCACTTCCCTTGACCTGCTGACTACATACTTCCTAAAGCAGCCCAGGGTGCTGTTGTCCTTTGCCACAAGAGTACATCGTTGGCCCATGGTCAACTTGGTGTCCAACAGGAATCCAAAGTCCTTCTCTGCAGAGCTCCTTTCCAGCCAGTCATCCCTCAGCAACTACTGGTGCCTGGGGTAATTCCTCCCCAGGTGCAAGACTTGATAATACCCTAGATGACCTGCACAACCAGAAGAGTCTGCCCAATTCTCCAGCCTGTGGAGTCTGCTTTCAAGGTAACACAACTGTCTGGTGTATCGGTCACTCTTCCTAGTTTTGATTCATCTGTAAACCTGCTGATGGTGCACACAGATACATCATCTAGATCATTAATGAAGATGTTAAACAGTACTGCAGTTGCCTCGTTACCTCCTTTCTAAAGCAGGGAACATCTTCCTGACCAGGCAGTTTATAGCAGACACCCACAACATCACTGACATTAATCTAGCTAACAGTCCTCACTCAGAAGCTCTCACCTGGCTTATCATCTGTCCCAAGGCAGAGATCAACACATCCCCACTGCTCTCTCATAAAGGGTGACTTCCCTTCCTCACTGTCCCAGCTCATACTTTCCCAAAAGTGATATTATCACTAAAGGACCTTAGGAGGTCTCTCATACAAACCCAGCCTGCTCAAAGCAGTGCCAGCTCTGGTGTCACACCCAGCTGCTCTGGGCTTTTCCAGTACAGTCTCAAAAACCTCTAGAGGCTGTGCAAACTATTGGAGAAAATGGCTCCACTGCTCAACTGTCCTCATGGTGAAAAAGACTTTCATCTCAATTTACAAAAACAAAATGTTTCATTTTAATAACATTTTAAATTTTAAATTGATAGATATAAACAACTTTGAAACAAATAACAAATTATACAGAATGTTTTTATAATACATTTTTTGAAATCAATATGTTTACATATATTCTGTATTTAATTCAATAATTTTCTGCTAGAAGAATTTCCTCCTGAAATTCTTTCCTATCAATATATCTGTAAGCGTTTTCACCAATAAGATCTGTGGAACATGATATTTCCTCTCCAGAGTTTAATTTTATATGCCTAAATATTTTAGGTTTTTCCCCCTTCGTTTTTGGGGAAAATATAATATTATTTTACAAGAGAGGATTTAATGAATCTGTGGTTGATGCATGACTTACATATTTCTTCTCATTTTGTTTTCTGCCTTCATTTAAGAATTTTGACTGGTTCAGATGGATTCCTCCAGACAGACAAACTAACAGAAATTCCTCCTTTCCTGGAGAGCAACTGTTTCTCCTAAGGGCAGAAATGTTCAACACATCAGGGCTTCATAGCAAAGACAGCAATTGATGCAGTCCCATCAACAGAGCTTCTCTGCACACCCTGGATGTAACAAAAAGAGAAACTTCCTAGGGACCAGCAAACTGTGAAGAGATCTGATGAGGTGATTGGAAATAGAAGTTCTCAAAGAACATAGTCGGCAGTTAGTTATAGCCCCCTATAACCCCCCCCCCTTTTTCTTTTTAACTCATAATGACCTAGTTCTTATGTATATTCTCTGTGTAGAATGTTAATAATCTTGTAAATAATCCAATAAAATTTGAATTTCTGAGTTTAAAATCTTCCTTTTTATCTGGTATGCTCACAAGAACAGGATCTAACTGACAAAAACTTTTGTTTCCTTGGAGTAACTTTGAAAATTATTCAGTGGGTAAACCTGTATATACGTGAAGAGTCATTAAGACTTACTACATAAATGATAAAATGATAAAAACTAGGGGAAAGTCACTTTGATTAAAAAAAAAAAAAATCAAGAGAAATGTTTTCTTTCCTCAACCCCTCATACTGAGAACATTTATTTATTGAGAATGAGATGAATGAACCGTCCTAGCTTCGTAATAAACAGATTATGTACTTTTGAGCCCTCTAATGTATTAATGAAATAGAATCAATGACTTTCCTATTACTAGATCCTTCTTAAAGCTTTTATCTTCCCCACCTATAAATACATACTATAATCAAGAAGGTAATTAAGCCAATGTACCCATGAATCCGTTCTTGCAGCTCTGTACAGACAAATCACCTATTTCCAGAAACAACTATAAATAAATGAACAATTTATAGCAAGTAGGTCAAATTTTGAAGGATAATTAGACATAAAAGACATACAGACATGCTTCTTGTGAAACAGTTTTTCAGGATTCTTAAATGGCTATGTAACTACATCTCAGGTCACCATAACTACATTTAAATCCCTTGAAAGCCCTGCCTTTATGTGCTGAACACCTCTCTTAGAGGTCTAAGTTATAAGCAGATTTATATTGTGTGATGCATAGAAAAATATAAGCACAGTAAGAGGATAATTAAGTTTGCTAAATACTTGAATTGCCCTTTGGAGGAGCTGATCTTTTTATTTCAGCATAAAAAAATCCAAGGGCCCAGCACATGTGCTGAGATTATTTGCGATATCAGAACAATGGGTCCTCTGCAAGGCAGAACGAACATTACTACTAGGATGTTGTGGTTTAACCCGGCCGGCAGCCAAACACCACACAGCCGTTCGCTCACCCTCCCCCCTCCCTCTCTGGGATGGGGGACAGAAACGGGAAAGTGAAGCTTGTGGGTTGAGATAAAGACAGTTTATTAAGATAGAAAATAATAATAATAATAATAATAATAATAATAATGTGTACAAACAAGTGATGCACAATGCAATTGCTCACCACCTGCTGACCGATGCCCAGCCCAACCCCGAGAGCCAGCCCCCCACCCTGGCTAGCCACCCCATATATATTGTTCAGCATGACGTCAGATGGTATGGAATACCCCTTTGGCCAGTTTGGGTCAGCTGTCCTGGGGCTGTCCCCTCCCAGCTCTTGCTGCCCCCCCTCCCCCTCCAGCCTGCCCGCTGGCAGGACAGAGCGAGGAGCTGAAAAGTCCTTGGCTTGGTGTAAGCATTGCTCTGCAGCAATTAAAACATCAGCATGTTATCAGCACTCTTCTCATCCTAATCCAAAACATAGCACTCTACCAGCTACTAGGAGGAAAAATAACTCTGTCCTAACTGAAATCAGGACAGTTATTTTTTAAAAAAGTACAGAGATTCACAAAATCTTCATTCCTGCTCCTAGAGAATTCTTTATTATTATTATTATTATTTCAGAAGTCTAAATATTCTTCAGTTGTTAAGTGATTTATTAAAGCTCATAATTATGCTATCTCAAAAAGGATATATCTAAAAAGTAGTAAAAAGTTAATTGTAACAGTATGTTACAATTAGTAGTTAACAATTAGTAGGCTACTTAAAAGATGAAGTAAATGTTATCTTGTGTAACCTGAAATGATTGGGAATAAACATTAAAAACAGCAAACACATTCTGTATCTAGCACAACGTACTGAAAAGGAAAAAATAAAATGGATGTAAGCATTTGCTTGTTCAGATGCTCTCAAACTTTGTTGTGGCATATTTGGAGATAAAAAGCCAGGGTGATGTTTTTGCAGTCATTCTCAATGAAAATAGAGCATGTTTACTGTAACAGAATGACATTGTTTGCTGAATTCTGTAATGCTGCTGTTCCTTGAGAAAGGAGCAAACATAAAAGGAAAGTAGAATTGTGTTTTGGTTCAGAGGAGTGGATTAGTGATCTGTGTAAATACGATGCAGTGTTTGTTTAAAGGATTTCTGATCTATAAACACATGAGGCCAAATCCTGATCCTACTGAAGTCAATGGCATAACTCCCTTGACTTTAGTAAATCCAAGAATTGGCTCAGTGCATGTAAATATCATAACATTTCTCACTCCAAGAGAAAACTTGACTGGAAAGACTGTTTTCACAACTCAGCTTTTCTGTATCCCAAAATCATTGATATGAAGAGTGGGTCCGAGCTCCCGCTGTGTAGACTTTGCCTCTGAAGAAACAAATACCCCAGAGTCCACATGCACAGTATTTCTTCCCAATATTTACTGAGTAGATTAGTATCATCCCATCAATAACAGATGCACAGCCTTTCTGATTTTTTCCCAAAAAAGAATTATCTGGTAATGTATATTAACTTTTTTAAAGGCTAGGGAGCAAAATTACAGCTTCCACTGAAAGAGATTTGTCCTATTTATTCACTTATTTTCTTATATAATTTCTTATTCAGTAGAGAAGGAGAGAGAGAAAGAACGAACAAAAAGGAAAGAGAGAAGAAAGAGAGAACAAACACATAAGAAGATCCTATATTTCTTGACTACCTTCTTTAACTGTAACATGAAATATTTCTGCGTACGTGGTAAATTTTGTTTAACCACAGCAGACTTACCGTGTTTTGGTGTACCTAATGCCCTCCTAATGACCTTTCATTCCTATTCAGCAGTAGCTTTTTCTTCTTCTTTTTTATTTTGTTTTTGATTAATTAGTCCAAATATATCATTCATGGATTATTCTTATCTGGTGACTACTAGCTTTTCTTTTCAATCATTTCTGATGGACCTTCTCACAAGTTTTGTTCAAGTCCAGATAAATATCATTTTGTTCTCCTTTATCTCTGCTATCTGCCAATCTGTTCTCAAATGCAGCTGTAGTCCACAGATGTGTTTCACAACATTTGCTTGCAATCCCTTAACATATGTTCTGCCACACCATATTGATCCTGTGAGGAAACTGAAGTCATTATACTCTGGGGGGCTAGAGCAACACAACAGTCCAGATTCATTATGTCATGTTAATTTAAATAAATCATCTTCATATATAGCACTATTTAGGATTCTGACATCTTGTGAGATTAATCTATAGTCAAAACCATCTTCTACAACTGTTACAAAATTAATTAGAGTTCTAGGAATTTATATTTTAGTATATTTTAGTAAAGAGTTACCAAAAATCCTGACTCACCATAATTTGACATGCTCCTTTATACAGTTACCACCTATTTCCATCAGGTAAGTCATATAAATCATCAGATATTTTAGCATTGACAAATAGCAACAGCGATAAAGTCAGCTGCTTCAAATAAATCCACTTGGTGCCTTTAATAGGCCTGTAGATTCAAATTACAATAATCTACATGCCAAAAAAAAAAATATTAATGAACTGAGACAAGCACAAGATGAGCACAAACCCAGCTGCTTTTCCAAATATACACTGGCGACATTCACAGAGTCATGATCTCAGTTGTTATCCTGGCACTTGCTAGAGACCTCAGGCCCTTCCTTAGTCTTATCTTCCACATCTCGAATTCATGAATGTTACATCAAGAAAACGTGAAACTAAAGTATATCTCACATGACTTAGTCTGAACACAGATCATTTAATCCTCCTAGCTCACCCTTACTTTCTAAACAGAACTAGGAATCATGGAGCTTGGCTTTGGCAGCAAAGATGAACACTGACGGAGAGATTTTCAAATCTGGTTGCCCAGTTTCCATAAAGAGGAGCCACTTTTATGTCTTTCAAATTCTTCCCTACTGTGATGTAAGCCCATGTTCAGGGTGTCAGAATTTCTGACCATGTTTCTCCTGCTGGGTGCACAGGGATAAAATGAAGAAGCACTTAATGAAAATACTGTGACACAGATGTATGAAATTGTAACAACATCAGATACATATATTAAACATGGACTTTTCCACAGCAGCTCTTGTACAAGGTTTTAACCTGAAAGTAGCTACAACTTAAACTAGAATTTTGCACATATGAGACTGTTGCATTAGCAAAATGGTGTGTAGGGATTCAGATCTGAAATATTCAACATTACACATAGTTATTCACACTCTGAAGGAATCTATCTAAATAATATTTTTTGGTCATGAGAACACTTAAGAATAAAAGAGAATTTCTAAATTCCAGGTAGTTATAAGATATGATAAAAACATGGAAATGTCCAAGTATGCTGTCATATCTCTTGGAAAAATAAATAAATAAAAAGTCACATTTTGAAATCTCTCCATTTCCATTTCTCAGAGTGCAAAAGAATGAGGAAGCTCTCCAAAAACAGGATAAATTTGGTCTGTGAAGACATTACTATCTGAAAGTACTTGCTTTTGCTTCTTCTGCCAAAAAGGTCTTGCTGGATATCATTAGTATGACAAGAGAAATTGTGAGTATTAGCATGAGGGATAAATTTGTGCTAAAGATAAGAGAGAAAAAACCTGTACACAACAAGCTATAAGAACTAAAAACCCTTTTACTGTAGTTTCATGCTGCAGAAATTTCTTGCCATCAAAAATAGATTTACAAAGTTCAATGTGAAAACACGTCCAGAGTTTAAATTCACACAAATGAAATCAAACAGCACTAGAAAATGGCTGAGCATGGTGATAAAGTGACTGCAATGCAAGCTGGCAGAAAAACACTTTTCTATTAAAAAGGAAGATGCCCTAGGTACAAACACACTAGGCAGATTATTGGCAAAAGTACACACCAAGTGTATAAATAAAATTCCTCTGTCACACCTTTTGCTGCCAAATAAGTACAGAAAATATAGTCACGGATCCCTGCTTTTCATTTCAAATCATAACTTAGTACCATGCCTGATGCAAAAACAAACAAATAAATACAAGATAAATAAAGCTGTTTTTTTGTCTTGTTTTGTTTCTTTGTGAGACTACTTTTCCTCATTAAATTAAAATTAACTGACATAGTTTACACAAGGTTAACAGTGTTCCTCTCTTGTACCGACATTCAGCAACCTACTAATAGTCAGATTTCAGTCCTCAAAAGTATGTTATGACTTGCTACTTGGTTCCAGCTGTTTGTCAAATCATTCTTTTAATTCACTCCTGGATCCCAGAGAAAGGGGGTTTGGCTACAGCTCCTTGCATGACAATCTTCCATTATAAATCAGCTAAGATATCTCAGACCCTGAGTCCATCTTAATGTTTTTGTTTGCAGAGTATGACTCTTCCAGCTTCTAAGATATTTTTATATTCCAGAGCCAAAACCAATATGGTGTTATTATAGTTTACTACTGCTGCGTAATTCACCACTGCACTGGTTTCAATAGGGTCATCCTAGTATGGAGTTGCAGCATTCAGAATTGTTATATGAATTTTTCAGTATGCACTGCAGCAGTATGTACTCCCAGAACACATTATTTTTCTCACATTGGGCAGAGAAAAGAACAAAATACTATAGCATTAAAGTCTTCAAACAGACTTCTTTTGGTGTTGTTTCCATCAAAATGACAACAGGAAGAAATCCTAACTTATAAGATACCACTAAGAAAACAAGAGGCACCTTTGGGTTAATATCCACCACTACTGATTTGTTTCTGTCTTAGCTACAAGAAATACTGTTCGTTCAAGTCTCCAGAACAAGTAAGTGATTTTGTGCAGATTGCCAAATGCTTTTGTTTTATAATCCTGGTTTTATGTGATTTCATAAATATGAAAATAATTGTTTACTTATTGCTTATTTAGTTTGTGATTACTTATTATACTTTCAGGTTAACTTAACAGGTAGTAAGATTGTGTTAGTATAGACAGGTTTCTTTCAGTCTCAGAGATGATGGTAGAAAAACTCTAGTTACCTGAGTCACATATTGTATAAAACTTCCTATGTTCAGTTATTTTACCCTACATGTTTCTTCCCATACAAAACCTGACCACAACCACACCACTGTACTTTCTATATCTTTGAAACTGTAGCTAATAAGAACTGAAATATCCCCCCCCCCCCCAAAATCACCACATTTATATCACCATAGTTATGCAGAGGCCTTGCCCTAGATATCATTTGGCTGCAAATGGTTTCACTTTTGTCAACCTTAGATTTCCTGTGCATCTTAAGAATTTGTTTTATCCTCCTGTATATTTCCTGCATTCAATACTTAACAATTTCTTGTAGGAATTTGCAGTATTGCAAGTTCACATAACTCATCACTCTTCAGACACTAATGCAAGAGAGGTTAAACCCTGTTACTTGTTTCTTCCCCATGGACAAAGATAAATCAAAAAATGCATTTGTTGAGATTCATTCACTTGTACCTTCTTAAGAAAACTATGTTTGTTCTAATGTCAAAGGATTATTTTGCAGCAATACACCAGTTCAAGAGAATTTAAATCTCACAGACATGGGAAAAATAATTTTTCCTACTCTTAGGAAGACACAGAAGGTGGAGTTCAGGAAGCATGGAAAGTGTAGTTTCCCTGGCATTATAAATGGTTACTTTGGCCTTGGCCCCAGACAGTGACACTGATCTACTTAATCAGCAATAATTCTCACAGTTTGGAGCTCCTTTACTTTCACAGATAAGCTCCTGTGTAATCCTGAGAGAAGGGCTGCTGCCTGCACCCAAGTCACACATGGCAAGGTACCTTATTGGCTCAGAACTTCTGAGTCAAAAAGCCTATGTGCTGAAGTATCAGAAGAGTAGGGTTTAAACATACAAACAAAACAAACAAAAACCATCAGAATGAAATTAGTTTTGTTTGTTTGTTTTTTAATTAACAGAGAAGTGGTAATAATATGTCATAGATGGAATTGAAATCATACAGGGAAACACATAAAACTGGTACAACTGAAAAAGCTCTTTGTGTAATTATTGTGTGTCAGTGTTCTTCCCAGACCTTAAGCTACTCAAAGCCACACGAGATCCACACACTGATAAAGTGCTAGTTCATTGTAAATTAGATGTGAGGTAAAACTGCTTGAGGGGTACCACCTTGGAAGGATACAACAATGGACACTACATCAGACCTGAGAAAACATATTTTTGCATTTCAGTACGGAAAGATAGTATTTCCATGGAAAGTGTAACGCACAAACATGAAGCTGAAGTTATAGAGTGATTTCAGTAGAATAAATTATGCCACAAAGTGAGAATATAAGTAGGTATGAAGCTTATTTTTAAGCTGGAATGTACAAAGTGGTTTCGAATAGACTTTGGGGGATCTTCATCAGCTTCAGAGCCTTCCAGTATTGCTTATATTATAGATGAAGAGAGAAAGATTATGAGCATTATTCTTCTATCTCAGCCATCTATAAATATCTGGTATACCATTATACAACCACACAAAACAACTGTATGTGAAAGGTTCATCAGTTTAATATAGCACCCTATCCCACTTGAACTCTGACATTACCAAAATGCTCTGGTATCACCCAGTGAAAGTGTAAAAATTACCTGTATGGCTTCTGAACTTGCGAGTGTTGGAGAGTGTAGTGTGGTGGATTTTTTAAGCAAAGGGAGTAGACTAGAGTTTACCAGGAAACACTGTGCCAGGTACACTGTGACTGAGTTACTGTAAACCAGCCAGCAGGGTGTACTTGCAAACTGCATCTTTTGACTGCAATGCAGGAGAGCTGTTACTATTAGAATGCTTGTTTCTGTTTCTAAATAAGAAAGGGCCTTTAAGGATTATTCCTGATTTTCATTAAGTTGCTGTTCAAAATACACTTCACTAATGCAGCTTCTAGTTTTCCTTGTGGTTCTCCACCTTCATAACAGATAATAACGATTTCTGATAATGACCCACCAATCAGTTGAATACTCACAGCTGCGTAAGACCTCAGCTGTAGCAGGAACTCTGAAAAACATTTACCTCTCTTCACAAAGATAGCAAAGGTACTCCAGTGAGGCAGGAAAAAGTGTGATTGAAGTCACTCACACACACCAGGGAATAGGACGAGGGTCTGTTTCTGATTAGTGGGCTGGAAGATGGTTAGCATTATGCTTACTCTCACAGTGTTCGTTGCATTCAAAGCAAAATTACAGATAACTGTCTACAAGAAAGTTGCAGAGCTATAATTCCCAACCACAAAAAGAGTCAGTTCCCCTGCATGTTTCTGGAGACAGGGAGATATCTGTACAGCCTAGTGACTGCGACTTCCTATGGGCTAACTCTAAGCAGCTCTTTACTTATTGTAGAGGATTATTCTGAGAAACTTAACTTTCATCACAGGATATATACGGAATATGGGAGTTTGAGACTGGATACTGAATTGCAGTCCAGGTCTGCTGATTTGTCCTTGTAAGGTAAGTTATACATCATCACACTATGAGAGTCTGTGTCATGTCTTGTTTTTAATCTGCAAGTGCCTACAAAGTGCTTCCTTGTTTTACGTTGCACTGTTTTTCTTATTTTACATTTCATATTGGAATTATATATTTTTCTTGCCAAACATTTCACTAAGATTTTGTTGTTTCTGTTGTTTTTGTTTGTTTGTTTTCCTGGGAAAAGAAACCTAGTCCCCTGGGGAAAAAAATCATACAATGTATGCCCTCATAAAGGCAATTTCATTTATAACAATGACCTCTAAAATTTCATCAATCTCTACACTCTCTGGGTAATGTAAGTGCGCTGACATCTTTTCAGCACATTACATCCTCAAGTTCTTAATTTAAAGCCTCTGATTATCTTATGAAGGGCAATGATCTATATCTAGATTTTTGTTCTGCTTAAACTTAACTTCCATATGCATGTCTTCTACATATTTCATGTTGAGGTATAGAGGTCTGGTAAGGAGATTTATAGTCCTGACACACACATTTGTTGGGGAATAATTATATGAGATAGAATTCTCTTCTGGCTACATATCTGCCTATTTTCAGCCAAGAACTTTTTTCCAGTACATACTTAATGCACAGCTCCTTTTTATTACCCACCCTCTACCCAGTTCTCAGGCAGAGCTTAGCTGCTTTGAACTGCTAAGAACTGAACTCCTTAACTACAGCTTGTTCTTTGTTTCTTTGCCTTGCTACCAGGTGCAGAAGATCTTATTTGGTTAGTCAAAAAAGCAACCTTTCTCAAGCAAGCCATTAAATTCCTGTTCCCATCAAATATAATCAAAATATTATTTTGGTACAGGTGTACAATATATCTTGTGTGTCTGAGAGTTTGAACAGTAAGGAAGTCAGAAGAGCTGCTGTAGATGCAAATTAACAAGTCCACACATTTCCCTGCAGATAGGAAAGAGGAGTTAAAATAGGGAACCATGTAGACTGAACTTTGAATTATCTTAACTATATTCCTGTTTGCATCCAATCACCAGTAGCTTGCCTTTCTTACTGATGCTGCAGCTGTGCTCAGAGAAAGATCAGAGCTTGTTACAGTACACTGTGCCCCTCTTACCCACAGGAAGGCAGGCTGTTGGTTGGTCACAGCAGGTCTTATAGTTGTGCAGCAAACACACCAAATAAAACTCATGGCTTGTAGTCTGTACATTCTCACCATGTTTCACTGATTCACACTGTCTATAAAGAAATTCTGTTTTCTGTAAAACAGGCTATTCATGAACTATTTTCCTTGTTATTTTTATTCAGTAACAACATTTAGCTTGTTATTTGATGAATGCTTAGTGAAAGCATATAATACCCTATATATGACCTGGAGTTATTTTTTGAATAGTAGGAACTTATGTTTGATATTCATGCTGTATAATTAATCTCCTAAATCATGTTTCTTTGATCATATGATTATTAAGCTTACATAGAGCTTTCAAAATGGTTTTGCAGAAATCTTCCTGCGTGAACGAGTGTCCGAGAGAATATATATATATATATATATTTATAAAGAAATATTCTCTCAGAGATTTTGAATGAATATTTCTGACTATATTTGTTTCAGTGTTTTCCCAACTTCAATTTTGATGGACACTGGAGTTAATTGCATGATTAATACCAGATAAATGTTTCTCTATTTCCTGCCCTTCAAGCATCCTCCTAAACATATATAAATATACACATAATTACAGCAAGTGATTTATTACAAAATCTACCTCGATATCTAGTTCTTCTTCTTCCATATCTCTTTACAAGTCTTCCATATTGTATCTGTTGTTTATTAAGGCTATTTTAGTATGGATTAAATGAACAGTTTACCAGCAAGTAGGAAACTATAAACATATTGCTTTAAAATGAGAATCATCTATTGATAAATCAAAACCTTATGCAACTGTACATATCCCAAGAGAACCTCTGAAGCAAGCTGCCTCAGCTAATTCAGTGAATTAGTGATGTTTATTCATTTCCAAATCCATCAAAAAAAAAAAAAAAAAAAAAAAAAAAGCAGAGAGAGAGAACACCCAGCATTTTTTTCTCTCTCTTTTTTTAATGCTTCCCTTGGTCAGCACATTTATAATGGAACACAGGGAAAGTTCCTCCTAATATTTTAAATTATATCCCTCTCTTCTGCTGCTCATTTGCACCTATAGTTTTAGGGTATATATTAGTAATAACTCCACCTCTATCACCTCTTTTTTTTTGTTTTGTTTTCTTTTCTTTTTTTTGTTTTCTTTTTTTGTTTTTTCTTTTTTTGTTTTCTTTTCTTTTTTTTCCCGATGTCTCCTGTCCCCTTTCCCTAGCTCCCAATTTTAGGGGTTCAGTCCCAGAAAGGAAGAGAAGTTAAAATGAAAACTCTGAGATCCTAATTTTCTGTCAAGTAAGTAGGTTCTTTTTAATACCATTAGAGGGAGATCCAGTCCTCTTAATTAGTCACATTTTAGTTTTTTTTTTTTTTTTTTTTTTTTTTTTT
>CM021731.1:131778917-131815749 GCA_011075105.1 Heteronetta atricapilla | reverse complement strand
TTTTTTTTTTTTTTTTTTTTTTTTTTTTTTTTTTTTTTCTCCAGGGATTCCTGGAACATATATTTTGCTATTATTATTATTAATATTAATAAATCTACCTCTTTCCTGGACACATTTTTTAGCTCTGAGGTCCAAATGAGATTACAATGTCCAGTAAATGCCCACCCTGGCTCTTGCCTACTGAGCTCTGAGCTTTATGCAGGCAACATTTCTCTCTCACAGAAAACAACCATGATTTTGCAGCCAGTAGCTATGGTAAAACCAAAATTTTGAAATATTCATGGTCACTGCCTCCAACCTTGGGCACTGCTTTCAGGATCTCAGCAGAAGTATGCAAGAGAGGTAGTCAGAAAACTTCCAGATGAAACAGGAAAGTTCTTAACAAATTTCATATAGGATTAGAGAGCCAAGGTAACTATTCCAAGATCTAGGATGGAGTGTATAATCTGGCTGTCCCATCTTATCTCATTAAGCAGGGACGAAAAGAAACTTTCAGTGTTAACTCCTATTGCTTTGTGATCCTTTCTTTCCTCATACACTTCCATCCAACAAAGAGTATTACCACCGTAAGGCTCCCAATAGGAATGCTGTTAAATATAATGAAAACCTTAAAATTTATGCCTATAGAAGAGTAACTAAAATACCTAACTAGCATCTAACAACAAACTTGTCAGTTATTGTGGATTACCAGGAAATAGCCATCCTGAAGTTCCCCCAGCTGTGAATGCTGTACCCTGGCTACATGCTTATGCTCCCCTCAGTAACACACTTACCCTGCAGTGGATGCCAAAAGCTTCTTGGTTGCAGTGTTTCTGCCCTTCCATAATACTTCTGCTGGAAACTCTGCCAGTAGTGACTGTAAGATCCACATCTCTACTAATACAATGATTTAATCAGTGTTGCTACCTATTTTGGCAAGTGAAAAATATTTCTTACTCCATGTGCACAGTGCTAATTGGGTTTTGTTCTTGCCAATGTACTCACTGCTGCATATATAAGAGGTCTTATTTAAGCTGTCCCTCAAGAAG
Organism: Heteronetta atricapilla; assembly: GCA_011075105.1. Lineage (NCBI taxonomy): Eukaryota > Metazoa > Chordata > Aves > Anseriformes > Anatidae > Heteronetta > Heteronetta atricapilla. The sequence goes on along the minus strand of CM021731.1, from coordinate 131,814,721 downwards.
AACTCAATAAAAAGGAATGAGAGACTAAGATTCGATCATAAATAGTGAAATATGCTTTAGATGGGACAAGAGCCCAGATATATCTCAGATATAGCTGGAATCCAAGGAAGCAAAACCAAACTTGGTAGGACTGTTCATCAAGCAGCACATATGTTCAACTAAGCAGCAGGGCTGAGAGATTGAATCATACCTATAGCTATAGGCACTGGCATATGTCACAAAGCAGACTCAAGATTGATCAAGATTTCCATCTCTCTGACATAATTTCACGTAGCTTTTCCCTCTCTCTCACCCCTTTCCTCTCTTCCATTATCTTCATTTAAAGTGCTTAGCTCATTGTATTGGCTACAGCTTTTGTCACATTTTCAGCACTTTGAAAGGCTTCTGCAATAGCAATAAAAGTTTAGATGAGAAGAGGAGCAGAGGAAAGATGATTTTATAAAGAAATGATTAATGTTATACAGGCATCTAATGCTGGATAGAGAGATAGTCATGCTCCATGAAGGCAGTACAAAGAAAAGAAACAGGGCAATTTTAGCTAGGAATCTTTATCATGTCTGAGAGCTATTAATTCTTATTTCTTCTTTTCCTCTCATGGATACATTTTAGCCTCAAGATGAAAATAAAAAGCCCATTATTGCCCACTGGTGGTGGTACTCAGATATTCCAGCTAGCAGTGTTTTATATGTTGTTATTGAAATACCTCGATAAAATGCAGTAAGAAAGGTGCTACTAAGCAACATGGTCTCAGGCTAGTGTAAAAGAGCTTATGGCTGTGATTTTCTAATAATGAATCAGTAGTCTTACTGTGTTTGCAAAGCCATGCATAGCAGTAATATTATCTCCAGAGACCACAGGAATTGTTACACTAATAATAACAAGCAGAAAGAAAATGCAGACATTAAATCTAGATCTATCTTCTGGAGAAAAACTTTTTTTTCCCATATTTTGGGTCCTGAAACAGCAGTTATTAAATGTAATCTCAGGATAAAAATACCCCTAAATGCAGATTTCCTTTCTGTCAATGCCAGGGAGAGGTTACCTTAATTCACAAACATCCATATTTTTTTTTTTCATATTTATAAAAATCATAATCTGTTCATAGCAAATTTAGTACTGGTAAATTCCTGAAAGCCATCTATTTTCAAAGCTTCTGGAACTTTATAACCTATATATCAGGGCTATAGATTATATTCAAGAACAGATTAAATCTTTGCAACACTATATTTAGTAAGGTTATGCTCAGAAACTGATTTCTCTTCTGTAACCACAGTCTCACTATAAATAAATGACTATAAACAGACTACATATTCAGCAGTTACTAACACCAAACTGTGAAACTACCTGACAAATACAGTCCTTATAGGACTAACATATCATAACACAAAATTAATTTAATTGTTTTACCTGTCAGCATTATAGTGTGTTAGTAGATTTTTTAAAATTATTATTATTTTTTTCCCTTTCAGTGATGTTCAACCTACTAGGTGATTTAGTAGCTTTTAAGAATATGGAATTATATTTACTGCTGAAACTCTTGGTGCATATGTTGATTCTTAAAAAATTCAACTCTGGATTGTGTGCTTTTATCTCAAATAATTGTTGAAGAGTTGTGATATATGCAAACAAAAATGTAAATATATAACATTAAGATCTAGAAAATAACTAAATTTAAGTTAATTGTGGTATTAACCTTTTTCAAAAACAAAAAAACAACCACATCCTTTCTTATTAAAATTACTTTAGATCAAAAATAAAAATCAGTTATCCTCTATACTAATCATCATGTTGAATAATTATCAGTTTTTAATTTCAGTTCTCTCTCTGAACATTTAATGTTGTCTGTTTCTGAAAGAAACACGTGAACTGTGATTTATCATCCCTTCACATTACAAGTTATAGTTCTGTGACACCATAGTAGGGGTACCATTTCTATTTTAACATATTTTAAAAGGACTGTAATTTTGAAATGTAACCTTCCTATTTAACATTATGGGCCTCTCAATTTTTTAATCAATACAGATAAATTCTCTGAAAAATTCTGCTAGGAATTATGGAGTGCAATTACTGTGAACTGAAATTATGGGGCACACAGAGAGAGCTCTGCACATGAAGGGCTTTCAGAAATAGCCCTCGAGGAGAGGAGTTTCAGCACTGAGTCATGTTACTCAGAACAGCCCCTTCTAACCAAGCAAAATTGCAATTCTTTTCTAGTAAGGCTTAACAATGATATTGTGTTCCAAGAGCTGATCATTCAAGTACAGACAATTTAAACAGAGAGCTTTAAAGTGAAAAGGCTGTGGAAGAATAAGGCCTGTAAAGTGAAGGTGAAACAACTAAGTAGAGAACTTTGTATTTTCTAAACCAGTAACAGAATATCATATTTTCCTCCTGGCCCTGGTCCTCAACAGAATATTAGTGAACAAGCAGTGTTGCCATCACACAGCCCTTTGCTTTTACTTTCTTGGAATAAGCCAGAGAGGCATCCATGGCAAACTTAAGTGCTTCTATGTCAGAAAATAAATAAATACATAAAAGTTTGGACTATTTTTGTCAATCTCAGCAGAACAGAGCAAAATAGAGAATGGCCCAGACAGCATTCAAATGAGAGCTAAAGATGGGCAGAATGTGCATGAGCTCAATTTCTCACTCAATGAACTGTGCAAGGAAATGACTCGTGGCCACCCATGACAGACTATATTTTTTTGTTTGTGAGTAAAGAGATTTAAGGAAACAAAACTTTATGGGGAGTCAGGGAAAATAAAGAGCAGTTCAGAGAAAACTAAATTAGTAAGTGTCTGTATTAACCTCCCCAAGATACCAGTCTGGAGTTAGCCTTCTTCTCAGTGCTTTCACCAGCTAGTTCCTTATTTACCCCCTTATTTCACTGTGATTGGTGCAATATCTCCATTCCATTCTTGTCATGACAATGACCAAGCTTTGCTTGCTTTTTCCACTCAACCTTTACTGTTCTTCAGGGAAGAACCAATGGTAAACAGGAACTTTACTCTAAACCTTCGTGCTAGTAGGAAACCACTGCTGACCAGTTTGCTCCCTCTTTATTTGATTTTTTTCCAATATTCTTTCCTCCCACCACTGCCAGGGGCAGTCTAGACAAAGGGACCAATAGAGCATATCAGCAGAGCATATGCAGTGTGAGTAGGAACACTATTTTACCTCTAAGAAGAGTATAACAGCATTTGAGAAAAAAAAAAAAAAAAAAAAAGTTTCCTGGATTGTACCAAAAATGCCTGTAAACTGATCCCTACAAGAGTAACTAATTACCTCTTTCTTGTAAGATTGTCAGCAGAGGTCTTTTGTCCAGGCAGCCTTCCACACAAGATTTTCTCACCTGTAGTTTTCCAATAGCATTTATTTACTCAGCAAGAAGTGTAAGTAGTGAGCTTCCCAGATATAAAATGATTCAATAGTTCTCTAATTATCAACTTTCTTCTAACCCTGTGTGACTAGAAAGGATGTAATATTCTCACTAAAATGGCAAGGGAACATCCTGTAAGTGTATACGCTCTTGCCAAGTGCAGTAAGAAATCTCTCTTAAAGAAAGAAAATACTTTGGATCATTTCATTTTAATATTCACCGTATTCAATCTAACAAGATTCTTTACAGTCAGAACTCACCTTCTTAAATTCTGTACCACAGGTTGCTCTGTGTGTATGTGATATTTAATACATGTATTATGCATAATTAAAACTGGTAAATAAGAATTGGCAATTAGAGGAACCTTAAGCAATTTTTCACCCTATCTGAACAAAATGACTAAACTACAAGTGACAAGCTTGTAAATTAAAAATCTCAAAATGTAAAAACTTTATTACAAGTGTGTCATTAGTGAATCATTTAAGTGGCACATAATTAGATATGCAGTCACTTTATTATGGTTTATTTGTTCCTGGCTCATAAAGACTTTTTATCATGAAATGCACCCTGACTGTGACATTTACTGTAGAGTGGCCATGAAAAGGAAATGTTGAAACTTTGCCACTAAAGACTTGTAAAACTACTCGATGGAAATTATTTAAACACACTACCCTAGAAGAGACTTGCAGGAGTGACATCTGGAAGTGGTACAAACAATTTCTGAAAGCAAGTTTTCTATCATTGGAAAAGAAAACTTGCTTTTACCCTTTTTGTTTTAGCTTGTTACACAAATCATTTAGTTTCTCCTTGGAAATAAGAGTGTTTAGTTAAGGTAATGATGGCTAATGTAAAGTTTCAGTATATTAGACTCCAGCTTGAGACTTGGGAGTGAACTGGCTGACCTACTCAGGTATAAGAAGCAAAAGACAGTAGAAAAAATGAAAGCTTCATAAAGACAAGATACAAGCTAAGCCTTGATAAATTAGTCTTCGCAAGCTCACTGCCAGAACTGTTTGTGATAAACTACTGCATTCAACTTTGGATCCCCCAACATAAGAAGGACATGGACCTGTTGGTTGAGGATGTCACAAGCATGATTAGAGGGCTGGAGCTCCTTTCCTATCGAGACAGGCTGAGAGAGTTGGGGCTATTCTACCTGGAGAAGAGAAGACTGTGGAACTTCTAATGGACTTCCAAAGGTGGCCTACAAGAATGTTGCAGATGGACTATTAAGGGCTGTAATGGTAGGACAAGGAGTAAGGATGTAAATTAAAAGAGCTTTAGATTAGATATAAGGAAGAAATTCTTTATTCAGGGAGTGATGAGGCACTGGAACAGGTTGCCCAGAGAAGCTGTGGATGCCCAGTCCCTGGAAGTAAGTGTTCAGGGTCAGGTTGGATGGGGCTTCGAGCAGCTTGGTCTAGTGGGAGGTGTCTCTGCCCATGGCAGAGGGTTTGACCTTGAAGATCTTTAATGTCCCTCAAAACACAAGCCATTCTGTAATTCTATAACTCTATTGGGTTTACACAACAAGGTTTTGGTAGCAGGGGGGACTGTATGAATTGCCTCTATGAGAAGAGACCAGAAACCACCCCACATCAGACACAGCCAGTTCCACCCAGCCCCAGAGGATCACATACAGACAAATCTGAGCCAATAATTAACATTGGTTGTGTGTCTGTGACAACATGCTTAAGAGAGGAAAAAACATGCTGTGAGGCAGCTTTGTAAGGGAGGGGTGAGAAAATGTGAAACTACTCTGCATACAGCAAGGTCAGTGAATAAGGAGGGGAAAGGAAGTGCTCCAGGCACCAGAGTAGAAATTCCCCATGGAAAAGACCATGGTAACACAGATGTTCCCCCTGCAGCCCATAGTGCAGCATACCAGAGCAGGTATCCACACTAGAGCTCAAGGAGGAGCCCATACTGCAGCAAGTGGTTGTGCTCTGAAGGAAACTGCAGCCTGTGGACAGCCCAGCCTAAGCAGGGTCCTGGCAAAGCCTGGCTGGTGGTGTCCTGAACTGGAACAGTCTGTTCTTGAAGAACTGCAGCCTGTGGTAAGCCTACATTGGGTCAGTTCAGGAAGGACTGCATCCCCTTGGAGGGACTCCATGCTGGAGCAGGGGAGGAGAGCTATGGAGTTGCAGAGTCAAAGCATTATGGACTGACCATAACTTCCATCACCCATTCGCCTGTGCTGCTAGGGGAGAGAGGAGGAGGTAAAAGAACCAAGGTTGAAACTGAGTCTGGGAAATAAAGGGGTAGAAAGAAGGTGGTTTTAGTCGGATTTTAGTTCTCACCATCATACTCTCTTAATTGGCAATAAATTAAATTAATCGTCCCCAAGTCAACTCTGTTTTAATTATTATGGTAATTGGTGACTGTTCTCCCTATTCTGTGCATGAGCTTTTTCATTGTATTTTCTCCCCCACCCTGCAGAGGAAGGGGGAATAAGAAAGAAGCTCTATGCATATCTGGTGGCCACCAAGGGCCAGCACCACCACAGTGAAATCCTGTATGTTTGCCATATGGTGCAGACATATTGCACAAGAACACCCAAATACCAAAAAGCTGTTATTGAAGACACTCTCATAAAACAGCATAACACCATAGATGCCTTCTCAGATTAGATCAGTTGTATATCTTGTACACATCTGCCAATAGTCTTTCCCAAAACTTTTATGGAGCAGAAAAGGTGCCATTTAATTCTTAAGTACAAAATAACATTTTTTGTTTGTTTCTAACAGTGCAACAGATGAGTGTACTGTATAACATGAAGAAATACATTTAATTTAAATTTTAAATCCTTCTCAAAGTATATTTGAATGTATTCCACTTTTCTACATAAAGGAATTAGAGATCTCACAGTCTTATTTTAGAAGAAAATATTTCCAGACTTCTGGTTTTCTTATCCCTCCTTGCAGTGTTCTTGCAGCTCAGGGACCACACTATGGCCGTGCTAAGCATTGCTTCCAGAGCTGGCCACTAAGGCTATTGCAACCAGTTGTACATTACAACAGTCTTCAGTGTCCTGTAAGTGAAACCAATTTCCAGAACTGGAAACAGCTTTTATATTGAGTAGGTGAACATATGAGTTAATCTGTTTACTCCAGCCTATTCCAATTCCTTTATGCATATGAATGTATATTAAACCTTAGTTAATATCATTGTTCTCATCCAGTAAATCTGGAATGTATTACTTGTTCAACATTTCACCTGAATGTTTACATATTTCATAACAGTCCTGTTGTAACCTTAATAGCTATAATTTCACATTTAGTAAACAACGGCAAAGCACTAAGTCATGACATCAATAACATCTAAAATACTATCAATTTGAACAGTTAAATTGGGAATGCTTTTCTCACACAGTCTTATTACAGTCCTCTCACTCTCTGTGATTAGGTGACAAAGGCTCTTAAGCACATGAAATGAAAGCAAAACACACTGTAACAAGACATGACAGAAAATAGTGAAGAATTATCTCAGCTGCTGACAAAATTAAATATACTCAGAAAAATGGTGCTTCTTTTCTTCTTTCCATAAATTTAGTTGTGCTAATTGGGATGTGAATCATGCTATGAACTCAAGGAGAAATGCTGAGAAAATAAAAAGAAAAAAAGGTATATATATTCTGATTCATGCCACTGAGGAAATAATTACTGAACTTTAGATTATCAAGATTCTTATGTTCCTCTAATTGCAACTGTAGTCTTGCATGATCAAAATCATCAGGACTGTCCTTCCCCAAATAGCACATATGTGAAAAATCACATCCTGGTCCAATTACTTTAATTACATACATGTTTCACCTAGTGTCCCTAATTATTTTTATATTTTTATTTTCACTGTTTCAATGACAGTGTCAATGTCAGTTTTCTGCCTTGTAGTAATTTGTAATTTCATATATAATATGTTTTCAGCTTTTGCTAGTACTTTTCCATGCACCAAACTGAATGTTTTGTTTTGTTTTGTTTTTCCCTGAATAAATACCAAGTACTTATTAGAAAGTGTCTTGTTTTCGTCTCGTTTTCTTTTTTTTATTATTTTTTCCTGATTATTATTATTATTATTATTTTAGTATTCTTAGCTTGTGTGGTTCTATGATTTTTATTTTTTACCTCCCTACATATTTTACATAATTCTATATTTTATTAGAGTGTATTATTTCTATTTAGTTCCTTTTATTTGGCCGGGGTGAAAATTAAAATTGGATTGAAATCTTAACTTAGTTTTTTGTTTCATTATTATTATTATTAACTCCAATCTGATTAATTAATGTATTTATTTAGTTAGTTTTTAACTCTCAAAGTGACATACTAACATAATATACAATTTCAATCTTAGAGTGCTGAAAAAAATGGAGCCTTTCATTTAGGTGCATAACATTTAAAAATCATGAAGTGAGGAACAGAGAGTTCAAAACTGGGAACTGATGTGATTTACAACCCAAATTCCTTTCTTAGGGACTTATATTATTGCTTTTAGAAATGCAAAATATATCACTTTTTCCTTTCTGTTTGGTACTGTCCTGATGGTGCACTTATATATTAACTGATGGTTAATATATAAGAACTAAGAGAAATCTTTGTAGAAGTGTTAGATTTGGAATCAGTTGACTTCTCAACTTTGTAGGTTTTGAACTGACATTTTCCATCTCCTGGAAGAGGTCCTACTCAACAGGCTGTGGGTACATATGCCCCCTCTTTTTCTACAAGGAATGAGAGGAAGACTTAATTTATGATCAATGATTATAGTGAATCCTACATTCCGCTCCTGGTACACTTTGTGCATTTTATTCAGACCATTTCATGTAGAATGCAGAAAAAAAGATCTGATCATACAGAACAGCAGAATAAATAAATAAATAATAATCCAAACCTACAGAAGGCCTCTGAGTTGAGTACAGACAAAAATGTTGTAGCTACAGTGTTCTGTTAAACCTTTCTCTATAAAAAGAAGGCTTATTAAAAGGAGTGGAGAGAATGAGAGGCACCACAGTCTATCTGGAAGTAGAACTGAGTTTCTGCCTGCATGATTTACAGGAACCTAATTGACAGAGTAGACTTAACATTTACAAACACCTGAAAATCTGAAGCCAATCTAAAGTCATAGTAAATGTTGTCTTTAAAAAAAAAAAAAAAAAAAAAGTATTTCTGAGTTTTAGCTAGATTTATTTGTTCATTTTTAATGAGCTGTTGTCAATATAGTAAATTTGTTTTCCCATGATTAAAGATTGATTAAAGATTATCACAAAGCTGTTTTTTTGTTTGTTTGTTTGTTTCCTCCTGTTCTCAGAAAACCTTCAATGATCAGATAATTTATTCTCATGGCTGCTTAACTAATTTCCTCTAAGTTTCTTAAGTTTCTCTCTGTTGTGAAAGCTGCTGTTCAAATACTTTCCCATAAGGTTCAGCTGGTGTATCAGCAAAAAGAGATGTCTGATTTCCTACGGTCCCTTAGGGTCTGCATATCCACATTGCATCTTTATCAATAATGAAGCTCATCACTGATTCCTAGATAGCTAAATACTGTGTGACCTGGCATCTCTGCTGCACTCTAGATGATGCCTTGGTGTGAAACGTCAGGCTAGACAAAAGTAAAATTCTCAAGAAGAACCTTTCTTCTACATTAGAATCCACTTACAGCACACTCAGATAGAAAGTCTTTAATCCATATTTTATAATCTTCCTATATACATGTAATGGAAAACAGTCCAACAAAGGTTTAACTAGGAAAATATTCTGTGTTTTACTCTTTGTGACCTGTGACAAGGACCTGTCACAGCAGACAAAGAAACTCTACAGACACCATTAGTTTAAAGTAATGGTTTTTATTGTCAATTGTTCAAATGTAAAAAAATGATATTTGAAAACCAGACCAGAAGTCTAGCGTTTCTATAACTCAAAATGAATTATAAGCTTCTATCCCTTCTAAACTCACATTAAGTGTTTTGTATGTCAAATTAAATTCCCTACTGGCTTGTTATTTTACCAAGTATCAATTAGTCTTCAAACAATTACTAATCAATTACTATCAGCCTACACCCTACACACACACACATACACACACAAATATCTAATATCCAATTTTGAAAGAAAAAATAAAATACAAACTTACTGGAAATAACTATACCTTGTTGAATGTGTTAGTTATAACTGCCTGAGCACATTATTTTTATGACCTTATTCTCTTGCGTAGATAAAAATTAAAGAGATACAAATCCATTATCTGATATGTGCTGCCATTCAGAGCGACCTCGACAGGCTGGAGGGTTGAGCTGAGAGGAACTTTATGAGGTTTTTCTACAAGGTCAAGCGCAGAGTCCTGTACCTAGGGAGGAATAACCCCAAGCACCAGTAGAGGCTGGGGGCTCACCTGCTGGAGAGCAGCTCTGCAAGAGAGACGTGGGAGTCCTGGTGGACAGCAGGCTGACCATGAGTCAGCAATGGGCCCTTGTGGCCAAGAAGGCCAATGGTATCCTGGTGTACCTTCAAAGAGTGTTGTCAGCAGGTCAAGGGAGGTGATCCTCTCCCTCTGCTCAGCCCTGGTGAGGTCTCACCTCAGTATTGTGTACAGTTCTGGGAGTATTTTGTCCCAGTACCAGAGTGACATGGAGTTACTGGAGTGAGTTCGGAAGAGGGCTACTAAGATGACTAGGGGACTGGAGCACCTATCATATGAGAAGAGGCTGAGAGAACTGGGCCTGTTTAGCCTGGAAAAGAAGAGAGTGAGGAGAGGCCTCCTTAACTGATGTAAATCAGTGTGGCCAGCAGGGCTAGGGAGGTGATCGTCCCCCTGTACTTGGCTCTGGTGAGGCCGCACCTTGAATACTGTGTTCAGTTTTGGGCCCCTCACTACAAGAAGGACATCGAGGTGCTTGAGCGAGTCCAGAGAAGGGCTACGAAGCTGGTGAGGGGTCTGGAGAACAAGTCCTATGAGGAGCGGCTGAGGGAGCTGGGCTTGTTCAGCCTAGAGAAAAGGAGGCTCAGGGGTGACCTTATCGCTCTCTACAGGTACCTCAAGGGAGGCTGTAGCGAGGTGGGGGTTGGTCTGTTCTCCCACGTGCCTGGTGACAGGACGAGGGGGAATGGGCTTAAGTTGCGCCAGGGAGTTTTAGGTTGGATCTTAGGAAGAACTTCTTTATCGAAAGGGTTGTTAGACATTGGAACGGGCTGCCCAGGGAAGTGGTGGAGTCACCATCCCTGGAGGTCTTTAAAAGACGTTTAGATGTAGAGCTTAGGGATGTAGAGCTTAGGGATATGGTTTAGTGGGGACTGTTAGTGTTAGGTTAGAGGTTGGACTCGATGATCTTGAGGTCTCTTCCAACCTAGAAATTCTGTGATTCTGTGAAATATTTTAGGGGTGTTGTCAAGAGAATGGAGCCTCTTTTCAGTTGTGCCCAGTGACAGGATGAGAGGCAGTGGGCACAAACTGAAGCACAGGAAGTTCTGGCTGAATATGAGGGGGCACATCTTTACTGTGAGGGTGACAGAGCACTGGAACAGGTTGCCCAGAGAGGTTGTAGAGTCTCCTTCTCTGGAGATATTTGAAGTCCACCTGGATGCCATCCTGCACACTGTGCTCTCGGTGATCCTGCTCAGCAGGGAGGTTGGTCTAGATGGTTTTCAGTGGTCTCTTCCAACCTCGCCTGTTCTGTGATTCTGTGATTCTATGATTTCGTGGCAGGGATCAGATCTACCTCTACCCATTGTGTGAGGTGTCTGTACCAAGCCATTTATTATTTTAACCTGCATTTGGCAAACAAAAATACTAACTGTATGCATATTGAAAGATAAATACCTGTCAACAAATGACAGAATCTAACTGATGATATCCTACATATTTGCATGTAAAGACATTTCAACTCTATAAAGACCTTTTATTATTTATAATATAGTATATTTTACAATATAGTATACATTTCCATATATAGTTATACTGTGATGCATGCAAAGTTGCTTTCTCCTTTTATTACATTCTATCTTCATTTTCTTTAACAGTGACAGTAATCAGCTGACAGCATAAAACCTTTATTATTATTATTATTATTTAAAACTAAGCAGTTTTTTAACCCCTTTGTTTTCAGTTCTTCAAATGAGTAAATAATCGGTTTATAATTTGTAATCTACATTACAAGTAGATTATCTATATGATGCTGTTTGTATCAAATGTTGGATAAAATATTATTTGTTTTTCTATTCTAGGTAAATCATTGTAAATAGCTTTAAAATGTGTATGTTTTTAAATCAGTTTGGTATTTTCAGTTACTGCACAGTTTACTATGTTTAAATGTCATACCTGCTTCAGCGATTAGTCTGTTTTGTAACTATAATAAAGAGAGTGGTACTTAAAAGTCTGAAACAAACAAACAAACAACAACAACAAAATTGCACAACTGTGCTAAATACACTATATTTTTGACTTGTTCCACAGACTGTGGCATAGTACAACATATGGAAATGAATATTGCTATTTATGTTCGTGGTCTTGAACTATCATTTATTCTAGCATCTCGACCAAAACTTTTGGGTCATGAATAACAACCCAAACAAGCTTATTTGTTTCTCTTTAAGAACTATTAGCTATTTAACAAATAATAACTTAATTAATTTAATTATTATTAAGCTAATAAACTATTTAACTAGTAACTAATATAGCTGTTTAATAACTACCAATAGTCATTAAGAGAAAAAAAATGTTTTTTATTGTTGACATTCTAAAGTAAGTTCTGTTTTACAAATAGAATGATATATCTTCTAGTGGCTGACTTTTACAACATTATAATGAAATCTCAGTCAAAATGTCAAAACTGAAATATTTCTAAAAACATTAATGAATGAAATCTTCTGTTATACAGTATAGTGGCATATTTGATAATATTTTTAGCAGAATATATTAGGAAAAAAATCATTAAAAAGCCTTTCAGTACAAATTATTTTTTCACTTTTTATTTTGAAAAATAGTTGTGCTCTTATATAGAAAAATAGATTTGATATCTATTAACTCATTCCAAAAGTGTAGGCTGATTACTACAGACAGTTTACTGAGTCTCCAGAGAAAAATTCAATTAACCTGCTGTTAAGGGCAAAAATCAGCTGCATAAACATAGATGACTAGTGATATTTTCAGTATTGTGTGGTATACAGTTTTCCATTCCAGAAAAGCATGTCCCCAGTAAGTCCCATATCACTGAGTGCACCCTCAGTAAGTTTGCAGATGACACCAAGTTAGGTGCGTGTGTCGATCTGCTTGAGGGTAGGAAGGCTCTGCAGGAGGATCTGGATAGGCTGCACTGATGGGCTGAGGTCAACTGCATGAAGTTCAACAAGGCCAAGTGCCGGGTCCTCCACCTGGGGCGCAATAACCTCAAGCAGAGCTACAGGCTGGGAGAGGAGTGGTTGGAGAGATGCCAGGCGGAGAAGGACCTGGGACTGATGGTAGATAGTCAGCTGAATATGAGCCAGCAGTGTGCTCAGGTGGCCAAGAAGGCCAACAGCATCCTGGCCTGTATAAGAAACAGTGTGGCCAGCAGGGCTAGGGAGGTGATCGTCCCCCTGTACTTGGCTCTGGTGAGGCCGCACCTCGAATACTGTGTTCAGTTTTGGGCCCCTCGCTACAAGAAGGACATCGAGGTGCTTGAGCGAGTCCAGAGAAGGGTGACAAAGCTGGTGAGGGGTCTGGAGAACAAGTCCTATGAGGAGCGGCTGAGGGAGCTGGGCTTGTTCAGCCTAGAGAAAAGGAGGCTCAGGGGTGACCTTATCGCTCTCTACAGGTACCTCAAGGGAGGCTGTAGCGAGGTGGGGGCTGGTCTGTTCTCCCACGTGCCTGGTGACAGGACGAGGGGGCTTAAGTTGCACCAGGGGAGTTTTAGATTGGATGTTAGGAAGAACTTCTTTACTGAAAGGGTTGTTAGATATTGGAACGGGCTGCCCAGGGAAGTGGTGGAGTCACCATCCCTGGAGGTCTTTAAAAGACGTTTAGATGTAGAGCTTAGGGATATGGTTTAGTGGGGACTGTTAGGGTTAGGTTAGAGGTTGGACTCGATGATCTTGAGGTCTCTTCCAACCTAGAAATTCTGTGATTCTGTGATATGTAGCGGGCACCAAAAATATTCCAGATTCCTTCAAATAATCACAAGATAGCTGAGTTTGGAAAGGAACTCTGGAGGTCATTTGATCCAACATAAGCCACCACCCCCATCCCTAACTCAAGCTGGGCAACCTACAGCATTATGCAGGGGAATGTCCAGATAGATTTTGAGTATCTCCAAGAATGGAGACTCCACAACCTCTTAGGACAGTCTGTGACAGTACTCAGTCACCCTCATAATGAAAAGGTGGTAATGGAAGTTCAGAAGGAAGCTTCTGTTTTTCAGTGCCCATTGCCTCTTGTCCTGGCACTGGACACCAGTGAAAAAAGGTTGTTTCTGTCCTCTCTGCACTCTTCTTTCAGGTATTTATAGGTATTGATAAGATTCTTCCTGAATTTTTTCTTTTCCAGGCTAAGTCTGAGCACTCAGCTTTTTCTCATAGGAGAGATGCTCCAGTCCCTTTGTCATCTTTGTGGCCCTGAGCACAACTTTCTCTGGTAGCTTCATGTCTCTCTTGTGCTGGGGAGACCACAGCTAGAAACACTACTCCAGATGTGGCCTCACCAGTGCTGAGAAGGGAAGAAGGATCACCTCTCTTGACCTGCTGGCAGCACTCCTCCTAGCATAGCCCAAGATGCTGCTGGTCTTTGCCTCTGACTCACATTAAACTTGTTATCCCCCAGATCCTTTTTTGCAAGGCTGCTTTCCCGTCTGTACTAGTGAAGAGGGTTGCTCCTCCCCAAGTGTAGGACTCTTCACTTCCCCTTGATGAATTTCATGGGGTTCCTGCCAGCCCATTTCTGCTGCCTGTTGAGTTTCCTCTGGATAGCAGCATGACCCTCTGGTGTAAGAGCCACTTCTCCCAGTTTTGTGTCCTCTGCAAACCTGAAGAGTGTACACTCAACCTCATTGTCCACATAATTAATAAAGATTTTAAACAGTATTGGATCCAATGTTATAACCCCTGGGGTACAACGTCAGCCTTTCTACCAAGATTTTCTTATACTGATCACCACCTACTGGACACCTTTAGCTGTCTTCACTGTCTGCAGTTATACGTCAACAGTTTGTCTATGAGGACAAATAGGTGATGCATCCCATAGCCCAGCTGATATGCCTCTACATCAATGCATGCAGCATGGGAAACAAGCAATCGAGATAGGCAGTATCCACCGATCCCCTCTCATCTATCAAGAAAGACATTTCATTTTAAAAGCTTATCAAATTATTCAAGCAGGGCTGAAGTAGCTCAGCTGGGAGAGCGTTAGACTGAAGATCTAAAGGTCCCTGGTTCAATCCCGGGCTTCAGCAATGTTTTGAGAATTGTAACTGTGAATCGTCCCATACGAATTAGGAAGGACTCCTCTAAAAAGGTGATGCGGCCCATAGCCCAGCTGAAGTGCCTCTACACCAATGCATGCGGCATGGGAAACAAGCAGGATGAGTTGGAAAACACAGTGCAATTAGAAAACTGTGATCTAACTGCTGTAACGGAAATGTGGTGGGACAAATCACACAGCTGGAACATTGGAGTGGAGGGCTATAAGCTTTACAGGAGAGATGGGCAGGGAAGGAAGGGTGGGGGGGTTGCCCCCTATGTTAAGAAATGAATAGATGGTGAAGAGTTGACTCTGAGAAACAGCCAAGAGGAGGTTGAGAGCCTGTAGGTAAAAATTAAGGAGCGGACCAACAAAGGACACCTTGTGGTTAGGGTCTACTTCAGGCCACCGGATCCAGGGGAGTCTGTTGATGAGGTCTTCTTTCCCCAGCTACAGGAAGCACTCTGTTCATGGGCTCTCATCCTCCTGTGGTATTTCAACCACCCAGATGTCTGCTGGGAAAGTTGCATGGCAGTCAGTAAGCAATCCAGGAGGCTCTTGGAGTCCATTGAGGACAACGTCCTCGTCCAGGTATTAGAGAAACCAAACAGAGGAGAAGCATTACTGGACCTGGTGCTCACCAATGCAGAAGGCTCTTTAAGAAGTTATGATTGGAGGAAGCCTTGATTACAGTGAACCCTGGATGAGTTTGTAATCTCAAGGGAAATGGGCCTGGCTAAGAGCAAAGTCGGGATCCCAAACTGCAGAAGAGCCAGCTTCCATCTGTTCAAAGAATTAGTGGATGAGATCCCATGGGACATGGTTCTTAGGGACAGAGGATCTGATCAGAGCTAGCAACTCTTGAAGGATATTTTCCCCGGAGCACAAGAGCTCTCTATTCCCACATGTAATAAATCAAGCAGGGAAGGCAGAAAACCAGCATGGCTGAACAAGGACATGCTGGTCAAACTTAGGCAAAAGAAGGAAATACACAGATGGTGGAAACGGGGGCATCCGGCCTGGGAAGAGTACAGAAATGCTGTTCAAATATATAGAGACAGGATAAGGAAACCCAGGGCACTGACAGCACTAAACTTGGTGAGGGATGCAAAGAATAATGAGAAGGGATTCTACAGGTACACTGGCCACAGAAGAAAGACTGAGGAGTGTATACCACTTCTAACAAACAAAGACAGGGAACCGGTAACAATAGATATGGAGAAGTCTGAGGCACTTAACTTCTTTGCCTTGGTCTTCACTGGTGGTCAGGCTTCTCACATCTCTCAGGTTCCTGAAACTCTAGACAGGGGCCGGGGGATCAGTGTCCCTCCCACTGTAAACAAAGAGCAAGTTCAGGACCTCCTGATGCAACTGAACAGCACCAAATCAATGGAGCACAATGACATGCATCCCCCAGTCCTGAGGGAACTGGCTGATGTAGTCGTCAAGACAATCTCCATCACATCTGAAAAATCATGGCAGTCAGGCAAATGCCCCATGACTGGAAAAAGGGAAACATCACTCCCATTTGTGAAAAGGGTAGAATAGAAGACTTGGGGAACTACAGACCAGTGAGCCCCACCTCTGTGCCTGGCAAGATCATCGAACGAATCCTCCTGGAGGTAATCTTAAGGCACATGCAGGAGAAGGAGGTGACCTCGGACAGCCAGCATAGCTTCAACAAGGGTAAAACAAGCCTGAACGATCTGGTGACCTTCTATGATGGGGTAACTGCATCAGTTGACAATGGAAGACCAGCTGATGTCATTGACCCGTATTTCTGCAAGGCCTTTGACACAGACCAACATGACATCCTGATTTAGTGGATGAGATCCCATGGGACGTGGTCCTTAGGGACAGAGGATCTGATCAGAGCTAGCAACTCTTGAAGGATATTTTCCCCGGAGCACAAGAGCTCTCTATTCCCTCATGTAATAAATCAAGAAGGGAAGGCAGAAAACCAGCATGGCTGAACAAGGACATGCTGGTCAAACTTAGGCAAAAGAAGGAAATGCACAGATGGTGGAAACGGGGGCATCCGGCCTGGGAAGAGTACAGAAATGCTGTTCAAATATATAGAGACAGGATAAGGAAACCCAGGGCACTGACAGCACTAAACTTGGTGAGGGATGCAAAGAATAATGAGAAGGGATTCTACAGGTACACTGGCCACAGAAGAAAAACTGAGGAGTGTATACCACCCATGACTGGAAAAAGGGAAACATCACTCCCATTTGTAAAAATGGTAGAATAGAAGACTAGGGGAACTTATTATTATTATTATTTATGTTTTATTTAATTATATTTTTAATATTTAAATGAAATATTTCTATAATTATGCCTATATTTGTATGGTTCTATGAGTTACTTTAAAAAATAATTAAATTCAAGAAGCCGCACACATTTTAGTTCATGGACATTGATCTTGGCACAAAGCCTTATGCTATCTTTTGTTGCACTGATGCATTCCAGGGGTCAGTGACTCTGGCATCCAAAGAGAATAAAGGGATAAAAGGAAATAGCAAATAACTTTCTGTACCTCATCCATTTAGGACTACAGAAATACTCAGCTCTAATAAGTACTAAGTGCCTGTACATGAAGTGAAAGAACTGTGCATAATTTCTTTCCTTATGTATGGCTTCAATATTCAATGACCATGGATGAAAGAATTTTCTTTCAGTCAAAGGTAAAAAAATAAAATAAAACAATAATAATAATAATAATAATAATAATAAATTCAAGATTTGAAGATTTGTATTTACAAAATTGTGCTATCGACAAAACTGAAACAGGGTAGTATCATCTAATTTACTTCTTAGTCACTTTGTAGCATGTACAAAATTAAAAACTAATTACTATTTTTTCTCTTTTAAATTGGCAGACTGACATAAAAAATGACATACAAAATGACATACATAAGAAGGAGGAAATTGGTTTTCTTTCATTTTTTGTTCAGAGTCTGATTATAGTACCATTCCTGAAATACTAAACCCACCACGTCCCCAAAGGCGCCCTCAGCCCTGACTGTCCCACCTCAGCCCCCAGGTCTCCCTGACCTGCCCAGGCACTCAGTGCCAGCCCTGGTGCCTCCAGCCCCTGCCCCTGCAGCATTGCCAGAATCCAGCTCGCCACAGCCCAGCCATGACCCCTGCCCAGACGGGCCCACCTGCAAATCCAGCCTCAGCCTGTCCCTGTCCCCAGGGAAGTGCCTGAGGCATGCTCTGAGGGCTCCTGAGCACCAATGGGTAACCCAGAGGTGCCCTGACAAAATCTTAAAGATATTTGGAAGATGTAAATTTGTCAGGACAAAGCTGCTATCACTTTATCCTCTAAATTCCCTTTGGTCTTCTAAGATTTTTTTTACAGGGCAATGTCTAAATATATTTTCAAGTTGTTTTTATGCCACACAGGCATCTCAAAGAAAGGGTGTGGGAAAGCATCATCTCAGCAGGCATGCAGCGCCTCAGCAGACATTTCCACTTCTTTTATAGACGTTGAAAAGGAATTCAGATGCTTCTCTGTATTTTACAAAATTGCTTTATGCCTCTAGGTCATGGCAGTAAGACTGTGCCAGATTCTGATGCACTAATTATGCTGCTTTTGAGACTGTTTACTCCTGGATAATGGTGCTCCAGGCAGAAAAGACCATGAAGCAGTCTCTACTTGGATAATAGATTAAGTATATCACAACTGTTACTTCTACTTTCAGTTTTTGAAAAATTATTTTCTGGGAGTGATGTGGTGGTTAAAAATTATGCTGGAGGGGTAGCACATAGGTCCTAGTGCACTGAACGACAATCTCAGAAGCTTTGTTCTTCCATTTGATTTGTGCAGCTATGCCAGGGATGAGTTTACAAATATTTATGCTTGAGGCAGAGAGGAAGCATTGAAAGCAAAAGAGAAAGAAGGTATTGAGATATTGGCAGGGTAAATTGAGGTTGTGTTTTTTTTTTTTTTTTTGTATTTTTGTTTGTTTATTTTCAGTGAATTGGTAGAGCGCAAAAAGAGTAAATTGGTAGTAATGCAAGTGAGACATAAATCTGATAAACAGAAATGGTTCTTTTCCACTGGATCAATCTCTTTCAATTTAATCTTCTTTTCGGTGGGAGCTATAAAAGATAAACTGCATTACTGTGGAACATGAATTCAAGACAAAAGACAGTTTGAAAGTAAAATATTCTTTCTTGCTTTCAAAGGAAGGGGACAAGCAGAAAAAACAGCCACTGAGGGGGATGTTTGACTTTGTATGAATAGCTTGTTTGGAAAAATAATACAAATACTCATTATGTATCTTCTGTGAAATCAACTGAGGATATTTCTTTTAAAGTAAAAGATAAATAACTGATAAGATAAAATATGAAATTAGTTAATTAGTGCTCGAGACCAAAGATGAGAACTTTATGGTTCAACTTAGCTAGTGGTCCTGAGGCAATTTTGTTGATAGTATGGTTAGTATCATGATTTCTGTTACTATCTTAATGAACTTGCAAAATTACTTGTAATTATTTTCAATTTTAAGCTTTCTTTCTGTTCAGGAGAGGAAACATGCTCACAAAATTATGAGAATCATAAATTGTAATGCTATAATCTTACACCAGAAATTCATCCGAGTTCTTAAAGTTTTATCTCAAAATTAACAATTATAAAATCAGTTGCCACTAAAAATTAATGATGCAATACTTTACTTTTTTTATTATTTCTTAAGAACTAACATTGCAATGCCTAAATTTTGGAAACATACATTTGGCATTTAATAAAAATTACTAAGCTATTGCAATTTCTCTTATTTATTTATTATTTAATTTAAAATAAATATCTGGCTCTATGGTCTTCTCAGCAGAAGATAGAAGCAAGAAAACATGTTGTCATTTAGAAATGCTCAACAGCAAGTCTTGGCTTATTTATCATTTCCAGAACATAAAATATACTATGGAAAGTTTTTCCTGTGCTGAACCAGGAGAGTAGAACATGTCTCACTAAATTTTTCTAAGTATTTCCATATTCTTATCTGTCTTGGCTTCACCCAAGATGACACAAATTCCCAAGTTCAGTTAGGATCTGCTAAAGATGATATTCTTTCCCAATACCAAGATTTCAGTATGATAAAAGATATTCTGTTGTCACTGCCCATGTAATTGTTGTCCAAAATATGCATTTATTTCTTCATTATAGAAATAAAAATACAGGGAATTCCTTAAACATTAAAAAATGTCCTTAACTTGAACAAATAGTACGAGAAATTACAATAAAAACAATATTTCTGCTTAGCAAAATTGTTTCCATATGTTACTCAGCTGCTATCAGAGTACTTTGCAAGTCTGATATACAAAGATATTAACCAGAGCACGTTCACAAAATCAACAGTATTGTCACTCTATACATGCTGGAGTAAGAACCGAAAAAAACACACCAGAAAGACAGTAAAAATCCTCAGTTCTTGTTATGTTAGAATATACACTCACAATTGATCCCTGCATATGATGTTTACCTGAGTCATATATATTTTGAATGGTACACACTGAAGTTTTCCAAAATATATGAATTGTATGCATTTTACTGTCATCTTTCTAAGTGTTGGCCAATGCATATCATTCCCTTCCTTAGTAGTTCTGCAGAATCTCTCTTCATATTTAGATTTTTACACAAAAGATTGTTCAACAGTCGTCTCATTTCAAAATTTTAGTTACATGCAAAATTATGGGCAACAACTATACAAAATAAAAATACATAATAAATAAATAAATAAATACAGCTCTGTGTGCAATTTGCAAATTACCTTTATTATTAATCCCTCATATTGTCATCTTTACCATGTTTTTGGGTTTTCTTTCATTTTTTGTTTGCATTCACTATTCTCTCTCTCTTTTTTTTTCTGCATAAATTACATTTATGTTTGTAAAAATTTACTCTCAAATGATTATAGATTATAGTAGGTGCTGACCTACTGAAACACAACTCAATAATGAACATATGACTGGACATGGTGGTCCCTTTTACACAACCAAAAAAATATTGATGATATTGTTGTGGTTTAACCCAGCCAGTAGCTAAACACCACACACCCTCCCCCCTCCCTCTCTGGGATGGGGGAGAGAAACGGGAAAGTGAAGCCTGTGAGTTGAGGTAAAGACAGTTTATTAAGATAGAAAATAATAATAATAATAATAAAATATATATGTACAAACAAGTGATGCACAATGCTCACCACCCGCTGACCAATGCCCAGCCCAACCCCGAGCAGCCGGCACCCCCCACCCTGGCTAGCCACCCCTATATATTGTTCAGCATGACGGCAGATGGTATGGAATACCCCTTTGGCCAGTTTGGGTCAGCTGTCCTGGGGCTGTCCCCTCCCAGCTCTTGCTGCACCCCCAGCCTGTCCGCTGGCAGGACAGAGCGAAGAGCTGAAAAGTCTTTGGCTTAGTGTAAGCATTGCTCTGCAGCAATTAAAACATCAGCATGTTATCAACACTCTTCTTATCCTAATCCAAAACATAGCACCCTACCAGCTACTAGGAGGAAAAATAACTCTGTCCTAACTGAAACCAGAACGGATATATGATTGAAAACATTAATTGAAATTACCTTTTGACATTGATTATTTGAAAAATATTTTACCAATAATTGTTATAAATCTTCAGCAGAAAATAGCTTTTCACTGAAATGGGAATGAAGAGGATACTGTTTACTTTATGTCATAAATTTTAAAATTAATTAATTAATTAATACATTGATCTATTTTAAAGAAAGATCTGCTCCTTAACAACCTAGTAAAAAAAAAAAAAAAAGGAAAAGTGCATTACATTTAAGTAGTTCATCTGCCTCTGTCTTCATAGAGATGCTGAGAAGCTCACTGCCTGTGCTCAATTACAACTGAAAATGTATTGTAAATGCATTCTAATTGGATTGAAAGTAAGATTTAAGCCCAAAGACATGAGAAATTAATTCAGATACAAAGCTGGGAACTATTTGTTCTTGCCTTAAATGACTTCATACATGCACAATTAATTTTGACTATTCATTTGTCGTTGTGTATCATGTGCAAAAATAAAGAAAAAAAATGAAGAAAAAAAAGTATTTTTTTAAATAACCAGAAAATGTTACCTTGAACAAAACCAAAATATCTCAATCTTAAACCGTGACAAGGCTCTAAGTTCAACTTTAAAATTAATTTTATATTGTCAGCTAGTATGCACTACTCAAATCAAGATAACGATAGTGCTGATGTAATTCATAGTACAAGCTAATACAGGGTATCAGTTGGAAGGATCAGGCTGATTAAGAAGGAGAAAATTCTGTTAAGATACACATATTTCTTGATCACTAGCAGTGAAGAAAAAGAAAGTACAGATAAAACACAACCAAATTTAATGAGATTTTTGGTGTATATATTCAATTTTGGCATTCATTTCAGTGTTACCATTTTTTTTTTTTTTTAAAGTATTGTCATTTGTAAATCTCTTACTGCAAGATGTATTTTTAGGGCCAGCACCCCAAAACCTAGAGATTTTAAAGCACATGCTCCCATTCAGAATGCACAGAAGGTATTAATGACATTCTTGAAGGCAATTTTAAGACTTCTTGGCAGCTGGATCTGCTCTTGTATAGGGTTGGAGATGAGTAGCAAAAAAGACTAGGTCTCTGTAGTGGCTTAACCCAGCCAGCAGCTAAGCATCACACAGCCGTTCACTCACACTCAACCACCCCACCCCAACCCCTCACCATGTGGGATGAGGGAGAGAATCAGAAAAAATAAAATAAAATGAAAGCTTGTGGGTTGAGATAGAGACACTTTGTTATGATAGAAATGGTAGGGAAATAATAATAATGATAATAGTACTACTACTAATAAATGTGCAAACAAGTGATGCACAGTGCAATTGCTCACCACTCGCTGACCAATGCCCAGCTTATCCCTGAGCAGCCACTCCCCCCACCATGGCCAGCCCCAACCCATATCACTTGTTTAGCATAACATCATATGGTATAGAATTGGCCAGTTTGGGTCAGCTGTCCTGGGTCTGTCCCTTACCAGCTCCCGCTGCACCCCCAGCCTGCCAGCTGGCAGGGGAGTGTGAGAAGCTGAAAAGTCCTTGGCTTAGTTTAAGCACTGCTCTGCAACAATTAAAACATCAGCATGTTATCAACATTATTCTCATCCTAAATCCCAAACACAGCATCATACCAGCAACTAGGAGGAAAATTAACTTTATCCTAGCCAAAACCAGAACAGTCTCTCTTATTTTTACATTTTGTGTGCATTTTATTAATCCACATCAGTGTTCTGGATGGGATCCCCATTAACTTACTTTGTCATGTAGAATCAGAATCATAGAATGGTTTGGCTTGGAAGAGAACTTGAAGATCATCTAACTACAATCCCTCTGCCATGGGCAGGGACACTTCCCACTGGACCAGGTTGCCCAAAGCCCCATCCAGCCTGGCATTGAACACTTCCAGGGGTGGGACATCCAGAAATTCTCTGGACAACAGCTTTTCTGAGCATGTAGTTTAAGCTTCTTCCCCACTTTCTGCTTCCACACAGCTTCTATTTGATTCTTGAAGGACAATTAAATTAAGAATATAAAAAGACCATGTAAGCATCCTGAGCTTTGCCTGCTGTAGCATGGAACTGATTTTGAAAAGAGCACTTCTGAGTAGGTGGGTAGTTAGGTCTGAATTCTATTTTCCAGCATTTCCATCCAGACAAATTTGCACAGAAGAAAACTCTGATCCTGCTCATAGCATCTATAAACAAATGCAAAAGTTTTTGAAAGACTTAAATGAGGAAATGAGAGAAAAAACTATGCACAAAGTAAGTTAATTGGGAATACAATTATTAAAGTAAAGAAGTCATTTGTGCTCTGTAGACATGTATTCTTTCATTTTAGGTGGCAGCCTTGGTCCTGGCTTTTGTGTGTTACACATCAGGCAGGCTGCAATTATTAGAAAGCTGGCTGGATTCCTCCCTCAAAGAACTTGAGGGAGAAATGAAGATCTTTCAAAAATGCTTCACTGGAAAACACCTTCAGCAGCTGGTCTCTGAACAAACCCTTCATCTTCCAGTTCTCAGGCTGTCCTTGCCTGCCTGCTGGGTGGCTCTGGTGACCAGCCTTCACTCTGAAGACTTCTATAGGTTCACACAGATTCAGTGTTTTTAGACATTGCATCCATCTGAACATATATACATATCACACAACCTTCTGAATAGGATAAATTTTGTTAAACATTGGCTGTTGAATCAGACTAAATATGAAGGTAATTAACCACTTTGGGATGATAGTGAGTTTGATGTGAGAGATACCCAACCTCTTTCTCTTAAACACACCACAACAATAAGAATCACATCCTTGCTTCCTGAAGAATTTATATCAGTGTGCTAGAGAGCATGTAAGTAAAAACAGGTGGTATGAAAAGGCAGGAAGATGATTAGCAAAGTCTTTGTAGGCTATTAATAGGCTTTGTAGGCTACTAATATTATGTGTTTCTCTGAATCCCTCCAGTAAAGGCCTAACTCAGTTTTTAGTCATATCGAAGTTATATGATGCCAGCATAACCATGGTCACATGATACTTCATGTAGATACCTCATGTACTTTTATTGGATTTCTTTTGCCTTCACCCCTCACAGTTGTTTCTGTTTCTGAACTGTTTTGCCATGTACCACTCCTGTTTTTCTGTATTTTTTACAAAGTAATAAAACTCTTTTTATAGGGGTGATGGGAAATCCTGTATGGCCACATGTTTTTTGTTGTTGTTGTTTATATATATATATATATATATATATATATATGTATTATTTGCAGTTATATGTTTTGTTTTGTTTATGTTTTCATTTTCCTGTGTGCTTTTTACTTCTTGGTCTATATCTGTTGCTTTGCTATACCTTGACCAATGGATGTTATGTGGTCCATTTCCTTGGTGGTAACATGGGTGTATTCAATACTTGTTTTCCGCACACGCTATAGATGTGGGTACATGTGGGTTGTCCCTGGGAAGAAATGGAGCTAGAAGCATAAGAACCATTAAGGGTCCATGTCTGTAGGGGAGAATGGGCATGTAAAAGTCATGAAGAAAGCTCTTTCAGAATTTGCCTCTTGGGGCTTGAGAAGCTTGATTATGCCTTGTGTTAGAGAAAAGGAGAGCAGAGCAAACGATCAACTTCTTTTTTTTTTTTTTTTTTTTTTTTAATGAGGTTTTGTTTTTTGGAAGAAAGTAGCATTTTTTTTTCACTATACTTGGTTAGGAAAAAGATTGATTAAAAAAAGATAAAAATGATTATTTTTCTTAATTTTCAGCCTTTTCTCCTGCGTAAATTCTAAGAAAATAACATTTCCACTGGGGAAGGCAGAGGGAAAACATCGAAGCAAATGAAAGTAATGTCTTTTTATTCTATGTGGCTAGGAAGGCTACTAGAAGTAGTCTTTCATTTCATTTGCAATGAAGTCTGTTTAGGGTAGTTTAGAATAAATCATTTTTCTGGCCATGCAGGAATAAGTTTTGTTTATGAGGCTGAGCTGATACTGTAATCTCGCATTTTGTGTGTGGCTTGAACCAGGATGTGTCACAGTCATTGACCAGCAGACCAAAACAATACAAGAAACCATAGTCCCAGCTGCAAACCATGTGGAATGGATCTCTACCATTTTAACATAGGTTATTCAAAATACTGATATCATACTCCCCCTTGGAGTCAGTCAACAATTTATTTTGATGCTGTGTGAGGTCAGGGCCCCATCAAAGCTGTTTGTGATCCTGGTTTTGCAGGAACTGTGGCACAATGAGGGTCATGATGGTTATATTGTGCTATCCACACTGAAGATTTCACACAAGATTCAGAGAAAATGATGTCTCTTTGGGAAAGGAGGTCCCAGCCTATTCATGTCTGAAGACCTTTGAGCTGATGAAAACAGTCTTTGCAAGTTTCACTGCAGTGAGGATTTATGACATCCACAAATCTGCAAAAAAAAGCAATCTCTGGGAGGGCATTGCCTTTCTTTATTACTTGATGCATTGCAACACCAGTTTTGTGAGAAGCAAATGAACTGTAAGCATGATGTGTGCTAGAAAGGGCTGTAGGCACAGAGGATTATAATTATATGCTAATTGTTTCATATTTTGTTTGTTTCTTTGTTTTTTTTACATGTATTGGCCCCAGAAATAGAACTGATTCTTTAGGACAGTCTATTAAGATTCTATAAATTGTCCTTTAATTGGTTATCATGTTTCTTATGCCATTAAGGTTCTCACTATAGGCAAAAACTTCCCCTTTCTGTAATTAGAAAGTCTGGTTTTGATGGGGATGTGCTCTACTCATATTTTATTACACACACATAAAGCAATCTTCTGTCAAATCTGCTATAGACCCTGCATTTTATTTTATTTTTTATTATTATTATGTGAAACACGCTGGTTTGCAATGTGGGGATGAGAAAAAAAATAAAAACCAAAATGATAAACAAATGCTGTGACCAATGGCAGGCTTTTGCCACTTATCACAATATGAAAAGGTTGGTTTCTGGCTGAATAACTCTAAAATCTGACTTACATGTTAACACAGCTGGAAGTCAAGGTAGGCAGTCTCTTTTGGAACAGACTCCAGTGACTCCGATTGTAAAGCACTTTTGTCTGTAGGGAATAGAGAGCTACATGAACCTATGAATGAGTCACATTCTCTTACTCACATTCATTACTATCCACCCTGTTTTTGATAAAATGATTTCATTCTTCACTTCATTGTGCTTTGATTATACTTGTCAATATAGCCAGTGATTGCTGCAGTCATTGAATATAAAAGGGTTGTAGTGATGTATAACATTTATGATACTTTTCTTCCATTTGTCTCGTCAGTCCTGTGTGTTTCAGAGGTAAAACCTCTCTCCGGTACTTTGTGGACTGCGTTGATGGAAGCCATGCTTTATGGGCCAATTTATGACTCCTTATGTCCATATTGTTCAAGGTTGCAATATGCTACATTCTTACATCTAATGACAAGTATAATTCTGAAAATTGTAAGTTGAGCTTTTCTGACAAACATACTTAACCTGACCAACATCTCAAAATGACCTCTCTGATGCCACTCTTGCAAGAGTTGTCACTCCAGTAGGCTTGACTACTGTTGATCTCTTGTGGTCTGTGTATAGTTTTATTAGCAGTAATTCAAGTGCTAGAGTCAAATCTCTCATTACCAGCTATCTGGAACATACAGTGTTATTTTAGTCAGTCAAAACTGCCCAAATTGTACTCACTTTCTTTAGAGGTGAAGTTAAAGTAAACTAGCATGTAGAGAGTGCACTGTAACAATTTACAAGGCCACCTGTGGGGTGGAAAACTAATTTTAAATGCTTGTAATCCACTTTTAGTACACATATGCCTCCTTCCCCAAAGTAATGAAAAACCTTGTTATGGATCTTTCTGAACAGCCTCTTTAAAAAAAAACAATGGCATATACCAAATTAAATTTGAGCAGAACAGCTCGTTTATTGGGCCTTTATTGTCTGATGACTAATGTGCATATAGCAGTCATAGATGAGCTTGACTGCTCTGGCTTTTCTGTCCTTGTCACAAATGTATGCTTTCAATCCTAAACACATGGAGCATAGCAGAGCATTAAGTCATATATAATCTAGAAAGTATTAAAATTTAAAGAATTGAGGATGGATAAAATGTTTTGTAATTTATTTTGGAAAATGAGTCATTTAGAAAAGTTTTTTTCAAAGGACAAAGTATAGCTGCACAGGAGATAAAGAGTGTAATTTCAGATTGGTAGAAATTATCGTGCACAAGATTTATTTTTTTCATCAATACACTTATAAGTACATTTTAATATTGCGTCTATTAAAATTTATTTCAGAATATATTGATAAAGCTCCAGGATATGAATGCAAAGTAAGAAAATGTACCAGACTGATGTGTGCTTATTCAGAACATGAGTAATAATTGTTTTGATTTTAGATGAACAGTCATCTTTCCTATCTCTTTTTAACAGTTGGAAGGTTTGTGCTAACCAAGAGGTAGCAATATTTGATTACCCACTTACTCCTTTTTGAGTGCTATATTAACTTATTGTCTTTCTGCTCACATCCCTCAATTTGACTATTAGCATGTTATTTTAAATTTTAGACAATTTCCTGTCAGACAAAAATGGCCACATGTTTCTGTTACACTGTGTATATTCTTGACAGTCATCTCGTATGTCCATATCTGTAACAGAATTATCAGTTTTAATCACATTGTAAGATTTCCTACACATTCTTTGAACTGCTCCAATAGCAAATGAAAGAATTAAAATGAGAGAATTTTTGAAAAAAAAAAAAAAAACCATGAAAAATAATAAACATTTCTGAAACAGTTTCCATTTTTTCTATTCACAGAATACCTATTTGCAGTTTTATGCATTTTTTTTTTGTTATCCAACTGCTATTTTTGTCATAGAATAATACAAACTTCCCTAGAAGCAGCGCCAGGTTCTCTGACTTAGAAAGCAAAAAGTATAAGCAAAAGATTTAAGGTAAGGAAAAGGCTGCCAGAATACAAAATAAATAGAGAGATTTTTTTTTACTCTAATTTTTTTACTGTTTTATACAAATTGGCCATCTTTCCATGCTTCTTAAGAGGGGAAGGTGTAGAATGCTAATAAGGAGACTGTCAGGACAAACTAGATTTATTTACGTTTTAATGCTAAAATCCTTGCTTGGAAATATTAATGTAAGGCATGGAAAAGTATTTTACTTTCTGGGTGAGATTCAGAGACAATACAGGTTTTCCAATCTGGCCTCCAAAAAGTTTCAGAAAGTTTCTATAGGGTACACATCATATCTGCTAGGCTTATACAGAGGACCTAGACATCCAAGGGAATTAAGATGGCACTAGTTATCAATATTTAAAGACTATAATTCCATTCTATTTCTGGCCTATAGGGAAAGCCATAGCTTTCCCTTCCTTAAAAATAAAATAAAATAAAATAAAATAAAATAAAATAAAATAAAATAATAATAAAAAAATACTGTTCTGTTCTTGTTTCTCCACATTGTTTTCTTCTAAGTCATTAATTCACAGGTATGCCAACAGTTAGTTCAAACCTACATCCACCAATCTGCACCATCCCTCTTCCCAGCTTTCTGCCTCCACCTCAACTTTGTATTTTTTTCCTAGTGCATTGTTTCTGAGTACTAGGCACTACTCTACTAGTACAGTGGTTTCAAAACCTGGTGCTAAAAGACTCTAAATCCTTTCACTGCATTGGCTTCTTTCCTGTAGTTTGCAGAATTCCTCTTCCTAAGGAACCTTATCAACTCTCATAACCTAAACCATCTGTGATACTGCTTCCAACTCACAGAACTGGAAAGGGTTTGCAGAGCATTACTCTGACACTGAAAGATATGTGTTCAGTTCAGCTACTGACACATACCAAAGAAGATCAAAAAAGAAAAAACAAAACTGTCTGGGCTTTATGGCTGCTGTATTGGAAAGCACTGTTTTTAATAGAAACCAGGGAATAACATGACTCTCTGAACCAGTGGGCACAGGAGAATGTGCTTGTGAAGGAAACCTCTATTTCAAAGTGATATGCTAGATAACAGAACATTTGCATTTAAATGTAGAGGAACTTCAATTTATTAAGTGGAAAAGGATCAGTTTATATGTCTACAAATACAATATTCTTTTACTCATGTATCAGATGGTTAGTTTTGTCTTAGTGAAGAATGTTTACTTCTGTATCTCCCTATAATAAAAATGGGGAAGATAAATAAAGTCTATTGTATAAATACTAAACATTTTGTGGAAACAAGCAATACCTAATCTCATAGAGTGTGCAGAGCAGATTACTTTATTTATTATTATTATTATTATTATTATACAATGCTTAAAACCACCTGGGCTTTCTTCCAAAAGTACCAGCAGTATTGGAATTGCACTAGACACAGCTTGAAGCTGAACTTAAGGTTGAATTCCATCATACAGAAAACAGAAAACTATAGGTTACAACAAGGAAGAGCAATACAAAACCTTGTGTTAGTTTCTTATTCTTGGGCTATTGCTTTGCAGCTGTAACAAAGGACAAGTCTAATTTTCTATTCATTGTGAAGCGTGACTTTGGACTTCAGTAAAGTTGTAACTTCTTCACACCAATCCAATGAAGAGAACAAACATCAGACTTCAGTTTAAAGTCACTGGAAGAAAATTAAGTGAAAAATGGCATGTATTGCATATGACAGATCTGCAGTGTTTGAGGTTATAATCAGGGACTCACTGCAGCTTAGAATATGCACTGCTACTGAGACATCAATATTCAACTGAAATATCATGAATGCAGTAACTGAGTCTCTGTATACATTCAGATTTCCTTAGCATTTGCTTTGGAGTTCAGCTCTTTTTAGGGACAACTTAGCTCCAAGATCAGTAATTATTCTTTAGGTATAATTAATGGTTGGCCTTTAATATATGGACTTATTCCTGTAAGTCTTTGAACAAGATTTAAAATAAAAACTTCCCCAAGAAGAAGAAAAGGAGATTTATTTAGCTTCCACCAGATTTTTCTTTTTCCATTTCTTTTATTACAGTGATGATATGGTTCATATCTCAGAACTTGTTTTAACTGAATGTGTTCAGAATGAGCACATCCACATATGGTCTTGAGTGATACATATAATAATTGTAGAAAGGATCCCATGAAAGAAAATTCTATTTGAATTGCATTTTCATTTATTATTTCCTTGGATTTATATGAGTATAAATGAGAACTGAATTAAACTCTGCAGTAGACCATGTCCTCTGCTTCAGTGAAATAAGGGGGAATCATTTCAGAGCTGCACTCCTGCTGCAACATAGTTTCACTTCCGCATTCTACCACCACTAAAAGAGTCCCTGCAGAAATCCCCTTCACAGAGCAGGTGCCTGTGAAGAGTTTTGTGGCAGATAAGGAGGAAAATATATATATATATATATTCTCGTTGACTTAAATAGGAAAAGGAATAAGACACTGTATGGATGAACAGTAACAACGAAAAATCCACTTCATGTTCAGCCTGGAGAAGAGGTTGAAGGCTCTGGGAAGATCTTATAGCAGTCTTCCAGTACCTAGAAGTTTGGCCTGCAGGAAGGCCTACAGGTTGGAGATGGACTCTTTATCAGATGGTGTAGCGATAGGAGAAGAAATGAGGGTTTAAACTAAAAGAGGATAGCTTTAGATTAGATATAAGGAAGAAATTCTTTACTCAGGGAGTGATGAGGCACTGGAATAGGTTGCACAGAGAAGCTGTGGATGCCCAGTCCCTGGAAGTGTTCAAGGCCAAGTTGGATGGGGCTTTGAGCAGCTTGGTCTAGTGGGAGGTGTCCCTGCCCATGGTAGTCTGGGTAGAATTAGATGATTTTTAATGTCCCTTCCAAACCAAAGCATTGGGTTCTATGGTTCTATGATTCTACGTGCAAGCTAATTCAGTATCTCTGAAAGTAGCCATTTATATAAATCACCCAGACATAATGGCCTAAGAAATCAGTCCAAGAAGATTACAGGCACAAAGTGAACAGGCCAATGTTTTAATCCCTTCTTTGTTTCTCTAGCATAGACAAAATGAAAATGTTGTTCTTCCAGTGGAGTATGTTAGTAAAGCAAACACATTTATGTACTCTGGCATTCAGGTTTCTTTGTTTTGCTCCCTATAAAACCTCCATGGTTGGTTTCTGCCCAAGGCTTGCTGGAGGGCATAAACATTTAAGGTTAAGCACACTTTAAAAAAAAAATTACTTCAGGGAGACAAGCAGATCACTTGTGAGTTCTGAATGATACAATGTTATTGCATGCAGGCTTGTATCTCAGGGTCATTGGTCTTCATGTAAACAGTCAAACTGAAAAATATGGGACCAAAAATTGGCTTTTCTGTTCCTGTCTGGTAAATGCCAGTGGTATTCTGACTGGGTGAAAAAATTGAGTGATTTTACATCTAGAAGAATATTTCAGTCAAAATTAAAGCATTAGCATGTTATTTCAGAGCAAAGTACATTAACTATTTGGCTGTTTCAAGTTTCTACTTGTAAAAGTTGTCTGTCAGAAGTGTGGAGCAAACCCTTTGATTTCAGTTTGATTCATTTAGCTCTTACATCACTTTTACTCAACAGTCTTTTTCTCTGTGTTTCAGTTCTAAGAATGAAATTTCACATTGTGCTGAGGGAATTTAAGTTCATCTGGAAAATGGAGCTTAGTATCCATAGTTTTACAGTATCACAGAATCACAGAATTGTAGGGGTTGGAAGACATTTCCAGAAATCATCATGTCCAACCCCCCTACTACTACTGCTGTCAAAATTAATCTAATTATATATATATATATAAATTAGAATTGGACCACTTAAATTTAAAAATAAATGGAGATTGCTTTATGTCATTGACTTCTGTGGAATAAAGATGTTGTCTAAATTGGTAAAATTATTTGATGTTTAAAGTTAATTTTTGGATTCATTAGTTTATTGTTAGATTTTTTTTTAAGTTTGAAAACTTGAAAAATCTAATAATTAATCATAACAGATTATTACTTTAGCTTTCTATTACTCATGCATTTGAAATTTTTGGTTCCCCATTCTGGATATGTGAAAAGTTTTGGATGTTGATGTATCTATATTTAATCCAATTTATGTAAGGGAGATATATATGAATGTATAAGTTCAGCTGTGTCTGAATAACAAATTTTAGACTGACTTTTATCATAAAAAAAAATATTTAAAGGGACATGTTTTACACATAAAAGACAGCAAGGCTTTTTAGTGGCAAAACATTTCCTTCATCATCTGAACCTTTGTACTAAACTTTTTTTTTTTTTTTTTTTTTTTTTTTTTTTTTTTGATAAACAACTAAAATTAAAGTGTAATTAAGTGTAAAATTTCCTTAGCTGTACTATCTGTAGCTCTAGATAAAACCTTCACAATATCAATGGTTCTTCTGCTGGCATAATATGTTATTTATAAATATTCTGCATTTGATTTATTATCAAATAAATCAAATGATTTAAATGATTTCTAAATGATTTTAGATAATTAACTCAAATGAGTTAAATGATTTCTAAAATTTTGTGGAACTTAAAATGAATATTCCATTTAGTGCTCTGCATAGTGATCATTTTAGAGTACAGCAGTGGTCATTACATGGTCATCAAAACTACATACTCAGCCTTTCCTTCTATATCTGACTAGGTTTTTTTATTAATTCAAATTCCTATTTGAATTTCCTATTCATGTTAAAAAAAAAATCATTGAAAGGGTTACAACACTCTGCCAATTTCTGTAATTGGTAACAATTTTTTTCTTTGGTACTTTTCTTCCTTGTTATTTTGAAGGTTTGTTACCCTTGTGCATTGTTTTCC
This sequence comes from Heteronetta atricapilla, assembly GCA_011075105.1. Classification (NCBI taxonomy): domain Eukaryota; kingdom Metazoa; phylum Chordata; class Aves; order Anseriformes; family Anatidae; genus Heteronetta; species Heteronetta atricapilla. The sequence goes on along the minus strand of CM021731.1, from coordinate 131,781,574 downwards.
AACACAAGGCACCTTTCCTTCTGTGGCCATGAACCCTGGGCATTGTGATGGTACAGGAGTTGCTCAGGTGAGCTCCAAAGTTCCAGCTGAGAAGAAGCCTCAGCAAGCAGGGCCTAAAGATTTTCTCTTGCCATGTGAATTGCTTAGAAAAGCAAGTAAATTAAATGGTCCTTTAATAGTCTAGAATAATAACATACTTCTTTTGTAATAAACAAATCACACAGACATAGCTGTTGTGCTAAATGAATGTCAGGATGACAGAGAAATACTTGCTTACTGAACAACACTGAAGATATTGCTATTGGTTTGGAAATGTACTTGTACACAGTTGACTATTAAAAGCAGTCATTGTTCAATTTCTTATTTAACAGGAATATATATTTACAAAAAACAAAAGAGGAAACTGTATTTTTTGTATTTTTTTCCTAAATAATATATTCAATAATATTCAATAATTTAATATATTTAGAAGACTTTTTTTTAATCTTTAATCACATTCCTTGATAAAAAATTTAGTAAGAACATTAAGTCATTAACAATGATAGATTATTTTAAAACTTTATTTCTGGTCAGAGGGAAGTTTGAATGACTTTCTGTGCCTATTTTGGTTTAGTCCCAGCAAGCAGTTATGTGTCACACAGCTGTTTGCTCACTCTCTCAAGGTAGGACTGGAGAGAGAATCAGAAAGGTAAAAGTATTAAAATGGTTTATCTTAACTCATGGATTAAGATAAGGACAATGTAAGTAAAACAAAAGCCGTGTGTGCAAGCAAGGCAAAACAAGGAATTCACTATTTCTCATCAGCAGGCAGGTGTTTAGCCACTTCTAGGAAAGCAGGGCTCATCATGAGTAATGGTTTATTGGAAAGGCAAACACCATCATTCCTAATGTCCCCCCATTCCTTTTTCTTTATTCCAGCTTTTATTGGTGAGCATGACTCTTTATTGTACGGGATATCCATTTGGCCAGTTTTGGTCATCTGTCCCGGCTATTTCCCCTCCTGGCTCCTTGTGCACCCCCAGCCTTCTCGCTGACAGAGCAACAAAAGAAACTGAAAAATCCTTGTCTGTATGCAAATACTACTCTGCAACAAACAACAATATTGATGTGTTATCACCACTATTTTCATCAAGAATCAAAACCACAGCACTGTGTGAGCTTTTATGAAAAAAAAATTTACTCTGTCTCAGTCAAAACCATGACAGTATCATGGGATGTTTTGTTTCTTTTTACTTCAGTGTTAAATATGCAAGCCTAGAATTGATTATTGTTAAATAATAATCAATTCTGTTAAATAATAATCAATATTGTTAAATAATTCAATAATAAAAAGATAGTTACAAAATTCCAGTATTATTCAGCCTTTCCAAATTATTTAAGTGCCCTCACAAGTTTAGCTGTTCCAAATTAATATGTCAATTGTATAGGAAAAAACAAAGAACTTGATTCAAAGCTGTGGAATGTAGTCATAGACAAATTCTGCACTCAGTCAAAAAGACATCTGTACCTAAACACATAATTAAAACTATATTCTCCACAATTCCATCACAGTTTTGTCAAATACAAAACTGCAGACTTCAAAGTACTGGTGGCTTTTGAAGACTGTGACTCCAGTCATACATGATTCCAAAGGGTTTGAAGAGCCTGGTGTATCCACTAGGTATAATCCAGGTTAGTATAAAAACTGAGGACCTGCTGTGAAATTTTATTTCACTTCATGATTCATTCAGTTGCAAAGTACAACATGCAGGGCCTAATCTAGCAAACAGGTACCATTTTCAAACCTTCAGTTTAGGAAATGAAATGAAGAAAAGTTAAAATAAGATTCGTTAAAACAAATGTTTGCACTCTGGAAAAGGAGGTAGTAGGAAAAAAAAAGTCAGGTATAATTTATACAAATCTTCATAAAACCTTACATTATTCTTGAGATCAGGGTCCACAGATGCTCAGGATGAAGCAAATAAGCTACATTTTTTTTCTTGAAATTCTTCTATTCTGTTTCAATTAATTTAATTCCCTTCAATGCTAACAAGCAATATTATTTTGGCTCAGAATGGGGAGCTTGCACTGACATAATTCCTGTTGGAAAAAACTCACCATAGCCTCCACAAAGATAGAGAAAGCATACTCTAATTGTGAAATGGGAATGTAAGAAGTTGCTTGCTTTTATTTTTATCTACGTTTCCTTGGAAGCTTACTTTGAAAAGACTATGAGGAATTGTGGGATATCAGCTCAAGTAGTACAGAAAGAGATAAAGGAATCTTTGTAAAGAACATGTCAAAGAGCTTGGAAAGAAACAGACAAAACTATTACAGAATATGCAAAAATATAATTTTAGTAATCCCTAGAAAGATTGCAATATACAACAGACATTATTGTGTCTATTTCTTTTACCAATAGATTGGTAAAATTTCATTCCACATCCTTGATCAAAGTTGGGGTAACATCATCTCTTTTTTGAATACATATTGCTGTTAGTTCAAATAGACTTTTAATAAAGCTTTGCCTTACTGATAAGCATAATATCATTCTCAAAATATCAGCTGGAGATTTTTCTTTGCTAATCATTTCCCTGTGAAAGACTGTTTGGTTTTTCTTTCTTTCTTTCTTTCTTTCTTTCTTTCTTTCTTTCTTTCTTTCTTTCTTTCTTTCTTTC
>CM021731.1:131768565-131778907 GCA_011075105.1 Heteronetta atricapilla | reverse complement strand
TTCTTTCTTTCTTTCTTTCTTTCTTTCTTTCTTTCTTTCTTTCTTTCATAAGTACTTAAAGTTGATTCTATCTCCTTAATAATGATACTGTTGTTAATATTTCTTGCTCACCACAGTGAATGATTATGAATGTAATAAGAATCACCTACTGTTTTCACCATCTTCTAAGAAGGTGGTCAGGAGATGAATCCTGTTAATGTTTGCAAATTTATTGGTGAACTGTATGAGACAGGTTATCTCATTTCTTCTGGTCTGATAATTTCACTGCTGTAGATCACTGAGCATTAAAAATGTATATTTCAGGAGGTTAAACTGGCTTTAGATTTACTGGCAAATACAGCACAAAACCCTAAAATAGATGAAAGGTCTTTTTTTTTTTTTTTTTTTTTTTTTTTTTTTTTTTTTCAGAGTGATTACAAATGTATCTACAATATTCTTCCTCCACAGAGAATTTAAAGGTATGAAACAAATTTACTTCCATGATATTGCTATTGCAGATATGCAGAATCGAGGATCCAAATTTAGTTGATAAATAGAGAAGTTATTGAAATGGGATGTGTATTTAAGAACAATTTATTTTAAATTGCTGGAGAAAGAAGAAATAGCTTGTTTTCCCCAGACAAGGAGTTATACTTTAGCCGAAAGGATGTGAAATTAAATGATAACGACCTGATATAAACTAATTCTAAAATACTATTCTATGCTAATGTTTTAGTTAATGTTTATGGACCCCTCTGACCCTAACACCTAATTCAGTGTTTTTTCTATAGACCTCCAGTGAAGCTATTTGCTGAATGATTTTTGTCTGCTTAAGTCCCTGAACTCTGCAATCTCTACCAGCCAGGCATGATTTAGTATCGATTTGGACATTTCAGGTGAAAACAGTTAGAGACCTGCTGCTCCACCTGGACTGTCACAAGTCCATGGGGCCAGATGGAATCCACTTGAAGGTGTTGAGGGAGTTGGCGGATGTGATTGCTGGGCGACTTTGCATCATCTATGCAGCAGTCATGGTCATCTAGAGAGATCCTGGATGACTGGAGACTTGCTAATGTGACGCCCATCTATAAGAAGTGTCATAAGGAAGAACCAGGGAACTAGAGGCCTGTCAGCCTGACCTCAGTGTCAGGAAAGGTGATGGAACAGATCATCTTGAATGCAATCACACAATGTATGTGGGACCACTTGGGGGATCAGGCCTGGTCAGCACGGGTTCATGAAAAGCAAGTCCTGTCTGACCAACCTCATCACCTTCTATGACTGCATGACCCATCTGTTGGATGAGTAAAATTCCATTGATGCAGTCTACCTAGACTTCAGCAAGGCCTTTGACATGGTCTCCCATAGTATTATCCTGGAGAAGTTGGCAGCCCATGGCTTGGACAGGTACACTCTTTGCTGGGCTAAAAACTAGCTGAACAGCCAAGTCCAGAGAGTAATGGTGAATGGAGTTAAATCTATCTGGCAACTATTCACAAGCGGTGTTCCCCAGGGGTTGGAGTTGGGGCCCATCCTCTTCAGTATCATTATTGAGGATTTGGATGAGTGGATTGAGGGCAGGTCAGGGAGACCTGGGGGCTGAGGTGGGACAGTCAGGGCTGAGGGCGCCTTTGGGGACGTGGTGGGTTTAGTATTTCAGGAATGGTACTATAATCAGACTCTGAACAAAAAATGAAAGAAAACCAATTTCCTCCTTCTTATGTATGTCATTTTGTATGTCATTTTTTATGTCAGTCTGCCAATTTAAAAGAGAAAAAATAGTAATTAGTTTTTAATTTTGTACATGCTACAAAGTGACTAAGAAGTAAATTAGATGATACTACCCTGTTTCAGTTTTGTCGATAGCACAATTTTGTAAATACAAATCTTCAAATCTTGAATTTATTATTATTATTATTATTATTATTATTGTTTTATTTTATTTTTTTACCTTTGACTGAAAGAAAATTCTTTCATCCATGGTCATTGAATATTGAAGCCATACATAAAGGAAAGAAATTATGCACAGTTCTTTCACTTCATGTACAGGCACTTAGTACTTATTAGAGCTGAGTATTTCTGTAGTCCTAAATGGATGAGGTACAGAAAGTTATTTGCTATTTCCTTTTATCCCTTTATTCTCTTTGGATGCCAGAGTCACTGACCCCTGGAATGCATCAGTGCAACAAAAGATAGCATAAGGCTTTGTGCCAAGATCAATGTCCATGAACTAAAATGTGTGCGGCTTCTTGAATTTAATTATTTTTTAAAGTAACTCATAGAACCATACAAATATAGGCATAATTATAGAAATATTTCATTTAAATATTAAAAATATAATTAAATAAAACATAAATAATAATAATAATAAGTTCCCCTAGTCTTCTATTCTACCATTTTTACAAATGGGAGTGATGTTTCCCTTTTTCCAGTCATGGGTGGTATACACTCCTCAGTTTTTCTTCTGTGGCCAGTGTACCTGTAGAATCCCTTCTCATTATTCTTTGCATCCCTCACCAAGTTTAGTGCTGTCAGTGCCCTGGGTTTCCTTATCCTGTCTCTACATATTTGGACAGCATTTCTGTACTCTTCCCAGGCCGGATGCCCCCGTTTCCACCATCTGTGCATTTCCTTCTTTTGCCTAAGTTTGACCAGCATGTCCTTGTTCAGCCATGCTGGTTTTCTGCCTTCCCTTCTTGATTTATTACATGAGGGAATAGAGAGCTCTTGTGCTCCGGGGAAAATATCCTTCAAGAGTTGCTAGCTCTGATCAGATCCTCTGTCCCTAAGGACCACGTCCCATGGGATCTCATCCACTAAATCAGGATGTCATGTTGGTCTGTGTCAAAGGCCTTGCAGAAATACGGGTCAATGACATCAGCTGGTCTTCCATTGTCAACTGATGCAGTTACCCCATCATAGAAGGTCACCAGATCGTTCAGGCTTGTTTTACCCTTGTTGAAGCTATGCTGGCTGTCCGAGGTCACCTCCTTCTCCTGCATGTGCCTTAAGATTACCTCCAGGAGGATTCGTTCGATGATCTTGCCAGGCACAGAGGTGGGGCTCACTGGTCTGTAGTTCCCCAAGTCTTCTATTCTACCCTTTTCACAAATGGGAGTGATGTTTCCCTTTTTCCAGTCATGGGGCATTTGCCTGACTGCCATGATTTTTCAGATGTGATGGAGATTGTCTTGACGACTACATCAGCCAGTTCCCTCAGGACTGGGGGATGCATGTCATTGTGCCCCATTGATTTGGTGCTGTTCAGTTGCATCAGGAGGTCCTGAACTTGCTCTTTGTTTACAGTGGGAGGGACACTGATCCCCCGGCCCCTGTCTAGAGTTTCAGGAACCTGAGAGATGTGAGAAGCCTGACCACCAGTGAAGACCAAGGCAAAGAAGTTAAGTGCCTCAGACTTCTCCATATCTATTGTTACCGGTTCCCTGTCTTTGTTTGTTAGAAGTGGTATACACTCCTCAGTCTTTCTTCTGTGGCCAGTGTACCTGTAGAATCCCTTCTCATTATTCTTTGCATCCCTCACCAAGTTTAGTGCTGTCAGTGCCCTGGGTTTCCTTATCCTGTCTCTATATATTTGAACAGCATTTCTGTACTCTTCCCAGGCCGGATGCCCCCGTTTCCACCATCTGTGCATTTCCTTCTTTTGCCTAAGTTTGACCAGCATGTCCTTGTTCAGCCATGCTGGTTTTCTGCCTTCCCTGCTTGATTTATTACATGTGGGAATAGAGAGCTCTTGTGCTCCGGGGAAAATATCCTTCAAGAGTTGCTAGCTCTGATCAGATCCTCTGTCCCTAAGAACCATGTCCCATGGGATCTCATCCACTAATTCTTTGAACAGATGGAAGCTGGCTCTTCTGCAGTTTGGGATCCCGACTTTGCTCTTAGCCAGGCCCATTTCCCTTGAGATTACAAACTCATCCAGGGTTCACTGTAATCAAGGCTTCCTCCAATCATAACTTCTTAAAGAGCCTTCTGCATTGGTGAGCACCAGGTCCAGTAATGCTTCTCCTCTGTTTGGTTTCTCTAATACCTGGACGAGGACGTTGTCCTCAATGGACTCCAAGAGCCTCCTGGATTGCTTACTGACTGCCATGCAACTTTCCCAGCAGACATCTGGGTGGTTGAAATACCACAGGAGGATGAGAGCCCATGAACAGAGTGCTTCCTGTAGCTGGGGAAAGAAGACCTCATCAACAGACTCCCCTGGATCCGGTGGCCTGAAGTAGACCCTAACCACAAGGTGTCCTTTGTTGGTCCGCTCCTTAATTTTTACCTACAGGCTCTCAACCTCCTCTTGGCTGTTTCTCAGAGTCAACTCTTCACCATCTATTCATTTCTTAACATAGGGGGCAACCCCCCCACCCTTCCTTCCCTGCCCATCTCTCCTGTAAAGCTTATAGCCCTCCACTCCAACGTTCCAGCTGTGTGATTTGTCCCACCACATTTCCGTTACAGCAGTTAGATCACAGTTTTCTAATTGCACTGTGTTTTCCAACTCATCCTGCTTGTTTCCCATGCCGCATGCATTGGTGTAGAGGCACTTCAGCTGGGCTATGGGCCGCATCACCTTTTTAGAGGAGTCCTTCCTAATTCGTATGGGACGATTCACAGTTACAATTCTCAAAACATTGCTGAAGCCCGGGATTGAACCAGGGACCTTTAGATCTTCAGTCTAATGCTCTCCCAGCTGAGCTACTTCAGCCCTGCTTGAATAATTTGATAAGCTTTTAAAATGAAATGTCTTTCTTGATAGATGAGAGGGGATCGGTGGATACTGCCTATCTCAATTGCTTGTTTCCCATGCTGCATGCATTGATGTAGAGGCATATCAGCTGGGCTATGGGATGCATCACCTATTTAGAGGAGTCCTTCCAATTTCACAGGTGTTTCCTTGCTCTTTTCTAAATTATTGGCATTCAAGCGTTCTTTTGTGTCATATACAGGTACATCCCCTTCCCCTCCTGAATCTAGTTTAAAGCCCTGCTAATGAGTCTAGGCAGCCTGCTGCCCAAAATGTTCCTACCCCACTTGGTCACATGCACCCCATCCTGTGTCAGCATGCCCTGTCTCTCAAAAGCATGCCCAAGATCACAGAATCCGAAACCCTGAGTATGGTACCAGCTATGCAGTCATTCACCTGACCCATATCCTGCCTCCTCTGTGGGGTCCCAGTCTCTGGCTGGGAGGACTGAGGAGAACACCACTTGTGCTTCTGATCCCTTTAACTTCTTTCCATGATATATAAAGTTCCTTTTGATGTTTCTGAGTATCCTTATCACAGCCTGAGTTGTCCCTATGTGAAATATCAGGAATGAGTGATAGGCCTCCAGCTTAACTAAGCTTCGTAGCCTCTTTGTGATGTCACAAATGAGGACCACAGGCAGGCAGCAAACCCTTCTCGAGGACTTATCTGGGCTACAAAAGGGCACGTTATCCAATTACCAACACCTTCTTTTTTTTTTTTTGGGTTTTTTTTTTTTTTCAGTTGCCATTTCCTGGGTCTTGACCATTACCATAGTTGTTGTTGATACACTCTCCTTTTTTGAGCCCCAGAGCATCATATCTTTTGCATAGAGGCATTTCAGGGCAAGGGGAAGATTCCACTCTCTGCTCCGAGCATAGGACTTCTGAGCTGAGAAAGTCCTCCCATACACCTGTGACTTTTAATGGAAGAAATTCAGCAATTGTTTCTGTATGGCACAGAGACAGCTGTCATATAAACAGCTCCAACAAAGCATTTTACATTTTATCACTTACATTTTCATGGTTTTACTATAAATTCATAATGTATCAATTCCATTAAAAATAAATAATTAATTAAAAATAATAATAAACACCATAAATCTCAGACAAGCAGACCGTGTGAGCTGTAATCGGTGTGAGATGGTACAACAGCTACTTTCTGATCTGTTTTTAATCTGGAACTGCAAATATTTTTCTGTCATATACAGCATGAAATTTTTAGTAGATGAATTACTTCAAGTTTGATAAACTGGCCTCATCCAAAACTATTTTGCAAGTGTCTGAAGAGGAGGACTTAAAGGCCAGTAAATTCTTCTATGGTATAGGTGCTCTGGCAACTAAAAAAATATTTACAGATAAAATGGACATCTCTTAGGCTTGGAGAACATATTCAGTGCTCAGTTCTACTCAATTTTCCAGAAACACTTCTAGGTATTTCTAAGGAAATAGTTCTGACTGTGTGTGGGGCACCAGCTCTGAGGTTAATACTGGACTGGGAAAAACTATGATTTCTTACACAGGCTGGATCATAAAGTTGCATACTGGTCAGATGGTTCCAGGCATGTTGCCTGCCGGGACACTTAGCTCCCCTCTTATACTGTAGACAAAAAATAGGTATTTCATGCAGTGTCCTCCATTAGTGAAATACCAAACCATTATTTAAATATAGTATGATGCTAGCAGCAGCACAGAGTAAATATTGTATGCTACTTTTTGCTTCAAGTTACCATTCTTCTTAGACGACTTTTATTTAAACAGGCTGCATCTTCCATCTGACATTAAAAAAAAAGTCTTGACTGTGCATGACATGCATTTAAATTTAGAGTACAGATAAGAATTTTGTTCTGAAGTCTAGCAAGAAAGAAATGTTAAACCTGATTTGATAAACCTGATAAACATGTTAGCAATTGTGACAAAAGAAATCCTGATAAAAAATATCACTGAAGAAAATACTGAAATGAATGAATGAGGATAAGAATCAGTTCTTACATATAGTAAATGGATAGTAAGGTACCAAATTTAAGATCCCATTACCAGAAGCAATGTTTATCAGACATCAAAACCAGACACAGACTATACATACACATACATACACATATATATAACACGAACTCCTAGAAAAGTTATTTATGGTTACCTAAACAAAATATAGTTATTCTGGAATCATTTGTAATACTGCCCTTAGGAGTCTGTTAAATAACTCACAACCATATTAATTGTCAAATAACTTGTTCAACATACTTTTCAAATAGAGTATTCTTTGAACATTTTGCTTTCATTAATTCTTAACACTGCTTATGAAATTTCTGATATTAAAAAAAAAAAAAAGTTTATCACACTGTGTTTATCACATAGGGTTCTTATTTGTTCTGTACTGGCATGGAGGTTCAAGAACATTATATGGGAAAAAGGTGGAAGGCATTCAGACTGTTTTGCAGTCAACTCATGCAGTCAAGACTGGAGTCAAGTATGTCTTCACCCCACTGTCAGCAGTGCAGGCACTTTCAGGGAGCATATATGCATAGTGTACCTGAACTTCAGATGCCTGCTGCACAAAGAGCTGGTAAATTTTTGAGATGATGTTGAGAACATGGAGATAGATTCCTGAATCTGTAGCTGCAGCTATGATTGAAATTTACTACATTGTGCTTTTTTTTTTTTTTTGCTTTTTTTTTTTTTTTTAATTGTTATTATTATTTGACAGAATTTCCCAACAAACTGCACAACTGCTGGGAAATACTGAGACATAGTATGATCCCTGCTCCTTGCTTGTTTTCTTTAACTCCATTCCCAAAACACAACATAAGTCAGGACCTCTCATCAAAATATACTCTCAAAGATAATGTTGAAGGTTCTACTCTGGGAGAAAAACAAATCCAAAAGAATTATAATGAATTAATTGTCCTTCCTTGTGAAATAAAAAGGTATACTGGCTCCATTCCCTAAGATTCTGTTTTTCTTCCCATTTCATTTATTTTGCATATAAGTGACAGAATATAGTTTAAAAATGAAAGATTATTCGTATCTTATGTGTGTACCTGAGATATTCACTCTTGATCTTATAAACTAGTCTTCCAGTTATACTGCAATCAAATTATATATAATGATGAAATCAAGTGTAAGAATAGGTTTGAAAAAGGCAAAATGAAGAATGAATGAAACTGTATTCAAGACAGGAGAAAGGTTGCAAAACACTTCTGACAAGATAAGTGACTAGCAGAGTATTAAGTATTTTCTTGGTGATAGAGAAAAACATTTAATAATTCTAGTCTGTTTTGTGTTTTCCTACAAAACCACCCCCAAGAAGGGAATAACTGTCTCTGGAAGACAAGGGAAGGTTGAGCCTAGAGAATTCTTGCTACTCAAAACATAAAACAGGAAACTGCAGATGGAGCAGAGTATTAGTAAATTTGTAGCTAGGAAAACATTTGGTCTTTTCACAGGAAAGATACCTTGGGATGTTTTTCAACTGCAGTGTAACAAAGAGTGTCTGGAAAATATAGTGCATTTCATAACCTGTCTCCTTCTTCAGGAAGAAAGAAGGTACAAAATAACAGAATACTAGTAAGTTCTTTATTCTTTTCCAATTTTAGGCCCAAAGTATCATACATATTTCAAGTATTTTGCATTTTCAACACAAAGATAAACTCAATTTTAATTTTAATAAAAGTAGACTCATTTATTACAGATGTTCATATTTTTCCATATTTCACCAGAATAAATGTTTACTTTTCATATTATTTATTGTACTATTGAAGACCCAGGCAGGTCTACAGCATCACTGTTCAAATTCATGAATTCATGAATTCCTTATAGGAGATGATGTCTGATTGTGCTCTAATCTAATCTACAACATATTTCTGCATTTTCTTGAAATTTATGATATTATCTCACTGTAAAATCTGAACAACCAAAACAACTGACTGCTAGCAAAACCTATTCATAAATAATAGTAGCTTCAACATGTTTTATATAATACAGTTTAAATCTTCCATGCCAAATATGAAAGATTTCACACCCTTCCAAGAAAACCAGGATTTCTAAACATTCAACATCTTGAATCTATTTGAATCTCTATTTTTCTGGTCCATATCCTTCTTTCACACATAAAAGTAAAATATAGGTATCCTCCTATCTATAGCAGGTAAACATAGGTAATAATTGACTCTGTCAAAAGAAGCAAACAGCTTGAAATTTACAAGTCATGTAGCTTGTCAAATCCTAATTTATAATAATAATAATACAAAAAAAAACCACACCCACAAACAAACAAAAAACCTAACTGGGAACTGTATGTCCAGTTTCAGTTCCTTTTTTTTTTTTTTTTTTTTTTCCTTTCTCTTTTTAACCTTATAACTTGTATCTTTTTCTTGAGAAAGCAAAACAAAACAAAAACTTCAAATGGGATTATTCACTTAAAAATATCTGTTTAATTTCTCATGGCTGTGTAATCAGGCAGCCTCTATCCTTTAAACAAGATATCAGAATCAGAGTATGTTAGAACTCCTTACTGGTAAATCATCAGAATTTATGCCATAAACTGATATTCTAACTATGAAAGTAGAAAATAATTGTTACATGCATAGATGCAAGTGTGAGAACATGCGTTAGCAGGAAGAGCTTTGGGTGTAACAGGAAAAGATAAAATAGTTGATGAGAAGCTTATCTTACGATGCACCAATTTCTGGGTTGATTTTCTTGTAGAATACCTCCTGCAATACATATACACTTTATTTTATTTGGCTGCAAGGTGTTTTGTTGTTGTTGTTTTGCTTAGTTTTTATAACTAGTGAAAACAATTGTTGAAGATATTTGGTTTAAAAGTCGTTAATCCCTAATGCTATTTTTAGTTAAGTAAAATTCAGTTCTATGTGTAATTCAGATCACTTCCCAGAGCTTTCTTTGGGAGACAGATCTCCTTTATGGAAAGCCTGTTTTTCTCTTTTTTTTAGCATCATGATCCCATCATTGCAATCACATATACACACACACACAAGATACTTTCAATGACCATAAAGGAAAGAGTAAAGGAAAACTACAACAATTTATTAATTTAATAATAAATAAATTAATATTATTAATTTAGTATTTTTGATTTCCGAAAGAACTTCGACTACAAATCATAATACAGGTTAATTTTTAAAGGTTTTGACTGCAATGTCTGCTATTTTATGCACAGTGGAGAGAATGGACAGAGAATTATATATACAAGTTTTCTTTTCACATGTATTAAGGACACATTGATGACTTTGAAGAAAGACAAAAAGCAGTTTCCTGTTAGATCTCTGAATTGTATCTGAGTTAGGATATCTGGGTTTAGTCAATATTATATTGACTAAAATATTTCTGAGGCTTCAAGATATTTTGTTTTCTCTATTTTTGCCTGTGTGGGGATGTACCTCCAATGTGATAAAGTTACTTGACTTCATAAACTAAGGAGGTCTATAGGTTATAGCTATTCTGCTGTTACTGATCTTGTACCAGCTTATTCTCAACAGGAATGATCCAGCACATCTCACAAGAAACAGAGCTAATCCTTAAACTGCAAGGGAGGGAGAGAGCGATGGGGGGGGCCGGCGGGGTGGGGGCGCATAACGAGGCC
>CM021731.1:131742525-131763565 GCA_011075105.1 Heteronetta atricapilla | reverse complement strand
ATCCAGCCTATTTTCTTTCACAGGATTCGGAATTAAGCATTTTGTTACATTGATTTATAAAAGACCTTTACAGTTTCCTAAGTGTTATTTCTATAACAAGACAAAATCTGAATGGAAATATAATGAGATCCTAGACTTGCTGAAAGCAAAAATAATAATAACAATAAAAAATTCCTACAGACAGTGTGTCACCCTACAGTTTTCTCAATTTTCTCAGACCAATATATATATATTGGTCAGAGACTCTATTCTATTCTATTCTATTCTATTCTATTCTATTCTATTCTATTCTATTCTATTCTATTCTATTCTAATCATATTTATTATATATTACATATATATATATATGGACAGAAACTATAATATATATATATAGTTCCCTTTTATACGGTGTAAGCTTTGTAGATGAGCAGAGGAAATTTACATGCAGTATCAATCTAACAACAAAAACAAACAAACATCTTGTGACTCAGATTAGAGATTAAGTAGGTGTTTCAGTTCAGGATTTGTAGGAAATAAGAATAGTAACTGTACTTTTCACTGTTCCACACAAATACACACACATACAAAAAAAAAAATGTTCAAGCATGCTGGTAAAGACGTGGACTTTGAGTATGAAGCTGCAATAAGGCAGCAGCTGAAATTGCAAGAGCTCTACATTTGAATTTAAGACACTGTGTGACTGAAAATGACAAACATAAAAATAAACTGATGGATTTTCAATAGCTACAGAAATCAAATGTTAAAATCCCAGTGGTGTCTTTTGTGAGGCAAAGTGATAAAAACATTTTAGTGACTGAGATGGAATTGTAGGGGATTTAATTTAATAATAATGTGAAATTGGATCTAGTTTTTAAATAACAATTTGGGAGATATTCCATTTTTCTTGCTCTGCAATGTTGCAAGATTTTTATAATGAAAGATTTAGCTCTGTTGATTGTGGCTAAGGAGCACTTCAAACTAAAAACTCTGAAAAGCAGAAATATTTTGCAAAAAAAAACAAATATATATATACATATATATATATATATATATATATGAAATTCCTATTTGCATGCTTAGATGAAATGACTGATGTATTCAGGTGACTTTGCTCCTCTTCCATCCTGCAAAACTAAGGAAAGGTCTATCTCAGTAAAATAGCTTGAAAAAGCCATTTGAGCCAAAATTCAAAAGTCACGGGTTTTGGATATAGTAGGCCTAACACAAAATCTTTCTGGTGGAAAATCTTTTCTGGTTGAAGGCACTCATTAAGTCCACTGCCTCCACTCTACTGTTACTTTCTGTGAATGTCTTTTTCTCACAGTTTGGAGACCTGTACAGGTCTTTCAGGGTCACCAGAAAACCCCAGTCTTTGCTACCAGCTCCAGAGATATAGGCAGAAAGAGGAGTCAGTTGTAATCAGACCTGGAGACTGTGAAATCACATTCTGTGTGATTTCTCCATCTAATTCTCATTGGAAAAGTGCTCATTTCTCTTTCCCCCCCTCTCTATTTGTCTGCATCTTCTGAACTTCCATATTCATAAACTTTAGCAAACACAGTAATACAGCATTATGGTTGATATGACAGAGTTAGCCAGTTGACAATTTTCTGCATTCAAGATCACAGTATTATGGTTTCTAAAATATGCAAAGCAGATAAATAGTGGTTATATATTGCTGGTAACAGAGAATAGTCTACTGATTTTTGTTACCTCAAAGAATGACTTTTCACAATAAAGATATTCAAATCTACTTTAAATTGATTTGACAGATGATTGCTTTTATTTCCTCTTTGCATTTTCTGAGTGTTACCAAACTTCTCTAATGCTACAGCTCTGTTCCATACCTATGGAATATTTGATGGTGTAATATCAAGATTTTATGCAATAGGAATTTGGGATAATTACTTTAATCCCTAGTAAGAACAATGCAACAAGACATCTCCCAAAGAAAGCAAATGAAAATTTCATGCCATACTACGCAATTTCATTCTTATCCCATTCTGCAGCAATATATATGCTACAAAAATAAAAGCTATTTTAGATGCATATTTGTTGCATATGTGACAGGGTATTGTCTTCTGGATTGTATTACCTTATCCACAATTTAAAAGTAATATTTTGAAGATAACGTATTGATAATATTTCTGATTTTTTGAAAGATGTGTAGGAAATGGTATTTGGATTTAAGTTGCTGAGGTACTTTTGTTTTGTTTTGTTCTGCCCCCTCCTCCCACCCTCCAGCAATATTCATCATTTCCAAAACATAAGGTTATTTAGGATATCTGATGACTAACAAGATATTTAAGGTGAATTCCCATTTGAAACAACAGCTTTAAGATGCACTGCTTCACCGTATATCTCTGGAATATGATATATCTATATGTATATACTTAAAAATATAGGATGCTTTTATTTGTAAGAATTATTTCTACAATATTTATTTAATCTATTCTGTGCATGGATTTGTTACAGTGCAAAAATGTTTTCAGTTTAAATAAGGAACATTTGATCCTGAGGGCAAAACAACAAAGACTTGATGCAACAATAAGAAATCAAACATTTTCATTTAAATTTGATCAAAGAATATATTGTAGCTAGTCCTTTTTTCTAGACTGTCTCACGCATGGAACAGAGACTTGAAGTTTTAAGTAATCCAAATCCTTCCAAATTACAAGACCTTAAAGTTGTGAGTGACCTAATTTCTGAAGACATTTTTCAGCAGCATTTCAGGAAGTATAGATAACACATGTGGTTCTTACAAACTTAGATGTTTTTAGGGGTTCTCTCTTTACTTATTGTGACCATTTCTTCTTGTCCAAGCTATAACATTTTCCTGTATAACCAGGAAGAATTTAAGATAAATTTTCCACATTCATGAACACAGTTCTATCTGCACTTCCTTTAATAAATAAAAAGTGAATAGTCCTTGGATAGTGGATAGTTTTTAATTGTGATTTAAACACTTTCAAGAAAAAAAAAAAAAAAGCAAACCAACAAAACATCATTCTTTCCATCCAAGTTTCAAAACAAAATAGGGTTAATTCCTTCAGGTAGCTGGTAACAAATTCAGTTAAATAAATATTATTCCTAGTTATTAAAGTTGAATTTCTATGTACAGACAAAGAGGCCTTTTATATGATGTAAATCCTCTGTATCTACTTTAGGATCAGCTTCAGAAGAAGCAAATGACATAAAAATAAAACTTTGTGCAAGCAATATAAATATTTATGAGGGTCTCAGAAATTTATGTTAAGAAAAACGAAATAAATCTTATAGAAAAGACATGAACCAAAATAGTCAGAAATGAAGTTTGGATTTCTACTTCTTCTGCTCAGTAAACTTTGTCATGCTATGTATGCACCATTGACCTTTGCTGTTGCAAGCATATAGTGTCATTGGTTTCACTCACCAAAGAGAACAGGGAATATAGCACAGACTTGTCAGAAGAGAATACAAAAATATATGTGAGATATAAAATAGTCATTGCCGCAGTCACATGAAAAACATCCTCATTGCTGTTATGAAAAATATAGTCATTATAAGAGAGTGACCAAAGTGAGGTTTTTGAAAATTGACTTTCAGATTTATATATGGTGAACAGTAAGCACTCTAGGAATATGGAATATGAGTATAATATCAATCTTATTTAATATTAAGATAAAATGGTGTTTGTAGCTGCTTGAAAATAATCACTGATCAATTATACTGTTATAGCCACATCATGACTCATTACGAAATTCAGAAAAAAAGGTTTTATTTAATATTTTATTTTATTTTATTCATTATTCTATTTTAGTATTCTATTCTATTCTATTCATTCTAGGTAAAAAGAAAACCAACAAACAAAAAAACCACCAACACTATAATCTTGTAATTAAGTGATAACAGAATTCTCAAAGGTACACAATTCTTCTAGATATAGGATTTCTGCCAAGAATGTCTTGTAAGTCTTATATATCTTGATAAGTGCTGTTTGCCAAGCTGATGTAATTTTTCTCTCACTGAAACTGTTTCATTAATTTGATTTGTGAGAAATAAATATTTTGCTGTGCAATTAATTGGAGATTATTATAGTCTAATGGAACTTTCCCATACAAACTGATATTTGGCATTTTATATGCATAAAATGCATATCAGTACTTGGTAAATAGAATGAAGCTGTGGAAAAAAAAAAAAAAAAAAAGTGAAAGGCATGTAACTGGTGAACAAAATCAATGTTCCTGTAATAGTTTTGTTCACTACTGTCATCAAGTATTAACTGAAAAAACAGTTTCAGTAAGTCAAAACAAAACAACTAACCAACGAACCAACCAACCAAACCAAACCAAACCAAACAAAACAAAAAAAACAGCACCAATAAAACAGTTACCATGTGTGCAGATATTTGCCAAAGCTATGGAAATGGTACTGACAGTACAGACAGTATTTTTTTTATTATTATTATCTTTAAACAAAAATACATAGACAGCCTTGTTTTCAGAGTCTCATGCATTCATCTTATATACACAATATTTTATATAAATAAATATATCACTTTATGTTGAGTAAAACATTGGAACCAAAAACTGTAATACTTAAAAGCAAAGATATTTTTGTCTATGCTATAGTAAGATATATAGATCCATTCACCATATTATCTAAACTGAAAATTGCAGGAAAGATAAGATAGATCTCTTGCTCTTGTATCAACACTTAGCCACATCCCAACTGAGGGATTTGATCTAATAGTACGTTTGGTAGTAGCACAATACATAGCTCATGGTTCAAAGGCTATGATTTATTCATTTAACATAAATAAGCTAGTAAGTAAGAAATCAAGTAAGTAAATAAGAGGAAGTCCGGAATGTAGCTATTCCAAAGGCTGCATTTCAGAAACAGCACATATATAATAAGACTGGTAAGTGTACTCAAAGTGAAAATATACACAGAAAACTAAGAAACTAGATAAACTGAGAAAATATCACAGAGATAATTTGTAATTGATCATATCTTTAATATATATATGGAAAAGTTCAGCAATGTTATTCTAGATATCCAGTTAGAAGTCATTGTCAGCCTCTTTTAAATCCTGCATCTACTGTTTTGTGTTTTACATTCGTGATAGCTAGCACAATTGGTGCAAGACTCTCTACAGTTCTAGTCCTTCCCTCTGTAGGATAATTGAACTTTGAGAAACCAAGAAAGTGCTACATCCAATAGAAGCTAAATGAAACTAGAATAAAGGTAGGCTTGAACCTTGATAAATATTTCTCTTGCATTTGCATGGAACATTTGAAACATAAATATGAATATAAATACATAAATCTAAATCCAAGTCTATATCAGAATATGTATGATGAATAAAATGGGTCAAGAGGAAACTGGATTCTACATCTGAAAGAGGTGCAATAAGTTTTTGAATACCTTATTTCTGAAACTTCTCTAAATGTCTCTGTGTGTTTTGTGTGTGTTTGTGCTTTCATTGTTGTTTGTTTTATTTTTTAACGCCAGCCACCATAACAGGAAGCTCCTTAAAAGTCTCTAGATTCAAGAACAGATCTTCCTTACAATAGAAAAATAAATTTCAACATCTTAGGAAAATGTAGTCAGAAAAAAGATACAAATGTATGTGCCTCATGATTCTTGAGAATAACTTTAATTAATTTTGTTTGGAAACTCACTTGTTAGTGCTGTGAGCTGTTATTTTGGCTAAAATGCCAAGCTATATTGCAATATCAAACTATGTTATGAATAGACTTTAAACTTTGATCTTAAGGTTCCTGTTGGTACATAATATTTAATGTCGATTATATTACCAGTATTCTTCAATATAACTATGAAATTAAATTGAAAGTAAATGCATTAAAGGAACATTCTGGCTCCAAAGGTCAGCATTCTAAGAATAAAACCCAATCAAATGAACAAACAAACAAACAATTTTAGATAGATATCACTATGTAAACTAGAGATAGGAATAATATTTATTTTTATTCTCACTGCTCAATAAGCAAACTTCTTTCCCATTAATTCTGTAGTGACTATCTTGTGTACTGAAGGCCTAATTAGATCCAGAAATGCACATTATTTTAGTGAGAGCTATAGCCTTCAGAAAGCTTAGCCAAAGTGTTCTGTTATGTGAACAAAAACTAACTCAACATAAGGCACAGATTTCTATGCCTGAGGGAATCTAGAAAGTCAGAAAATATCTATTCTTTATAAAGTGTAGATCTATTAAATGATAGATTAAGTTTGTTCTGTAATGTATTTAATGCATAAATGGCAAATGTAAACATACAGAATAAAGCAGAAACACAGATGAAGAAAAATAGGGTCAGGTGAATGGAGCAGTAGCAGGAAAAGGGTCTTGCTGAATTATTTAGTATCATTAGAGAAGATACTCAACACAATAGCACAGTTGCAACATGCCATTTCTACAAAACACCACATTGGCAGCCATGGGTGGTTCTTCCATAAATCTTTCTTTAAACTACAGTAGAGAATACATTTAAATGACAAGCTTTTATCCAAAGGTATCTATGGACATAGCAAGGTACTCCCCACATACTTTCAATATCTAATCTCGGAACACAGGGAAGGAGACTGAAACAGAATATTAGGCCTGGATCTCACTATTAAAGGTGATATCACTTTTAAGGCAATTCACAGACAATTGCTTTCCTTCTTTCTATTTAAAAATTTTGGTAGTATTGGAGCAAGCAAGCCAACCCCAAGTGCTCATAACCCTTTCTCCTTGGTGCTTTTTCAGTGTGTTTCTGGCTCCTCACATGTTCTGTCAATTTAGGTGACATGCAAGCAGAGTGCAAGTGTCCTGAGCTTCCTAGTGAGCAGCTCCCAAGGAGCATTTCCTTTCCTGCTCTGATCTCTGCCCTGAGCTGAAGTCAGGTCCAGGACCATGGCTGACTCTAGGGGTCAGCTACACAGAAAGTGCTAAAGGGAAAAATTCCTGGTAGTTACTCTGTGAGAGATGACAGAAGAGCAACATCCTCCATCAAAAACAAATATCTCAGTAAGGGATTTTCCAAAGCCAGCAGCAGGCAACAATAACTCTTCTAGTTTTTTTTTTTTTTGGTCTCTTGTGAGAGTGGTACATTAGTTTTTCCTAATGCTTCTCAAACAAGTAAGAAACAGCAGACGAGTCCTGAAAACAGGGAAAGGAACAGCAGTGAGTGAGAAAGCTGTTGATTCCAGAGTGACATCTCTATGAAGTCACACAAAAACATACACATGGCTTCACCTCTACATTAAACCAAAGAAGTAATGTCTCACCATTACTTTTTCACAGTCAGAATCCCAGTTGCAAGCAACTTGCTGGGCAAATGGCATTCTCACACCAACCATTGCTAATGATGCAGTATAGGTGCAAAGATGTGGAGAGTTTAGAGGGCACATGTGCCTAAGGCAGTTCTTGCTGCAAAGGACAAACAGAACTATTAATTTTCTATGGTTTTTTTTGCCACAAAATTTTACAGTTTATGAACAAAATGTCCTCACCATGAAAGGGCCTTGTTAAAAAGCCCTTTATACGTCAGTGATGTTAAGAAATATAACACAATTTCCTTTGTAATAGTACTCTGCCACAGAAGACAATGCAAACTTTTGTGGTATCATCATTGTGATCAAGTAGCCACAAAACCAAAATTTCATCTTAAGGAAAGATAAACCCTCTGCAACATTTTAAGAGAACCTGCCTGCCAACTGTAAAAACAGATAGTCTAGCTAAAACATGAAAGGAAAGCCTTCTCATTTAGGGCCCCATGAAGGCCATGTGGTTTCCTTGGTTAGCAATGTGTTTCTTTTGAGGGTTTCAGAGACACACATGTTTTCTTTCTGTTTACACTTGTTGTCACTGGGAACTACGTTCCTCTCATTTCTCAACTACTAGTAGTAATAAAATAACGTAGCTGGGGCCAGACTGCCAATTGAATAAGATTGTAACAGTTCATATTAGAAAATGTTAGGGCTGTCACAATGATGATCAAAAATGAAAGAAATATTGCAATAAAAAGTAGTAAAAATACCCAAAACATAATTGTTCATAATCAACAGCAATAACATTACACCAAGACAGGTTATGGGCAAAGGGTAAAGAGCTGAACTGAAATTATGGCTGGTAGAGATTTCTTCAAACAGCAGAATTTTTGAAAATTTTTACCACCTGCTGATTCTCTCTGTCAAATCATCTACAGAAAACTACCTCCTTTGGGCAGTCTGGCAGCAACCCCTTACACTGAGGAGAAGCTTGCCTTAAGACATATCAAATCTTTAACATTTAACCTTGCCTTTCTAGCTCTGAAAATGAAATTTCACACATCTCTAATGAAAAATATGACTGCATACTTAATAATATTTGGAAAGTTTAACACTTTTTCCAATTTCATCACAGCAGAGGGAAATGGAAAACTTGAAAAGATACTTTAAAACATTAAGCTTCCCCTTAATACACTGCACAGACATATGACACAGAGGTGAAATTGAACTTGCTACTTCTTCCTTCAGCAGTTGGCCCTGGTAATTTCAAAATGATCTGTCAGTTCCCCATCATGCATAATACATTTTTTACTTGCCTCACCTCTCCCTCTTCTCCCTCCACTTTAGAATGCATAAGCCACCCAGTAAGATAGTAGGGACACTTACATGCAATTTATTATCTATATTTTTATTAAAACACCCTTCCATGCTGAACTAACAACTAAAAAACAAACAAGCAAACAAAATCAGATCTGAAATGAGCTTTGTTGAATGTCAGCATGTGTACAATAAAGGATAAAGATGCTGTTATGACATGTATTTGTTTGGATCTGACAGCTGGTTTAGATTCCGTCTGCTACCCTTTAGGGATGTCACCTGAGAGTGATGTTACTGATACATCATGATGGTCAGTTGCTGCCATTTATCCAATACTTATGATTCAGAAAATAGAAGCAGAACTTGAACAACAAAAACAAAAAAGCATTTTGCTACTACAGGGTGCTGCAGAAAAATGGGCTCCTAATGTGTCTGGTTTTATAAAGTAAGAAGTTCCTAAAGTATTTCTAATCTGAGAAGAGTATTTGATTCAAGTTTCAAAGACAAAAATGATACTCTGTTTCAGCACTACAGTGATAAATTAAATTACTTTGGGCTCAAGACTATTGACTATAGTCTTTTAAGAATCTCCTCTGTCATTCCTGTTAGAAATAACTTCCTAAGAACATGGCTCAGTGATTTATATTGCAGCATCAATACCTATTTTGTAACTCTTTACTATGCTAAGTAGTTGGACATTTCTCAAATACAGTCCCTGCAGCATTCAGGAGTGGGTTTTGGGAGTATAACAATTATAATTTAACTGTAATGTTAACAGTTTTAAACTTCACAGTCTTATACTTGCTAACTTAATGGTCTCCTCCCATCCTACAAAACAAAACAAAACAAGCATCAACAAAAACTGAGAAACTGCCAATTTAAACAGACGGTTGACCTGATGACAGTGACAAGTCTGTTAGAGCACAGCCTTTTAGGAAAAGTCAGACTTAGCTTGGTTTCCCCTACCTACATACACATCTTTGTTCCAGTAGAGGTTACCCATGATCTTTAGATGCCATCACAACCTTAGAAAGATAACACATCAAGAGACCTGAAAAGATTTTCCTTCTTACTTTGCATAAGTAACTAACAGGAGGTAGTGGATATGTTAGAAATAGAAAGCAAAACGATTACTCCTCCAACTTCACAAAGGTAAAAGGTAATAATAAATAAATTTTAAGAGGGCTAATAAGGGTTATATACCTGTTCTGATCCTTAGTTACTTGCTTATGATGAAACTTCCCTACATGTCTTCCACAGATAATTATCCACTATTTTTTTTTTACAATAATAAACAAGATTAAAGCAAGTAGAATAAAATTAGATATTTTAATATGTATATGTAATTGTAGATCTAGTTGTATGTAAGAGATAAATTAAAGCAGATTAAGCAATACTTCTTACCATACTCTAAATATTTTATAGGTGATCACGTTGGATGAGTTTTAATAAAAGCATAATGTCCTATGCCTAAAAAATGTAATTGCACAACTTTAATATTAGGATTTTCAGATTTCAGTATAATGAGAAAACTCATGATGTAAGAGAACAGAGTAAGATAACTATGTACAATTTAATAATTCTTTTGACATTCAGCCATTCAAACAGGAAATTACCGTCCTATACAAAGTACGAAATGAATTCAAAACAGGGGAAAAAGAGAAGGAAAGAAGCATAAGTGAAAAAGTTGTCTACTTTTATCTTTCCCAATCTCCTCAGTCATCCTCCACATGATTACCTTACTTGGCATTGAATTGGTCAATCACCTTCCATCAATGTTATTAAAGAGAATTTGAAAAATTCCCAAGTTTCTTTTTCAAAAGCAGGATTTGCAAGCATCAGAAGAATCTGTCCCTTAGCTTCTGAAGCACAAGGAGAGATGCTGATGCTATCAACAATTTTATACTAATGGAAACTGTATGTGTGATCATCATGGACAGAACAGAGAGATCCTGCAAAAGAGACAAATACAATCAAAGCATCACATTTTCCTTTTAGGATCCTCCCTGTAAGCCTTCAGTGTGGTTGGCCTTAAACACTCACAGGTTGTATCAAATTAGACTGTGAAACAGTTTGCCTGTTTACCAAGATCACGTAATACAGAATTGGGCCTTCAAATTTATGGTGCTCAGAAGCACTGGGCAATGGAGAAAAGTGGGATTGTTTACTTTTTGTTTAGTTTCATTGTTGAAAGCACAGGAGTAGACACCTGCAGACATTTTAAAGATGTTCTTACTTCAAACAACAAATACCGTTCAGAATGGTTAACAATTCTGTGAAATTCTTGGAGATGGAAAATGATTGTTTTGTTTGCTTTAAATAATGTATATATATATATATTTGGTATATATATATATATATATTTATTGGTTCATATGGTTCCAAATTTATTTTAACCTAACCAGGACAGGGAGCTGTGTATGGCCAGATCTTGAGTTACAGTAAAGCACTTTCAGACTGAAAGCTGGAATCCCAGTCCCTCTTTTCATCTGAAGACACTCTAGAAACTGGCTGTTAGGACAAATGAGTTGCAGCAGCTTCCCTTTCTCTGGCTGAATGAAAGTTGTGGTGGGTGCTGCTGCTGAACTCATTCACCCTGGCTGTTTCTGCTCTGAAATTGCACATGGCCATTCATGGGACTCACTTAGATAGAAAGAGATTTAGTTTGGAAAGATGATGATGGAAGAGAAGGGAAGGGAAGGGAAGGGAAGGGAAGGGAAGGGAAGGGAAGGGAAGGGAAGGGAAGGGAAGGAGACAACAAACTAATCAGGATTTTTAAAAGTTCCCTCTTTGACTCTTGCTCTTAAGCTTTGCCTTTATTACACTGTAGTAGATCAAATGATATTGGGGATATTAACTCAAGTTACTTTTTAGGGATTAACTCAGCCTGAAAACTGTCCACAGAGGAAATTTTCAGAGACTGAAGAGGAATTCAGTGGAAGGAAGGCAAACTTGCACCACAAGCAAAACAGATAAAAATTATTTTATAAAAGGCAACACTTTACAAAAATGCAAGGACTCTGACAGTTTCCTGGATATTTTGTGTTTGCAGGAATGGATTAAATGTTATATTAAATGAAAGATTATGCTGGCCAGTAACAATGTTTCCTCATGGATCTCACAGTATCACTTCTAATCAAACTGCTCTATGTATATCTTTAGAGTGTGTTCTATATATAAATCTTTTTTTTTTTTCATTTTTGTTTTAAAGTTAAAAGAAAACAAAAAAACAACTCTTTAGACAAATAGTGGAAAGTATTACTTTTTATGTGATATTTTTTTCTAACCTTAGAAGAATATGAAAGAAAATTGAAAAGTTCTATCTCTCCAGTCACTATTGGTAGTTTAAAACACACAGCATTTTCACTGTTTCAGTTTGACAGTTTAACGCATAAAATGTTTGGTGATTAAAGTAACACCCAATTATTTCAGTTTTATTTCTTTTCCTAACCTATCTGTTTCTCTGACTGTTACTGGCTTCTCCACAGGGATAGAAAAATGTAAGTTAGTTGCTTCATTAATAACACCTGTGATTTTTGCTGTCTGAAAACAAATATGTTGGTTTTATGAGAAAGCCTTATTAATTTTCAGGTCCTTATTTTTAGAAGGGCATTTAATGCTAGATAAAGGTGGAAGACTGCCATCACTGGAAATTCTTGATAGTATTTATTAAAGGAAATGACAAAGGATAACTGTAATAGTATAAGCTTCCATGTATCATCCTGCCAATATAATTCAATTCTGACTTATTTTTTTCTTATTTTTTTCAGGTATAATTTTGCATTTTTTTTTAAATAGTAGAATATGGAGATCCAGCTTCTCAAAAGCCAGCTAGTTTTCTTTTTCTTCATTTCTCTTTTTTCTCTTCTATTCTTTTTTTTCTTCATCAGCTCAAAAGCACTTGAGAAAATAAATGAACAAAAACCTCTATGAATTACAAGGAGACTCCAGAAAAAAAAAAAAAAAAAAAAAAAAAAAAAAAAGAAATGTGGACATTTATTCAATGTTATTCATATTTATTTGATTGTTAGAATTCCATGTTTACATGTCCATGAAACAATTTAATTTTTGACAATACAGATTACAAGTTTACAGATAAATCACAATACAAGAGTAAAATGTTATTAGTTTCATAATTTTTCATTATTGACTGCAAAATTATTGTAAGGATTTGGAGCTTTTGATCTTATACGGTAAACAATCCTGATCACATAATTTATTTGTGAAGTTGTCAAAAACATCAAAGAGCTTTATAGGAAGCATCCTGTCTGGGAGCTGTAGTTACACCACACTGATCTAAAGATAAATAAATAAGATAGCATTTTTACATTTATCTTTAGGATATCCTCTTCCTCTTTTTCATCTGCCCTTCAACATTTTCTTCTTCTACCTCTACACTTTGAGTTTTCTATTTCCATGCATGAAATATCGTTTCTGTAGAGATAAAAGTTCATGGCTTGATACCAACATAGAATCTCTATGTTGCAATAATGTAAGGATTGTAATGTAGGATTTGAAAGGAGCTAATGCCATGCTTTCAAAGTTCAAGCAATTGTCTTGCTCAACCCAATTACACCATCGCTGACATAAGTGCCAGAGCAACTAGCCACAATTCACGGAAAAAAAACATATTTCAGGCTTATATCCTCCACCTCAGGTTGTTTGTGAAATTAACAGCAAAATAAATAAATCATATATGAATAAATATAAAGAAGGATTTCTATTTCCTGCTAGATTTCTTTTGCTAAGGATTTCTATTTGCTGTTAATATGAAAGTTAACATTTTCTTAAAAGGGGAAATTAGTGCATTCAGTCAAACAAATAGCTCCAGTTAAAGTGGATATTTCTCAAGAAGCTGAAATGGTTGTATAGTGTAGAAAGACTACATCTTTAAAAAAAAAAACTCTTCCTGCCAACAGGTGAAGAATACTTATGTTAAACTTGATAAGTTTGTTGCTTAGTTTTGATATGAGAAAGCATAAAGATGTCTTGATTTAGCAGTGAACAGAGCTACTCTTGAAATGGTTTCATTTTTTTCTGTTGAATGTTTGAAAGGGTAATCTTGATAGCTAATTATTTTACTTACAGATTGTCTTATACTTAGCTTAGTCTATGGCCAGCAGGACTGTGAGGTGTAGGAGAATTGACTCTGATGCTTTCACTATAGTAATAGCACTCAGTAGACTCAGAAACTCTTACAAATGTCACCTTCTTAACCAATGAAAAGGTAATAGCCAGGCTGGTGAAGTTCAGTCCAGATAAATTAATGTAATTGGTGGGATAGAAGTGGCAAAACATAAGGCAAGGTAAGGATTTCTCTGGGGTGCACAGTTGCCATATTTTTGGTCAAACAATGAGATTTCCAGCCCACTGTAATGTCAGTTTATATTGCAGCTATATCATCATTGTGCAGACAGGATTTGCAAACACAAGATTTACAAGAAGGGGGTTGCTTTGCTTTGTTTTCTGTGTGATAACAATGTCCTCTCTAGTGCATATGATAGCTCCTGTCTAAAGAAATATTCTTATTGGTTTACTGGAACTCCTGTGTTTGCAGTTTGAGACTGCAGAACACCCTGAAAGTAGTTTCACCTCAAGCTAGTCTATCAACCAGAACATGTATAAAAATACATGGTTTTGTTATTTAATTGATTTCATATTTTGTTCTTTACACTAGCTGCATTTAAATTTCTGTGTGAATTTTAAAGGTTTGATATTGATCAAAATAGTTTTTATTCTGCCTTCAATACAGCAGCAGACAGTGAAATACACAGTACTAAAAATTTCCTCAATTTAACACATAAAATATTTCCAGGCCAGAGGAGCAACTTCAGTGTGGTTATCCATTTTAACATTCAAAGGGAATGAGAATGGAGAGAAAGAGAAGTAAAGATATAGAGAGAGGGAAAGAAGAGTGTTTCAACTCTATAATAGAGTGCAATTCATATTGCACTCTGTGGAGTTTTCTGAAATGTAGAATTTAATTTCAATAAGCTGAGGAAGAACTGAAGCTTTCAATTTCTTATACAAGTGTCATATAATGTCAGAAAAAAAAAAAAAAAAAAAAAAAAAAACAATGTGTTCATTACAGCATTATTGAGATGGGCTGAGAGCTGACCACATGTATTAAGAATACTCTGAGCATGTGTGAAGAATTGGTCTAAAGCTATAGATGAAATCTCAGAGTAGCATACATGATTAGGAAATTGTGCAGTTATCACTTTTGGGTGTGTCCAGGATCAGAAAACTGAACTACTATGTTTGTTCTGGTAGAAATATTTTGATACATCAGGTAATGATGCAGCCTGATAGAATTTAGTGTCACTATCCTGCTTGGGTTGTTTGTTAAGCATTTAACTGCTATTTGTATTTCTCTGAGCTGGTTCAAGAGAAGAACTCCCAAGAAGGGTAAGTCATTTTAATATACTGAAGACTCCCTGCTGCTGGTCAACAGAAAGACCCCATAGAATCCACTGGATAACCAGACTGCATTTCCCTTGATAGTATTGTCAGCTGTCAGCAAAAAGAGATCATTTCACTCCTACTGAAAGAATATGGAAAAATCTTCCAGAATGCAGAAGCACACTTCATTGCACAATTAAAAGCAGCTCTGCATATGGACATACCCAGGAGAACAAGAAACTGTTAGCAGGTTCCATAGTTCTCTGCATGGAAAATCTCAGATTCCTGATCAAGCTAGAAGAAAAGATGCCACCCATTAATGTTTATTAAAGCGTTTTCTTAATCACACATGTTTTTAAGTCCAGTAAAGCTATTTTCCCCCAATGATTGTATTTAAACTGCAATTAAACTTTTATTTATTTGTAACACACAATACTAGGGTCTGAAATTGGCTGACTTCATAAACAACTTGCTCTAGATTCAACTTGCAAGCTGCAGATCCACTACTGATGTACACTGTTGGCAGTTCCATCCATACCAACTTATGGAAAGGAACAGTGAAAAAAATTTGTCTCCAGATTTCAAATGATTAATAGTACTTTTAATTCATATTGGTTACTAAAGAGATTTATACACATGGTAACTATTCTGCTACTGCTGAAATTTCCTCTCTTGGCTGTACGAATTTGGAATAATTAAATAATTAAAATAAGCTAGTAGCTTAGGTCAAAAGAGATCATGTAGTCTTTCCACATTTCACCTGTCATATCCATCCAGTTTCTCTAATTGTGAATAAGGGTACAATTGAAGTATTTGCTTTTCATTGTGAATTTCATTTTTGCTCCTGTTTTGTTCTGCCTACCAGTAGAAAAGATTCTGCAATGCCTGCTTCCTACTAGGCTAAGCAATGCATTATTACAGAGACACTCAGCAGGAGTTTACAGAGTCTGCATTACCTGGGCAACCTAAAGATTTTCTCTTAAGTTTTCAAGAACAGTCATTGGATATAAAGCAGCTTTTGATGTTCTCTCAGTCTGTGCTAGTGACAGCCCACTTCCATCTTGTACATCTGATTAGAAAACACAGAGAAACTTTGAGGCCATAGGCACTAGTCCCCGTATAGGATCCACTGCTCCCATGTCATTCTTGACACTCGTCTTTCTCAAATGTCTCCAGCCTACCCAGAGAATCTATTCCAGAGCTCTGCTACTCTTACCATTAGGAAGCTTTCTACAATGTTTACCTGCTTTCTTGGACTCTAGGTTTATGCTGAATAAACCTAAACAATAAACTGGATGTAAGTTATCTTACTTGTTTAATATATGCTAAGGAGATGTCTGCTTCAAGCAGTTTTACATTGTAAAGTAGCTATTTTTGGGTAGTCATGAACTACAAGGCACTGTTTTATTTCATGCTGCCGTATTCACCTGCATTTTTATAGACAGTCATAAAATGCTTGATTGCTTTTCAGGGATAAATACCTCCAAATAAGGACCAGTGAAGAGATATTACTCTGAGATTGTTTGTGTCTTCCCTCATGTCTTGTTATCTATTTTCATGGCTTCAGTAGAAATTTGCACAGAAATTATTTTCTCATCTCTTGGTGCTACCATCATAAATTTTCAAAACAGATTGTATATTCGTACTTCATTTAGAAATTACTTAACTGTGCCATTCCTCCAGGCTGCAACCACAGAGCAGTGAGACATCTGCAGTTACACTCTCAATTTTTCTTCTTAGCATAGTGAAGAAAACTGCTAACAGAGAAGCTACAGCCTACTAGGTATATCTATCCATGTTTTTCTTCCAGTATAGACAATAATCAGCTGGAATCTAGGCCTTATAAAATATGTATTGTCTCTATTACAGTCCTAAAACTAATCATCATTTCAGCGGATAATTAAAATATAATTTTAGATAAACTCAAGTTTCCAAATTCCTTGAAATTATAGCTGCAGCTCATAATAAGAAACCACAGAGGAGTGAAAGAAGTCTAAAAGTATGCTTATATGTTGGTATTGTTCTGATATTTTAATAGAGATCATTCTTATTTTCATAACTGTGGGATGTTCCTGAAGAAGACATCCATGTCAATCACCATATCCATAGGTTGTGTGCTTCTTTTTAGAGAAGAAGGTTAGAAGGTCATTGTACATTTATTAACTTATCTTAAGTTTCGAACGTTAGCTATGTCATTTATAGGTAGAATATAAAACATTTAAAATTAATCTCTCTCCAGTGTTAGAGAGTAAGAACACTTTTATGCAGTGACATTTCAATATTTCCTATTGTATGTCATGACATAACATTTCTAGATTTGATCTTTTTTAAGGTCTTAAATATTTCAAAACCTTTGACATGTTTTCTTGGTCACAAGTTTCACTCACACAGCAACTGAGCAGTAAGCATAAAAATCTGATTTTTCTTCATGAAAGTGTTTATGTCACACACACATCATTCCTATGAGACACAGTTTCTTTTCAAAAAATTATTACTGAATAGCAATAGATTCAAACTTATTGTTATATATGAGCATAAATCTTTTGGTTAGCTGAAACTCAGAGCTCTGGCAGGACTTCATTTCACTAGGAATTTTGTCTATCATTTGAAAGAGATGTATGGTTTTTTTGCATTGTACAACATTAATCCATAAACTTAAGGCAACTAAAATAATAACTTCTTAATGGATTAGTTATTTACAACTGTGGGCAAGCCTTTTTGTTTGCTGAACATTCACTTATCCAATAAAATAATGCTTATTTACATCCCGAAGTTCTACTTTGAAGTATAGTTCAGCATTATTGTAATTACATAAGATTGTGGAGTCTCCTTCTCTGTAGATATTCAAAACCCACCTGGATGCCTTCCTGCGCAATGTGCTCTAGGTGATCCTGCTGATCTGGACTAGAGGATCTTCAGGGGTCCCTTCCAACCTTGTCCATTCTGCGATTCTGTGATTAAAACCAGGTGAAACTTTAGCTGAGTCCAAGTCATTAGAATAAGATACTGAGATAAACACTGTGTTGAAATATAGAGTAACTCTATCACTATCAAATTAAATACATTAATTTTCTGGAAAACAAAATAAAACAAAAACCTTCTGATACTGGATAACTGCTCAAATGTGTGTGTGAATCCTGGACCAGCTGCATTAAATTCCTTATGCTTGTCTTTGATCAGTTTTCTCTGAATCACTAATTGCTTCTTCAAATCAGTATCTTAAGGGCTTTTATCACTGTTGTTCAAAATGTTATAGCTAAAAATTATATGGGGAGTTACTTCCTAGAAGCAGGAAATTCAAAGAATTTTACGTTTATTTTATTTCTCTCTTCAACCTGATTAATATCAGATATGATCTATAAGAATAATATCCAATTTAGTTGTTATTTTTACACTTACTATTTAATTACCAATTTTTAATTTTTAATTACCAATTTGTAATTAAGTACATATTTTAATTTGCTGATAAAAAATGAGGTAAAGGTTGGCATAGGTTTAATAATACCTTTGCTTTAAAAATTCTTTAAAATTATTTTTCTATGCTTTTTTTTTTTTTTTTTTTTTAGGGAATAAGTTATTTTTTATCTTCTTGTTGATATTATTTCCCTTGTGTGATTAGTTAGCTATTTGGTGTCTCCAGAACACAATTTTTGCTCTATTTTAATTTTAGTTAATCCATTGATAACAACATTAAATAATGTGTCCACAAGTGTAAGTTTAAATAGTCTACAATTTTTTTTGTTGTTTTTATTTATTTATTTTTCTGAGACATATATTTGAATGAATGTGGATTGAATGAATTGTGGATGGAATTATTTAAGAAATAGATAAAAATAATAAAATGATTAGAGTATAAAATTAGTGTTTTAAGATCAGCTTAGCAAACATTTCTAAAAGTTGTTGTTGAGGAGACAAAATATATTATGCGTACTGGAAAGTTAGAGGCTTTGGTTCTAGTCTTAGTGCTATTTAATGAAAATGGAATGTACCACTAAGAAGGCAGTAATTCTGCAAAGACATGCAACATTTCAAGTAGACAAACATCCGATAGTGACCTCCCAGCAGGACCCTGCGAAGGAGTATCCTTGTATCTGTAAACAAGACAGAGGAGCAGAAGAGTAGAAATTTGATTTTAACTCTGTAGAAAGATTGTTTTAAGGTGTCTATATAGAATCATATACATCTTATTCCAGGAGCGAAAAAAATGTCACATCAGGAGCCTTGAATGCTATTTTTCATTTGAAAACAAATATCAGGATGTTATCCCATATAACATCTTAAATAGGGGGGGAGGGGGGAACGGGTGGCAAAAAAAATTGAGATAATAAAGGACTCATTACATGTA
Organism: Heteronetta atricapilla; assembly: GCA_011075105.1. Classification (NCBI taxonomy): domain Eukaryota; kingdom Metazoa; phylum Chordata; class Aves; order Anseriformes; family Anatidae; genus Heteronetta; species Heteronetta atricapilla. The sequence goes on along the minus strand of CM021731.1, from coordinate 131,744,268 downwards.
AGGTGAAGTCATAGCCTTTCACAGTGAGAATCATTAGTCATTTCAGCAACAAGCCATTGAGTTTGTAGATGTCTCTCAATGTCTTCAAATCAAAACTACGTATTTCCATGGAAGTTATCTCTAGTCAAATGCAGACATTCAAATCCATGGGTAGTGCAGTGCGATAAAATCAAGCTTTAGTAAAACCCAGGGGTAACTGTGCAGGATTAAATTTAATAGTTTATACAAGGAGCTACAAGGAGGTTAGCTGATCTAATGGGCTTCTTTGAATTCCAAAGGTATGTGTTAGGGTGGTAACTACATTGTTTTCTTTGCCACATTATGGTTCTTGGCAGCTTCATGTATGTTGGATTGCATGAAGACAACTAGGCGTTCAGTGTCACTTCAGAAAAAAAAATAAATTATGTTTGTTTTTATTTTTTATTAATTTCTGAAACATTCTTGTGGTATATTTTATTTGTCTAATTGGACCAAAGCTAGATAGAGCAAAGTCATCTTCATCCTTCTGGTACTGAAGGCATAAACATAAACAATTCCTCATAAGGGGGTGTCGAGAGGCAGGAGACCTTTACTCCATTAACACCAGTGACAGGACCCGCGGGAACAGGGTTAAGCTGAGGCAGGGGAAATTTAGGCTTGACATCAGGAGGGGTTTCTTCACAGAGAGGGTGGTTGCACACTGGAACAGACTCCCCAGGGAAGTGGTCACTGCACCGAGCCTGTCTGAATTTAAGAAGAGATTGGACTGTGCACTTAGTCACATGGTCTGAACTTTTGGGTAGACCTGTGTGGTGTCAAGAGTTGGACTTGATGATCCTTAAGGGTCCCTTCCAACTCAGGATATTCTATGATTCTATGATTCTAAACAGGTCTTTCAGCAAGAACATCAGAGAGAGGTGTCTGTTGACAACTTTGCTGTATTATATTGTCACTGTTGCTATCAATGATTTATTTCTGTTTTTGTCAGCTTTGAGTAAATTCACCACAGAAAACCAATCCTCCTCCTAGTTGTCTGAAGAAAATACTCAGAATGTAAAAACAGTCACAGCAGAGTTCAACTTGAAACTACAATATTAGAAGCTAATCTGTTGCAATGTCCAGGATGTGTGATGGCAGAAAGGGAAATAGTTACAGTGAGTAAAACCACAGGAACCTCCCCTTAGAAACAAGGTTAAAAACATGTTTTTAGGAGAACTTTAATTTATTTTTCGGCTAGCTGCTGATAGCTGTGGTTTTAGCAGTCTCAGCTGACCTTTCAAAACTTTTCATTGGCAATTCCAAGAAAATGATGGCGATTGGTATATTAATTACAATATTTTACTTCGTTCACTTTGCAGGTAAGTAGTTTTTTGCCCCCCCCCCCCCCCCTTTTTTTAACCTCAAATTCTTAAAAACCTAACTTTTGAGAAAATCAGTGCTAATTTTTAATCAAGGATGAAAGTGTCAAAAAAAATCTGACTGATACATAATAATAAAAAGAAACGAGCAGGTTCACTTTTTCATATTAGAAATCTGTACTGCTATTTAAATATTTAGGTCAATAACCTTATTTCAAGATTTTAGTATAAGTGGGTCCTGGAGTACTTTTAAAACTATTCACTTACACTAACAAATTTAAAAGGAAAGAAATATAACTCGTATTTGGAACTTTTCTCTTCTCTTCTCTTCTCTTCTCTTCTCTTCTCTTCTCTTCTCTTCTCTTCTCTTCTCTTCTCTTCTCTTCTCTTCTCTTCTCTTCTCTTC
>CM021731.1:131645219-131742425 GCA_011075105.1 Heteronetta atricapilla | reverse complement strand
CCTCTCCTCTCCTCTCCTCTCCTCTCCTCTCCTCTCCTCTCCGCTTCGCTTCGCTTCGCTTCGCTTCGCTTCGCTTCGCTTCGCTTCTCTTCTCTTCCCTTCGCTTCTCTTCTCTTCTCTTTTTATTTTCATTGTATAGTATGATGGAAATGCAAAAGATATTTCAGATATTACAAATCTTTTTCTTTACACAAAGTTTTTTTCCTTCATTGAAATATTGCTATCAGTGTGATGTATTGATTTTTTGTTTTTAATTTTATTTTTTTAAGATAGTTATTTTTCAAGTAAATGAAGGATATAGCCCAGAAACATCCTGCACTCCTCTGGATTATGTCCATTTTAAAACCTGTTCCATGTTATATTTCAGCAAAACAAACCTCTTTCAAGTACAAAAGTCATTTCTGAGCATACATTTCTTAGTATGTGTGCTCAGATGACAAGGAGTCTAAAAAGAATAATATAAAAAATTAGAGGTAACCAACTGTTTTGAAGCATCATATTACTTTGTTCTAATATTTTTAAAAGCATGTGTCATGTTTGCTTAGTAATGACTTTCCAATTTTTTATACTTAGTATAAAAATGCATATGTAACACTTATGTAAGACAAATGTTGTTTTGTTTCAAAGCAATTCAATCAATACAGGATTGTTAATGGTGGAAGTCTAGTTGCAGTTCCTTAGATGGAAAAGATTCATTTCACAGAATTCTGAATGTCTTTTTCAAGAATTTATTACTGTACATGAGAAATAGATGTTCTCATAGTAAAGTAAGTAAATAAATAAATCATTCAATCTGTTTAAAACTCTATTGTGGCATAAAATCGATCTTGCCTTTAAATTATTATTTCAGTTTATTGACTAAAAAGAGAGAGTAAGGTTAAGTGTTGGAGTTTCAATGTGGTTATTTAAAGTTTAAATAACTGACTTGAAAGCAGATTAATCTTTTGTGATTTATTAGTTAAAATCTCAAAACACTTAGGATGAGACGCAAATGCAGATAAAGTTTAGTCATAAAAGGTGCTAGAAACAGTGAGATGTCACTGCCAGCTGATCTGAGATGGGTGTCAAGTAGGGATTTTTTTGCTATTCAAAAAAAATGTCTGAGTTTATCATTATGGGTCCAGAGGAAGACCATGGGGGTTATCAAAACGTTGGAGCACCTCTCCTATGAAGAAAGGCTGAGAACATTGGGGTTGTTCAGCCTGGATAAGGGAAGGCTCTGGGAAGAGTCTTCCTCCTGAAGAGTTTCAAGACATAAAGGGGGTTTACAAAAAAGGTGGAAAAAGGCTTTTAACCAGGGCCTGGTAAAGGTAGATTTAAAGAAATTAGACTTAAAGTGAGCATAAGGAAGAAATTTTTCACAATAAGGGTGGTAGAACACCAGAACAGATTGCCGAGAGAAGCTTTGGATGCCCCATCCCTGGATGAGGCATCCAACTCAAGGCCAGTTGGATGGGGCTTTGGGCAACCTGGTCTAGTGTGTGGTATCCCTGCCCATGGCAGACGGGCTGGAACCTTTTAGAGGTACCTTTTAGCTGGTACCTTTTAGAGGTACCCTGTAACCCTAATTATTGTATGATTCTACAACTATGCATCATGGAAAAGCCTCTTCACTTTTTTCCAAACATAGTAAAGACTTATTTGCCATTTTGGTATTGACTAAGTATTAATATTCTGCAATTCTTTGCATTTAATGAAAGATTGGTCTCTTGTGGTGTATTCTTTTGTTCATTGCAATCTTCTTTTAACTAACAGTTTTATTATTATTATTTTAGTTCAAGGCACAGCAACAGATTTATTTCAGACATATTCCCAGTCCTTTATCTCATTGTTGCCTGCATATATGCAAAAAATTTCTCTCATATTATCCATCTATGGTCTCACTATCCTTCTGCATTAACTCTATAGATAGTTTACATGCACACAGTATCCATATAGATCTTTACTGCATATAGACTTGAAGAATTAAAAAAAAAAAAAAAAAGGCTCTGGAATGTGATGTTAGGAATTATCAAAAATATTACTTTTTCATAAAAAATATGAAAAAATATAGAAATTGAAGACTTGTATTAACATAGAAAAAAGATTTTGACATTGTATAGAAAATACCAGAAAGTGAGTAAACTTAAATAATCCTTATATTTAAAACAAGAATAGAATTTAGTTTTTGCTAAAGTTTTTGTTACTCTTTTTTTTTTCTTTTTCTTTTTTTCCTCCATTTAGACATATTGTGTTTCCTTGTTTTCCAGGATTCCTGCACAAAACAAATTGCATGTCAATATTTAAATAATGATGTATTAGACTAATAGGATAATATTAGCAGAACATTAACATTGCTTTTAATAAAGGTGATTATTAATTAATTGATAATTACAGCTAGCAGTAGGCCAGAGCTCTCAGTTGTGCAATACCCTGAAGATGCCAGTGTGCTCATTAACTCCACAACCTGGATGCTGTGTGTCTTTGAATACCCCAATGACGAGAACGAGAAGCCAGTTGTGTACTGGAGGAAGGGCCCCAGCTGCAACAACCAGCAGAGTCTTCGGTCAAGCTCAGACACCAACAGACCACATATACACATTACAAAGGATGTGTTCAGGGGATACTCCATCTTAAAACTGAGCAATGTTGACCAAAATGACAGCAACTTTTATTTTTGTGATGTGACGCTAACCCAGAAAACCCAGGGAAAATGTGGAAATGGTACCAAGCTGACAGTACAAGGTAAGAAGTGTCTGATACACAGAAACTGACTTGATATATCCAAGGAGAATTAAGTCTTCCATGAGTTTTACTGTCTTCTCTCTCACCACTCACTGCTACCAGAAGAAGGTTGGGGAAAAAACAGTCTACAGTCATGAGTAGGGGAGAGAAGGTATGAACAGTTTATACAGTCAGACTTCTCAGGGACAGGGACTTTTCTTTGCATCTGAAAGTGCACAGCAGAACATTGACTCAACATTTAATATATTCTATAAATTTTAGATATTTTGCATATTATTACATTATTTTAATTCATATTCTACATTAATATATACATTACACATTTTAAATATTTTTTCTTACTATTCTGCACACACATTTGCTAGATCTTTACTTTGCTCCATACAAAAACCAGAAATCCATGACAATATTTTGTACCATTTTTCATCATTTCCCTCAGTCCTTGTATGACAACTCTCTTTTTCAAAAGATGCAGTTCGTGCTTCCCCTTCCAGTCACTGAAAAATGAATAGTAAATTAAGTACAGTGGGTATTTTTAGAAAGAAGGTTTGTGAAGGTAGGGATACATAGGAGTGGGAGTTTCTTTATGTGTGTCCTGGTTTCAGTTAGGACAGAGTTATTTTTCCTCCTAGTAGCTGGTAGGGTGCTATGTTTTGGATTAGGATGAGAAGAGTGTTGATAACATGCTGATGTTTTAATTGCTGCACAGCAGTGCTTACACTAAGCCAAGGACTTTTCAGCTCCTTGCTCTGTCCTGCCAGTGGGCAGGCTTGGGGTGGCAGCAAGAGCTGGGAGGGGACAGCCCCAGGACAGCTGACCCAAACTGGCCAAAGGGTTATTCCATACCATCTGACGTCATGCTGAACAATATATAGGGGTGGCTAGCCAGGGTGGGGGGCCGGCTCTCGGGGTTGGGCTGGGCATCGGTCAGCGGGTGGTGAGCAATTGCATTGTGCATCACTTGTTTGTACATATTATTATTATTATTATTATTATTATTTTCTATCTTAATAAACTGTCTTTATCGCAGCCCACAGGCTTAACTTTCCCATTTCTCTCCCCCATCCCAGAGAGGGAGGGGGAAGGGTGAGCGAACGGCTGTGTGGTGTTTAGCTGCTGGCCGGGTTAAACCACAACAATGTGTAATTATAAAAGCGTTTTCATCACCTCATAACACTTCCCCAGTTCTCAAATTACATAAATAATTTCTGTAATCCTGATGGGGACTGTGAACTCAGTGACTAAGGTACACTATTGTAGCAGAGCCAAGTTTTGTGCATGTAGACTTTCCAGGCAAATCTAACTAGCATATGCTAAGTACTGCAAAGAATTTATCCGTTTCTAGATTTCACTTTATGTATAATAATTGTCCAATGCAGTACTTTCAAGTCTGTAAAGAAAAACAGTTGTCGATGAAATTCTTTTAACTTACACACAATAATCATTTTTGGTTTAGTTTAAAAAGCAAACAAACAAAAACAAACAAACAAACAAAAAAACCACCACCACCAACGAAAACCACCACAGGCTTTTTCATCATTGCATAAGTGTGTGCTGTATAAAAAAGATGTTTTTGTATATCTCACCTTGAGCACACTGAGAATTTTGCTTACTTTTCATTTTATAAATTGCTAACAACAGTTTCAAAAATTTCATCTGAAGAACAAAGACAACAGTTCTCACGTGAGAGGCTTAACCTTTTAGCCTGAAAAAAAGAGTGAAAGAAAATGTGGTAAAAATGAAGACAACTGTGCTGACTAATCCTCACTAATCCTTCAAATGAAATCATATCAGAAAAGCATTTTTTTTTCTTTTTATTTTTCAGTTACTTATTTTTTTCTCTTCATTTCAGATTTCAAATGTAAAGACTGTACAAGATCAGAATCGACCTGGTGGTGGTGGTTCCTTCTTGGATACACCATCTTTGTCACCACAGTTATCATGGCTTTCGGTGTAAGTAATTACTTCAAAAATAATACTATGGACCTAAGGAAGGGTGGCATCTTTTGATGGAAAGAAATGATAAATAGATTGTGCAGCTATAGTAAAGTAAAAACTCAGTCTGTTTTCTGTTAACTAAAGAGTTAGAGGCAGAACCCCCTTCCTTTGGATGTTCTGAGAGCATGACAATAAAAGAAACAGAAAGCTGTGGCAGTGGAGATACACAGAGAAATTAAATCTGTTTTCTGAACTTGCTGACAACTGGGAAGCTATTGTCTATGCTGGTGGTTGATCTAGAGTTACTACTTCTACCTGGAAAGGAAACAGAAAACAAAACAGAACAAACAAACAAACAAAAACAATCAGCATTTTAAAACACATCCTGCTTCCTCCATATTTCTGGGCTCCAGCTCCTAATGAGCTCCACTGGGCATACATGAATGTCTGCTCATCTTTTGTTTTACTCATGTTTCAGTCAGCCAGACAGTCATACCAGGGTTTTATGTCCACTCTGACCCCCCAGATGATATGGTTCCCTGCCTGACATTTTCCTGGCCAGCAGTGAAGCACACTGACAACTTGAAAACTTGAAAATATTTTAAAGAGAATGAGAAAATACATTTTTAAAATACAAAACTGTCTAAGATGAGAGTGATTTCTTATACTTCCCATATATTTTACAAATCCTTCTGTCTTTCCTAATCGTGGCTCTGTTCCCCTCCTTATATTCATTTTAATCAATCCCTTTTTATGGAACAAAAAACTAAAAGGCAGCTTTCAACTAATGGTTTTATTTTGATCATATTTGGAAATATCTTTTATGTGAAGGAAACTTTGCATAAGGAAAGAAATCTGAGCTGAAGAAATCTGAGCTATGTCAGAACTTGATGCAAATGAGCATTACACAATCTTTGAAGGCAGGGACAGTGCTATAATGTGCTCTAATTATATTTACAAGATCCTTACTTGTAAATGTAGTTCAAAGATTATCATTTATGAGACATAAAAAGTTCCTTGTGCTTCATCAACAATCTCCCCTCTCAAAAAACTATATTGTACAGTCCTTTAGAAGTTAACAAATGCAGTTTAAATTGGTCTAAGAGGGAACAGACAACAAAATTAGCAGGCTTTCTCAACTTGTGAAATTTAAAAGGGCTATTTAAGTATTAGTGACCCTAGCATTACGGCAACAGCTCTTTCTGCTGATACTACTGCACAGTGGAGATTTCATTATGAAAAGACTTGACATCAGTGACATAAGTTACAAGACCTACAAAGATATTTATGGTATCTGGTTGCCCTTCTGGGTCAAATAAGGTTTGGGTTTTATTTTCTTTAGAAACCCAGTCGTTAAGTTCTGTTATCTCAAAGCTACGTCAAAACCAGAAATGTTCACACAGTTCAGGCAGTTGGAGACAAAGGACGTGTGGTTAGACAGTCAACTCAAGCCAGAGAGAGAAGTGGTAAACAACAACAACAAAAAAAAAGAAAAAAAAGAAAGAAAATTTAAAAAAAAAAGGAAAAAAAAAAAAGAAAAAACAAACAAAACTTGCTGAGTTACAATAGCACTTTGCACTACCAAGGTGACCATTGCTCAGAGAATGGCTTGGCACTGGTCTGCTGGAGGGAGCTGGTGAGTGATTTCCTTTGCTTCACCTTTATTTTTTTTTATTTTATTTTTTTTTCTCTTTCCTTCACCTATTAAACTGTCTTTATCTTGACCCTGGAGATCTTTCACTTTTGTTCTTCCTGTCCTCTCCCCCTCTCCCCTCTGGGGACTGGGTTGTGAGCAAGCAGCCCTGTGGTTGTTTGGCTGCTGGCCAGGGTCAACCTACTGTACCAGCTAAAGAGAAAGACACTGAGATTTAGGAAGTCAGGGAGTTATGGGTCTTTTTTTTTTTTTTTTTCCACTAAGTAACAAATCTTTTGTATCATGAAAATGTGTATCATGTCAAAATCAGAACGTGCAGTAGCAAAAGAGGGACTGAATCTCTCAAAGGCCCTTCAGCCCTTCTAGGCCACTGCTTAAATCTGGCATGTCATGGTTGGCTGAGTCCTTCAGGTAGCTTCTGGAAGGAGCTGCTATCTCAGGAAGAGGTATGACTTACCTTTTCTTAGCCTAAAATTCTCTTAGCTGTTCCCTTACCTCTGTCAAACTTTTTCTGTGCTTCAAAGTCAAGAATAGGGTACCGCAATGCACTTTTCCAATGAAACTTGCATGACAATTGTGTATACTTTATGGAGAAGCCATTACAGCTGTCAGTTGTTTATTTTCCCCAAAAGATACCCATCTCATCCACTCTCCAAAAAGAAAAAAAAAGCCACCTAATTTAAATTACATAACATAATGAATTAATTAATAATAATAATCTCTCTCCCCCTATCCTGTGCTCTATTTTTTATAAAGTAGCAGCATATGTGCACCTTAATAGATTGTATTAGTATTGGAAATACTAAATAGTATTGGAAATTGGAGAAGTATTAAATGAAAACACTGATATACAGTTGGACACATTTTCTATCTACTTTTATGAATTACCCTTATTCTGCTAACTGTAAAGTCTTAGAATTGAGCAAATAAAAAGCTAAATAATCAATTTAATAATGTTTAAAATTAGTTCTTACTCTATTTTAAACTAAAAAATACCATAATTGTTTTACTGTATCCTAATTGTCTACAGCTATATATACCACTTAGTTAAAACCATATAGGCTATGAAATACCAACATGTTAGTTACTTAAGTATTAGAGTCTTAGCTAAAGATAGCACTAAAATTTATTAAGAATGATAATGAATAGTATGTCAATTCATGAAGCTGTATTTAACATTAATATTTCTGTGTTTACTTGTGCTGTGAAAAGTATTATAACTTTACAAACAATTCACAATAAATACTGGGTTGCTATCCCAGTAAAGTGAGGAATATGATCTCTAAAAAGATGAATATCTGATGGAAACACATTTTTATTGCCTAACAAAATATTTTGTGGAATATTGAAACAGATTTACCAATGCTGTAAAAAGTGCAAGAATGAGTCAAGAAATACAGATAGCAGCGCTACCCTGAAAAGTGAATGGATTTATGACAAGCCATCCAGACCAGTTAATAATGGGTTTAACCAAGAATATGAAGATATGTCACTAGTAAGAACTTTAGTCACATTGAAAGGAAAATGATATGAAAAATAAACCATACAGTTGTAAATGCAAAGATGTAAGCATCTGTGATATGTACTACTTCGAAATACAGAAGAAATATACACACAAGTCACTTCACTAGCTTGGAATCTTACTTGTTCAAGATTTTTTTTTTTTCATTTGTTCAATTATTTCAAACTAATGAAATAACGGTCTACACAGATACAGTGAGCTTTATTGTACACAGCTAGCATCAAAATACTGTAAAAGTTAAAGATATTCAGATTTCTTTTTAATGCCAACAAGTCTGACCACGCATACTGATTTTTTTTTCCATTTCAAACAAAAAGACACAGTAGGAATTTTGCTTTTCCTTGGGTTAAGACAGTTTCTTTGCTTTACTATAGCAATGGCAAATTCTGTAATATAGTATCTGTCCACTGTAGTGATAGATTGTGATGAATTTGAAGAGTTTATCATAGAGGAATTTCTCACATCTCTTTTTGATCTTATTTCTAACTCTTTACACAACCCCCATGTTTATAAATCTCTGCAAATTCTTCCACACTTAGTTTTGTAGCCACCTATGCCACTCAGATAACGTGCTTTGGGTACATGCAACAGAATGAAAATACTGAATGTGTTTTTAAAAGTTTTAATTTCTGAAGAAAAATATAATCGCTTCTGTTGTAGGGCTTGTCTTTGTTGCCCATGTGCAATACCTAAGATTATAAGCTATTTGCATAAATAAGTGTATTTTAAACTTGTTTTAATTAGAATACTTTGGAATTCATGTAAATAACAACAATAGAATTAAGCTGCATAGAAAGAGCTTATCATAATTTGTGTAGCAATTAGGTACTTGAGAAAGTAGTGCCATGGAATACTTATGTATGTGTTGACTTGAAATTAATATTTTGACAAACTACATAAATTGTTGAAAATATATATTTTTTTCCTCAATCAAATATTGCAACCTGAATATTGTGTTTCAAATTTGCTTACCACTGAAACTACACTATGTGAAAGGAAAAGGTTCATAGAATAAAATGTCAGCGATTACAGCCTTACACATTAATTATGCAGTAATTATAAAAAGCGAGTAAACTGTTTTTTACTGGGGGGGAGGGAGGGATGACAGGACAGCTACACACCAATAAGTCACAATTGATATTCAAAACTGTATTTTAAGAAGTGGATGCACATTGCTAACAAAGTTCAGCTTAAACTTCATCACTGGTGTCTTTTTCTAAAATATTTCCCAATTCAATCACCAAAGATACCAATTTAAATCATTTTCATTTAAGAAATTAATCTCACTGTTTGACTCCTTTTGGTGAAGCTGTTTGATACACCTCGACAAAGTTAAACATGACTTACAGAGGGACAGGCAGACTATGCTTGAGCATAGTCCAACCTTTAAACTAGTACTAAAGTCTACCACTAAACCATGCTAGACAGCAGGAACTAAATAACAGTCTTCCCTACTCCTCTACCCAAACAGGCGTAGATATATAAATTTCCAGATTCAGGAACCCAAACTCTAATTGTGGATGTAAATATGCCTGTCTATTTTCCACAGAAATTAGCTCTTCAGAAGCACCTCAAATTTAATATTTTAAGAATCCTTAAAAATAAAATCCTTTTCATATATAATACTTGTCTAATGCTTCATTTTAAAGTTAAAATTTTTAATAGGGTTAAATATTAAGGGGTTAAATACAGGGCATGTTTATACATTTCAACATGTAGCTTTAGAGAGAGAAAATATCATTTCATCCTTTACAGTGAAAGGTGTTAAGTCCATCGGAGAGGAAGATTCAGTTCTGTGAAGAGAGCTGAAGGCAGGAGTCAGTGAACTAAAGTCACCTTTAAGTACAAGAAGCACAAGGAGGTCAATGCATTCAGTGAAATCTTCCATCTCTGGCATTTTGGCAAAAATAACAAGAATCCATATCTAATCTAGCAGACATAACTAGGGGGCAGATTTAAAAGGCATCGCATTCAGATTACTCATATACTTGAATGGGGCTGTTTTCTTTACACTTCATAACACTGGCTCCCCTCGGGATCAATGACCCTTCAAATGAAGGTCAAAAATTTTGGCACTTCTTCACATGCGTCTCAGGAACAGCCAAGGTATTTTCTTCATAAAGTTTCCAAAGAAGTTGGACATAAACTTCCAGTCAGAAAGGTTAAGTACTTTGAAAGTTCAGGGGGAATAAAAACAAATAATAGGTCATATGTGCCACTATCTAACACCAACAGCATTAGTAAATAAAATAAAATAAAAATGATGTTGCAGTCAGCAAGGTCGTGGAAATTTTATGGCAGCTTAGAACAGAATGACCCATCAGGACTGAATTCAAAATGAGTTTATAATGCAAGCACTTTATTAATATTAAACACATGAAACATTAGTTTTCCAATTTATGCTTTAAAAAGTCAATGTTGTTGTGATGGTTTTACTCGAGTGGGCAGCCGAGCTCCACCACAATCGCTCTCTCACTCCTCCCCTCCTCAAAGAGGAAGGGGGAGAAAAAGACAACACAAAGACCTCGAGGTTTGAGAATGATTTAATTAAAGGGAAAGGGGAATGGGGAGAAAAAGAAACAAAAGAAACAGAAGAAACAACAAGGCCGCACGGAAGCACAGAGAGAAAGGAAACAAGTTATTCTCTACTTCCCATCAACGAGCGATGTTCGGCCACGTCCTGGGAAGCAGGGCCTCAAAATGCATACCGGTTGTTCGGAAAGACCCCTCCCCCACGAGAGGCCCCTTTTATTGCTGAGTGTGACATCAGGTGTTATGGAATATCCCTTTGGTGGGTTTAGGTCAGCTGCCCTGGTGATGTCCCCTCTCCATCAATTGCCCACCCCCAGCCTGCTGGTTCTTGGGGGCTTGGAGGGAGTCCTGATGCTGTGCCAGCACTATGCAGCAATAGACAAAACACTGGAGTGATACCAGTGCTGTTCCAGCTACGAGTGCAGAGCACAGCACTGTGTGGGCTGCTACAGGGAAAGGTAACTCCATCCCAGACAGACCCAACACAGTTGTGGTATAAGGAATGTTAATATTTATATGTGTATTGGGTTTATGTGGCCAGGTTTTGGTGGTGGGGTTACAGGCGTGGCCTCTGGGAGCAGCGACCAGCAGCTGCCCCATGTCAGATCAGAGCCAGCTCTAGCTGGGTCCAAAAGGGACCTGCTGCTGGCCAGAGCCAAGCCAGGGAGCAACGTTGGGTGGGCCTCTGGGAGAGCAGATTTAAGAATGAAAAAAACAAACAACCTGCTGCACAACAGCAGCTGGGAGTGAGAAGCAGCCCTGCAGCCCCCAAAGTCAATGCAGCCAGAGGTGCTCCAGGCAGGCATCAGCAGTTCCCCTGTGGCCTGTGGAGAGGCCCCTGGTGGAGCAGGCTGTCCCCCTGCAGCCCACGGGTTCCGCATGGAGCAGATCTCCACGCTGCAGCCCGTGGAGGAGCCCCCGGTGGAGCAGGTGGATGCGGCCTGGAGGAGGACCCCGCAGGAGCAGGCCCCGGGCCGGAGCTGCAGCCCGTGGAGAGGAGCCCACGCAGGAGCAGGGGGCTGGGGGGAGCTACTGCCCATGGGGGACCCGTGCTGGAGCAGTTTGCTCCTGGGGGATAGATAGACCCCGTGGTACAGAGCCATGTGGGAGCAGTGCTTGAAGAGCTGCTGCCTGTGGGCTGCCCCCGCAGGTTCAGTTCAGGAAGGACAGCATCCCGTGGGAGGGATCCCACGGGGAGAAGGGGCAGAGTGACCAAAAAGGAGCGGCAGAGACAAAGCGTTAAGGACTGACTGCAGCCCCTATTCCCCATCGGGAGGGGAACCTTTTCAGTTTGCTTTTAGTTTTTCGCTGCTCTAGTCTACTAGTGATAATAAGCAATAAATAATAATAGCAATAAATTATATTAATCTCCTCTCTACTGAATCTGTTTTGCCAGTTACAATAACTGGTGAGTGATCTCCCTTTTCCACCCGACACCTTTCCATCATATTTTCTCCCCCTTTCCCTTTGAGGAGGGGGAGCATGGTAAAATTATCTCAATATTGAACAACTCCTACAGTAAATCACAGAATCACAGAACCATTGGTTAGAGGGTACGTATGGAGTTCATGTAAGCCCAACCATCCTGCTCAAGCAGGGCCACCCACCACCTAATGCAGGGTACCCAGGCTCATGTCCAGGTAGTTTTTTGAGATCTCCAAGGAGGGAGACTCCACAACCTTTGTGGGCAACCAGTCCCAGTGCTCTGCTACCAAACAGTGAAAAACTTTTTTTTTCCTTATGGTCAAAGGGAAGCTCCCACGTTTTAGCTTGTGCCCATTGCCTCTTACGCTGTCACTGGCCACTACCAACCAGAGCCTGGCTCCATCTCTTACATTGCTTCCCATCAGCTATTTATACACATGGATAAGATCCCCCTTACTCTTCTCCTCACAAGGCTGCACAGAACCATGCCCCTCAGTCACTCCTCATATGTCAGATGACATATCCCCAGTCTTTGTGACTTCTCCAGTAAGTCCCTATCTTTCTCATCCCGGGGAATCCAGCACTGGAGCCACTACTTCAGGTGTGGTCTTACCAGTGCTGAGTAGAGAGAAAGGACAGGTGGCAGCTTTTCTAGAGTTTATTTTTGGTTTAATGAGGAAAGATGGAATATTACCGCATTTTTTCTTTTCACACTGAAATTCCAGTTTTCTCAGTAGGTGCCATGTTTTGTATCCCTAGCAAAATTAAAATGGAAGCCATGAAGTCCTACACAGCTGTCCAATTCATAAATATGAAAACCAATTTTCTTGGCACTCGTCTTTCACTAATATATCACAACTACACAAGTTCTCTTCCATGTAATTACCTGAGCGACTAAAAAACTTGCATTTTAAATTTTTCATTGCTTTCTGGCACGTGCAAAAAATGCCACAATGACCTGCCTAAAGGAGGAATGATACCTCCATATTATATTCTCAAACACAAACCTATTCATTTAGGAGATACAAAAATGATTTGAGACAAAAAAATACTGACAAAACAATACCTAAATCATATGGAAAACAAACAAATGAACAAAATACAACAACAACAAAAAGAAACAAACAAAAAACACCACATAAAGCATATCTCCAGAATACAACAGTATCTCAGACTAGTTTCCTAAAACCAATAGAAATATTTCAGTATAGAAGGATCTGCATTGCCTAAAACACACTTTACTATCTATATGCCAAGAGAGAAAGAAAAAGATGCAGTACAGAAACAAATTAGTTCTTAATAACTTCTTAGGATTTGAATTTCTTGCCTGCTTAAACATACCTCTGCATTTAAATAACAAAGGAATAAACATGAACAAAAACACCTTAGCATATCATTAGCATAACCTGAATAACCTCAGAACAGATATACTAACATTGTGCTTTATCACAAAAACTTGTTAATCTTCAGAACAAAATATTGTCTTAATCTGATTTTCTAGATTTGACTGTATTGATACTTACGATTTTCAAAAGAATTTGTGAAACCTGAGTTTAAAAAGAAAAAAAAAAAAATGTTTCCTAGACAGTGTGACCAGCAGAGATAGGAACAAGGTTTCAGCAGAAATGGTGTGTGTATATATATATATATATATAATTGCTTGCTATTATCTTCATCACAACCACTTATCAGCAGCATCAAGGTAGAAAATAGATATGAGATTTTGCAAGTTTAATTTCCTTCAACTTTTTAAGACATGAATAACATTTTTTTAAAAAGGTTATGCAGCCTATTTGTGTAGCAAGTCCATCAGAAGATGAAATTCTAGCAAGTGCAGATTATGCTTTCAGCCCTACAAGGACTTCACCTAAAACAACCCTAACAGGAAATGAATCTATTTAAGAAGTATTCTTAAAATTACAAATTCATATATTTGATTTTGGTTTGTTTTGATAAAGGAAATTGGTAACTGCTTTTCAAATCCATTTATCCACTACTTTCTGAAAGAGGACTCCCTGCTGCCTTAGGCTTTTGAGAAATGTTAAGAAGGTAGTCAGAACCTTTCTCAGTATAACAGTTATGATGCTCTAACAGAAAATTTCAGCTATTAGTCACCAAAATTAGCCAGGAAAGATCCATACGAAACTGAAGAACCTGCAGTGTTGTAAAACGAAAAACTAAACTAAATTTCCTTAATGCAGTAAAGCTAATATAAACTTGAAGAATATCACTGCTGATAATACAAGAAATCTTAAAACAAGTCTGACTTTATTAGATTCGTGTTTAAATAGAAAATATTTTAAAGTGTATGCATGTAATTGCCCATTAATACCATACATAGAAGAGATTTAAAACAGAACTAAGGTTTAGGTTAGGAACACAGCCATATGCATCTCCACCTAGGTGACCTGGGACAGGGTATGGACAGAATTAGTACTACTACAGATGAA
Source organism: Heteronetta atricapilla (assembly GCA_011075105.1). NCBI lineage: Eukaryota > Metazoa > Chordata > Aves > Anseriformes > Anatidae > Heteronetta > Heteronetta atricapilla. The sequence continues at coordinate 131,728,180 of CM021731.1, read as the reverse complement.
GATAAGCAGGAAGTTAGCTGAAAGGGATCACGTCTTTTGCCATGAAGCAGACTGACCTAAAGGTACTCTTACTCTTCTTCGTCTCCTAAAGGCAGCTTTTACTAACATTTATAGTGTACCCCTCATTTGTGTAGTGACAAATGGCACATACATTCCACAAAAACAGAAACTGTGTTCCCCGCATCCATATGGGCTCCCCTATGTTGGATTATTTTCACAAACAAAAGCATTACTATTGTATTACAGATATTTTTAAATTAAAGTTTTGAAGTTTATGAAGAAAAATAGGAGGTAATTGTGACCAATTCACACAATTTTGGAGACCAAACCAGTAGGAAAACAGATTCATTTTTAATAAGGTATGTCTCGACTGCAAAAGCACTACTTAGCTTGGAAGAAATAAATTTACTTATTAACTCTGCATCTTAAGTTTTCAAGATTATAAAGCTTCCTGTATTTGAAGGAGGAAATAAAATGGGTAGTATTTACAAAATCTGAATGTACAGAAGCAGACACTGCTTCTTTCCTAAAACAAAGAGATTGCAACTGTCCTCATGATTTAAAACTGCCTTCTATAAATCCTGCCCTGTGAGCCTATTTGATCAAGGAATATTTTTTTTTTTTTAAAGAAGATTTATTTTTTTCCACACAAAATGGGTTCAAACATTGTTGACTGAGGATAACGCATTTCTGAATGTGCTTTACTATGCTTCTTTAGGACCAGATGAACAGCTTAAAGACAATAAGACAATAGACTTGTGTTCTCCTGCTTTTGGTAGGTCATACACAATCAGAAAATATTCATGAAATGGTGGTAATAAAAATCTCTGTCTTGATGTTCAGTAACCATTCTGAACAGTGGTGTTATGTCTGAACGTCTGTTCTCATTCAAGTTTTATGCTCCGAGATATATATATATATATATATATATATAAATCCCCCCTCTCCCAAACAACAAAACTTCATCTTATCATTATAAACACTTCTGCAGGTTTATTCTGCATAAACACAATGAACTTTGAATTTAACGTATGTTGGTTCTGAGCATGGAGTCTGCTACAGTTTGCTGTGTTCTTTAGTCTAGTAAAATCTGACTTCTTTCTGCATGTATTAATGTCACAGACAGGAACATATGCCATATCCTGTTCACTGACCTCTGAGAGCCACAGGTAATGTTCTGTGCTTTGGAAATTGACCTTCAGAGGTTTATGATAATTTGACAGAACACTTTCCAGGAAGAATAAAAAGTTCATTTACTGATAATAACCTTCTTTAAAAGCAACTCTTACAGAACTTCATGCAGATAAACAAGCTTTTTACAGATTTTCTAAATATGCATGGCTCCGTTACTGCTTAGGAAGGTAACTGAGTGGAGCATGTATGCTGTTTCCAAAAGCATGTGAGTAGCTCCAAACCCTCAGAATTCTAAGTGAATAAGTTTTTGCCATACTGACAAAATATCATTGAATTAGAAACTCAGGCTACACCAGATCAGCATTAGAGAAGTAATTTTTAATAGCATTATTTAGTAATTTTTAATATCATTTCTACTTATGCTAGAAGTTATCCTTTGTATAAACAAGTAAGCCAGTTGCAGGTGTTTTGACAGCACAAAAGTAATGTACTTCAGTTCTACCTGTAGAAATGCTGTCCTACAGATCTGGAAGTCATACAGCCATCCTACTTTCATTGCATACAGAACCTAATGCATCTAAAAATGCTGGTGCTAAACATTCTGTTTTAATTACTTCTTTTTCTAACAAAAACAGTTAATAGAAGAATTAAATCCCTACCACATGAATGGTACAATCTACATAGGAACAGAAATTGGTGGTTGTGTGCTGAAAGGGCTTTTAATTATTATTTCTTACCTCCCTAGATTTTCCATCATTTTGGAGTTCTATCAATATCTCAAAGTTCTGTAAGTATTAAAAACTCAACTTAAAAATCACATTAAAAAGCCTAACACTTTGATTTTATACAGCTGTGGATTTTAGGCATCAAGACTGAAAATTCTGACCTTGCACTTAAGGAAATCAATGCAAGGTGAATAGTAACAAAACAAGATATGAGTGGGTTCATTACCTGCTGACTTACTTCAACTTATTTCCACCTGACTATTTTCTGTAGACAATCAGATTGTTATAGCATTCTGAGAAATTCATAAATGAGCTTGACAAAAGTTTCAACAAAATATATTTATTCAATTTTAGCAAAGGAAGAAAACAATAAAAATAATTATTCATCTTCACAAGATATTTTTAATATCACAAACACTACACTTCTGTTAAAAAATTAAATAGTATTTTAAATTTAGAAAGACTGCATTCACTGAGAAGGGAAAGAACTGTATTGTTTAAAAAAATACTCATATCAGAGTAAAAGTGCAAAATGTTTTATTTCTTGTGGGTAGTGCTAAGAGTTCAAATCTTCTAGAACATTCTAGAATATACATTAGACTATCAACATTGTAAATACCTGATGAGCACACACAACAATTATACTAACTGAAGAATACAGACTAATTTTTCATGATACAACCAAATACACTCAAATAACATCAGATAAGACTTCCAAATTTCTGTAATTATAACACAAGCTCACCAAGTTAAAGTCCAGTGCTGAAGCAAAATGGATCTAAATTTAAGTTACCTCAAAACAAAACAATTACCAGGCAAGTACAGTTCCCATTCTGACATGTTTATACAGCGGGATGGAACTGATACTTTCTTGGCAGAAGCTGAAACAATTCCAGCTGAGATTTTTTCGATAAACAGAAATTGTGACAGCAATCTAGGATACTAGTAAGGATACCTACTGCTGTACTTCAACAGCCATCAGGTTTTATTTTCTATGTACTATCTATTCAAACCAGTTTTCTTTTAGTAAAAAATGAACAGCGTCATCAAATCCACTTTGGTACAGTGATTCCATTTTCTCTTGGTTTGGTGGGAACATAGCTTGATTAAGTCTTACTAGGTTGGCCAGAGACAGCTGCAACAGAGAGAAGTGCTAGAAATTAATATATTAAAGCAACTTATGTTAGACTTTACTGTGTTATCTGTTCTGTTATCTGTATCAAGTAGCATATGTAAAAACAAAAAACCAGCATGGCTATGTCTATACTAGTAAATCACGTTCAGGTACGTTGCTGAAAACCAACACAAACGGGCACAAATTCACAGTCTCTAAGACAAGCTATCTGACTGTAAAACTTCCCAGAGCTTCTGAAATGTTTTAAGTACAGAAGCATTCCAGGAACTGTCTGGGGGAGTGGTAGCTGACAAGCTAAACTTACGTAAGTAAGTATTTTGACCACTTCCTAGTGTGAACAATCAAATTCTTCAGAATATAGCATAATAGAGGGTGGTGAGGCACTGGAACAGGTAGCCCAGAGAAGTTGTGGATGCCCCGTCCCTGAAGGTGTTCAAGGCCAGGCTGGATGCAGTTCTGGCAGCCTGCTCTAGTGGTTGGCAACCCTGCCCAGAGCATGGGGGTTGAAACTACATGATCTTTAAGGTCCTCTTCAATCCACAGAATTACAGAATCATCTAGGTTGGAAGAGACCTCCAAGATCACCTAGTCCAACCTCTGACCTAACACTAACAAGTCCTCCACTAAACCATATCACTAAACTCTAAATCAAAACGCCTTTTAAAGACATCTAGGGATGGTGACTCCACCACTTCCCTGGGCAGCCTAGCAACCATTTTGGTAAAGAAGTTCTTCCTAATATCCAACCTAAACCACTCTTGGCACAACTTTAGTCTATTCCCCCTCATACTATCACCAGGCATGTGGGAGAACAGACCAACCCCCACTTCGCTACAGCCTCCTTTAAGGTACCTGTGGAGTGCGATAAGGTCACCCCTGAGCCTCCTCTTCTCCAGGCTGAACAACCCCAGCTCCCTCAGCCACTCCTCCTAAGACTTATTCTCTAGACCCCTCACCAGCTTCATTGGCCTTCTCTAGACTCGCTCGAGCACCTCCATGTCCTTCTTGTAGCGAGGGGCCCAAAACTGAACACAATACTTGAGGTGTGGCCTCACCAGAGCCGAGTACAGGGAGACAATCACCTCCCTAGCCCTGCTGGCCACATTGTTTCTTATGCAAGCCAGGATGCTGTTGGCATCCTGGGCACACTGCTGGCTCATAGTCAGCCGACTATCTACCAACACTCCCAGGTCCTTCTCTGCCAGGCAGCTTTCCAACCACTTCTCTCTCGGCCTGTAGTGCTGCTTGGGGTTGTTGCAACCCCAGGTGCAGGACCCGGCACTTGGCCTTGTTGAACTTGATACAGTTGGCCTCAGCCCATCAGTCCAGCCTATCCAGATCTTCCTGCAGAGCCTTCCTACTCTCGAGCAGATCGACACACTCACCTAACTTGGTGTCATCTGCAAACTTACTGAGGGGGCACTCGATCCCCTCATCCAGATCATCAATAAAGATATTAAAGAGAACTGGCCCCCGTACTGAGCCCTGGGGAACTCCACTAGTGACCGGCCTCCAACTGGATTTGACTCTGCTAACCACGACTCTTTGGGCCCAGCTACCCAGCCAGTTTTTAACCCAACGAAGTGTACGTCAGTCCAAGCCATGAGCAGCCAGTTTCTTGAGGAGAATGTTGTGTGAAACGGTGTCAAAAGCCTCACTGAAGTCAAGGTAGACCACATCCACAGCCTTTCCCTCATCCACCAAGTGCATCACTTTGTCATAGAAGGAGATCAGGTTCGTCAAGTAGGACCTGCCTTTCATAAACCCATGCCAACTGGGCCTGATTGCCTGCTTGTCCTGCAAGTGCCACGTGATGACTCTCAAGATAATCTCCTCCATGAGCTTCCCTGGCACCGAGGTCAAACTAAAAGGCTAATAGTTTCCCGGGTCCACCCTCCAGCCCTTCACGTAGATGGGCGTCACATTTGCTAGCCACCAGTCAACTGGGACATCCCCTGGTAGCCAGGACTGTTGAAAAATGATGGCAAGTGGCTTGGCCAGCTCTTCCACCAGTTCTCTCAGTACCCTCAGGTGGATCCCATCTGGCCCCGTTGACTTGCCTACATCCAAATGCTGTAGCAGGTCACCAACCATTTCCTCTTAGATTACGAGGGCCACATTCTGCTCCCCATCCCCTTCCACCAGCTCAGGGTACTGGATATCCAGAGAACAACTGGGCTTGCCGCTGGGATAATAGATTCACAGAATTGCTTGGGTTGGAAGGGTCCTTAAAGACCATTCACTTCCAACTCCCCTGTCATGGGAATGGACACCTCCCACTAGACCATGTTACTCAAAGCCCCATCTAGCCTGGCAAAACATTCCCAGTCAATGTTTTACGTATGAGTACAAATGCAGCTTTTACTTCCAGCAAAGTAAAAATTACTTAACATCTTAAAGGGTCACTTTGTTGACCTTACTGGTAAACTATGGAGATTTTAGAACTTTGTTTTAAAATAAAGACATTATTAAGTTGTTTACAAGAAAATTACAAACAGATTTAATAAAGACTTAAGTATTTAATTTATGTGAATAATTTAATATCTACTTTAGCCATATACTTTATCTATATCAATATTGCAACACAGTGCCAAAATCATCATCGTTATTTGAAAAAAATATTCACATTTTGACACTAACAGAAGGAGGATGTTTGAAGAGAGAACACTATTCACATTCCAATCCAGGTACAAAGACAGATAGACAACTCTTCATTTTATACAGATTATGATGAAAAGAAAAAATGCTGAAAGAAAAATGTTCTTAGTTCACATTTTTACAGCTTTAAAATACAAGGGTGCTTCAAAAAGAATAGCTTTAAACGTTGTTCAAGATTTTACACAAGTCTGCATTTGGAGGATCCAAGCAGCAATGCAACTCTGCAATTAATTCTCAAAATTAATCCACTCATCAACTAATTTTCTTCCTCTAGATGCATTAGATACTAGACACAAGCTGCAAACAAGAAACCTAAACTATGCATATTATCAGTAAAATAAGTATTCTCATACTTTATGATCATTTACCAAGTACTATGACGCTTAAAATCTCTCTGAAACACTACAAAGATTCAGAAATTGTCACAGTTTAGGACACCAGAGAACATTATTTTTACTCAAATTCAGAAAACATATTAAGAACTGTCAAAGTGAAACTTAAGATGTGTACCAACTATTGCTAACCATTCTTTTTTCTTTCTAATGAAGTTGTTTTTGATAGCAATGACAAGTTACTGCCTTCAGTATTTTCTTTCATCATGACCAAGGATGCAATACTGTGGTAAAAGTTTGTGAGAAAAAGCTCTCAGAGACAGAAGTGTCAGCAATGAAAAGGAGGTCATAAAAATCAGTATAAGCCTTAGTCATTACACACAAACATTTTTGTAACAAACCAAATTCTGGAAAAGTGTAGTGGTTATAAGGTTCAAAATCTTAACATAAGCTCTCCTGAGCAATGAAGTGTCAAGTGTATATCATTTCAAATGTACAACTTAAAACTCCTATTTTGAATTCAGTTAGAGCAGCTCATTTCAGTACGTTTGAATGGATGAGCTATTTTCCCTCCTGAGGTATTTTAGGGAAGTCTTAAGTGTTTTTTCTCTGAAAACACGGCCTAGCTGAAGACAAATGATATGTAAAGCAAGCCTAGATTATATAAATTGAATAACCTGTGACATACTTGCTCTATTTTGTACTAGATAAATACTTTTCAACCTTTCTGACAAAAGTTATTCTACATTTTTCTTTCCCTTGTGTTTAAGAGAATATTTACAGTCCATGTCAAAACAGAAAATGCCAAAAGTGTTTTATAAAAGGTAATATATATACAGAATACAATGAAAAATAAACATAAACTTAAGTACTCAACTACCTTTTCTTCTTCTGAAGTTATTAAATAAAACAGCAACTCACCATTATATCTTGTTTTGCAAGTTTAACATAAAGATCCACACGTCCTTTATCTTGTGGACAGATATCTAATCGACCGCTGAAAGGAGAAATTGTCACTGTTCGTCCAGCAGGCAAGATAGGAAGGCCATTGGTAAGGCCACCATCAACCCACTTCTACTGAAAAATAAAAATATTTTCAAAGCAATTTTAGTACAGTACGGTAATAATCAAATACTTCATCCTTTCTGTTCCAGTCTCCTCTACAACCACTTTCAAGAAAAGAAGAAAGTTTCATTCTCAGAGTACCATGAGTAAGCAACTTGGAGGATAAGAGGCATAAAAATCAAGGAACTGACAGTGTACATATACAGTGCTTAACTATGTGTAAATATATTTATACATTCCCCAGACACTTAAAATATTTAATCAATCTAAGATGGCTTGTTTAGTTGATCTATTAGCAAAATGCCCCACAGAGTTTAGAAATACAAATTTAATGCCAAAAGGTAAGGAAAAGGTAAGATCATTACTATGACACATGAACCATTCTAGGTAACGTATACTCCTGTCTTGCAAAGTAGGAGCTGGACAATGTACATATATGCTGGTAAAGTGACTGCATGAGCTGATACACATGTGACTTCTTACTGTCTCCTAGAGTCTCTTGTTTCCTTACGTCCAAAAAAAAAACTATCATGTACCACACCACAAAGACAGCAGCAGCTGGAAAGCAGAGAATAAAAAAGTGGGAAGGAGCTAGACATTCATGGCAAACGAGAGGGAGTAGACATCAAGTCTACTACAAGAGTTGAGTACAGGAGAGAACAAGGAAGAAAAAAAAAAAAGCAACCAATGAATTTCTTGCAGATCCTCACATATTTCTTGATTCTAAAGACATCCCAGAGGTACAAGACTGATTTTTATGGAGGCCACAGCCAAATTCCATCCCAGCATAACCAAGGACAGCTGCAAACTTTACCCCTAAGTTTTCATTTGCATAAACACTGTGTTGATTTTTTTGGTTGTGTAATTTTTAGCTAATAGGTTTGTAGTTAGGCACATGGAATACTATTCTGTGAGTGTTCAGTTTTTGCACTGACCCTTGAATCATAAACAAAGTGAAAAAGACCTGAATCCTGGAAAATCACTTACTAAAATTCAGTTATCTCATACTATAGACAGCAATCTCAAGCAAGAACTACTGGAGTTCTTGCTCCAGGAGCAGCAGGCTGCATGCTCAATTTCCCCCTGAGCTGGGACACCTGTGATAAAGTGCATCTCAGGGCTGACTCCTCGAGGATGAAGCTCATGCATGGACAAACACTGATGAGGAAGAATGGTAAGTAATTCACCTTAGGAGAGAATCCTAGAAGTATGAGGCTGAGTTTAGAAACTTCAAATACCCTGTGGTAGTCTCTTGTGTGAACCTTGCCATTTTCAAATCTTTACCTAAGTCGCTGTTTCTATTATAGCAAATTCTGCTAAAATCATTGTTTTAAAATGTCTGATACTTAAATGCTAAGTGGTGTTAAAAATCATACAGTATAATCTTGTTCTTTACCATAAAATTATATAATAAATCCTTAATTACTGCTACATTTAAGTTGTGTAAAATCAATTCTGTGACACTACTGCAATCCACCTATTTACCAGTAGATTGCTTTTACAAAACCATTCTGTAAGAACTAACTACAGTGATACAACACTATAGCTTCATCATGAGAAACAGTCAACTCGGTCATCTGAAGATGTTTATTTAGCTCCAAAAGATTGACAGAGATTCAGAAGACACCAACCCAGCTCAAAGGTTATGACACTTGGAGCAAATTTGGTCCCTGTAAAAGTGTACAAGAAATGAGTCCCACTGCTTCCAGGAAAAGCTTGTTTCAACAAAACACAGCATGCACATGTATGCATTGCAGAGGGCCTCTCTGCTGTTATTGGAAGTGTAGTCCATCGGCATCTTAAATACCCAATCCAGGTAAAAACCTAGCCCACGGTGGTTAAGATCATTAACAGACTTAAGTTCTCAGATGCGCTCTTTGTATTACACACCCTTTTCCTTCAGGTTCTTTTTAGAAAGAACAAAACACACTATGAACAGATTGTTGCGATGGCTACACTACCATGCAATTTGCCCATTTCATCCCAGAAGTCTAGTCTCCTGGCATGCTTTGTGCAGATATGCCAGCTTATTCTAGCATAAGCCAAACGCTTCCTGACAAAAAGAAAACTAAACTGCAATGCTGTGAACAATTCTCACCAGGGTTCACTCTCTATAGGCAGAATGTACAGGATGATAGGTTTGACTTTTTTTTTGATAGTATTCCAGCAGAAGTGCATCATCATAGTCCCTTGCATATCACACAACACTTACCTCAGAAAACATACTATGTTTAAAAAAATTACTCTCAGACAACTTGATATGTATTCAGGTGACATAGGTAGCCCAGCAATGATCCAGACCAATTGTTCCAAAGCAGACATACAGTTAGTAGACACAAACCTGATTCCATGCTGCCATGGGCCATATGGTGTAGGGAATTTGCTCCCTGAAACTAGCGTAAATGCAGACAGTCAGAATTTTGATCTGTTACAGCAGAACTTCCAGAAAACTTGGAATATGATGCTAACATGATAGGTGGGCTTGCAAAGCCTAGTCAATATCCAATCCATCGTACAGACATCAATGCTTACCGTGTTGGGATCACAAGGTTCCATTCCACATACCAGGCTCTACACTGCACACTCTAGGACCCCTACCCACACAGCCTCATCATCCCCTATTCTGAGCCACAGAAATGCAACTGCAATACAGATTCTAAGGTTTTTTGCACTCGCACTGCTTAAAGTGTTTTGGACTAGAAGTCACTTCCATTTACAGCCAACAGTTTTCTTAGATAAATAAAAGATTCCCAAACCACAAACGCACTGTATGAGAAAAGTCAGTGCAGATAGGCAGAACTAATCTATTACAACAAATGAAAATAAACAAAACCAACCTATTTCCCAGCAACTACCTTTGATTAATCTGACTTAATGAGAGCAGTAATAAGCTTTGAGAATGACAAACAGCTTTTAAATAACAGAAAACTAATTGCCCTAAAATATTCATTGATTTAACTTCTGAATGCAAAAAAATAAAGCTAGGCAGGAATAAGAACTGACCACTAAGAAAAGGCTGAAGGTGTTTCAGTAAATACCACAAAACCCAGGCAAATCATAATAGCAGTGCTCATCCAGTAAAACAGGTTTTAAATCAATTTGGACAAAACTCTGATCCAACTTTTCAATTTGTTAATTGACAACAAAATAAGAGGTTTAACAAAGACACTCCCTTCTCTTTAAGTAGTGGCAGAATGAACCTCAAACATCTACGTATGTCTCAGCAACATACAAATACTCCAATCTTGAGACTCTTGCAAGCTTCAAACAGTCTCCATTTAACTCAAGCAGTCAGGAATACTGATTTGAACCCTAGAGGCATTTTAGCTGATATCTATTGCTTTATAAGTAATTCTAAAGCTAAAAAGCTTTCTGACATTCAAAATGAACTCAAAGTCCCTAGATAGAAATAATTTCTAGGGATAAATGGGTACCGTTTAGCAGTGATGTTTTCTTTTATTTTTTTTTTCATGGTGGTCATGGAGAACCAAAGAAAGATACTTTGAAGATATCACTTTGATGCATATGAGTGTGCTGAGTCTGACTAGGATGGAGTTAACTTTCCCTGCAGCAGCCCATACAGTGCTGTGCTCTGCACTTGTAGCTAGAACAGCACTGTTATCACTCCAGTGTTGTGTCTATTGCTGCACAATACTGGCACCGCATCAGGACTCCCTCCAAGCCCCCAAGAGCCAGCAGGCTAGGAGTGGGCAAGTGATAGGGATGGGACATCACCAGGGCAGCTGACCTAAACCAACCAAAGGGATATTCCATACCATATAATGTCACACTCAGCAATAAAAAGTGGAAAAGGGGAAGGAGTGTGGGGGGGAGCTCTCATGGTGGAAGCGTCTGTCCTCCCAAACAACTGTTATGCGTATTGAGGTCCTGCTTCCCAGGACATGGCCAAACATCACTCATTGATGGCAAGTAGAGAGTAACTTCTTTTTTTTTTCCTCTCTCTCTGTGCTTCTATTATTCTGTAATGTTTGTTCTGAGTTAAGAGTTTTGAAAGTGCTTGGTGAGGCATGTTTTCATGTTCTCAACAGAATTATAACACATAGACACGGGTGCTTCAGGAGTGTACAAGCTGCCAAGACCTCTCTTATCATTCCTTCCATTACACAGAAAAGCAGAGTGATGATTCTTTTAGTTGCAGAGTTTTAGAGTTGGCAAGACAGCTTGTCATAAGAAACATCTTTACTAAGGGAGGCTTCTTCTCATTGTAAATGTTAAACGTTATATCTAGGGAACAGCTCCACACTGAAGACATCACTTCAGTCTCAGCACTCCTAATTTTTGAAAGAACATAGGAACAAACTCTTGTCATCTTCCACGGTGTTAACTACCAGTGTCCATAGAAACAATAATTTCTAGAAAATACAGTACTGCAATTCCCACCTAACTTCCCTTAAGATCAAATAATTATACCATAAATGAAGGATGCTCTTGAAAAAAAAAAGAAAAAAGAAAAAAAAAGAAAAGAATAAGAACAGAACTCAAACATAATGAAACATTACCTCTCCTTTATATTCCACTGGCTTCATTCCTGCATACACTGGTATAAAACTACTTGCTAGCAGGACCTAGAGAAGAGAATGAAAAAGGAATGAAGGAGAAGAGTGAAGATAAGGCAACAAAATAATTCTGAACCAGTAAATATTTTCATATCTATTTATCTCTGTTAAAGAATATAACAGTAGCAAATAAATACATTAGTTTTACCTATAATCATTATCATCTTAAAAAGTCTTGCTGCTGGGGTTTCTCAAAATGTGATTAAAATAATTCAGTAGGTTTAATAATGACAAAGACAACATTCAAAGCAAAGTTATCAGAAATTGACTGACTTATTGATTAATATGATACAAGAGTATGAATTTAATCTCACACAATGTCAAATAAATCTTTGATTTTGCAGAAATACATATATTCTAAAAAAAAGCAGTACAGAGCACTGACAAAAAAAGAAACCAATCCAATCATTCTTCTGGCAAGTAAATGTTTAATAATCTAATAAAAAAGTTTAATAATCTAATAAACCAGATTTTGGAAGTCAAAATTTCCAAAATATTATAAACAGCCTGAAAATTCACATATGTACAACCTTCATGAGTTTAATACTTTACATTTAATATGTTCCAGTATTAACAAATTCCTACTTGTTCTTCTGTAAGCCCACACTGTTTTCTACTACAGTTCTCATTTTCTTTTTCTTTTTTTAAGACCAGGACACCTCTTCTGTTAAGTGTAGATATGCACACACCTGTAACTTTCTGTCCTCCATCATAGATCCACACAGGATCTATGAATGTGTTTGTGTGGCATGCACATACATGTACCCAACTGTCCATCTATAATCTACAAAATTAGTATACTACACCTCAAAGATGCTGAGGTGTATGTGTCAGAAATTTTCATGTAACTAAATGTTGTCCATATGCATGCCATGTACTTGTGTGTGGGTATGAGAAGCAGATCTGAGGAACAGAAGCATGTTACCGACAGCAGTATATATGATGTGAAAGGCAATCAGGTGCAAACAACAACAAAAAAACAACCCATGGAGATTATAGAAAAAATGCCCAACCTTTCAAGCATCTCTCCTCCACAAACAAATAAGGATTAAAGCTCTATATGAAGGCTTTAACTCTCACTCTGACAGCTCTTTTTCTTGCTTATTTCTCTTCCCAGTGATCTAAAGCACCAGAGACTTATCTGAACTTACACAGAAAAGCTTTGTCTTCTATTTTTCAAGTGAAACATTAGCTATTTCTCTATCAGACAAATGACAAAACCGTAAGGAAAGGTGTACCTCAAACCCACTTCTCTAAGTATCCAGGACAGGGAAAGAAGGAATTCCTCTTCAAAGCTTCCTGCTTATTCTATTTTCTCCTTTATTCTGCAATATCTTACAGTGTCTTCTATTAAAATGCAACCAATTATTAGAACATTTTCTTTACATGCACCTGAATTCCTCCTACTATTTTATAACAACTTATGTTTACAATCATGATCCAGATTTTTAGAGTTGTATTCAAAAGTAGAGAGATGGGCATTACAAGATATGCTTTCCATCAACATTTAAAGTAGAGTTTATAAGGTGCTTAAGACAGTATGACTATTCTCCAAAAACTGCTGCTTTTTTGTTTTTAGTTTAAGACAGAAATTATTATTGTTCACTTTCTTTCTTAATTGAGCATAGTAAGTGATATGAGTGAAACAAGAGATGCAAAATGACTAACAGAATTGTTAGAAAACTTGAAGATTCTCTATTTTATTCTCATCTACTAAATAATTAATCATTAGTTACCCTGTTTGTTTTTTTTTTGTTTGTGATTTTTTTTAGTAGGCTTTAAAGTAGTACAAGTGGTACTAGCACAAGGTAGTACTTCTAAAACAAAGAAAGGAAACACATTACAAATACATTTTAGCAGAATCTCTGAAACTTTGGGATCAAATTCTGCTTGTTGTCATACCACTGTAGTGTAAGCATTGAGTAAAACAGTTATTTATTGTATACCTAATAACACGCTCCTATACATTGAAGAACCTCATGCATTTTTATTTAAAGCAACTACATGCAACTTCATTACCTTAATGAGGTCCTCTCTGGAGGCAAAACTTGAAAACAAGTAATTTTTCCCATTTCTCACGTTAGTGACTGACACATAGAGACGATTTTCAACTATCTCATGAGCATTAGAAGGAAGAATAGACTCTATGCCTTCCCTAGGACAAAGAAAGTGATAAACATTATTCACCATCATTATTTAAAGATCTTGCAAATATGTTACAGGATAAAGAAAGAAAGCTGAGCTCCCCACAGCATGGAATAAAAATACGCTTACCCTCCATTTTTATTTAGAGAGCTTCACAAAAATATATTTAATAGATCCATTAAGTCTAAGTACCTAAGTCTTTTCATAAAATCATAACCAGGCGTTACTGCACCGAAGTCCAATTTTCTAATTTCGTCTGCAAATCCATAGGTAAACTGTTCACATTTCTGAAAATTAAAATATTCACCATTAAGGAAGTTTCCATTATAGAAAGTAAATTTAACTGTGGTATCTAGAATATACCAACAGCTAAGACTTTAATCAATATAACACCATATTAAGATATTTTCCTGTATGTGCTTAGTTTGTAATAAGATACGTATAACAAATTGTTGATCTTGTCATAAGAACTAATTTGTAAGAAAGCATATATACCAATTCTTAATGAAGCAATAACAATAAGTAAAAAGAAAACAAACAACAAACATGATACACAAGAAAACAAACCAAAAAAACACACTTCCCTATGAGTGAAATACTACATTTATTTACTACAGCTGATGGAAGACCAACTGAAGACAAACAGGTTATAGATTCCACAGCACAGAGAACATTTTTTTTTTTTTTTACACAAGCTGAAATGCATTGTGTTAATGACTGTGAAAAAATAGCTTGAAACGTGAGCTATACAAACTCTAAAAGGAGTAAAAAAATAAAAAATGCTTATTTTTTTTTTTTTTTTTTTAGCAAAAAAATCTCTTAAGCCCTGAATTTAGGAAAAATCTAAAATACAATCTTACCCAACTTTTTGAAACTGCTAAACATAAACTGCTAAACATAACTGTTTAGCAGTTAGCATAAACACATAAACTGTTTAGCATAAACACAAAGTGACACGCTGGGTAGATGAGGGAAAGGCTGTGGATGTGGTCTACCTTGACTTCAGCAAGGCTTTTGACACCGTCTCCCACAGCTTTCTCCTCAAGAAACTGGCTGCTCTTGGCTTGGACTGGCGCACGCTTCGTTGGGTTAGAAACTGGCTGGATAGCTGGGTCCAAAGAGTCGTGGTGAATGGAGTCAAGTCCAGTTGGAGGCCAGTCACTAGTGGCGTCCCCCAGGGCTCGGTGCTGGGGCCGATCCTCTTTAATATCTTCATCAATGATCTGGACGAGGGCATTGAGTGCACCCTCAGTAGGTTTGCAGATGACACCAAGTTAGGTGCGTGTGTCGATCTGCTCGAGGGTAGGAAAGCTCTGCAGGAGGATCTGGATAGGCTGCACCGATGGGCTGAGGTCAACTACATGAAGTTCAACAAGGCCAAGTGCCGGGTCCTGCACCTGGGGCGCAATAACCCCAAGCAGAGCTACAGGCTGGGAGATGAGTGGTTGGAGAGCTGCCAGGCAGAGAAGGACCTGGGAGTGATGGTGGACAGTCGGCTGAATATGAGCCAGCAGTGTGCTCAGGTGGCCAAGAAGGCCAACAGCATCCTGGCTTGTATCAGAATCAGTGTGACCAGCAGGGCTAGGGAAGTGATCGTCCCCCTGTACTCGGCTCTGGTGAGGCCGCACCTCGAGTACTGTGTTCAGTTTTGGGCCCCTCGCTACAAGAAGGACATGGAGGTGCTTGAGCGAGTCCAGAGAAGGGCGACAAAGCTGGTGAGGGGCCTGGAGAACAAGTCCTACGAGGAGTGGCTGAAGGAGCTGGGCTTGTTCAGCCTGGAGAAGAGGAGGCTCAGGGGCGACCTTATAGCTCTCTACAGATACCTCAAAGGAGGCTGTAGCGAGGTGGGGGTTGGTCTGTTCTCCCACGTGCCTGGTGACAGGACGAGGGGGAATGGGCTTAAGTTGCGCCAGGGGATTTTTAGGTTAGACGTTAGGAAGAACTTCTTTACTGAAAGGGTTGTTAGGCACTGGAACAGGCTGCCCAGGGAGGTGGTGGAGTCACCATCCCTGGAAGTCTTTAAAAGACGTTTAGATGTAGAGCTTAGGGATATGGTTTAGTGGGGACTGTTAGGGTTAGGTTAGAGGTTGGACTCGATGATCTTGAGGTCTCTTCCAACCTAGAAATTCTGTGATTCTGTGAACTGCTACTCAATAAACATACTGTGCATATATGTTTACAAGACTATGAGAACTGTCTATAAATAGTTTGGGGTTCTTGGCTTATTAGCTTCTTGCATGAAGAACAAATATATTGATAGCAACAAAATAAATGATTGACACAACTGGTGAAATTCAAAAAGATGATAGGTGAATATGTTGCGTTGAGGAGGGAGTATATGGAAGAAGCAACAGGAAAAGAGTTGGGGTGAGAGCCAGCACAAGATGAGGAGCGAGATGGCTGGGGCAGTTTAACTCCCTCACATCACTCAGACTTTCCTAAGTACAAGTGTGATAGAGTACTTTCCTAAGTGAAAGGTAGAGATGTGGTTCTTGCATCCACTTTTCCTGTAAAGCCTTCTAACAAATGTATCAAAAATGCTAGTCAGGATTAAGACTTTTATATCTCTTAAAGCAATGATCCCTGTAAAGACTCATGCTAATTCATTACACATAGGTTAAATTTAACTTTTACTCTAGGTGGAACTTCACTCACCAAGGACAGAAGAAACCCACAAACTTCTACAGATTATAGAAGTATCTTAGAAATACGATCTTTAGATCTAAAATGTCTTAGTAAAGTGACAGAGAAGTAAGAGTAATAGGGAGCTGGACAACTCCAAATGAATGACAGAACTTCTTTCCATACTACAAATGCTAAGAAACGATCATACCTAGACTCTCAATTCTTGCTGTCAGAAGGGACAACTTCTTGCAGCTATGAATTATTTATAATTTTTAGTGCCAGAAACATTAAACAGTGCTTCTAAATTTTAAACAGTGACTGAGGACATGTTTAGAAATGGTAACTACTTGTATTGATTTAAGCAAACTTGACATCTAACATGATCAAGTACTTCTGAAATGAATAGGTAATTATCTGTAACTCTGTAAGCCTTCAACCATTTGAAAATCTGTCCCTAGAATTCTCAAGTCCCTTGCCTTTTCAATAGTGACAAAAATCTAAGACACATCAGAAGTGCATTTACAAGCTGTCATATTAGAACAGCAATAGTCAAAACAAGAAATCCTCAGTGTTACATTGTCTCCTAGTTCATAAAACTTTGTATTAGAGTTTTCAGACCATGAAATGGAGAAAAGTCCTAATTACAGCTTGTATAACACAGCCATCACTCTGAAAATAAATAAAACCTAATAGATGTCAGAATTACAATAGTGGATATCAAATATTCCAACAGTTAGAAACATACAATAAATGTAATAATATATTTATGCTGATATGAAAAGTTAGTAGAAATTGCAATAAAAATAAATAAATAATACTAAAATGAAGTACTTTCTATTCAGCACACAACACTACCGTTACTTAAATGCCATGAGAATTACGAAATATTTCTGACCCACCTTCAAATATTTCTCAATTTTCCATTCAAACAATATAATGGGATAACTAAAACATCAGTAAGAAAATTAAAGGGGTAAAAAGTTTAGACACACTTTTCAGTTTATGCTAAAATGGTATTTTCAAGGTAAAAACCATCAGACTCAATGTAACAGACAATTTCCACAAGCATAAAACCCCAAAATTCTTCTCATATATTTACTTAGAAATATCTTTGTAACTTGTATCAGGCTGGAAACCAATTCTCATGCCCAAAACCTAGAATAAAGTAGAAACATTTCCTTGGGGTAATAAAAGGTAAAAAAAGCTGCTTACCATATAGGAAATTAATGCTTATCATATACGAAAACTGGGTTAGAGGTAAGTATTGTACTAGGTGAAGTTGGAACTGAACTACTACTAAACAAAGGTTACAGAAAAGAAAAAAAATGTATAACTGTTATGAAGATAACATTTTATCTTCATAACTTTGCTAATACCAAACCATACAAAGTATGCACTTGAGGGGGCAGGGGTGGAAAGAGGCCAAGGAAAAACTTACTGTTGAAAGCAACAGAAGTATAGCTAACTCTGCAAGCTAAATTTGTGTAACAGCAGAAACAAAAAGAGTTCAATGGCAAAACACAGTCTTAGCTGACACCATTGTTTGAATCAAAAGAAGTCTTTACAGAGAGTCATGGAAAAAGTTACCTGATGTTCACTAGACTGAAACCTAAGAGTACTTAGAACAAATAATCTAGCAGTCCAACCCCTTCCAATGATGCTGTTTCTGATAATTGAAAAATATTAAATAAATATTAACATTTCAGCAAGGCAGAATCCTCTACATATATTAGAGCAAAGTTTCTACAGGCACATCAGGAGGGTGAGGTAGCCTTAAGCTATGGGGAAAAACAATCAAATGTAACAAAACTGGATAAAAGGTAATGTTTTCACAGAAAGCCTGTTATAGAGCAGTCATTGAATATCACTTCACGGTCTTTACATTACACCACACCTGTGGTGAGAAATGAGTGACTTAAAACCACTGCCCCTTGTCCTGCCACTACAGGCCTTGGTAAAGTTTTATCCACCTTCCTTATAACCCTCCTATATGTATTGAAAGGTTGATATAATGTCTCTCTGGAACTTTCTCTTCTCCAGCCTGAAAAAAAAACCATCTCTCTGAGCCTTTTTTCATAGGATGGATGTTCGAGCCCTCTGATTAATTTTGTGGCCATCCTCTGAACCTACTGAAATAGGTCTCTCTCTCTCTCATATACTGGGGAACCCAGGAGTGGATGCAGTACTCCAGATGGACTCTCATGAGTGCAGACAGGAAAAATCATTTCGCTTGACTTGCCAGCCATGCCTTTTTTTTATTTTTTAACGTGGGCCCAGAATACAGTTGGCTTTCCGGGCTGCATGTGCACACAGTCATCTCATGACAACTTTTTCATCCATCTTCCTTCTCTGCGGGGTTGTCCTCTATCAATTCATCCCCTGGTCTGTACACCTCTGCCCCACACAGGTTGCACCTGGCCTTTCTGAACTTCAAGAGATTTGCATAGGCCTCATTAAGTCTGTCAAGGACTCTCTGGATGGCATCTGTTACCTTTCATGTATCAGCTGCACCACTCAGTTTGATGTCAACTGCAAACTTGCTGAGGGTGCACTATATATGTCACTGATGAAGGTATTAAGTAGTATTGGTCCTAGCACAGACCCTTTAGGGACACCACTCCTATCTGTTTTCCACATGGATACTGAGCTGTGGACTGTAGATCTTTGGCTTGACAGCCACATCCAATTCTTTATCCATCTATCAGTCCATCCATCTAACATATCCCTCCAATGTTGTAGCAAGGACATGTGGGACTGTATCAAAGGCCTAACAGAAGGCCTAACATATGTGACATGCTAGAACAATAGCTTGTGAGGGTTAATCCTCCTTTGGCATACAGTGCTGCTGTTACTACTTAGCCCTGAGTCTAAAGCTGGTGCTGTCTAAAGCTGTCTAATGGAGCACAGACTGCAAGGAGCCTATGAAAATGAGAGACCATGAGTGGTGTTTTGACTTTAAGAATACAGTCACCTCTCATTTTAATCTCACAAAGGAGGATTCCATACATTTGCTTAACAAAACCTGCCTCTAACCAAGAATGCACAATGGTTAAATAAAATACAGATACATTTTGTCATACTAGAACTGAAGTATATCTGGTTGCATTCAACTCAGCATTCAGACACATGCTATATTTACATAGCTTAAAATATACAGTCCACACAATTTTCTAATATAAACTGAGCACCAACTTTTGTCATAAATTCTTACTTCATAAACTTTTTTGCCCATACTTCACAGATTTTGTTAATGAAAACACATAAATGAGTCCTGTTTCTTTATAAGAAGCAAGAAACAAAGTATTTACATTTAAGCAACTTAATGGTAGATGAGTATATTTTTAAAATATTGTTTGAAAATGATCATGTCCTATACTTATGAATTTATTAATTTACCTCTAAATTTTCTGGCACTGCTAATAGGACAGTGGCAGCCAGGGATCCCGCAGAAGCTCCAGCATAATCTTTTACAACTTTCAGTAACTTCTTACCATGTCTGTAAAGAGCAGCTGCTGCCCCCAAGTGGTAAATACCCAGAAACCCACAAGCTGCAAACGACAGATTGATATGTTTCATTTTTGCTGTGGAAATAAAGTTTTGCAGTCAGGAAGAGGACCAGTTACTTTTATCTTATAACACAAACCTATTTTTTGGCAAAGAATATGTAATATATAATACCGATATAAAAAGCTGTTTATTTAAAAATACTAAGCACTTTTGATTATCAAATACCTCAAACACGTAGCTGTTCAAGCTTATCTCCAAAATTGAGAACCACCATTCTAAAATCCTTAGCACAAATCCATTTTTCAATCAGGATATTAAAAATCCATCTATATATAACAACTGCACATTTTCATGTAATATGTCAAAGAAATACAGAGAAATACAGAAATAGCAACTTAAAAGTATTAAAAGTTATGTTGGAGAGAGAACACAGCCTCCCCCAGAGTCAGAATCAAATTAATTGCAAAACTGCTGGCCACTCAAGTTTCATCATAATCCCTTTATGTGTACCACCTTGAACCCAATATAATTCTCCAGAGAAGCAATTTTTGTCCTTCATCTTTGGAGTTCATTTACTTACTAGTACTAGTATTCAGTAATAGACAAATTCTTATAAAGTCATTTCTTATTTAAAAAGGAAAAACACGGAACATATCACTGGTACTATTAAAAAGAAGACTGAAAAAACACTGAGGTAAAATATAAATACAAAGCAAAAGTTTTCTCATGAATGTGTGAACACACTCCAAACATTAAGCACAGAAGAAGAGAAAGTTCAGATTGTTAGGGGTGGTCTATTTAAAAAAATGTAAGGCTATATATATTACATTAGCTCTTTTGTTTCTGCAAACAATCACAATTGTAAGAGCAAAATATTCTACATTTGCACAGATACACAATATGTTGTACAGGTTATCTTAGTATGGAATTTAAAAATAGAATCCCATACATTTGGGTACACGTCAGTATGAATGGGACTAAATACATCAGTACACTCAGGAATATACCTAATTATTCTGGCTATAATAATGAGATAGCTGATGACGTTTTTATTTTGGAAACCACCTACAGGCACTATGGTGTCAGTTCTGATGAAGAGAGGGAGACTTACAGCAACATATTTTTGGCTAAGTTGCTCTTCAGCTCAGTGATGGGAAGAGAAGAAAAGAGGTAAGCAGCACTTTCTAAAACCAGCAAATACAGAGACATGCTAAACTTAACTGCTTTACCTACAGTATGTTTAAATTCAGACTACAAATGGGCCTTTCTGTTTAAGCAGAAGGATTACTATTTCCCTTAAAAAAAAAAAAAAAAAAAAAAAGAGCATCAGGGCATTATTCCACTTGCTGTTTTAGAAGGATAGTCATTCTGCTAAAACACCACACTCTCATAAGGTAATTTATCAACTGCAAAGGGGATCCTTTTACACAGGAAACACATACGCATTAGCGAGTATGAACACCTGTAGCTTGCATCTAACACATTCAGTACTGATAGAACTGAGTTCAGGGTGACTTTTACTTTGGGAATGTGAGAAAAAGGCATTTGTAATGAAGCAAATAATAGCCCATGTACCTTCTTTTTAAAAATGCTCTTTAAATTGCAAGAAGCATAGAAGTTAAAAAAGATTAGTCAAGATTTTACTAGAAAAAAACGAGGTAATACTAAAAGCGATCTTCAGAGTGAAAACTAAAATAGAAAGATAATGCCATGATGTGCTTACTTTTAGGCTAGTTAAACAGTTAAACTCTTGGAAGTTAATTAAATCCTGCAGCTCTTTCCATGCCCTTTACAAATATGGGGCAAAGATGCTTAAAATCAAGGACCATTCTGTCAAAAAGGTGACATGAGTTAAAGCAATTGTATTATTAGGTAGGAAGACATCCACGTATGGAAAAGTTAACTCCTGTTTTTGTCCAAAAAAAGATTTCAGGCTCAATAAAACACTCATGTGAAATATTACATTAAATAAGGACCACTCGTATGTAGTTGAATAGTCATAACATTAACAAGGAAAAGTAATAGTTCACAAATCCCAGGGATTACTTCTCAGGGAAGTTATATGACTTGAGTCAAGACTTGAGCAAAAACTGCTGAAAAAATACTGTCTGAAGTGAAATGTCCTTGCCTTCCCTTATAAGGCTTCTTAAAGCTTCATCTTCCTAGATGAGCTTTAGTTCTATTGAATTATCAGTTATTGTGAGTAACCACCATTTTGGAATGACACAGCATTACTCTATGACAAGTTAATTTTTTAACAGTTAGATCCCATATACTTCTCTTTCTTCATTCCCCTCCCAAGGGGCAGAAAGGGAAATTACTGGATGAGTATTTACATCAGTTTCTTGACTGACAAAGTAATTCAGCATGATATGAACAAGCAAAAAGAAGAAAAAAGATTTCACATAAACAACTACTGTTGAAGACAGAGTCTGATACTCTGTTAAGAGTAAGTTGATTGCCAGTCCAAAAAGATAAAATGAATGTATTATTGTAATGCAACACCCAAAGCAGTCAAAAATGATTCAAAAAGAAAAACAAAGAACAAAACAGAAGTACCTGATACACTAGGTTTTTATGTCTAACATTACAACAATGCTTTACAAATTCCCCAAGAAGATTTCAAATCGAAGCTAGCAACAGCATTGCTGCGTTATCACTGCACTGCATTTTTATTAATTTGGGTCAGTTCCCAGGTCTACATCATGTATTGTTTCATATACATGAAATTTAAAAGTACTTCAGAACCAACATTAGTTGGCAGATTACACTCAGGTTCAAGAGGCAAATCCAGTTATTAAAGCTACCTGCATGACTGAGAAAACCCTTCAACCTTTCAACAAGGCAAAAAATCATTACAAATAATCTTAATTACAGAGAAGATATAGCAGAAGAGAAAAAATCTTATTCAGCAGTAGGCATCTACTTGCAGGGAGGTTTGCACACTGAATTGAGGGCCTCTTAAAAAATTCCTACTGAAAAAAAAAAAACAGAACACACACATACAAATAAACAAACCAAACTGTAAGAAGAAATCTGTAACAAAGCAGTTAAGCTGAAAATATGATACAGATGAATAAAAACCATGGTTCTATCACAGGCTATCTGCCTGACAGATGCAGTTAAGTAATATTGTTTCACCTTGCAAAGCATTCTCTGAATAAGAGGAAGAGACAGCACTAGGTGAGTGCCCTGCAAAATCAGAAAAAGGAAACCAATCACTTTTACTTTTATAAGAATATAAACTGTTTCATTTCTTTTGATTCTTGCAAATTTGTCATAGCAGGACTTGATTTGCAAGTTTGAATGGTGTATTTAGAGACTGTATGATTCAAAAATTCTTTTGCTTTGATGATCAGGTGGGTATATCACTGTTCTTTTAATTGGAACGAATAGTAGGGTTATAACAATTTTCAAGAGGACATACAGAGAAATGTAATCAAGTGTACAGTATAATTATTCCCTGCCAGTTTCTAACAGAACACCAGAAAGGGGAGCACTGTCACATCTGGGCATAGGCCCTTTTTATTTTCAGCTGACTGAGCAAACAGCAGAAGCCTTGCTATCTTAGAAATGGTACAAAACACCTGTTCCACAAGACTTCAGAATTAATATTATTTGAGGGTTTAACAGAAGTTCTTAAATATATTGTTATCTTCTTAAAGGTATTATTTATTAACTCAAAAACTATCATATTGGTATGTCTTCAGAAAAAAATTAAATGTATCTTACAAGATGCACAAACACATTTCAGCAGAACTCTGTACAGTAGAGATCTGACTCTGTACACTGTAGACAACTGACTTAAAGAGGACATACCAAATGCATTTGCTTGTCACTGCTTTTGAAAAACACTGTCATCTTACATGACTGGCAATTTCAAAATATTTCAACGAGACAAAGGGATAGGCATGGTTTTGTTGCCTACAAGAAAAATAAAAATTTAAGAGAAGATAAGTACAAGAAACTAGAAGGAAGGACACTGGAGCTGTTCAATCTCCCTACTTTATAAGTAACGCAAAAACATTCAGGAGTACACAAAACCCTAGGACTTCTCTTTAAAAGATTCTCATATCTGCAAAACAAATTTATTGGCAATTAAAAGCGTATTTGGAGGGGAATACTTTATACTCAGTCATACCTCAACCATTTCTAAGGGAAATTGACAAGGAAGTGTATATATAAAGGGACAACCTTGTACTGCAGAAATACATTGTATTACAATATACCTTTTTCAGGTTACTCTTTTCTTAGTTGTCACAATCAAGAAATGGCACAACAATTTCTGGTATTGATGTTCCCTGAGCAATGTAATTATATAAACACTATATGATCTCAATGCCTTAACCAGTCGTAACTGCCTCCCTGACATCCCATTTCTAAACAAGAGCTGTAAATGCCTACAGCAACTGACTGGAACCTTTTACAAATAAAAAATAAATATACACAGAATGAGAATGACCAAGCACCCTGAAGCACAGGAGCTAAAAACTACTGTGAAGTAGTCTGAGATATAATGCATGACACACAGCAGGACTTTTGAAAATTAGTTATTAGCTAGGAATGAGAAAATAAACAAATGTATGGAAGAACTAGTTAGGTGAGCAGCTTGGCTAATATAAAGACCATGTTTGTTACTATAAAGGCTCGTATCTTAAATCTACCCAAACCAGAAATTATCACTCACAAAGGAATGTTTAACTGTTTTTCATGTTCAGAGCAGGGAAAAAAGTTCACTATCACCACACACTATTCATAGCCTTCAGTAAATATTCAAGGAATTGATTTTCCCATCAAAAACAGGCTCACACAAAATGATAACCCATTCAACAGACTGTACTCTAATTAAGGGTCACCACAGTTGCTAGAATGATAAAACTAAATTTTGCATATATCCAGTCACAGTGAATAAGCATTGTATAAGTTTGATGAAGGAAAAAATTACAATAATTTAAAAAAACAGTGTATGATCCAACCAGACATTAATACTCTTAGGAAAATTACACGAGTCTTTGCAAGACATTAAAAAAAAATCAAAAACATATATTCTCCTTAAAACTAGAAAAATAAATAAAACACATGATGTCAAACTTTCAAATTAATAATTTAGACCATCTTGATCATTACTACAAGATATACAGAAAAGACAGGAAAAGCTTGCTTCTTAAGATGGTGGGAAAAGTTTTAATACCTTCTAATGCATGTTGTCTTCCATCACATTCTCCACTAGGACTCTTTCCAGCATCTGCTTTAGTTCCTTCTGCACTAACAGCAACTGCTGTATCCATTACTGATGGTTTAACATTTATCTCAGAAACCTACAATGTAATAATAAAATATTATTATTTAAAACAGGAAGAACAGGTATATATAAGAAAAAAATAATAATTATGCTCAAATAGGTTTTAAAAGTTCATTGAAATAGTCATAAAACCATCTGGAAGAATTTCTCATAATTCCTTAGCCCCCATTTCACTAGTTGAAACCACAATCTATTATTTATAAACTATGTGCAGCAATTAATATTTTAAAGATAAACTTAATTAGACATTTAGACAAAGAGAAACACTACAATTTAGAACAGTCAAGTCTCTGAGATTAGCCTTAATTTTGTGTCCTTTCCCAGTTTGTTTATATTCATAGATTTAATAATCAAATTATTATTTTTATTTTATCAACCCAGTAATCACAGACTTGTTTTTCCCCCCTGTGCAATAATGTATTAGTAAAGATAGTTTTCTAGAGAACTCTGGTCCTGTTCTTCACTAAAGGGTTTTTCACCAACTAGTAAGGCTGTCAGCTATGGTTCAGTATTGTCTGAAGCATAAGTTGAAACAAATTAGTGTCTCCCTCAAGCTCAGAACTACAAAATACAAAAAAGTTCATTCTACAACACCGGTTCTCCTGCAGCTTCTTGCTGCCTGGCCCTTAATCTTTGTTTATAAAAGGCACCTTCAATTCATAAAGATATTTTCCATAGGCATCAAAAGATACCTATGATCCAAAATTTAGGCCTGTAGGTTCTAAAAGAAGTGATGCACCATCAGTGTACTGGTGCATATCACTTATACCTAGAACACCATGAAAATAAATACTTACCTGGCATTTAAGTCTGTCATGTGGTGCTGTTATGGTGCAGTAGTTTAGAAATCCAATCCAGAACTGCTGGGTTTGTGGAAATACACAACTACACAGTCTGCCTTCTTTAAACTGACGTAACTGTATTTGAGCAGTACAGAGACTTCTAACAGTCCACATTTTCATAAAAGTAACCTCTATATTCCTCTATATCCAGATGATGACACTCTCAGAAGCTGTTTTACCATGGAGTTACACAGGGAATATAAACAGATGACCTCTTGGACACGACAATTATGCAGTAGAAACTTCCCCTCTTCTAAACATAACCTGTTTAAAAACATTGAAAACAAAACAAAACAAAAACAAAACATGAAGTAGCTGAAAGGTAGCTGCACACCAAGGCCCTGACCCTGTAACAAGGCGCCCTTCACAGCCCCCTCACATTTAGCTTTCAAGGGATCACAGCCCAAAAGATACATGTGTTAACAATTGATTTGTAAGAAAATGTAACAGTTTCAGGCAGAACTTTTCAGTAGCTACTTCTCTCTCCCTCCAGCACCCGTCTGGCACTGTGCTATTCACTACCAACCATAAAGTGAGTTGTTCATTTTAAAAACAGGAAGAACTACCGTTGATAATAATGCAGAGACCAAACGAACAAAGCCTCCCTTATAATTAGCAACATGAACAGGTGCTTCCTTCTGGCCCTGCCAAAAAATTTGTCAGGCCTGTTCCAGCCACTTAAGCCAACTGTCCGCAAAACCGAAGTGGTGACGCTGGAGCCTGGTAAGTGAGACTTGCGCTTGCCAGTTTGTACCAGATAAACCTTTTGCTTTTCAGTACTGCAAGGGTCTCACAGGGGTTACACATTGATCAAGCTGTAGATTTGACAAGACCTGGACTGTAAAGGATAATACATAGAAACGTGCTTGCTTAAACAGGCCATTGCCCTGACTTCCAGTGCAAAACAAACAGTGCTGTTCTGAGTAGGCAGGGTCTCAGCTCCAAATTTAATCCCACTCAGGTGACAGGTGAGCTTCAGGTTTTCCACTTTATCTCGTGGGCCATAAACTGAGGCTTACAAAGTAACTTGACTATTCCTCCCTTCCCCCACGCCCAGTAAAAGACCACCATCAACAAGCGACACAGAGCTCAAACTACGAGACACACTTTTCACGTGTTAACACCTACAAAAAGCCAACCGACAATATCAGCGATCGCGACGTTAAGAAAAAACACGAAATCTTTTACACTCGAGCCAGAAAGACAGTTTGTCGACGGGCCGCCTCCTTCCCGACTTTAACCTTAAATACACACACACCCTTTTCCTTCCCCGCCCCTCCCTGCGGCGGAGCCAAGATGGCGGCGGATGCCGCGGGCAGCCCGAGCCGCACCTCACCCGCGGCGCCCTGTGCCGGCCGCGCCGCCTCGCCCCGCACGAAACCTCGCGAGACCTCGGCGAGGCTTCGGGGTGGGAGGGGGGAAGGGGAACCGGCGGTGGGGGGTGCGGTGCCGCGCCGCCATGCCGCGAAGCATTGCGTCGCAGTGGCGGGGGATGTGCGGGTGGTAGTTCTGCCTCTTTTCCACTAATTGCTCTGAACTCGGCATCAAACCCACAGGCGTAGGCTTGTGGTGGTGTAAGCGGCTTTCCTGGAGTAGGAAATAAAAGCCTGCAGGATGTGGAATCATCACGCGAAGTGCGTATACAGAGGCGAGACCCTGCTGTAATGTAACCCGGCATTGTACGTGCTAGCCTATAATGAAGATAAATTAGCAGAGCTTTGGCAGGAACGTAATATTTAAAACGTAAATCACAGGGGGAAAAAATACCTTTTATTACGTATATAGGTGATCAGGCCACAAGAAATGCGAACAAACGCGCGTCGCTGAGCTGGGAGGTGCCGATCCGCGTGCTGCTCGTCAGCCTAAGAAATAAAGGCGTTCGGCGCGGCAGGTGCTGGCGGCGGAGCGGCGTGTAGAAAATGTGCCTGGAGGTGCCGTTGGCATCGTTTTGGTTAATACAGCTTTGGAATAGCTTGCTGGGAGTCTGATCCCCTGCCTTGAGTCCACCCAGCTTTTCCCGTGTCTTTCTCAGAAACCCTCTATTCATTTATTCATTTATTTTTTCTGTGATAAGTCACGTTCTCAATCTATAAATTAAAATACTGCTTTTAAAGGAAGGGGAAGAGAAATGAATCAAAGGCACAATCCTAATTATCCTCCTAATTAGAGTAATGCAGAAATGTTTGAGTGCCGTTTTCACAGGGACAGAAGGTGACTACCTGTCATTTTCACGTGAATGCTGATCTGTAAATATATATATCTGTATGTATATATATATATGAACAAATTCCATGGGACTGATAGAAGATACTGAAATCTTCATGCATAAAACATTTTTTAATTTGAATTTTCTGAGTGTTAAGGAATAGTCTCTTAATACTTTACAAAGGTGGTGCACCTGGTTTTGGTGGTTTGGGAAATTACTTAAGCTACAATTTGATGCAAATGTTTTGTGTGGACAGGAAGAGGAAGCAGCAGCAGCAGCAACCAACTTGCAGCCCAAGTCCGCCTGAAAATCAGTTGCAAAAGAGTATCCTGGGTTTGTCTTACACACAACCAAACCACTTTATGGTGGAATTGCTGCCTTCTTTTTTTGTCATCCTGCTCTTTTTCCTCATATTGACAGGATGAACTTGTGGATGAGAAGGCTGTATAAGTCCTATTAGTGGAAAAAGAATTAACTATGGAGTTCTAATTTGTAGCAGACATTAGTATGGAGAAAATGTGTATTTCTGAATTGATACTTTGGGTGACAGCTTAGGCAAGTACAACAGTCACTAAAATAGCAGGAGGACCTTTGTCACTCTCATCTGTCCAGATGTGTATAGATTAATGTTAAGTACATTTGTAAGCCTCTTATTCCTTATGTTCTGTACCTGATTCCTATTTACTGGAAAATTAGTGATGTAGATTAAGATTATTAGATTTCTGAGTAGGTGAGAATTAAACCTTTAATCAGGGGTAGTTGCAAATACAGGAAAAGCAAGTAATTGTCAAGGACATCAGTTAGGGAGATATGTCTGGCTGAAATGTCGAAGCTGTAATTTGTGTCTCTTTTGCCATTTTAGAAGAAAAGTGTAAGACTTCTTCAGCTTTGTATTTAAAGTCGATCCTTTCTCTTTCAATTTCCTGTACCTAAGGTAGATTGGATCCTTACTGTTAGAGTGTCAAAGTCTTACCTGCGGTGTGTTAAAGTTTAGGCAAATTTATCCATATTCAGCGTTTTTTAGCATGATGTGTATTTCTGTCTTTGTTGCCGTTACTGATGTGTATTTCTGTCTTTGTTCCGTTACTGCTTGCTGTTCTTTATAATACTCTAATACTCTGGCCTTTTCTTAAGACTAAAATGTACCCAAAAAAGGGGGGGGGCTTTGAGGCATGAATTCTATAAAGGCATGAGTTATATAAAAAAATGCAATGGTTTTGAAATGTGGTGTTTTCCAGAACAGGTATTTTAGAGCACCAGTACAGGTAAGTTGCAAATTACTTAGAAGTATGTCTAAAATGAGTTCCCAGGCTGAACTAAAGCAGCCAAAGGAGATTTAGGTAATATGATTTTACTTTTATTACATTTTTGGTCAGCGTGAGTGAGCTGGTTAGCTGGTTAGTGGTGTGATTACTATAATGTGTCTCTGCTAGCAAGACTGAATACTTGTGTTCCAGATTGAGTCCTATGTGGAAAAGAGGAGATACAGAGAGAAAATCAGAGAGTAAAGCTTAACTTGGAAGTCTTATTATTGACAAAGATATGACATGTACTATTCAGATATATATGTAGTCAAAAACTATGTCTTCTATTGAATGTCTGTTTTCTATGAGCTCTGCATGGTAAATTTTCCTGGAGACTGTGAAAGATTCTTGTTTTGGATGGATGCCATTGACAGAATTAATACAGTGCTTTGCAACATTAATTCAAATTGTCCTAGATCCAAATAATGATATATGGATTGAAAATTTCAAGAAAATGCAATGATTTATTATAACATATTAATATCTGAAGAAATGTCATCTGAAGAACTCATAAGGAAAAGAGTAAGTGTTTTTTACAGGCTAAGCATGAGCACATAGAATTTGGGCAACCTATGGGTTCTAATGGTAGTCAGCCATAGCTAATCCATTTCCTTATATCCACTCAAACAGTTATCTCAGTAGACGTTGAAAAGGAATGTAACTTCCTCTCTTGAAATCTGTTCAGTTGTCCGTTCTCTAAGGCCTGTTGCTGATACCGCATACGCGTCTCAGACGGAAACTGCTAAGTAGTGAAAAAAAAGCTGTTAGAAAGTCTGTAGATTCTTGTGAGATAAAAGCTAAATTTTGATACATTTAAGACGAGGAAAAGTGCTGGTATGAGCAAGTATAAAATCATAAAGAAAAGACAGGGTGTCAGAAGATAACAGTTGTGCAAAACAGAAGCCGTGCTCTGAGGAGCTACAAGACATGTCCTTTCTGAGGACTGTTTGTTTGGCTAGCGATGACTCTTCGTGCCTCTTAAAAGAGGTGGTGAGCATTTTAATACTTCATCTAGTAGCTATTATTTCTGTATTATAAGCAATAAATTTCTTTACACTTCTAACCTGAGTGCTTGCAGAATCACTGTGTGTGTTTAAGCTGTCCAAAGAGGAGTGATTGCAGGAGGTTGAAATTTGCAGATAAAGCAAACGTAGGAATTATACCCCCAAAAACGAGTTCAAAAAGTACAGAGTTATTTCCAGATTAAAAACTATCTGTTTTGGAAGGAGGCTATTGAGTTCATGGCAGAGGGAGGAAGAGTTAGGGTGGAAATGTATAGCTTCAAGGGAACTGTGAGAGAAGTGTGTTGAAGAAGCTGAAGATAGGTGTTGAGGCTCGTGAAAGAGAAGAACAACAGCAGAAGGCTTTCGGAAATCAAAGTTCAACATCTGGCTTGGAAACCAGCTACGATATTAACAGCTGGTTTTATGAAATTTTCATTAGCAACCTCTAGCAAAAATACTAACAATGATACAGATGTTTTTTTAAAATATATATTTAATAAAAATTAATAAAGTAAAATTAAGTTGACTTTGTTAATAGGCATGGTGAAAATAGATCCAGTACTTCACTGAGTGCTGACTGAAATCATTCTCAGGTGTACTTCCAAAAAAAAAAAAATATATTTTCTGTAACTACTTACACAAATTAAACAATAAGAACAGAAACAGTGACTATAAATAAATTTTCTGGAGAAGGGGAGTTAGGAGCATTATGTGGGAAGATCATTTCTCAGAGCAGAGAGTGCAGTTATTTTTTCAATTATTTCCTTTTCCTGTTCCTGTCCTGTCTTTTCAAGTCTGTGGGAAACAAAACTGGGACTACATCTTTGCTAGTGAACTTTAGTAATGTTACCATTTTCTAGAAAAGTCCACAGTTAAGGAATAGTCCATGTTTAAGAGTGGGCTTGGATTTTATAGAACAGGTACAACTTGCATTAATTGTTGGGTTTGTCATAGCAAACAGAGTTTAATTCTAGAGAAAGTAAATTAAAAACATGTTTAAAGTTAAAAGTTCCTAAAAACTATACCACATATCATCCAAAAGTGTGAGGAGGAAAAGGTGGCATATAAATCTTGGAACACCAAAAAGTGACAAGGAGGAAGAAAGTGGATTTAACTGCTGCTCAAAGAAGCTGATATCTTAGGTTGGAATAGGGATTACTCTGGTATTGTATTACTAATTACTACTGTTACTAACTAGTAATTTCTAGCTATTGTTTTGACTGTAAGCTGAATATATTGCAGTGTCTCCCAGTATTTGAGCCCAAGTTTCTCAACAGTATCTAAGCAGATGAAAAACATTACTCTCAGATGGGCAGACATTGCATCATTAGTTTGAATAAATTCTAGTAAGCTAAAATCTGTTATCTTTTAAATCTAAAGCCTTGACTAGTGAATAAGCCATTATCATAGAATTCTGAGTAAATGGGGGAAAAACCTTACCCTGCCTCCTTTAAATTTTCCTTAAGCATGTTTAAAAAATCTTTTTTTTTTCATTGTCTATGAAATCAAAACCTATCGTAACTTGCAATGTGAACATAATACATTGCAGTAAATAGGCCAGACTTACTAGATATAGCCCTTTAATTTGACCCCCCTCAGGCACAATCAGAAAAATATATAAAAATATTTTTCTATATACACACACATACAATGGGAGACTGTTGTCATACTGAGCTCATTTTAGCAAAGAAATCATTCAATGCTGAAGGCTCATCCTTTCTGAAAAAAAAAAGGTAGTACGTAATATAGTATGTAGGGTAGTATGTCATAGTTGGTTACCTATGCTGAACCTTGCCAGAAGTTCCTGGAAGCACAACACAGCCCTGAGAAAGCAGTCTAGGAGGTTTCTGGAGAGCGTGGAAGATAGCTTCCTGACGCAGCTGGTTAGTGAACCTACCAGGGGTGGTGCCCCGCTAGACCTTCTCTTCACAAACAGAGAAGGACTGGTGGAGGACGTGATCGTCGGGAGCTGTCTTGGGCAGAGTGACCACGCAATGGTGGAGTTCACTATTCTTGGCGAGGCCAGGAAGGGGACCAGTAAAACCGCTGTATTGGACTTTCGGAGGGCTGACTTTGAGCTGCTCAGGACACTAGTTGGTGGAGTCCCTTGGGAGGTGGTTCTGAAGGGCAGAGGGGTCCAGGAAGGCTGGGCGCTCTTCAAGAGGGAAGTCTTAATGGCGCAGGAACGGTCTGTCCCCACGTGCCCAAAGACGAGCTGGCGGGGAAGAAGACCGGCCTGGCTCAACAGAGAATTGTGGCTTGATCTTAGGAGGAAAAAGAGGGTTTATAAGCTTTGGAAAAGTGGGCAGGCCACTAAGGAGGACTTTAAAGAAGTAGCGAGGCTGTGCAGGGACAAAATTAGGAAGGCCAAAGCTCATCTGGAGCTAAATCTGGCTACTGCCGTTAAAGATAACAAAAAACGTTTCTATAAATACATCAACACAAAAAGGAGGACTAAGGAGAATCTCCATCCTTTACTGGATGCAGGGGGAAACTTAATAACAAGAGATGAGGAAAAGGTGGAGGTGCTCAATGCCTTCTTTGCCTCAGTCTTTAGCGGCAATACCGGATGTTCTCTGGATACTCAGTACCCTGAGCTGGTGGAAGGGGATGGGGAGCAGGATGTGGCCCTCATTATCCATGAAGAACTGGTTGGTGACCTGCTACGGCACTTAGATGTGCACAAGTCGATGGGGCCGGATGGGATCCACCCAAGGGTACTGAGGGAACTGGCAGAGGAGCTGGCCAAGCCACTGTCCATCATTTATCAGCAGTCCTGGCTATCGGGGGAGGTCCCAATCGACTGGCGGCTAGCAAACGTGACGCCCATCTACAAGAAGGGCCGGAGGGCAGACCCGGGAAACTACAGGCCTGTCAGTTTGACCTCAGTGCCAGGAAAGCTCATGGAGCAGATCCTCCTGAGAGTCATCATGCAGCACTTGCAGGGGAAGCAGGCGATCAGGCCCAGTCAGCATGGGTTTATGAAAGGCAGGTCATGCCTGACGAACCTGATCTCCTTCTATGACAGAGTGACGCGCTGGGTGGATGAGGGAAAGGCTGTGGATGTGGTCTACCTTGACTTCAGCAAGGCTTTTGACACCGTCTCCCACAGCATTCTCCTCAAGAAACTGGCTGCTCTTGGCTTGGACTGGCGCATGCTTCGTTGGGTTAGAAACTGGCTGGATAGCCGGGCCCAAAGAGTCGTGGTGAATGGAGTCAAGTCCAGTTGGAGGCCAGTCACTAGTGGCGTCCCCCAGGGCTCGGTGCTGGGGCCGGTCCTCTTTAATATCTTCATCGATGATCTGGACGAGGGCATCGAGTGCACCCTCAGTAAGTTCGCAGATGACACCAAGTTAGGTGCGTGTGTCGATCTGCTTGA
The DNA here is from genome assembly GCA_011075105.1 of Heteronetta atricapilla. Classification (NCBI taxonomy): domain Eukaryota; kingdom Metazoa; phylum Chordata; class Aves; order Anseriformes; family Anatidae; genus Heteronetta; species Heteronetta atricapilla. Next base: position 131,694,240 of record CM021731.1, on the reverse strand, counting down.
GGGTAGGAAGGCTCTGCAGGAGGATCTGGATAGGCTGCACCGATGGGCTGAGGTCAACTGCATGAAGTTTAACAAGGCCAAGTGTCGGGTCCTGCACCTGGGGCGCAATAACCCCAAGCAGAGCTACAGGTTGGGAGAGGAATGGTTGGAAAGCTGCCAGGCAGAGAAGGACCTGGGAGTGACGGTGGATAGTCGGCTGAATATGAGCCAGCAGTGTGCTCAGGTGGCCAAGAAGGCCAACGGCATCCTGGCTTGTATCAGGAACAGCATGACCAGCAGGGCTAGGGAGGTGATCGTCCCCCTGTACTCAGCTCTGGTGAGGCCGCACCTCGAGTACTGTGTTCAGTTTTGGGCCCCTCGCTACAAGAAGGACATCGAGGTGCTAGAGCGGGTGCAGAGAAGGGCGACGAAGCTGGTGAGGGGCCTGGAGAACAAGTCCTATGAGGAGCGGCTGAGGGAGCTGGGCTTGTTCAGCCTGGATAAGAGGAGGCTCAGGGGTGACCTTATCGCTCTTTTTAGGTACCTCAAGGGAGGCTGTAGCGAGGTGGGGGTTGGCCTGTTCTCCCACGTGTCTGGTGACAGGACGAGGGGGAATGGGTTTAAGTTGAGCCAGGGGAGTTTTAGGTTAGATGTTAGGAAGAACTTCTTCACTGAAAGGGTTGTGAGGCACTGGAACAGGCTGCCCAGGGAAGTGGTGGAGTCACCATCCCTGGAAGTCTTCACAAGACGCTTAGATGTAGAGCTTAGGGATATGGTTTAGTGGTGGGCTGTTAGCGTTAGGTTGGAGGTTGGACTCGATGACCTTGAGGTCTCTTCCAACCTGGAAAATTCTGTGATTCTGTGTGATTCTGTAAGTTTAGTTCAAGCCTGAATCATTTTTATTGAATTTAGTCATACCCAACATAACCTAGTAGCCTTTTACAATATAATTTGTGCACTGACCAGTCTGTAGTTGATGTGAGCTGCAAGTAAGGCTGTGATCAATGTAACTAATTAAACAAAACGGAAATATTGTGAAGAGTAACCGACATAGCATGACTTGAGTGTCCTTATACAAAATGGTAAGATATTTAAGAGGAGTACATACCACTAGTTTATTGTGGTTATATCTGTTAAAGCTTGTCATTATCTTTATTTCTGCCTGTTCAAAGTTCTGCCCCTAGTTTATCACTTGGTTGCCACTTCAACTGACTTTATTGAAGGTGAATAGGCAAGGTACACTTGATTTTTATTCCCCTGTCTATATTTTATCTAGAACATTCTTTCAGTTAAAGCTGAGTAACACTAGCCAACAGAAAGACGGGATAAAATTTCCCCTGGGTTGACTCACAGCTGCTATCTAGTCCAAAGATGACATGTTCAAGTTATTTTTCAATATCAAAGAGAAGATAGTTCTTCCTCAGTTTCCAAACACCTCATCTGTCTAGATTAGCGTTATGTAAATCATGTGTGAGATCTGATTTTGCTTCCTAAACAATCTACTAGGTCAGCCTTTTAGCAACTTTACATCTCCCAGCAGTCTCTGAGAAGTTAGTTTGGGTCTTTATGTGTTTACATTATCATCTAGTTGCAAGATTAAAAAGTCATTTTCAATATTGATTATTATCATGTCACTGATGGAGGAAGTAAGATAAGAGTTTGCTTGTCCTTTGTGGTATACAATTGACCATTCTAGATGAGAAAATTTTCCTTCACTGGCAGTAAGCCTGTAAAATTAATCTTTGATTTTTGTTGTCACACATAGCAAATGTGTCAAGAAGGCTGTTCAAAAAGAGTGGTAGTGAGTAGAGGCACTTCCTGTTTTCTAAGTCATATTCATTCTGACCCCACTAAAATTATTTATTTATGTCTTTAATACAAAATTAACATTGACTTGCCTTCACAGTAAGCTAAATCAGCTCAAACCATATCTTAAGATGAAGTGTCTCACCCTCTGAATGGCTGTTCTTTCAGATGTGAGCTGGTTGATTTAGCAAACCAGCTGTCAGATGGCTTAAACAATTGCATGTATCCTACATTTAGGTGGTCGTATGTTGTTGGAATATAGTTATAATTTTACAAGAGGAGAATTTAATGCTTACAGCTTTTTAGGGTAGTGACTTCAGGACTCACTCTAATGCTTGTTTCACTGGTGATTTCAATGAAAAATTTGTAATACGCTCATGGGTACACATGTCTCCATATGTAATACACCTGAGGATTAAGAAAATAAACATACAAAGCAAGAGCACTCTAGGTTACTCATTATCTGGATAAAAGGAGAGGAGTTATAAATTGGAAAAATAATCCTACCCCATCGTATCATAGGAGTTTCTGTAGTTAAAGTCTGAACAGTAGATGGCACTGCTGGTTTTGTCTTGTCTTTAGAGATAGTATTGTCAACATAAATGTAATTTGCCTTTGCTAGTTCCCACTTTCATAGTACCTTTGATCTGGCCAAGGAGTCAAGCAGAAGTCTGAAATGCAAACCTTTCCTAAATAAAAATAATAAAAAGATGTGTTCAGAGGGCTTGAGCACCTCTGCTATGAAGAGAAGCTGAAAGCACTGGGGTTATTTGTCCTAGAGGAGAAAAATCTGTGGAGGCCTTCTGGTACCTAAATGGTGCCTAGAGGAAAGACTATCAGGGAATGTAGTGATAGGACAAGAGACAATGCTTATAAACTAAGAAAGGGTAAGTTTAAATTAGACATAAAGAAGGAATCCTTTACTCTGAGAGTGGTGAAGCCCTTGTTGCCCAGAGAAGCTGTGGATGCCCCATCCCTGGAGGTGTTCAAGGCCAGGTTGCATGGGGCTTTGAGCAACCTGGTCTGGTGGGAAGTGTTCCTGCCCATGGCAGGGGGGGTGGAATTAGATGATCTTTAAGGTCTCTTCCTACCCAAACCATTCCATGATTCTATAATATTGCAAAGTGATTAATCTGAGGGAACAGAAAACAGCAACAAAACCAACAAGAAATCATTATAAATCTACAAGCATAAAGCAGATCTTTGTCATGTATTGCCAATTGTCTTTAAAAATTTCCTGGCAGTCTTATGCCCTGTAGAACAAACTGTACTAATATTCTCTGAAACGAGTAGTCAGAACAGGGGTAGTGGTTTTTCTTTTGTTATTTTTTTTAAATTTATTTTTGCTAGCTTTTGTTACAGCTGAAAAAAAATGACCTAAGTGACAATGAAGATATTTTTTCAGCAATCCAGAACTGCTCTTGGTCTTTATTCTCCGAAAAATATATATTTTTTTTAAATTTCCCACGTAAAAGTACCCCAAATATATGCATATTGTTTGATACTGAGTTATCTTTCATAAATGGCACAGCAAATTTGGGTGTGTTTGTTTTCATAAAACCATACATTTTTATATTTTGCTTCTCAGTTTTTGACATCTTGGGTGGGATTCATCAAAAGAAAACAGGCGTAGGGCTAGTCTAGACATGGATATTTGAGCTAGTCATTCTGAGCTGCCTCACTGGTCAGAGAGGAGAAACTGGCATTTTTGGAAAGAGCTTAATTTCATCCCAAATTAGAATTTTAAAGTATGCTAGATGAATCACTCTCTAAAACTGCTTATTTTTTCTTTATTGATATTGATGAAGGTCTAAGAAACTTCTTCAGAAATAAATGGCTTCAGTTTGGCGTAATGAACCTCTGTCCTGGCAACAGCGTACACTCACTCGGCTGCCAAATGCTGAGTCTGCCATCATTTGTAATTCTGAGGTGAGATGAATTACTGTCTGAAAGCGAGACAGCAAAACCTGAAGTCATCCATTAAACAGAAAAAAAGGAGTCAGAAAAATGGACACCATAGAAAGGGAATGGCACATTTCAGTTAAATCACTCCATCTGTGTACAGTTTGTCTCATTTCATTTCCTTAGACATTATTTAGTGTCTACTTTTGCACTCCATCTTTTTTTTTTCTTGTCACAGCCTGCATGGATGACTGTATTCAGCTTCACAGCTGATATGCCCATGTTCTTCGCCATACTGCTTCCTGTGCAAACCTTTCTGTCAGTGTTGTTTTGTTGTTTTCTCTATTAAATATGACAATCATTAGATGAATGAGAAGAGAGGTGTTTGCAGACAGTAACAGCTCAAAATCATCACTATTGATGTATAGGCTTCTGCCATTCCTCTCCAAGGTCCAATTCAATACCCAGATAGCTAGGTATCTTGCATCTTTCACAGGTCCTAATATTAAAAGTCTACCAGATTGATAAGTTATGAAATTTTTGCCTGATTCTTTCTGAATTTATCTTAATTTCTTTCCCAGTTCCACACTACCCTTGGAAAAATACTATGTGGATTTATGTATTAGGAAATATTTTAAAATCTTTGTACTTTTGACATTTTCCCTGTATTGCATAATAGATTGCACGTGCAGTTACCAAGTCATCTATTTCATCTGCTTTTTCTATTATTTTTTTTTTTCTGGCTGTCTATTTTTGACTCTTTAACTTACCTTCCTATCTTGTTGTCTTTGTTTCACTTTAAACCAATTGAAGGCATGTAAAGTGGAGGACTTAATGAGTATGCTTACATCATTCCTCTTTATAAATATTTCCCATGAATCCACTACATCTTGCATGTGACATTTCTAGAAATAGCATTACTTCTAAAAGCATTTGCATTTCTGTGACTAATTAAGCAAATTACCGCTATATGTTTTGTAATATGCTTTCTATCAGTATATTAGTCTTATTAAACTTTTGTCCATGTAGAAACAGTAAAGAAAACTTAGCTAAATAAACTAATGGTGAGCATATGATGTGGATTAGTTAAGCCACATTAATTCTTTGTAGCTAGTGGTTCATTATTAAAATGGTCATAACTGAGTTTGTATAAGTAAACAATGTTTGGATGTTAAAATATAGTTCTCAAAATGTATTAATACATTTATCTCTTTGTTGGTTTTTTGTTTGTTTGTTTTTGTTTTTGCTTGTGTGTTTGTTACTATGAATAGAAAGGTAAAAAGAACAGATAAGACTGATTCATTATTTAAGCAGGAGTATGATCTTTGTAGAAATCCAAAAAGTAATTGAGCAAAAACACGGACTCCCTGAATAAAGACATAAGTGACCGCTTCAGCTTTTTGGAGCCACTTTCGATCTCCATGTGAGCAATTGTCTCCCTTTCCTGTAAAAATGTAGCATTCTCTTTCCATGCAGGCAGTATGCGATGGATGAGCACAGCATCAAAATGCTCACAAATGACATCTAGTGACTGAAGTGACTTGTCCTTGCTTTCACCAGGTAACATACCTCAAGAGCATATTATACTGTCTACTGATACTCTATAACTGCACCAGCACTAACATTTAACTTAAATGTCTCATTTTGTGGCCATGACAGTACTAGTTTGTGAGGAGAAAGTAATTTGTTGATTTGCTATGATGAAACATTCATCTTTATCTAAAAGTAACCTCTTTGTAAGGAATTGTGGCAAGTTCAGTGTAAAGCATGGGACAATTTGTTGAGCCAATAGTAAAGGGCTTGGTGAGACTCTTCAGGGAGGAGAGATTCTTTACACAGGAAATGACAAGGCAAAATATAAGACGAGATCTTAATTTGTATTCATAGGATCTACTTTGGCACATTTGGTATTAGAACATTTTTTAAAATATCATCTCTCTCTCTTCTGAGTTCTGTTTTAGTTCCACAGCTCCTTCAGCTCCAATTTTCACTTTATATTTTATGTCAATATATTTTACTGGCTAAAATAATCTCTAACAATGTAAAATGAGCAAAAGAAATTACTGGAATGATACTTTGCAGTAGTACATTAAAGCTGTTGAACAACATTTGCATAACGCTTGCTAAGAAGCTCTTTTTACATTACTGTAGTATATCAAGGTCACATTTAACTTCTACTCTACACTGGAGATAGAGCGAAGCTGTAAATCTGACTAATTTGCAGGAACTTTCCTTTCTGAGAATTCTACCACCATTCTGATATGACTGCATATTTATAGTAAGTATGCTCTTGAATGACTTGAAGATTTTGTAATAGTCATTTGTTTATAAGTATGTTATAAAAGCATCAGTGCATTCATTTGCTGTATGATGTTCCAAGTGAAATCTGGGAAGTGGTGGAGTCCTAGTTCCTCGGGGTAGCCATCACAGACCTGAGAATTTTTAAATATTTTTTGTTTGAATGGTTTTACTACTTTGAAAAATTGTTGAAAAATCACTGTGTCTTTGTATGGCAGAAATGTCTGATTATATTCTCTTGCGGCATAGCCTCAGGAAGAGCCCTTGCACAAATTTCTTGCATAAGCAACCTCACAGAGGTTGCACTGCAAGAGGAGGGGAAGCGTGGTGTCTCTCAATCCCTGTTATACGTGGCAACAAGCAGCAGAATCAGATGTCAAATAGTGATTTTCTGACCCTGGTTCTCAGGACTCGGAAGCATGAGCAAGGAGGTCTGCGTCCAAGCAAGGAGCCTGCATGTCTCAGACCAAGACATTCTCCCACCCTGGCAGGGAGTTGTCATTGCTGGGAAGCCTGTGGGAGACCAGAGCACTTTTGGAACAAAAATAAATAATTTCAGAGTGCCTTCATTCATAGATTTCCTTACCTTACAGGTGACATTTGAACAAAAAAAAAAATCTTTCCTTAAAAACACACTTAAAATATCTCAGCACCGTCAATATAATTTGCTATTTCATGACAAGTCTTAAATGCTGTAAAATGGTCCATGATGACTTTTGGCATCAATGTGTAGTGCATCAGTGTTGGCAGAGCATGGTGTCTGAATGTGTCTCAATATTGTAATTTTTCTCTGAGTTACTGGCACTCATTCTTTTTAAGTTTCTGTCTTTGATAATATTACTATAAAATTTTAATATTATGTATTAACCTTCCAGAATTGAATATAATTTCAGGAATTGTAATTTATGGTATTTCCTATTAGTTTTGATCATAACAAAAAATCCCTAAATATTCAGTAAAGACAGTAATTAGTAAAAAATTCCTTTTAAAATTCATTCTTTTGTAATTTACAAGATGGTGAATAGATATCTCTGAGAACTTGTTGAAGTGGAGCAATAATACCAAGTCAAATGTGCAAATATGTTTCTGGAATAATCATTAGAGATGGATGATGAAAAGTGTTTTATGAATAATTTGAGCATGAACTATTGAAAGCATCTCATAAAAGTTCATATAGTTAAAGAAACATGAGACTAACTCTTATGTAGTAGAAATATTTCATTTCAAACTTTTTCTTTGTCCTTACTGGACAACATTTCTCCTTGCTGGAAGTGTAAGTGACAAAACAAACACAAAATCTCTTCTGTCACTGTTGTATAGTGAACAAAATAATTCCTGTTAGTTTTAAAATACATGAAAGTCTTCATAATCATGATCCTTGTGAGAAATACAATTTGTAGGCAAAGATGTTTACAGACTATACAGGAAAAGTAATGAAAGCTCAGAGTTAGAACCCTTAATGAACATCTTATACATGGTGGCTAGAGGAGGTGGCAAAAGAATGTATTTTTATGTGTTTTTAAAAGAGACTTGGCTTACATGCCTCTTTCATTTGGAGAACAGATGAATATATAGCTCCTGAATTTGGAAGACAGACTATTTGTGCTTCTGTCTGACTGCATGGGTATTCATAGAATCTAAGGAAGAATGGAGTTGTATTTTTATTTTCTCTTATCAATCAACACAGTTGTCAGGGAACAGTACATTTTATGATATTTTAATAGGTATACAGCCTTTAAATGCATATTGAAGAATTTCTGAGGCATTCTTTTCCTTGAACAGTTTAAAGTTCTGTTAAAATTCCAAAGTTCTTTCTTTATAAATAATAAAACTATAACTTTGGAATTATATATACATTGGTCAGTCTTTTAATTTTGCATGAATGTGTAAGCTTCAGAACATTCTCAGTTATATTTAATTGGGTTCAATGCTTTCAGGAGTGCTAGTTGACTTTAAAGAATAGGAGGGCAAAAATACTTCTTTGCCCTTGCATCCTCACTGAAGCACAAGGTTAGAATCATAGAGTATCCCCAGTTAGAAGGGATCCCCAAGGATCATGTAGTCTAACTCCTGGCTATTCGCAGGACCACCCAAAAATCAGACTCTATGTCTGAGAAAACATTGTCCAAATGTTTCTTGAGCTCTGCCAGGCTCAGTGCTGCGACCACTCCCCTGGGGATCCTGTTGCAGTGCCTGACCGTTGTCTCACTGAAGAACCTTTTCCTAACACCCAGCCTGACTCTCTCTTGACACAGCTCCGTGCCATTCCTGTGGCCCCTGTCACTGTCACCAGAGAGAAGTCAGTGCCTGCCCTTCCATTCCCCATTTAAGGGAGCTGCAGGCTGACATGAGGCATCCCCTTAGTCTGCTCTGCTCTGTGCTGAACAAACCAAGGGGTCTCAGCCACTCCTTGTATGTCTTCCTTGCCTTCTAGACCTTCACCATCTTTGTTGTCCTCCTTTGGATGCTCTCTAATAGTTTTAGGTCCTTCTTATATCGTGGTACCCAAAACTGCACACACTACTCAATGTCAGACTGCTCCAGAGCAGAGCAGGACAATCCCTTCCCTTGACCAGATAGCAGTGCCATGTCTGATGCACCCCAGGGTATGTTTGGCCGTTTTGGCTGCCAGGGCACACTGCTGGCTCATGTTCAATTTGCTCAACCAGAACCCCTAGCTCCCTTTCTCTGGGACTGCTCTCCAGCCTCTTGTTCCCCAGTCCGGATATCTAGGGTTGCCCCATCCCAAGTGCAGAGTCCAGCACTTGCTCTTGTTAAATTTAATGTGTTTGGTGATTGTCCAGCCCTCTTAATTTGTCATGATTTTGCTGCAAGGCTCCCTTCTATGTTTAAGGGAGTCAGCAGCTCCCCCTAATATAGTATCATCTGGAAATTTGGTACGCATTCAAGTCTTGCATCCAAGTAACTTATAAAAACATTGAAGAGAACTGGCCCTAAAATGGAGCCCTATAGAACCACACTAGAGGCTGGTCACCAGCCTGATGTAACCCCATTCCTTCTAATGTAGCAGAAGAAACAAAGGCAACAATTATATTATTTACAGGCTGGGTGGGATCTTCATGGACAAAGACTATGATGACACTCTGTTTAAATCAGTGAATACACTGACTGTTTTGTTAGGAGTAAGATGAAACTCTAATTAAATTTACAGTTTCGTTTGTTTACAATTTCATAGTTGTCTTAGTCCATATTTCTGTTTCAATTAGCTTTTTAAATGAGGGAATCTTTAATTATGGCAGTCCATGTTCAGATAATACACATGTAATTGGGAGATTTTGGAGGGTAAGCTGTCAGATAGTAATGTGTTGTAAATCCACCATGTGACCATATAGAACTTGTGCTACAAATGCTTCAAGTTAATTCTGCAAAAATCTAACGTTTTAATGATGTAGGGCAGAAATAATCTTCTTGTATATTACTTTTTTTTTTCCATAAAACTAATTTTAGTACTTTCTGCTTCAAGCATTTTTACTACAAAATAATTTTTCATATCGTTCTTTAGAGTCAGATTTATTGAATTTTAAATTAAGATTGACAGATAATATTTTGTTAGTTTCTGGATTTTTATGCTTTCAAATAAGATGAATCCAAGGGGAAATAATTATTACCTTGTAATTATGAGTTGCGCAAAATGAAGAAATTTGCATATGCATGGCTCAGATTGTGAAGTGCAAATTACCTCAAACCAGGAAAATTTCTTTAACTTTAGCCTTCGGCTGAAATAGTTCAGTCTGAGTCATAATATTCTCAGGATAAATGCATTTGACTTCAGATTGGCATACCTCCCATTATATTTCCCTTTTCTGTACAACTGATCTCTGCCTGCCTAATTTCTATGATTTAGAACTGGAAATCTGCAATGACACCGTACATTTTGCAAGACAAAAATAAATAAGATTATATATATATATATATATATATATATATATATGAAGCAAAACAGAATTTGGATTCAGTTCCGAACATTTAATAAGAAAAAATTACCCCCTTAGTAAGAATGCCAACCAACACTGGAAATAATAGCAGGTATTTCAGTTTTTGCTGTCAGATACTGATTAGTGTATGGCACACTTCTAAGACTGTACTAGCTTAGATCTTAGACTGTAGTAGCTGTTTTATTTAAAAAATAGGACTTGAGGGCTATCTCTGCATGCTCTGAAAAGCTGTACCTCTATATAACCTTTATTGAAGTTCCAGTTTCCTCTCCTTTAGTGTTTTGAATAAAAAATAGATCAAATTTAAATTAAACCAAGCAAAGGATATTATGGAACTAGATTTCTAGCTCTTAAGAAAGTAACTCAGTCCAAAATTCCAGTGTTCTAGAGCAAGAGTCCTGTTTACTCCAATTAGTACCTTTGACCTGCCATATCTCAATGTTCAGTATTAATGAAGGTAGAATTTTTAAATGTTTAGATGTTTAAATGTTTAGGTAGAATTTTTAAATGTTTAAATGTTTGATTATGAAACATTTTTAAATGTTTGATTAATTTGCAGTACTTTCAGTCAGAAAGGACAGATAGATGCCTTCGGGCTGAATCTGGAAAAATATTGGTGTTTTCTGCTGGAAGATCTGTGAGAAGGAGAACATAAAGTGCTGCTTTTTTCTTCTTTTTTTTTTTTTTCTTTTTTTTTTTCTTAGATTTATTACGATTCAGAGCTGTAGATAAGTGTCTTTTTTTTCTCTCAACTGATGGAACAACACAACCTTTGAGCTGTGTTTGTCTGCAAGTAAACAGTACACCTTATTCAAATGAAACTTCTAATAATGATTTTCAGAAAAAGCATTAGAACTTCACAGAACTTGTACCTTTGCTGTTTCACAGTAACCTTACCCTCCCATCTCTGAGCATTAAATGTCGTCATTGATGTTATATGTGTTTACCAGACGAGAAGCAGAGGTTAGCCTAAGATATGAATATAGTCTCTGAAAAGGAAAATATGGGTTGTATTTTTATGCACTAGTAGAGAAGCAATTCTCCATGAATCAAGCATATGAAAGTAAAAGTCACTACTTTTGTTTGCTTCAGTTCTTTAAGAAACACAGTCACAATCTTTTGAAAACTAAATACAACCAAATCATAGTGAAGTTTAATTTACAGCATTTTGAACTTTAAGAAAGTGTTTATGATCTGAAAGTGGTTATAATCTCAGGCAATAATTAAGCTGGATATTGTCACTGAGGCACAGGGAAAGTGATTCACTTTCACCCACACGTGAAAGGATTTAATTTCAAAGACTTCCAGTATTATCACGAAATATTAGTGCTGTGGTTAATAATGTGTAGTTGCTGAACTCAAACATAGCCTCTGGTCCATTTTTATTAACTGATTATAGAAGGATGTTAATCTGGGGTAGATTCATTATGATTTTGTTCTCAACCTTTTTTATTTTTTTTTAATTTTCTAATAAGTTGTTAGGTATTTGTCTTCAGTTTCTAAGTACTTTCAGTAATATACATAACTGGGAGAGACTTCTTACTCTGAATCTAGTTTCCTGCAACCTGAAGCCTATAGTTGGAGGTTTTCTTAAGACCTGTGGAGATCTGTACTGCTCTTGAAAGCCAAGTAAATCTTTCTTTTCTCCTTCCAACCTCCTTGGTCTCTCATTTCCATGAGCTGTCTTATTTTGGCACATCTGGCCAGCCATAACAATAATAATAATAATAATAATAATAATAATAATAATAATAACAATAATAATAATTAATGGCTATTTCCTGTTCCTGAGGCACAGATTAAAATTGCTGTATATTCCTGATCACAAGCATTTGCAATGTATGATTCCTTTAAAAGTATTTTAATAAATACAATTGCAGTTTATTTCTATGGGTTAAGAATTTTCAGTGTAGTATCTCCTTTTTGATTTTTTTGAGCAATTCCCTAAGCAAAATTGTATGTCTGCTGCCATTTCAGTATTAACTGTTTTGTGTACAGATTGTCATTGTCCTCATGATGTTATGGATCACGTACAAACCCAGTGTGATTCATTGTATATCCATTAGTTCTGATTATTCAGTAATTTTCCTCTTTTTTTCCCACTTAAGGCTCTGAATATTTACTGTATCTCACTGTGTGAGAAGAGTGCACTAATCCATTTTTATTTCTCAAAATTTTCACTGAATAAACATAGCATTTGCTTTTTATTTATGATATATCCTTCTGGATTACTTTTGGAGGTAGGGGAAGGTGGACATCTCCATGTGACATCTGCAGGTGATAATCAATGCCGTTGCCCTTTTAGGTGTCTGTCACAGGATTGGTTGCCTTGTCCTGTCTTACTTTCCTGTCCCACTTACTGCAGAGGGAGTCTTGATCAACACCTTCCTTCCAGGTACTTAGCACTATACACATCTGACCAAAGGTAGGCATTACTGATCAGTATGAAGGATCAAATTTAATGACATGAATCATGAAAAAATAATTAAAATAATAAGTTTTGCTTGCTAATTTCATATCTCTCTTCATCACTGAACAGAAAGGTTAATAGATCAGTGTTTACCTTTCATTCTATTAATTTATTGATTTGTTTACTTTTTTATATATTTTTATTTTTTATGTGGTATTGCATTCTTGTGTAAGAGTCCTTAAGTAAGCTAGAAGCTGGTGGACAAAAAGCTCGACATGAGCCAGCAGTGCGCACTTGCAGCTCCGAAGACCAACTGCATCCTGGGCTGCATGAAAAGAGAAGTGGCCAGGAGGGTGAGGTCCTCTGCTCTGCCCTTGTGAGGCCACACTTGGAGTACTGTGTCCAGGTCTGGGGCCCCCAGCACAAGAAGGATGTTGATCTGCTAGAGCAGGTGCAGAGGAGGGCCATGAAGATGATCAAGGGGCTGGAGCACCTCTCACAGGAAGAAAGGCTGAGAGACCTGGGGATGTCCAGCCTAAAGAGAAGGTTCTGGTGTGACCTCACTGTGGCTTTTCAGTACTTAAAGGGAACATAAAAAAGATGGAGAGTGATTCTTTTCTCAATCAGATGATGATCTGATGAGTGGGAATGGTTTTAAACTAAAAGAGTTTAATTATACTCTTCTATTTCCACAGTATACATCCTGAGTGAATCTGTCATTGTCAGCAGGATTAGGAAGAATCAAATTCCACATGGACATTTTATTTTTCCAGATAGAGATAAAGCCTAGTGCAGTTATTATATAGTTCAGAACTGAAGGATGGGTCCATATATATGTGCATGTATGTATATATGTATACATTTATGTGTATCTGTATCTCAGTAGATATATTTACCACCATTACTTCACTGTAAACCCTCACTTAATAAGCTTAGAACTCTAAATCTGAGGTTGAGCTAAATCTACTTAGTGACATTTCCTTAATCAAATTTCTGTGGCCTAATTTTGTGAATATATTATCAATTCCAAAACCTGGAATATATGTCTATTGGGAAAAAATAATAATAATAAAAAAATGGCCATCTTGATCAGCTACTACTAATTACTAAACTGGAACAACTATTTATATAATTGAAGGAAAAAGTTTTCAGTGAAAGCCTTAGAGCTAGAATACACTTTTCAACTCTTTCAAAGCCCACTGAAGACCTAGTCAATTTAAAGTTAGCACAGAGTACTTGTAAATACAAAAGTATTTTGGAACATTGCTTATTCATTTTTGTAATTATAATATACAGAGAGCTTCAGCTGCAGCTGAATTACCATTCTCTTAACAGTGCCTATTTTATTTAGTGACTATATAGAAGCATCTTCATGTGCAGCCAACAGCATAAAGGAATTAATTTAGTAGTTATAGCCATCATATTTCAAGCTTGTGGTGGAAGTGTTCACAAAGAACCATGCCTACAGACTGAGATGGAAGACTCTTTATGAATTTGTACTGTGGATTCTCTTGTATCTCTACGTTGAGGCTACATTCCACAAAAACGTCAAAATCACTGTATCCACCCCTTCCTGCCTCAGCTGTGCAATTTCTGGCATGATTGTGTTGTAATTATTTTATGAAGCATCTGCTTAGCACCCTTACAGAGTTTAACAAAGTAGGAAACATGACACAACTAACAATCAAATGTTACTTACCCAAACCCATGAATTCTCCTTGCCTTGTAACTTTTTTTGACATGCTGCCTTAACAAAGATACTAGCTTGTGAACAATTTCCACAAATTTGCCTACTTTCCTACAGCTTACCTACTTTGAACAATGCAATTTAGGATAGACCAGTAATTGCTCTAATCGTGGCAGCACAGCTGCCGTTGAATGCCTTCAAGACCTCATTTGGGTTTCCATAGTCCACATCACCTCCTCAGCCTTTTCAGTCATCTGCCTTATAGCTCCCTATCTCAATCCTATCAAAGAGGTTACATACATTACTTGTCAAAATATGTAATGAAATACAATGGTAATCACATAAAGTCAGTGATCAAGGTTCCTGCTTTACCTACATTATAGAATCATAGAATATCTGAGTTGGAAGAGACCCACAGGGTCATGAAGTCCAGCTCCTGCATCCTCAAAGGACCACATTAAATAAATGAGTAAGTCAGATCATGTGTCTGAGAGCACTGTCCAAACACTTGGACAAAACTCCAAACTCCATTGGTGATATTCTACTGAATGGGGATAGGTAGTTCACAACACATATTATCCTCAGACACTTCATGTACTTTTTCTCTTCTGTTCATTTAAGAAAAACAATATCAATATGCAGATCATATTCCCCTCCAGTTTAAAACCCTTAAGACGTCCAGAATTTAGGCTAGGACAAAATTTTTCACTACAGCATAGATTAACTTTATTTCTCCACTTTCTTCTGTTTTCTAGCTCTTCTGTGATTCAAACGAAGCTTTGCAATTAGCAGGGTTTTCAGAAGTCCTGTCATTCTCTGATGAAATGTTCCACTCCAAGAGCTAAAGAAAACGGTATGGAGAAACAAAGGCTCTTTTACACCTGCGGGGGGCACTGCAATACAAAGAAAAGGACCAATGAACACTGTATTTGCTTTGAAAACACTAATGATTTTTTTTTCTCAATTGTTTTTGAAGCCATATTAGAAGGAAGATTTAAATTATATTCTCAAGGACACTTGCCAGTATGGCATTTACTGTTATTGATAAAGAGGATTGAGATGATGGTGTTAACATGGAAAGTAAATACAAAATCATAGTTTCTGTAGTCTAGAAAAAGAGTTAGCAAATGATCCACTAACAGTATTTCAAACATCTTCACTAATCTGGTGATTCTAATTAGTCTGTTAACACTATGAATATGTTGTAGGATTTTACAGATTTATAATTTCTGAGTGCAAAGCCATTGATGTAACTTTTACATTGCAGATACAGGATGGACTCCAATAAAGAAAAACATTGGTAATTATGGAACTGAGCTCCTGAAATACCAAAATATGTACATATGATTATGTATACAAGCAGAATATGATGATCAACTGGCCTGTTATATATTTGATTGGTTTGTCAATACTATATGAACCATTCTCTTTGCTTCTCACTTATGGAAAATCTTTATCCTTAGAATCTGACAAAAAAGCTACAACTGTCAGCAAAAAGGCAAGATGACCAGACTTGAAAGCTGTAACTTGGAAGAAAAAGATTATTAGATGGATTCACTAACCACTAAAAAACAAGAGGCGGTCCAAGCTCTAAAAGTACTATAGTACTGTAGCTATAGCGATAACTGTCAGTAGTGCCATGCAATTTCAGTTTATTTTGCTATTTTAATCACTTTCACTCCTAAAAAAATCCATTTTTTATTATTTTTTATTCCCTTCTCCCAGTAGCAGTCAAATTATAATGACTTATAATGTTTAGATGCAATGTGATTTATGATAACACACTGTTATTCATTCAAAATCGAGTCAGTCTTCTCTGCAAATTTTCTTGCACCTTGTTATGCCCAGGAAAAATTGAAGACTTACTTTGAAGATACAATAATCATAGATTAGAGACTTAGCTGAAGAGAGATCATTTTATTTCCGGGATTTATCACTAAGCTGCTTATAAGTGATAGTGATTTACTGGCTGTTTCTTTGTAGTCTTAAAGCAAATATTTGACATCATGTTCCTGATATTCTGCATTTTATGATAAATTTTCTACATTGCACTAATCATTGTGTTCATGTGTGTTCTCTGAAGGGAAGGCTATTAGAATTTATTATATTTTTCCTACATTAGTGTTTCAGCACTTTTAGTAGCCCTTTGTGTAGCATTGTAGAGAGAAAACAAACAAACAAACGATTTGTTTTTACTTCTCTTTGACTCTGTTCTAGGAAATAAAAAAAAGAAAGAAAAGAAAACCAAAAAGTGGCAGACTACTCTCTAGCTTCATGTAACCCCCACAAGAAGGAAAATAGATTATCCACACTAATATAGTGACATTATCTATTCCAGATGTGCACATAAGTCATACAAATTTCTTAATTCACGTAGTTTCCACATGTTTCTAAGCCAATCGTGGAGCTTTCTTACAGATTTCCTCAACAGTTTGTTCAGGCAAGGCTGCACTTCTGTGTGTAAGTGCCTCTTCACTTAGTCATCCATATTCCTTTAATAGCCCTCTAGACTGAAAGCAGATGTATTTTTTATACTTAAAAGAACAACTGGTAAGTCTCATGTTTGTAAATTTTATGATGATCAAAGTAGCTTTCTATGACTATTTCTGAGGTACCATTTCCAAAATGAGAAAATTGAGGAAGGAGAAAGATCTTGATAGCATTCACCAAATTAAAGCTAACCAAATAAGGAGCAATATGAAACAGCTTAATTCTTAATTAGTTAAAGATTTGCTTGCTTCATCTGGACATCACTTGTTGTTGCTGTAATAATGCTTATGCTTGGAAGGGCACAGATACTGCTAAGTTTCTTAAGATGACAGAGAGAAGAGTCATCACCTCTTGACAGATACTTGTTATAGCTTCCCTTTTGGTCTAGGAAGTGTTAAAGGTCAGGCCTCTGGCATTCAGGCTGAATCTCAAGAATTCATACTTGAAGTTTTGGCTTAAAGTAAATTTTCCACATTTACCACAATTTGAAGCTATTTACAAGCATTATAGGACTAAGATAATTATTTCTTTGTTCATGGAGAGGCTACAGGAACCATAACACAGAATTTTCTGGACAATGATGATGAAATACAACAGTAGAAATTTTCACATTAGAAAATCATAATATCCTTGGTTAGCTACAAAATGTCTGATAATTTGATATAGAGGCAAATATAGAATCATAATCATAGAATCATAAAATGGCTTGGGTTGGAAGGGAACCTTAAAGATCATCTAGCTCAAACTCCACTGTCCTGGGCAGGGACACCTTCCACTAAGATCAGGTTGTTCAAAGATCCATTCAACCTGGCCTGCAACACCTCCAGAGATGGGGCATCCACAGCTTCTCTGGGCAACCTCTTCCAATGCCTCACCACTCTGACTGAAGAATTTCCTCCTAACATCTAATCTAAATCTCCCCTCCACTAGTTTAAAACTTTTTCCCCTTGTCGTATCAATATCTGCCAATGTCATTCTCCATCTTTCCTCTAATACCCAAAAGGCAACAAAGAGGTATCCTCAGAGCCTTTTCTTATACAGTTTGATCATCCTCAGCTCTCACAGTCTCTCTTTGTAGGAAAGGTGCTCCAGCCCTCTGATCATCTTCATGGCTGTCCTCTGAACCCACCGTTAACAGGTCCACATCTTTCTTGTTCTGGGCCTGCAGACCTGGATTTAGAAGGGACTCCTGAGGCCAGAGTAGAGAGGAACAATCACCTCCCTCAACCTGCTGACCACACCTCTTTTGATGCAGCCCAGGATGCATTGGCCTTCTGGGCTGCAAGCACACACTGCTGGCTCATGTGAAGCCTTTTGTCCAACAGAACCACCAAGGCCTTCTCCGCAGGGATGCTTTCAAGGAGTTCTTCTCCCAGTCTGTCCTAATGTCTGGGATTGCGTCTGCCCAGGTGAAGCACCTTGCATTTGGACTTCTTGAACCTCATTAGGTTCACATGAGCCCACTTCTCCAGCCTGTGCAGGTCCCTTTGAATGGCATCTCTTCCTTCTTGGGTATCATCCACACCACTCAGCTTGGTGTTGTCCACAAACTTGCTGAGGGTGCACCCAATCCCATCATCTATGTCATTGTTAAATAAATTAAAGAGCACCTGTCCCGAGATGGACCCTGAGGGACACCACTCAACACCAACTTCCACCTGGACATAGAGCCATTGACCACAGCTCTCTGGGTGTGGCCCTCCAGCCAATTTTTTATCCTCTTAATACTCCACCTTTCAAATCCATATCTCTCCAATTTAGAGATCGGGATATCATGTTGAACTATGTCAAAGGCCTTAGAGACATCCAGGTTGATGACATTGTTTGGTCTTCCCTCGTCAACCGATGCAGTCACTCTATCATAGAAGGCCACCAGATTGGTCAGGCATGATTTGCCCTTGGTGAAGCCATGCTGGCTGTCTTGGATCTCGTCTTCGTCTTACATGTGCCTTGACGTTGCTTCCAGGAGTATCTGTTCCATGATCTTGCTAGGCAGAGAGCTGGGGCTCACTGATCTTTAGTTCCCCAGGTCTTCTTTTCTACCCTTTTTAAGAATGGAAGTGATGGGAGTCACTCTTTTTTCTGGTCACCAGGGTCTTCATGTGACTGCTAAGACTTTTCAAATATTATGGAGGGAGGTGTGGCAACTGCATCAGCCAGTTCCCTCAGGACCCTGGGATGCATGTCATCAGGCCCCATAGGCTGTTCATTTTCATCAGATGGTCTCAAACCTGCTCTTTGCTTACAGTGGGAGGGACTCTGCTCCCCCAGACACTGCCTACAGGTTCAGGGACTTTAGAGAAGTGGGGAGCCTGACTGGCAGTGAAGACTGAGACAAAGAAATTGCTGAGTACCTCAGCCTTCTCCATGTCTGCTGCTACCAGTTCACCCTTCCCTATTATCAGAGGGGGGATACACTCTCCTTGTCCTTTCTTTTCTGGCCAACGTACCTATAGATGCCCTTCATGTTATTCTTTGCATCTCCTCCCAAGCTCAGTTCCACCTGTGCCTGGACTTTCCTGATCCTATCCCTGCACATCTGAACATCCCTGTACTCTTCCCAGGCCACATGCCCTGGCTTCCACAGCCTGTGCATTTCCTTCTTACACCTCAGTTTGACTGGCAGGTCCATGCTCAGCCATGGTGATTTCCTGCCTTCCCTGCTTGAACTCTTACACATGGGAATGGAAAGTTCTTGTACTCTAAGGAAAGTGTCCTTAAAATGTTGCCAGCTCTGATCTGTTCCTCTGTCCCTAAGGACAGGTTCCCATGGGATATAACCACTAATCAAGAGATCAAGTCAGAGGATCTGGCATGAAGAAAGGTGAGAACTAACAAAGAATTGACAGGGACAGAGCATGTCACCTCATGAGAAACACAAAAATTCAGATTTTCTCCTGTCATTAAGCTAGATGTGGAATCAAAGAAGTGAATCATGCAAGCCTCTCAGTTTTTACATGTCCCTTGCAGAAAGATACTTTTTTATAGTTAGGTGGTGATGTGAAGTATATATAGATATTCATGGCAAGCCAACACCTTATGTGATATCTTAAACAATAGAAGTTAACCCCACTTTGCACAGCTTTGATGTCTCTAGGCAATCAAGCCATGCAGTCCGTCAAACTCTTTCTTTCAAGGAGAGAATAAACAATTTCTTCCTCTCCCCCCTCCCCCCCCCCCAAGTCCCTTTCCTTCTTTCTCTGCAATTCTTTTTATTTTTTGCTTTCCTTGGTGTATGTAATGCTATATCCCTTCTTCTAAGGTGAAGTATTCCCCGCTGAAAGAGCCTACTAACATGGCACAGAGCAGTAGAAATGCTTTGGAAGAAAACAGTCTAGGATTAGGTCCAAACATCTACAAATCTCTTCCAGGAAATCTTGTGAAGTTTGTTTGGGAAAACATTTTTCAGGGTAGTAGAGATTCCTCCATTCATCCTCATGCACAACAAAAGAAATGTAATTTGTCAAAGTAGCTGGTATATTGCAATGAGATTTCATATTTCAATATGACATATAGTCCTCCCTCTTCAAAATATTCCTAGCTACCTCATAGGAAAAAAATTACATTTTGCACTTTCCTGGAATATATAGTCCCTTATTGGCCTTAAAGCCTACTCCAGAAGCAAAACTAAGTTATGATCACATTTCCAAAACACATTCTTAAAAAAAAAAAAAAGACATATTTGTCTTGTAAGCAAAGATATTCTGTAATATCAATTGGTGACAATTTTCATGAGGTAAGAGCTGTCTTATGATAGGCATATTTTGAGTATGTTTGCATATCCATGACTTGACATTATACAGTAAAACTGCAAATATTTCCTCAGGCGGTGAGGGACAGCCATAGAAGAATGCAGTCAGTTTGTGGTTATGGATTAGGCATAGGATATTCAGAAAAACAGGACGTACAACATTCACACATTTGGATGAATGGTGCCATACTTCAAATCTAATTTTAAGTAACACTTCCTCTTCAGAGTGAAGTTAAAGCTTAGCAATGACTCGAGGCAGACATTTTGGTAGTCCCAAATCATAGATAGCATTTCTTGAGCACAAAAATATGAAAATACTTATATTACTTGAGGTTGAAATGAAAAAGAATCCTTATTTTTGAATCCTACTGCTATTTTTCTTATTACAATCTTTCACACAATGAAATGAGTTTACAGAAGTGCTTTCCTATTCACAGTATTAATTTTTCAACTTTCTAATTACTTCTCAGTCTAATGACCTAATTAATACTTTTCATTAATATCAAAAACATTATACAGACATGAAAGCAGAGAAAGAAACTTCTCATTAGGATATGTCTGATTAACTGCATTCCAGAGATCTTATTTCCTTACGAGCACTTAGGCCTTTACAGGTCTTGTTATTCATAGAATCATTAAGGTTGGAAAAGACCTCCAAGATCATCTGGTCCAACTATACACCTACCACCAATATCACTCACTAAACCTGGTCCCCGTCTAGCCTTTCCTTAAACACCCCCAAGGACAGTGACTCCACCACCTCCCCGGGCAACATATTTTAATGCCTAACTACACTTTCAGAGAAGAAATGTCTCCTAATTTCCAACCTAAACCTCCCCTGGTACAAGTTGAGGCCATTCCCTTTTGTCCTATCACTTATTTATCCGTGAGAAGAGGCCAATCCCCAGTTCCCCACAACTTCCTTTTGGGTAGTTGTAGAGAGCAAAAAGGTCTCCCCTGAGCCTCCTCTTCTCCAGACTAAACAACCCCAGCTCTCTCAGCTGCTCCTTACAGGACTTGAGTTCCAGGCCCATCACCAGACCTTTTGTAGCCCTTCTCTGGATTTGCTCCAGGGCCTCCATGCCTGTCTTTTGGCCCCAAAACTGAACACAGCACTCGAGGTGCGGCCTCACCAGAGCAAAATATAGGAAGATAATCACCTCCCTGCTCCTGCTGGCTACACTGTTCCCAATACAAGCCAGGATGCTATTGGCCTTCTTGGCTACCTGGGCATACTGCTGCCTCACGTTCAGGTGAGCATCAAACAACACCCCCAGATCCTTTTCCTCTGTACAGCTTTCCAGTCACTCTGCCAAAAGCCTGTAGCATTGCATGGGGTTGTTGTGGCCAAAGTGCAGGACCCAGCACTTAGTTGAACTTCATTGCATTGTCCTCTGCCCATTGATCCATCCTGTCCAGGTCCCTCTGCAGAGCCTTCCTACTCTCCAGCAGATCAACACTTTCCCCCAACTTGGTTTCATCTTCAGACTTACTGAGGGTACACTCAATTCACTCATCCAAATCATCAATAAAGATATTAAAGAGGATTGGCCCCAACTCCAACCCCTTGGGAACACCACTCATGATAAGTCACCAGCTGGATTTAACTCCTGTCACCACTACTCTCTGGGCCCA
Organism: Heteronetta atricapilla; assembly: GCA_011075105.1. Lineage (NCBI taxonomy): Eukaryota > Metazoa > Chordata > Aves > Anseriformes > Anatidae > Heteronetta > Heteronetta atricapilla. The sequence continues at coordinate 131,672,326 of CM021731.1, read as the reverse complement.
GCCGTCCAGCCCATTTTTAACCTAGCAAGGAGTGTACCTGTCCAAGCCATGGGCTACCAGCTTCTCCAGGAGAATACTGTGGGAGACTGTGTCAAAGGCTTTGTTGAAGTCCAGGCAGACTATGTCAGCAGACTTTTCCTCATCCACCAGGCAGGTCACTTGGTCATAGATGGAGATGAGGTTGATCAAGCAGGACTTGCCTTTCATGAACCCATGCTGGCTCGGCCTTATCCCCCGGTTGTCCTGCACATGCTGTGTGAACTAAGTGAAACTGTAAAGGACCTGAAATATATTAGGGATTTAAAATGTCTATATTCAAGTGACACTGTCTCTGGAGTAAATTTTCACAGATTTTTGGTCATCTTAAACTCAAATGACATATTCTTAACATAATTTCTGTTCAATTTGGAGTAAACAATATTGGTAAATGAAAGCTGCATCTGGCCAAGAGATCATCTGTGGTTTAACATGACCAATATTAAGAACATCTGTGTTCACCTGGAATTCTTTTTCCAACGCCTTGCCTTAGATTCTTAAGGCAATATTGTGTGTAATAAGTTTGGTCCTTGAGACAAAGTAAGGAAGTCATCTGGCCATCACCTGAATAATCCCACTGAGGCTGGGTGGACTGTTCTCTCTCATCCAATTCTAGCACATTTGAAACATCCAAAATAATTACTTACTACTGGCAGAAGGCATACTCCTCTAGTTCCTTTTGCCAATAGGTCCTACATTCAGGGTGCAACCAAGGGAGGCAGCTAGGAACAAAGAGTGGTGACAGAACTAGCAGGTCTGAAACCTACCTGAGATTTACATTCCACAGCACCCAGAAAAAGGTTCAGAACTGGGAGAGGAATGGTGACTGGGACCAGCCTGGAGCCCTATGATCACCTGGCAATGTCACAATGACTTTGTGACAAAGGGAGGGCTGAGGTCCAGGGAGGGAGTCAGACTGCTGTCTGCAGGTCTGGAAATAGGAACCAGTGAGCCCAAGATGCTAAGCCAGGTCTAAGACCAAGCCAGGAAATCAAGTCCGTGAGTTAGGGTCAGAATCAATGGATTACATGGCCAGGCATAGGAATGCTTGCAATAAAGCTGCAACATAGTTCAGACAGACAGCCAACAAGCTGGAGAGACTTAGTTTAAGAACACTTCTTAAGGGAAAGTGATGGAGCCTTCACTGATGCTTCTTCCATCTTTTCTCCAAGAGCTCCCAGGCTGGCATAGGCATCTCAACTGGCTCTCTCTTTTCAGGGAAGTATCCTCCTATAGTGGAGGACAGCACCCTTGGGCCCTGATATTTAGCTTTGCCATTTTCACATTTCATAAACATCTATGTGTGTTTCAACTGCCAAGCCCAGCTTGATCCTGCAGATTTTCCCACTTAGTTGCTGTATCAACCAAGATATTTCTTTCTAGTGTTCAATAACTATAATAGGAACAGTTCACTTCTAATTTAGAATACAGTTCTGAAACCAGAAGTGCACATTATTTTTTATGTGGTATAACAGATGTTCAGAAACTGTGAGAGACAAGAAAAATAAATGTATATTTTAACTGATCCAGAAAGAAAATATTTGGATTTTATTTTAGGGAGAAGCATATTGTCTGAGCTTGGGAATGTCTGCCCTTTATATGCATGAAGGAAGTATTTTTTATTTTCATCTTAGATCTGTATATATATATATATATATATATATATATTTCCAAAATAATTTCATATAAAGAATTTTAGTAGCTTTATTAGTAAAAATGCTTACTATAATAAAATAAAAATATTTCAGATCCAAATCAAATAGTGAAAGAACTATCATACTTATACATTTCTTCTGTACTGTTTTCAATTTTCATCCTTTCAGATACATATGTCATTCCGTGTCATTAAAAAGTGTGAGAAAATGTCATGCCCCTTTTCAATATATGACAGTGAAACAAAAATCATGGAATAGTCTCAAGGAAATGTAAGCAAAAATATTCACAAAGTGGTTTGGGTTAGAAGGAACCTTAAAGACCATCTAGTTCCAACCCTCTGCCATGGGCAAGGACAACTGCCATTAGATCAGGTTGCCCAAAGCTGCTTCCAGCCTCGCCTTGAAAGCCCCAGGGATAGGGCATCCACAACTTCTCTGGCCAACCTGTTACAATTTCTCACCATCCTTTGACTAAATAATTTCTTCTGAATATCTAATCTAAATCTGTCCTCTTCTAACTTGAAGCCCCTTTGTCCTATCTTGCTATACTACCCAATAAAGAGCCCCTTCTCATCTTTCCTCTGGGTTTCCTTTAAGTACTGGAAGGCTGCTATAAGGTCTCCATGGAGTGTTCCCTTCTCTAGGCCAAACAATCCTCACATTCTCCGCGTTTCATCATAGGAGAGGTTCTCTCTGATCACTTTTGTGGCCCTCCTCTGGACCTGTTCTAGCATGTCTCTGTCTTTTTTACACTGCAAGCCACTATGCCGAAGACATTACTCCTGAAACTAAGACTAAATACATGAATGCACAGATCCCCTTTGCAATATCTGTGGCAACTTCAACTCTCTAACCTAAATTCTTTTCTGGATTTTTCAAATTAGAGTTTAACTTTTGGTAATATTTTCAGTTATTTCAGATATGCTTAATATATGAACAAATGATGAAGCAAATGATTATAGGGAGAAAAAAAATGCATCTATGTTATATAATATTTTTGTTGCTTGGTGTTTTCTTTTTCTTTCAAAGACAGGACATGCTTTGGTTATTCTGATGCTTTCAGGGCTTAGTCATCCTGAAACTTATTGCATGTATTTGTTCTGAAAAATATTTTATATACATTATGAAAGTTATATTGTCCATTTTAGAGAAGTATAGTCTTGTGATAGACATATATTAGATCTCTTATTTTTCAAGATGTTGCATTTCTAGGCAAGAGTGGTATGTGGTCTTTGTTGACATCCTAATGTTGCTGAAGAGCTAATCTAGTTATAATATGTGGTTAGGTAAGCCCTAGTTTGAGTGAGTTGGTGGACTCTAGGGATGCACTTCAATGTGCAGGAAGCCCCCAAATTCTCATGCCCTCATGACCCCCATCCACTCATGCACCGTGGTTGTTCTTCTTGGGAACCTCCTCACAGATGCAGAAGCCTTAGTCTTCAGGTTTGTAACTCTGATTTCTCATGACCCTTTGACCTTTGGGCCTTCATGCGTTATGAGTATCCATGGGAACCTGATAGGCTGTTACCCTCATGCAGCATTTGGCCTAGAAGATTTCTGAGTACTACCGAGCAATACATGTATTCAATCTGAGTATTGCCTTGCCTTTCAAAAGAGAATTACATGACAAAGATAAGATTAATTTTACTATTTCTGATATTGACTGTATAAGGTAAATGTTACGAAAAGCCATATTTCTAAAAGTTTAGTGTTTTCTTAAGGAACATTAAATATCCCTGCTTATCTCCCAAGAAAGGGAAGAAATTTGGGCACTGACAAAATGTTAATAATGAAGTTGTTAGATGAATTAAAATAAACCAAAACAAAATATATAAAATAAAATTAAAAAAATAAAAAAGTGAATCAGATCAGTCATAGGTACTGTCTTGGAAAGCGTTGACAACACAATTCAGATAGCTAGCAGTTTGAAAGAAATAAAACTCAGCAGCATACTAGCATGAGTAAAACATTAAGGAATAAAATAATTTGTTTCTTTCCAATTACTCATTCATCTAACTAATAGTGAATATTATGACATGGGGATTAAGTCTTGCTTTCAATAAACTGCTTTCTTTTACACAAATTCTGTAGAGGTATACAATTGCCATGCCTTTAGTGACATCATTTCAAGATCTGTGCTTTTCACCAAGTATTTATACACTCTGCAGGTTGTTATAGGTTCAGTTAGTCATATACATTTCATTGCTTATTTTCACTCCTGAAGCATTAATTATAGACCATGATACCCTTGCAATGAAACTATAGTAAGGCAAAACCAATTTGTTTTGGGTCATTGACCCTGATGTGTAGAATGGAGATTTATTCTTTCCCTAATCCCACTTGTAGAAAAAGCTTTGCATGTTAACAATTACTATGGTTCTTTAATATAATTATTATGTATTTTACAATTTTTAATTGCTCTTTATGGATTATGTGCTGTCTCACCCAATCTAACACTATTACTGACAGGTATATTTTCACACATTGTCTTGTTTTGGCATGTGAAATTTGATTTATTTTTTGATTTTTTAAAATTTATTTTATTTAGATTTATTTTGTACAAAAAAGGCAATTCTGCTTGTTGGGTTAAGCAAGAGAATTAAAGATTATTTGCTTTGCTTTGCATCACGCAGTATTGCAATATCAGTTACAATTTTCTTATTCGTGTAGGAAAACACAGGTGTGTGTTTGTGAGATACACTTTTATTTTTTATTTATTTATTTTTTTTCAGAGAGAAACTCCAGAAATGAAAGACATATTCTATGTGAGAATACTGATAGTTTTATTATTTGTCACAAACAAAAAGAATATGGAAACTATGAATCTGCAAAAAGCACTATGTGAAATACTTGTGGTAGAAGAAGCATCTTCTACATTATGTTTTTCTTTCTTTCAAGTGTTGCTTGGTTTCCAACCACAGTACTGTTTCATATAAAATCTTTCATCTAGTTTCTGATCTTGAATGGTCATTTTATTAGTGACATGCAATAGATACCTTTTAAAGTTATCAGTGTCCACAGAAGAATAGAACTCTGTCTATTCAGGAATATGAAAAGATGAAGAACATGGATGTTTGGAAATATTATTGCAGAGTACAAAGAAGATACTTTTTGTCTTCTGTTCTTTAGAGGAGCAAAAAATATTTAGGTGCTGATGTCTGAGGAGTTCAGTATATTATGTACAGTGCAGGAACAGGAATATATGTAAGAGAAAGTGTTGGGAGAGGCGGGATATGAGGATGGAGAGAAATGGAGTAATGAGAGCTGAACAGGAAGGATTCAGAGCCTAATGCCAGTGGGCATAACTCCACCAGCTCCAGTGCAATTATGATGAATGACACCAACAGAAATTTTGTCTTTAGGTCCTTAGATTGTATTGATGGAGATGGAAGTGGTTTAAAAATTTCAGCTGCTGTATCTTTTTGTTGTTATCTTTTAATTTCCTTTTCTTCTCATATTTTCTTTAATATTAAACTTATTTTCCTCTTTTTTAAGCATTTTTTTTTTCCAGTTTTGAAGAGAATGAAATTGTCTAAGAAGTTTTAAAAGACCTTTTACACATGTTTTTCCCATCCTAGTAGGTGGCTTAATGGTTACTCTCTGGTGGAACCAAAGTCAACTTTTTGTAATTTCAATACTTCTTTAGGTTTGTCATTTAAATACTTAAAAAATCAGGTGATGTTGCTCTAAGTTGTTACTACAGGAAAAACTCATTGGATTGAGGGAAAAAAAAAAAAAAAAAAAAAAAAGTAAAAAATTTAGTTGGCCTCCTTTAATCTTGTAATTATACTCTTACTCCTAATATGTTGAAAAGAGTTTAACCCAATAAAATACAAGTTTCTTAAGTAACTGTCTCAATGATGTGTTAACAATCTATTGCTGCCAAATGGGAAAACTGTGTAAAAGTGATCAGACTTTGTGTCTCAGGCCTAATAAACCTTCAAAGGCCAACCACATTATTGAAGTGATAAGGTGTTTAAATTTCAAAGCTTTACTCATGCCCTTCACCATCAGATAGTCTCTGTATTACATTTCTAAAGGAGCTTTCTGTAAAAAATAAGTGTGAAAAATCCCAGGTCTATAAAAAGATGGGTAAAAGAGTTGTAGGTAAGCAAGACATGAATATAGAAGTGGTTTAATCAGACATATATGGACTACAGATTAATCTTGATATGAACTATAAAAATATATAATCAATGCTAAAGAAATGGGGCAAGAAGATTATAGGGATATTTAGAAGTAGGGCATTGTTTTGTAAGTTCTAACGAAGTAGCACATAAATTACTGCATTTAATGGTTGATTCTCTGGCAGTTCTTAATATAAAACAAGCTCATCAGAAGCTTTGCCAGAAAACCTCTGGCTCTTATATAGATTTTTGAACAACAAGTATAAATTGTACTTCATGAACAACTCTGTCAGTTAAAACCCTACTGTACAACTCTATAGCTAATGCTTGCTAAACTTTTATGTTTTTTTCATGACCAATTTGGTAAATTATGAAATCGCAGTAAAGGGGAGTTCCATGTCAAAGTTGTTAAATTAAAAGCTCCCTTTAACTCCTTCTCACAAAAGATTCTGGGTGAAGAGGAATGTTGGATAACATTTGAAATACATCCAGAGGTTGTTTCAAAGTTAGACAGCTTAGAAGTACTATGTTTCTAGTTCTCAAAATTCATTCTCAGTTGTTGTGCATGTCATTCCAAAAATAGTTGTGTTTAAGAGTAATTTACTGAGTAATCACTACTGTGCCAAAAGGGTAGGGATCACATACCTGAAATAGTTTTAGACTATAGCTTCCTTATTATTAACTGTAACTATAGAAACAAGGAACTCAGAACTAGCTAAAAAAATAATAAATAAAAATTAAATCACTTTTAATTAATCTTTAGTCAGTGTTTCAACCATTTTGATTGTTGGAAAAGCAGAGTGAAGTAGCCAACAGTAGTTTACAAGTAACTGCAGCTAGTAATCAAGCAAAATTTTCTACATCAAACTTTCTACATCATTTCTGTTTATGGGGATATGTTCAAAAAGTACTAAAGGGTTCCTTAAATAATACAAGTTAATATACAACATTGTCACAGAAAACTTAAGACTGGTCTGAATGAAGAATGAAGGGAAATGTCTGAACAAGGAAGCACCAGAAGGGACAGAGGGAGAAGGGCTCTCAGCAGAATTAGTCTTGATAGCACCTAGAACTCCAGGTCACCAATATGTCAGCACATGTTTGTGCTGCTTTGCAAGTCACCCAGGTCTGAAAACAAAGAACTGCCTAAGGAATAGAAAAAAAAAAAAAAAAAAAAAAAAAAAAAAAAAAAAAAAAAAAAAAAACTAGAACAGAAATATCATATGCTGATACTAAAACAAAGACCCAAGTTATTAAAAGGTGATGGAAGGAAGAGTACACAGTAGGAGCCAAAAGCCATCCAGTTCAGTAACCACAATCATGATCATCACGTAAAGGATACAAAAGCAGACCCCAAATAAGCATATGTTTGCAAACCTAAGCAAAACCCAGAACACATCAGGATTTAATAGATGTCATTCCTTATTTCACATTGAGTTACAAGGAATCCTGGGTAGACTACCTGGCTCAAAGGTCTTTGTGCCTGCGGCATGGACAGGTGCTTCCTTGGTGCTAGTGAGAATGTGGGTAGGGCAATGTGACTGACTGCATGAAAACAGTTCTGTTTCACTATTTTAATAACAAAATCACCTTCACATTCTTTCAGGTCTCACTGAGGTATTGCTGTCTTGGTGTTGCTAGTTCTGTCTTCTTAAGCTTGCTCCGTATCTATGCTGCCTCTTGTGCTCCAAGGTCTTTCATGAAAGGAAAATACATTCTTCATAAAAAGAAAGCTTGCATATTTCTCCATTGTCAGTTCCTGAAGTGAAAGAGGTGCTTATAGCGTCCCCATCAAGCATAAAACTCAGTGAAGTCTGTAAACTGCATTTAGGTAAAAAAGTCTCCTCAACAGTATTTGCTAAACCATGTAAGTGCATGTAGTTGAATTTGGGGAGTGAAAAAGACAAATACAAAGAGCATTGTCTACATCTTCCTTTTCTTTCTTTCTTTCTTTTTTTTCTTCCTTTTTGTTTTCTTTTTTTTCTTCTTTTTTTTTTCTTTTTTCACCAAATTTACCCCATGTGATCTTATGTGTGTAACTTATGTTTGATACTCTGATGAAAATCTTATACAAAAACCTGCTTGACCTCTGTGAATATGTATGACTATTATTTTGAAATAAATAACCTCTCACAGGCTCTCTCTCTTATTTTTATAATCACTTTTTTTCTGTCTATCTTAAGCCTTTTCTGATTTTCCAGATTTCTTTCCTGACATCCTGTGGTCTTTTTCCCAGCCTATCTAATAGATTTGTTCCTCAAGAAACGTTAAGGTAAGTTTGTCAGGCAAATGAAAAAGAAGAGCAAAACTATCGAAAATGTAAAATGCAAAACAAAGCTTTGAGCACAGCTCAACTCTGCCAAGCAGTAACTAATTACAGATGTTGCACTTCCTAGAATCATCAGTGAGCAACAGCATTGCTTGCAACAGCTCCTGCTCCTTCTATACTGTGTGCTGTGTGCTTGCAGACTACTTCCAACATGATAACAAATGACATTTTACTACATTGGGCACTTGTTCATATTTCCCCTTCCAAGACTGTGTCTGCTTTGCAGTATCCCATTCTATCACAAACCTTCAGTTTATGTTTCCTGTCTTTGCATTGTATACTGTACACATGGCAGTCTGGCTTCATGTATAGTGGCTGAGACTTAAAGAAGAAAATGGAGAAGGCTATTCTTCAGTATACAATTGCTGAATTGACTTCCTCTCTTCCTAGCAGGTTCAGTACTTCTGTAGAGGTCCAGCTGGGAACATGGCAAATGGAAATTGCAGAGTGCAATCAATCTCTGAGCAGTTAGCCTCCTAACTCTGTCAGCACTGGCTCACATCTGAGGTATAACTCTGGAGCCTGGCTTCCTCTGAAGCTTGTAGTGGGTTGTAATACATGGTTGCCGTTTGTTGTGAGTGAATAGAGCTCTTTGGTGTCAGGGTGGTCAAAAGACATAGAGTCTAGGATAAAAATAAAAGGAGCTATTTCTCAAGTGTCTGCAATCTGATAGCAGGAATATACTTGCTCACACTTGAAACAATGAGGTGTTAATACATATACTATAAAATGCAAATCTGGACCCTTGAGCAGTAATCGGTTTCTTTCTTTCACCCTCTGCTTTGGCAGCTAGTGTGTGTGTTGTGTCTGTGTCCCCTCCCCCCCCTCCCTTCACCTATCCCCCCCCAATTTTTAAGAGGTCATATGCAAGTTCTGGGTGAATTCCTAAATTAAACAAAGGGGTAGCTGTGCCTTCATTGTTTTAAGATTTGAAGATAAGTCTGGATGATGATCTGGATGATGGCCATAAGAAGCATGGTCCAAAAGAAGAGCTAGACTTATGCTGGAGCAAGGAACCTTAAGGATTTCAAACAAATTTTACTGTGCAACTTAATAAACATTTGACATACTTAGCTCTTTACCTTATAGACTCCTCTTATATCTTCTACCAGTCATTATAGTAAGTTATTGTTCTGATTTTTTTTCCTTCATTTTCTAAAGCTCAGTGTTCATGTCTTCTCAGGGTGTGTTTCTGGATGTGCTTGATTGCTTTTTTTTCTTTTTTTTTTTCTTTTTGTACAGACAAGTCTATAGTTTTATGTATGTTGTTTGAAGAAATAATGATTTTTACATGGAAAAGTTAAACATAGTGCTTCTAAAATTGTTTTGAATCTACTCAGACACATAAAAAGAATTCTTACAATATATGAATACCTAAAATATATCCAATAATTATAAAAAATGTAAAAAGATCACTGATATGATTTCAGCTTTTAACGTATATGTAATACACACATACATATGTCTAACTCTATCTACAGATCTAGAATAGAACATAATTGACATGTACTTTACGTGTAATAATAAATGCCATGTGTTATGTGTACATACAGTACACATTTTTATTTACACTATTTATTTATTCACACTATTTTATTTATAACTAACACCTTGCATGATGCTATAATAGTCTCTAATGCTATAAATATTCAAGGTTAAACAGGAGTATAAGGAATTAAAACATTATTAAAAGTACTAGGTTTTGTCATGTTTTTCATATGTTTGAGTTCAACGTTCTAAAAAATCTTCTTTATTCATTCTATAATGATTATATATGAAACAAAATTACATGGTCATTATCTGTCACATTGTATTTCAAACGTAACTGATTCCATGATTCTATGATTCTATATTCATTCTGCAAAATTTGTTCCAGATCTCAGGTAATTTCTTCCAGAATTCGCAGTATGCTGTTTTGAAAGTCTGTGATATTTTAACTCCCAATTTTGCCACATCCCCAGCATACAAATAATTACAAATAATACTTTAGAAAAAGATCATCAGATTTCAAGATTTAACTCAACAAGATTTCTGAACACAAGAGTAAAAGCTACATTTTAAAAGATATAAAAATTCTTGACTATGAAACTGATATCTAAAACTTTAAGCTAAAATTATGATTCACAGTGAAGAGAGGTTCAGAAACTAAATTTCTTCTGGAGTCAATTGCTGTTGAAAACAATGCAATAAAATTTTTGTTGTTGTTGTTTTTTCTTCATGCTAATTAGCTACAATGATCTTCAATATTCATTTTTGCTTTGTTTTGTTTTTGTTTTTTCCTCCATAGACAGTGAGGTCCTTATGATAATAATATTAGTTATTTCTCAGTTGTATTTTAGATTAGACCACTAAATTAGTATATTTTTTAATAGTTTGAAACAAAAATGTGTGAAACATCCAGCTTGTTAACTGAGCTAAGCATCTCTCATTCATTACAGACCAATTTCTATAAATATTATTTGTAATATAGGTATTTGCATGATCATTAAGCTTTAGAGAATGAAGTTTACTTGTAATTGATGACTTCAAGTGAAGTATTATTGGCATGTTAAGTTCTACACAGGTGACCCTTCGTTAACACCCATGAAGGTAGTGGATGAAAACAGATTTTAAGAACAAAGTGACTACCCCAACAATCCTTCCCTTCCCTTCCCTTCCCTTCCCTTCCCTTCCCTTCCCTTCTCTTCCCTTCCCTTCCCTTCCCTTCCCTCTCTTCCCCAGTATACTCCAGCAAACAAGTTAGGTGCGTGTGTCGATCTGCTCGAGGGTAGGAAGGCTCTGCAGGAGGATCTGGATAGGCTGCACCGATGGGCTGAGGTCAACTGCATGAAGTTCAACAAGGCCAAGTGCCGGGTCCTCCACCTGGGGCGCAATAACCCCAAGCAGAGCTACAGGCTGGGAGATGAGTGGTTGGAGAGCTGCCAGGCAGAGAAGGACCCGGGAGGGATGGTTGATAGTCAGCTGAATATGAGCCAGCAGTGTGCTCAGGTGGCCAAGAAGGCCAACAGCATCCTGGCCTGTATAAGAAACAGTGTGACCAGCAGGGCTAAGGAGGTGATCGTCCCCCTGTACTCGGCTCTGGTGAGGCCGCATCTCGAGTACTGTTTTCAGTTTTGGGCCCCTCGCTACAAGAAGGACATCGAGGTGCTTGAGCGAGTCCAGAGAAGGGCTACGAAGCTGGTGAGGGGTCTGGAGAACAAGTCCTATGAGGAGCGGCTGAGGGAGCTGGGTTTGTTCAGCCTGGATAAGAGGAGGCTCAGGGGTGACCTTATCGCTCTCTACAGGTACCTCAAAGGAAGCTGTAGTGAGGTGGGGGTTGGTCTGTTCTCCCACGTGCCTGGTGACAGGACAAGGGGGAATGGGCTAAAGTTGTGCCAGGGGAGTTTTAGGTTGGATGTTAGGATGAACTTCTTTATCGAAAGGGTTGTTAGACATTGGAACGGGCTGCCCAGGGAAGTGGTGGAGTCACCATCCCTGGAGGTCTTTAAAAGACGTTTAGATGCAGAGCTTAGTGATATGGTTTAGTGGGGACTGTTAGTGTTAAGTTAGAGGTTGGACTCGATGATCTTGAGGTTTCTTCCAACCTAGAAATTCTGTGATTCTGTGATTCTGTGAAATGAAATCATAAGGAACATAAAAAATTGTGTAGTATTTTGATATATTTCCTTCAAATTATGTCATATTTGATTCTGAAGTCCTTAATTGTGAGTGTACCACCTCTCTTGATAAGATGTCATGTTTAGCTACATTGCTACTTCTAGGCTGCTAGGAGACACTATCGTATTTCAAGATTAAATCTGAGTAACTTCAAACAACTTCCAGGAACTCAAAACTGGATTTTGTTGTGTCTTTTTCAGCTGATTTGAAAAATCAAATAGGTAGCAAATATGTCATGTTTCAGTCTCTTTTTTTTTTTTTCCAACAGAAAAAGTGAGCTACTCTGAAGTCAGATAATTTGGTGAGAATTCTTTGAATTCTCATAGTCTTTTAATGTTCTTCCAGAGCAAGCATTAGACACAGAAAAAATGTTACAACAAAGGCAAGATCATTTACATCATTGTGCTTGATATTACACTTACATTAATCCCTAATAATAAAAATTACTATGGACTCAGTCATTAACTAGTATCTTTAAAAATATATATATATATATGCATATATATATATATATTTCAGTATTTTTCCTATTAGGGACAATGGTGAATGTGCAATTATTAATAGTCTCTTCTCAGCACTCTACATATTACATTTTCAGTTATTTTATTAACAAGAATATCAAAAATACTATATATGGTTCAACCACCATGAATGTATATACACACACTGGAATATAGGTTAATATAGAAATGACATAGTGAACTATTCTTAATTTATATTTTAAAATATCATGCAGAATAGAAAGATTAAAAAGCAGAAAATGTGATTATCTTGTAGGAATCTCTCTGAAACAAAGACTCTGTATTTAAACACTCCAAGAAATCATGATTTCATTATCAGTCCAGGTCAGGGAATTCCTGAACAGATCCTGGATGGGTTACTTTTCAATTCAGTACCTTCTTAATTCTTACTGGACTGCCTGAGATATGATATATATACAACCTTTCTTTTTGATATCCTTGGCATTTTTTGAAACTTTAAATTCTTCAGAGAAAACACGTTTGATAATTACCTGTCTGTGGATATTTTCACGTATAAAGATACAATTAGCCAAACTATTATACCTGAAGAATGAGATTAAACTTTCCTAACTTAGTATGCTAAAGGTTAGTTACCTCATCTAAACTCAGTTGTTAGTGCATAGCACCCAAAACAGATATACATCTAGTTTATTTATTCACACTTCAATTAGTAAATTAATTCACAGCATCTGCCACCATTACCACTACCTTTTAGAAGTGTAAAGTGTCTCCTCTCAAGGTGCCTAAACTAGAAGACTGGTTGCCTCATTCCAAGATGGCTAACTTTTAAGCACACACATATCTGTACCACTTTTCTGCTATTTCTTTTTTGCATTATTGATTATTTTTTAAACTTTTGGTCATTCTACAATGTGGTTGGAAAGCACGCCACAACTCATAAATGTATTTTTGTTTGCTTGTTTGTTTTCTTTCTTTTTTTTTTTTTTTTCCCTCAAAATATCTGAAACATGCATTTTCTCCAGATCTAGTGAACTTGTCTCTAGAGGCAAGTAAGAACAGATTCTCATAAGTGAGCCTGGCCTGGCTCCATCAGTGCACAGGCTGAGGAAGGGACTGTAAGGAGCCATGTTTTTACCTATCTCTACAAGGCTTGAGTAAAAGTGTGCAGGAGAAGATACCTGCTCTTTGTAAGGGGCAGGAGAAGATACCTGCTCTTTGTAAGGGCTTGAGAAGGACAAAAAGGAGACCATGCAAACATAGCTAATAATAATGTGTCCTTGAAAATAAATAAATATCAACATAAATAAATAAAACCCCACAGTTTGCATCTTAGCAGAGTCTTCAAATCCCTGGGAAATTCTGGTATTGAGAACCTTTCTAATGTATGCTCGCAGAATCTGGCCCATGGCCGTGATCTTAATGTTTTCAAAGAATCCTATAGAAAGAAAAAATACATTTTGGGTACAATTTTCATTTATATAGTTCTTCTGAACTGCAATGTAATTTCACCTGAATGCTCACAGGTTGCACATTTTATCAGCGGAAAACGGGAAGATTCCGCTATATCTTTTTAGTCTTTAAATCCTTTAACTCCTGTATACCAGCATATTTACAGAGCACAGTTCTCATTTCTAAGCAGATAAGATTTGCTTATTTAGGACCAGCTGCTTCCTGACTCAAAATGCCATTTAAATAAGTAATCCTAGCTCCCTGGTAGCCTTACTATTTGCCCTTTCAGTAAACCTTTATTTTTCCTTCTGGCATGTGAGCGCTTGCACTCTCACCTGCAGTTCAGATCAGCTCCTGGTGCCTCAGAAAGATACTGCTCTGCTGTGAGAAGCATGATGGTAAAAAAAATTTAGCGTTCATTAGCAGTAGTTGTCCTATTCCCACTCCCAGTCAACCCTGAAATTGATATTCGTCATCTGATCTGCATAGGTCATCTGTCAGGTCACTGCCTGTGTTGCATTAAACCACTGTTTTTCCACTAACGTGGCTAACAAGGTTAACTGGAAATGTGACAGGCAGAAGAGAGAAGTTGGACACATGGCACATATTATTTGCTTTAGAAACTAGTGGAGGTTTCTCTGTGGCAAGAACATAAGAATAAATGATTTTTGACTCAGTCAAAATATTTTTAGTTTCTAAGATATTTTTCTGACTGTCAGAACTCTTGAAAGACCCAGCCATGTGCCTCTCTACTACTGCAAACTCATTAAGAAATAAATTGTTTGCCTGAAAGGAAAAGAAAAAAATATATATATTTTCCTCACTGGCAGACTTGAGAGAATAGTTTTATATATGTAACTGACAGTGTACCATCTGCCTCTGCTGCTCTTTTAAGCCTAGTTCTTCTAATTGTGTCTTTAACAGATGACCAAAAAAAAAAAAAAAAAAAAAAAAAAAAACCTAAATTCCTCTTGGGCACTGTAAAATAATAACAATTAAAACATGAATAATAATAATAAATGAAGCATACATGATGCAGTAAGTCTGCAGTCTGAATAGGCTGCTTATTCTGCAGGGTGTCTGTGAACATTTGGTCTTAAAAGAAAACATCTACAGGCACTCCATTAGATGTCTGGAGCTATGACTACCAGTCTTGGGAGTAAGTGATACACTGCAGCAAATAGTATGCTCTGCATCAGTTTCTGTTTTTCAGTTGTTACTGACAATAAGCAATTTTAGTGAGTGGACCACCAACCAGCATACTGAGATAGTTGTTTTTTAAACGTAAAACTTGTTCAAAGCTAGTTACTCTTTTTTTCCACTTGTTATGGTTGGACCTCAAAAGCCAAAGTGAAAAATCAGTTTGTTTCTATTCTTAGCTGTGTTCCAGTTAATCTTTTTGCAGCTCTGCTAGTTTAAAGCAATCTGTTACTTCACACATTTGGCAATGAAGTATTAGCTTAATGTACAAGATCTGAGAAGAATCTGCTGGGAAAAAAATTGATGTCACTTTTCTCAGTTGTAATACGTGCTGGTGAAAGTGGGGTTATGAACTCTGATGGTGATCTCTGAGTCTTTAGGCTAATTGGCACACTGTATAAATAAGAATAAGCCATAGGCTTCTTTGACATATACTGGCAAACTGATCCAACTTATTTAGACAGAGGGTTGTTGAGCTACAGGCCTAGAATGGACCTCCTCCAGACACTGGAGAGCAGCCCCCCAGAGAGGGATCGGGGCATCATGGTTGACAGCAAGTTGAATATGAGCCAGAAGTGTGCCCTGGCAGCCAGGAGCGCCAAGCGTATCCTGGGATGCATCAAGCACGGCATTGCTAGTCGGTCAAGGGAAGTGATTGTCCCACTCTACTCCGCGCTGGTGCGGCCTCACCTCGATTACTGTGTGCAGTTCTGGGCACCACAGTACAAAAAGGACATTAAACTGTTGGAGAGTGTCCAGAGGAGGGTGACAAATATGGTGACGAATAAGTCTTCCCTAGAGGGGAAGACTTATGAGGAGTGGCTGAGGTCACTGGGCCTGTTCAGCCTGGAGAAGAGGAGGCTGAGAGGGGACCTCATCGTGGTCTACAACTTCCTTGTGAGGGGGAGTGGAGATGCAGGAGACCTTTTCTCTATAAGCACCAGTGACAGGACCCACGGGAACGGTGTTAAGCTGAGGCAGGGGAAGTTTAGGCTTGACGTCAGGAGGAAGTTCTTCATTGAGAGGGTAGTTGCGACCTGGAACAGGTGAAATAGTCACTTCACCGAGCCTGTCTGAATTCAAGAAGGGATTGGACTGTGCACTAAGTCACATGGTCTAAACTTTTGGGTAGATCTGTGCAGTGCCAGGAGTTGGACTGGATGACCCTTATGGGTCCCTTCCAACTCAGGATATTCTATGATTCTATGGTTCTACTGCTCCAGTCCATTCAGCATCATCTGTATAGGCTGAGCGCAGCCAAGATCAGTGCTTAAGTCTGCAGCAACAAAGCATGATGTCACATGATGTCTCTCGGGCACAGGACACACACATGGAAGACTTTCTGAAGACTTCTCTGAACCTTTAGAGTCTTTTATTTCTTAATTTGTGTTTTTGTTTAGGTTATTTCAAAGAGTGTCCAGGAAGAACTTTGGGATGGAAAGGTTAAAACATGCAAGAAAACTTCTGGAATTGTAAGTAAGAATACCAATAACTTACGATTACTTTGTGTAATAACTGATGTGTTCATAAATTATGTCCACTTTTTATGTTTTCCATTTTGGCCACAGCTGCTCAGTGAAGATACTGTCTATTTTTCTGCCTCGTGGTAGAACTGCAGCTGTGACCCAAAAGACATTTTGACATTTTAGCACTGAATACTGCTTGTCTGTAGGCAATTTGAAGCATGACTGTAAAAAGCTTAGTTTTCTGCAAAATTGAAGAGACTAATTGTCCTAGCTTTACTAATCCATGGCTTCTGTTCAGTAGTGGACTAAGGTTCAAAGATGGAAAGGATTTAAAATATTTGTGTTTGTAGCTGCATGTCCATTTAATCTCCTTTTCTGGCTAATTAAGATAGAAGGAGCCATGAAGTTAGAAACAACTATTTCAAAAAACCTACCCTGATGGAGGAAATCAGATCAAATACAAATCCTATAGTGCCTCTAGATTACTGACACCCAGAATTTCTTCAGCTGGCATTAAAGCAATGAACATTCAGCTCTCACGGTCAAATGCCTTTTCCTCATGCTGAGTGTAATCTAATAGCAGAGTGAAACCAAGTTAGATGATGATGATCTACTTTCTAAGCCTACTCAGCAACTTTTGTCAGTTACCTGAAGCAAATGACTTATAAGTGAGTTCAAAGCACTGGGAAATGCATTTTGTTTAAGAGCACTTCTTTTTTTTATATATAACCTATCATATATATTGCAGTAAAATGTAAATTCCAAAATCCGTTTTGCTTGTTATCACAGGTTGTTTGACATTTTATTATCAGTGAATGGGATCGATTAAGCTCCATGATTTTTACTGTAGATGTTTTGATTCCACAATCAAATAAATCTTGCAGTATGAATACAGATAAATGTAGAAACATATAATTTGCTTATCGACTTCTTCATGACACAGATTCCTGTTGCCACATTCATAAAGCCCTGTAAAATGTGTTTCATTCAGATTTGGGATTAGCCATGAATTTTTAACCTTCCATAGTTCTTATCTAAATGATTTCCTCTAGCTACATAAAAACACATTGGTCTGTATCTGCACTTCTCTTTATTAAAAAAGTAAAGCAAAGCATCTTTACATTTAGCAGAAATGTTTAACAAACTTTTTATTATTTTATTTTATGGTTAAGTGATGATAACGTAATAATTACTATTAAACGAATCTTTTTCTGAAGTATTATTTCCATGGAGATTATGGCATGAGATGTAGGCAGGTTTTTGCTGAATGCTGTAATAAAACATTTATTTTCAAGATAACTTTCTATTAGCAGTTTTCAATGTACCTATTTTAATTGGGGAAGAAAGCATATGCTTGCAGCCAATTTAACAACAAAATTTCCTATAGAAGTCTGTATAGAAATAATCTTAGAAAGTCTTTGGAGATCGTGAAAATACTGCTAGCATGGTATCTATATTAAAATGTCTGAGAGCTCACTTCCTTTACTGTGATGGAATCACAATAAAATACAATATGACTGACACACCAACATTTCTCTTGCTCTCTTCAGGTAATGAAGTAAGGTTCACTTCACTTAGCTATATGATTAAGTGACAATATTCCCCATTTCATCTGGGACATTAGAGAATGGTTCCCACATAACAGCAGTAAAGAACAAAAAGCTTTAAAAATAAATGAAGTAAAGAACACAAATATCTTCTTCCAGGAACCTCCACATTAGTGACTGGCCCAGGCAGGTAGTGGGAATTTGTAATATCAGACCAAGCATCCAACAGATCAGTCAGTATAAACAATTTTATCATGTGCTCCAGGCCTGCATGCTGATTAGAGGAAATAAGTCTTACTGAACAGAATAAGTTTATAGAAACAGAAGGAATCATAGAGTGATGTTATTTACTGAGAAAAGTAGTGTAATGGTACAGTGCCCATTAATTTTAAGGCAAGTTACAGAGGTATTATAATGGGGAAAATAAGAAGCTTTGTCTTCTATTGGGAATTAATGACAGTTCTGGATGGTGAGATTATTATATAAATATAAATAATATATATATATATATGTATATATAATTGACAGAAGTCAGCTTTGGAACAGAAAACCTCATCCATACCAACAGTGCACTAAATCTGGGGACTACTTGTGGTCCTTGTGGTGCTCTTTAAGGCCTTGTCAGAACAGCCCTTCTCCACCCACTATCAAGTGTGTCTTCTGCCCCAGCAATTCAAGGGTGAGAGAGAGCTATCTGAGGGTTAAATTGATCCTAAACACTCAAAGATTCATTCAGCTACGTTTAGCAGCTTGCTGCTAAACAACAAATGCTTTCAAAAGAACGGAATCTAAATTTTTCTTTGTTTCTGAGTTTGTTTTTTTTTTGTTGTTGTTGTTGTTTGTTTGTTTCTATTTCATGCTTTTTCTTTTTTTTCCTATGTATACTAGTTAGCATTTGTTTCTGTTTGATTGTGTTATATGTACCAGATCTGTCACTTAACCTATGCGCTGTAATAATGAAAATGTCATTTCAAATGGCTGTATATTTTTGCATCTTTATTTAAGTTATTTACTGCAGATGATATTCTTCCTGAAATTGATCTGATGTCTCAAGCTGGTAACAAACTCTCTGAACCTTTACCTTCATTCTTTTTCCAACTGTTTATTAACCAAAGCAGAACAAATATACATATGTATTGAGGAAGTCCTCTAGGCTTTTGGACTAATTTCCATAATCTTATTTTTAAAGGTCAAAATATTTTGCAGTGTAACAGAGGTAAATGCAGGGGGGAAATGAAACATTCTTAATATTCTTCAAACCTTGGAAGCATTGTACCTCTGCCAACAAATGTTGAAAGCTAATGTCATGAGCAAATTTTATGCTGAACCTTTAATTCCAGCAAGGCAAGGTGCTGCAGCATCTGCCTTGTTTCCTAGCCCCTCTCCTGATAAGAGCTGGTTTCAAGGGAACCCCAGAGAGGCTGAAGAAATCTACCTCTGCCCTGGCCTGGCCAGGTTGGGATGTTCCCTGTTGTGGGGCTGTGCTGCCCAGCACCATATGGGCCAGTGGTGGCCTCATGTCTGCCTAGTCAACTGTCATGAGAAAAGGAAGGGACAAAGTGGGAGAAAATGGATAAATAGGAGATTGAGAGGTCAAATATTTACAGGAGAGCACCAAGGATCTGAAGTCCTCTGGCAAATTTTAACAGGATGGCAGGGAAAACAAAATAGGGGTTAAAGTATAAACATAGGCTAATTTGCTATAAATTGCAATGCAACACAGTGTCAAATATCACAGCTTACAACTAATAAGTCATGATAGGACATGTTACAGTTTCCATTACTTCAGACTTTTGAATCTAATTACAGAAGAAAGTTTTAAAATTTCAGGAATATTTCCTCATACTTTTGTGCAGCAGAAATGGGCTACTTTCTGACACTTCAGGAAAGGTGGTTTTCAGTGCAGGAAGAGTTTACAGAATATTTACAAAGTGATACATAGTAACTGAGAAGATATGAGGCAACTGAGAATCTTCTCAGTTGGTACTTTTGATACTTGGTACTTTTAAATTAATCATCTTAAAGCCGAAAGACTACAGCTTTTGATAGCACCTCTGAAGTATCTTAGACTCCATTATTCTGAAGAATGCACATTGAAAATAGATACAAATCTGCATTAATATCTACATGAATTTATTACAGTGATATTTGATGTAAGCATATGTTTTGAAGGGCTGAAATCTGGTTCTGTTTCAGTGGAAGGTCAACTTCCTCTTCTATTGACAATGTAGAGAAGCGATCTGGCACTACAGCATTCTCAGAAAGAAGTTTATATACCAAGTCACCATTACTTATGTAAGATGGTCATTAAGAAAAGGAAAAAAAAAAAAAAAAGTTTGTTATGTCTATAAACATTTCTGTATAAGAGCTAAAATTAATCAATTAATCTTTAGTTCATAAAAATTAACAGTATGTGGTGAAATTTGGATGTAACCTTTGCTTTTGTTGCCATAGAACACTTTAATCACATTTCTTAAAGGATTTTAAAAAGAATAAAGCCACAAATTCTCTGTGCCAGTAAAAATAAAAATAAATAAATAAATAAAAAGTTTTACAACTTCATATTTGGAAGCTAGCTTTCAATCCAAAGAAACAATAAAATCAGATCCAACAAACCAAAGATTGGAGTCTGGGAAAAACAAACAAACAAGTAAACCAGATTCAAAGTATTATACCCCTGAAGATATCCAACAAATATCTATATGTTTTTATTTTAATTTAAGAAATATTTTTTACAGTAATGATTTCATCTTCTGGTATATAATCTAGACTTACACCAAGCAATCAAGCTTTATGATCATCTTTCTGCAAAGAAAAACATACCCCTGGACTCACACAGTTTGGTGCTCAGGTGGATCAGTCCCACACAAACCAACAGCAACAAAAACCACAACCAACCAAAACCAACCAACCAACCAACCAAACCACGACCACAAAAAAAAAAAAAAGAAAAGAAAAAAAAAGAAAAAAAAAGAACCAAAAAAATAAAATAAGAAATCACTTATTTTTTATTTGCAAAGAGCTGGAGTTCTCCTCTAAAGCAGTTGTGCACTCCAGCAAGAAGAAAGAAGGATTTTGGACAGGAGTGGTACTAATAGCTGGTGTGACTTTATGGCAGGCCATGTGTGAATCTGCCTCAGCCAAATGCTGCCCAGGAAATTCTTCCCTCTTCACTCCACACACTGCAGCCATCAAAAGTGTCAAGGTAATTTGTGTCACCTCTACACAAGCGAAGATAAACCTCACCACTGCAGGCTGAATTGTGTCAAACACACTGTGGAGAGATTGTGACTCATCTGTATTCTATCTTCATTCTTGAAGTTGAAATAAAAACTAAGTGCAGTTATTAGCAGTTTTCATTCATTAGAAACACTTACAGAAATCTAATCTGACTTTCTAGACACAAAATGCTTTTCATAAAGGATAGCAAGAGGCCTTCTTTTTAACAAGGCCTTCTTTTTAACTGATCAGTCAGGACTTGAACAATATTCAAATGACTGATATTCTGAGTATAAAAATATAAAATAAAATTTTAAAAAAGCTTAGTCTGATAACTGATTTATTTGATGAGAACCCTTTCTCTGAAATTCATACTTTTGGAATAAAACCATATTTTGCAAACAACTATACAGTTGATTTAATTAAGTTAAAATCCATGCAGCTTTCTTCTGAGAAATAAGGTTCTGTAGTGTTACTTTTTATACCATTTTTCAGATAGTTTCCTAAAATGGAGTGGAAGATTATGAAGGAACCAAGCAACTGCAAAATGGGATTAAAATATGGATAATTCAGAAATAATCATGCTTAGCATTTGCACATGTTTTATAATGTTTGGCAAAAAATGTCTGCTACATACTCAAAGTCCATTTGTTTCAAGTAAAAGGGCCATTCAGCCCTCAGAGAGGAAAGATATAATGTTTTTTTGATCAAAGAGAGAAATTTTGAAACACAGTTTATCTCCCCAAAAAACAGCACAGCAGCTTCCTGCCTTAAAGTTCCATCATCAACCTCCATTTTTTACTAACTCAAACTGTATTTTTGTCAAACTTTTTTTTTAAGCAATTTTTAAACACAATATTAAATATTCCGTATTTACAGTACTACAGCTCTGTTTGTACTAACAAACTGACCAATACAAGAGCTCAGATTTGAGTCATTTGACTTGATCTTCTACTGATAGAAGAGTCCTGTCAGGCTCTTAAATTAAGTAAATATTACCTCCAAATCAATTTGGAGGTTAAGGAATGAATGCATGCAAGGAACCATTCCCAATAATTATTTTGGCTGCCACCATTGTGTTTTGGAGACTAACAGGGCTAATTGTATGGACACAGGCTACTTCATGCCAGCGGGCTTTGCTGCCAGAAACTATGTTTCGGCCTGTTTAGTTTATTAGACTAGAAAACTTGTTAGACTGTAACAGTGAAAAGATTGAGACTATCATCTGAGTTTAAAATTTCCTAACTGAGGATACAAAAAACAAAGCAACAACAAAACACTACCAAAAAAAAAATAATAATAATAATAATACTTCATTTATGACTGACTTTCTTGTTAATACGTCAGTGACAGACCAAACTTCAGACCCTTAAAAATTCTTGCTGAAATAAAGATGTTTCTGCTGGTTGCTTTAAGAAGTTATTGAATAAAGCAAGAAAATCATGAAAGCCATCTAAGAAGATGCTTGTGTGTTTCAAAGTGCTAACAAACTGGATTCTTAAACACAATGGGTGAACAGAAGTCTTCTAAAAGTAAAAATGTCCCCTTTACATATCTGTTTTACCTTGACAGATCCTAATCTAAGTCTATAATATGCTGTTGTAGTTTAACCTGGCCAGCAGCTAAGCACCATACAGCTGTTCACTCACCCCCTCCCCCATAGTAAGATGGCAGAGAGAATTGGAAAAAAAAAAAAAAAAAAAAAGGAAAATGAAAAGCTTTTGGGTTGAGATAAAGACAGTTTATTAGGACAGATAGTAGTATTACTAATAATGTGTACAAAACAAATGATGCACAATGCAACTTCTCACCACCCTTTGACTGATGCCCAGCCTATGCCCAAACAGTGGTCACCCCCACTCACCCTGGCCAGCCCCTGCCCTACATTAATTGCTCAGCATGATGCCATACAGTATGGAATACCCCTTTGGCCAGCTGGGGTCAGCTGTCCTGGGTTTGTCCCCTACCAGCCCCTGCTGCACCCTCAGCCTGCCTGCTGGCAGGACAGTGTGAGAAGCTGAAAAGTCCTTGGTTTAGTGTAAGCACTGCTCTACAACAACTAAAATGTCAGTGTGTTATCAACATTATTCTCATCCTAAATCCAAAACACAGCACCATACCAGCTACTAGGTAATAGAGTACTAAATTAATTCTATCCTAGCTAAAACCAGGACAGACACTCAGGAGAAAATTTAGAGTACATATCAGGGTGAATTCACAGAAACCTTGAAAGCATGTTTATCCCTGTCCCTGTGTCCCACAGCAGTGTCTCACAGTGCCCAGGGTCTCCTCTAGAGCAAAGCAGCTTGCACAGTCTCTGCAGAAACACCCACAAACCCTAGAATTTCTGATGAGCTCCATGTGGTGGTCCACAGACAGAAGCACAGCCTTTAACTCCCTGTCTTGGAAGAGGGACTGCAGAGAGCAGTGCATGCACATGGTTTTCTTCCACTTATACATAGAATAAGCATCTTCTACACTAGAATAAAGGCCTTCTAAAGCCATTTTATACTGTTCAGTACTTTCACTATGAATAGAGATAAGCAGTTAAGTAACAAAGCAGCAAAGTATTAGCTTCTTCTGTAACTGCTGAGAACTATCAACAATATTAGCTCCCATTCTGACACTTTCCTATGTTTATCTACAATGAAAGGAAACACCTAGTCCTTCAGGAAGAATCATGCAAAAGTTAACATTGAAAGTTGACTTACGAGTGAAACTGCATTTCAGCAAGACAATTTTGCAGTTTAACAGTCCTATACATTGTTTTATGCAATTAATTATAAGGGAAGTTAAGCATCCAGCTACTTATTTTTCTCTATACACTTACATCTATATAGCTTCATAAACACACATAATCTACATCTAGTATATATAAACACATTTATATATATAATAAATATACATATAGCATGGATAGGTATATATAATACATATATAATACACAGTGCATAATATTAATGTAAACATATGTATATGCATGCACTAATTAACATGTAACTAAACGTCTCAGTGGTACTTACAGGTGCATGAAGACATAGATATTTGGGGAAGTACTTACCTCTAAATGAGTATTTTCTAGAAACAAGCCAATAGCAACTGAGAAGACCAAAAATGTCACTACAGTCATATATAATTCATTTTCAAATTATAGACAAGAAATGTATAAAAAGTAGGAATTTTATAATGCTTTTCCATAAAACTTAGCAATAGCATCTTCATATCTCATGTCTACCTACCTACCCTTAGGCTTATTTATATATTTCTCATTTTATATATATTTGAGAGAAAAAAAATCAAAATAAAAGTATTCTGATATTTATATATGTCATCATACATGCGTACCATAATGTTACCATTATATTTACCTGTGTTTCCATAACATATTTACAGGTTGGATGACAGTAAAATTTGGTTTTAGAAAATAAATTATTTCCCTTAAAAAGCACATGAAAACACTGAGTTTCCATTATGTACTTAGGTTATAACATATTGAAGGCATTAATTTCAAAATTTGTTTTAAAGTTGGTTAGTTTTTGAATTTGAATTTCACAGAACTGTAATTTCTTAAACAAATACAGACACAGAAGTGAAAAGTGTTAGCCCTATAAATGAGCTAAGTATGCCACAATTTGGTTTAAATTACTCTCACACCCAAGGGATTATGAAACTACACGTGGGAGACCTAAAGCAAATGAGTGAAAATAAATAATCTAATTGTGTCTTGGTTAACTCAGTAACAATATTTACCATTCAAAAGAATAACCTGCCATGCCTAAACTGCTGAATTAATGATTGACACTTTAACAATATAAACCCAACTGATTGATTGACCAATGTTTTACGGACTTCGTTGCTTCCCTTCTCTGCTAGGCTGGTGAAAAAATATCTTAGGAAGCTCTGGAGAGAAACAGAACACAGCTCAGAAGAGCTTATAAAGGAAAATCAAATATTTCTATTGGTATAGAAATTTCCATCTTCAGATGCAGAGAAGCTAACACAAATCAGTTGAAATCTTGTTTTATTGTTTTTGTTTGTTTGTTTGTTTTCACCCTCTAGGGAATGATATTTGTGTTGTCAAAGAAGAGACAATTAACTGCATAGCCCCATTCACTGAGATGTTACAGAGAACTTTAATTTTCAGATATCTGGCTAGTGTCAAATGATTACTGATCACCTGATTTAGGGTTGTGAATGCTATGATGTTTTTTGATAACCTTAGTTTATATCATAGATCTTGGGGAAGACATTTGGATACCTCACCTGTCCCTCACATGTCTACTGCCTGCCTCTTGAGACTTCAGGCAAATAGTGGTCTCATCAGTTCCATTGAAGCTGTGTCCATCAAGTAATGAAATGATGTTGTGAATTTGTTTCAGTATAATGCAAGTTTTCTGGATGAAATTTAGTGATTTGCGGTGTTCACTAGGTCTGGCTACAATACTTTTTAAACTTCAGGCAAACTGGAAGGAAGATGTAAGAAAGCATATAGTAATAGCTGACTTCCCCTAAAATGTTGAAGAAGAAAATTTTAAAAAGCCAAATTTTCTCTTGTTATGGAAAAATAAGATTAACTTACCATCTCCTCTACCTTGTTTTTCCAGTGCTGTGGTCATACAGAGCTGCTGGAAAAGAAGGGTGGTAGCATAGATTCTTTGGCATCTCCTCTGGAAGATTCTGTTTTTGGGAATTAGCATATGTTTTAAAGGAATAGAGTAATTACGGACATGCAATGCAAAAATTAACAACATTAGGGGGCTTTTGGCTCTGAATACCTAGGAACTATGAAAGAGAAAATACTGAACTAGATGCATCTGGGATGGCAGTACATATAGTCCTCTCATACATACAAAGACGAGCATCATGCCTTGGTTCTTGAAAGAGAGTGGTAATAGTTTAGACTCTTCAGTTCTGATTTTTGAAGTGGTTAAGCTCCTCTTCAGTGATGAGATTTGACAAGAAATTAATGGGCTGGTTGGATGAATACTGCTAAGTCTGTAGTATTTATCATTCCCTTTCAATGTTTTTTAATTCTCTTCTCTTAAAAGTCTCTATGTTCATGCCCTGTCTGATACATAGAAATAGACAGGTCTATTTTCAGGCAAGTGTCAGCTTATATGATGAAAGATGCTGGAAAAGACAGTGATGGGCTGTATGAAAGAGGCCAGCCACTCTTAGAAATCAATATTTGTCTTTCTCCTTTCTTAGCACCACAGATCAGTATTACAAGGAGGAAGGTAGCTGCAAGCTGCCAACACAGACTGCTGTATGTGATTATATGCAAAGGGAAAAGATCTCTGGAGATGAGAAAATCAATGTCAGAGTCTCTACCAAAGTTTATTATTGAAAGAATTCCTCTTGTGTTCACTGAGGTTAGGATTTCAGCATAGCACTCAAGGCTGTGCTGGCTGACCTGGTGCTGTTCTAGGAAGTATTATATTCCTGTTGCATTTCTCTTTTGAGGCTGGTCATAAAATCACTTCCTGAAAGAGCACCTAAATCTTTGCACTGCTAACCTTTTGTCAGTGCTACCTATGCCATGGGTGAGGGTGTGAAGGTTTTAATCTAATGAAGCAGGCTCTGAGCTCTGTGTCCTCTATTTAATCCATCACCATGTGACAAACCCATTAGCCATGTAGCACAAGAAGACTTCTGCAAGGCTGGAATAATTGGAAACATAACCATGGCATGACCATTCCTGTGTGGCCTCAGATGGCTGCTTAAGCACAAAGGTGGAGGTTTCTATGCATTTTAGAGAAATTAATGCTGCAGCACTTTTAAATTTATGTGCTGAGTGACCTCTCAGATCAATAAATCTATGTATAAATGAGACAGTGTTTACCAATCTCTCAGTGTTAGCCAGTTTCTCTTGCCTGTAAGTCAAAATATGCTGGCCACAACATGCAAGCACATTTGTTAACAGAAAAAAAAAAAAAAAGA
>CM021731.1:131608392-131635218 GCA_011075105.1 Heteronetta atricapilla | reverse complement strand
TCCCTTCCCTTCCCTTTTTTTTCATTTTGTCAGGAAGGCATTACATTAATTTCTGAAAAAAACTGCACAAATAGGGTAAAAACTGAAGAAATACATAACAGCTGTTTTTTACTGAAAGAAATGCAATATTTTTTTTGGATATTCTTGTGGTGCACTGTAAAATATTTCTCAGTTCATTGGAATATAAAAATGTGAAATTTAGTATCATAATGAAAAGAAATGGTAGATTATATCATTTACTCTTTCACCAGAATTATTGAAATATGCTACCGTGAAAATAATAACTTTATAAATTAACATTATTTTTTCGGACATACTTTTCCTTGTTTTCTCAATGAAACCTTAATATGGATCCTTGGCAGTTACAGAACACTAAAAAACTAATGTAGTCTCAAGTGTTTTCACTAAGGGATTAGCCTAGATTTGCTGTAGCTGAGACCTCAGTTTGCCACATAGTTTGCAGAATTAATTTTCATTGTCAACTATAAAAATTTTTACTGATCAGGACTGTGTGGTTTATAAAAAACAATCTATAACAAATGCTTCAATATTTCAGTATATGATATGTAATATAGACCCTAGATCATTCAACCAGTGCACTTATTTCTGTATCTTTTGATCCTGTTACATCTTTTCTAGTTTCTCTCTTGAGCAAGAAAGATATTTTGGCACTAAAGTAATCTGGCTTTTATTTTACTGAGAATTTAAGGGATATTTTTGCAAACTGAAATAAGAAAGCAAGATTTTTATGTTATTGTTTAAAACCTCTCTGGATTCATAAAATATGATGTAATATGACTAGTGTACATTTAAAAAATACATTTGTATCAGTTTTTCCTCCTCAGAGGACTATCACATTGATGATCCTGATGATCCTAAATGATAGGAATGAGATCCAGGAATTTCCTACTTTTTCAAGGTGAGATGGGTTATTCTTGAAAATTCCATACCTGCAGAAATAGTTACACCCTGAACACAAGGTAGTATATGAACACATCTGGTAATTTATATTAGATATGATCTCCTTCCTAAACTTCATATTTTATCCATAAAATTGTCACCTAATAGAAGCTGTAAAACTATGTATTTTTAAGCTTTTTTTTTTTTTTTTTTTTTTTTTTTTTTTAATGTCCTCCAGGAGGACATTTAAATTTTCCTCCAGGAATAATAATCTTTAAACATAAAAAACTAAAGCAAAATATACCTTCTCACTCAACCTTCCTGCTACCAAGATATTTTTTTTCTTTCTTTATGCCAGACTTCCTCAGCAAGCATTACTTCTTAAAAGTCCAAAAAGAGCAGATCAAAGTTCAGTAATTTGTACCACTTGAGGAGTTGATTAATTTTAAAGTACAACTCCTCAGGCTGAGGCTTGATCTCCTTCAGCACATTGCATTATCTGTAGGAATGCCTGTGCTCCTCCTGACTTGAAACATGGTTTTGTTTATCGTTCTTTCCATGATAAATATTCATGACACCTATATCCAAGTCCCTCATTCATCCAATCAAATATTCAATCCTAGCATTAATTAAAATTTTAATCTGAAGAAATGTGGATATTTCTTTACAGAGACTTTCTGGAGAGCATCCCACAGGCCTCAAATATGTTTGCAAAGGACATTTCATTCTGTGTTCATTTTTCTGTTTCTAAATCTTAATCACATTTTTGATTGTCTTGGAATTGCTGGTTGTTCTGTTCTGGAGAGTAACCAGTTTTGCCGCCTGTGAGTGTGGGAAGCTGAACATGGCAGGGTTTCACCAAACCCTCCTTAGCCATTGCCTATCAATAAATGTCTACCAATCAATTAAGTGGCAGGTTTGCACTGACCTTGCTTTGGGTTTAGTCCTAAAAATAAAGTACATACTGAGTGCTTTTTTTGCACTGCACTATGAACATTCCATTTTTTTTTAATATATATTTATTTTTATTTTTTCCTTAATGGTGGTTGGAGCATGGTAGTTACACAAAAATGCACAGCTTATATTTATAACTTATGTGGTGTGTAGACATTTTCTCTGAACATTATTTTGTTTTCTTATAAGACGTGTTATAAAATTACTATGAAAACATCCTTCGTATCATGTAAAACTTTTAGAAATGGATAAAAGAACACAAAATCCTAATGGACCTAAAGGCCCTAATCCTTGTTAATAAAAGAGTAAATGCAGAAAAGATAACAAGGGAAATATTTCTGAGAAAATTAATTCAAACAGTTTTGTATGTCAGACTCATGAAATAAGATCTTACCTAAAAAGTTACATCTTCTGCATTTTCAGATTTCAACCTTAATGCATTTTTAGCCATAGTCACAATGAAATATCTATTTTTTAGTTGGTAAAATTAAGCTTTATAAAACAGAACAAAATGATTAAGGAGAATATCCTTGGTATCTATCCAGGACAGTATGAAGGAGGTTTTATTTTATTTTATTTTTTTTTTTTTTGGGGGGGGGGGGGGATGGGACACATTCAGTCTACTAATTTTTGCAAGAAATTCTAAGGGGAATTCTTAACAGTTGTCAAATAAAGCTTGGAGCTGCTTTTGATGAGAAAGCTCTTATTACTTTGAGAAGGCAGAAAATTAGATACATTAGGAAGGAAAATGAACATTCTTTCTGAATGAAAAAAAGTTATTGCCCACAATAACTACATTTTTTTATTATATTACACTATTCAGCAAAATTCTAATCTGACACCCATCACTTTCAATAAGGATGGATTTGAGAAAATTAATTAAGTCTCAGAAAAAAAAAAAAAAAAAAGAGATAGGTGAACAAGTCCTAACTGTGGGTGGTGCAGTAATTAAAAGTCAGGGAAACTGCACCATCTGACAGTCCATTAGACAAAACAGTATGTGGAAAATGTCTTGTCATGTCTAATTGCTACAGCTGCATTTATTTCCCAGTTATATTGGGACATGAGCTATTCATAAACCAGCAGGAGGAATTAATCTGTGGAGAGATGCACTTCCTACATTACACATATCCTTCAACGTCCCTAGTCTTTTACTGAAACCTGTAACCTAACTAAGCAACACAGCAGATATAACAGTAGAAAATCTATATCTAGTGATAGTGTTAGCATTATTGAATTTAGCCAACAAATTCACTTGGACATGTAATGCTGCCCGAGTGGGATTATATTGTGTTGTCTATCAAGATAATTTTTACATATACATTACTAACCAGTTCCAGATGTGGAATCTGAATGAGAGCTACTGGTACTCAAGCCTTCTTGTTTCATCTCACATTACTTAGAGAAATTAGCTTCAGTAAATAGGTGAATGGTGTTACAATATAGCAGTAGAAACAATACACGGATTTTCTGTTCTTTCATTGAAATATTCCATTATGCAGAATATGAACATGAAATTTAATTTTTCCAAGATAAAATGACAGCCTCAAATTGGTTGTAGTTCAGGCACTTTCAGGGCAATACGTTATGTCAGAGCAGCACACTATTACTGGTTTCAGATAGCACTGGGATTTCTACAGAAACAATTGGATTTACACAATATAAACTGAAATAATAGTCTGATTTCTGCAAAACTGATTTATGCTTTTTAATAGGTGCTATGTGGTTTGAAATATCCATCACTCTGAAAACAATGTGCATGTACTTTGCTTTTTCAGCTTTAGTAGATGCATATGTTTTGAGGGAAATGTATATTAATTGGGTAATCACTGAATGCTTGTTGCACAATTATTAATCAGTATTTAAGGACTACTGGGAAATCCACATAGGATATATATTCGCAAATTGCAGACTTACAGAATGGTTGAGGTTGGGAGGGACCTCTGGAGACCACCTGGTCCATCCCTTCTGCCAAACAGGGTCAGGCAGTACATATTGCACAGGATCACATCCAGGCAGATTTTGAATATCTCCAGAGAAGGAGACTCCAGAGTCTCTCTGGGCAACCTGTGCCAATATTCGGTCACCCTTAGAGTAAAATAGTGTTTTCTGAGTCTTCAGATATCTTTATATCCTAAGCTTCTCCTTCAGGTTTTACTTCAGTGCCAAGAACACTTTCCAGCTTGTGTATTCATATACTTCTTCAAGTTCTGAGGGACAGACTTCATTAGACTTGAGTTTGCTCCACATAGGCACCTTCCATGGGAAAGTACATTTCTTTAAAAACTGATAAATAAACTTCTGGACATTTTTGAAACATGTGGGAAACTCTTACATGTTGTATTTTATTGATGGAATTGAGTGAGGTTTAAACAATAGAAATTAAAAACATGTATATATATATACGTATATATATATATATATATTTAACATCCACAAAAGAGCACTCAGGTTCTTTAAATTTATTATCTTATGTAAAATTTAAATGCAATAATTAAGAAAATGGACTTGATGTGCTCTGATTGCTACAGTGTTTGCAAGTAGTTTTGCATGAGTAAAACATGCAAATTTTCCACTTACTATGTTCAGAGCAATAAATAATAAATAAATAAACAGAATCTGATTGATCTGTAGGAGCTTTTTGTACTCTGACATGGTAGATTAGTTGTGGTCTGATGTAAATCCTTGCAACTAGTACAGGTCAATGAAAACCTTGCAGTAGACCTACAAAAGCTTCTGCTTTTGTAAAAATAAACAGGAAAATAAACAGGAATTGTAGTTACAAGAGATTCTGTGAAAGCATGAAAGAGAAGTACCTCAGATAGGTATGATTTTCAAAAGTATTCATCATTGGTGTAAAACTTCTGTTGTTTTCAATAGAAGAAATACCAGACTGTGCATTTGAAATTAGTTTAAAGAGAGGGAATTAAACCTAGAATTTTAGAATCATAGTATATCCTAATTTGGAAGGGACCCGCAAGGATCATCGAGTCCATCTACTGGGTCCCCAAAGGACCAATCAAGCCATGTGTCTGAGAGCATTGTCCAAAATCTTTGTGAACTCCATCATGCTTGGTTCAATGACAACTTCCTTGGAGAGCCTCTTCCAGTTTCAAACCACCCTCTTGGTGAAGAACATTTTCCTGATATCCAGCCTGAACCACCCCTGTCACAGCTTCAAGCCATTTCCTTGGGTCCTACATCTATGGTTCAGGTGCTCTGATTTATTCTCTTAAGGAGTTTTCTCTCTTTTGACTTTAGAAGATAAGGAGAAAAGTATTCCTAGATTAACATAAAAAAAAGGAAAAAGGAAGAAAAAAAAGAAAAAGAGAGAGAGTTTGTGATGTGAATCACATGACTGCTTTTTGAAAAAAAAAAATGACTAAAAACTTTTATTCATCATTGCATTTTTCAGTATGTCAAAAGAGCTCCACAGACTTAAATTAAAATCTACCAACATATGGCAGATATATAGATGAATCAAATCCTAAATTATAACATTATATAAAATTTATAAAACTTGTTGTCTGAGAACAATACAAAACAAGGGTGGAAAGAACATTGACTAATCTGACTACCTGTTTTCTTAGCTGTGTGGAAGAGAGAAAAAAATGTAAGTGAAAATGATAGGTGTGAATTCATCAATTAATAAGAAATATACCACATTTAGCATTTATCTTTTTGGGTAGTGAGTTTTCATGCTCTGACTGAGGATAGAACTAGAAAGCTCAACTCTGTTTTATTGAGTCTAGTCTGGCTGTGCAAGGTCAGTCTTGTGGATGAGATGGTGCTTAACTACAACATCTCTAGTATTATAAAAAATTCACAAATCCCATTATAGATATTTTAAGAAGCAGTAATTTACTCTTGGCACTTAGCAGCTGTGCTTAGGAAGATGTGGCCTACACTTGGTTTTTTAGTTTGTTTGTTTTTTTTTTGTTTGTTTGTTTTTTTCACATGTTGGTTACTTGATTTTTAAGAGAGTTTGAGAGTTCTACATCATTATTGTACCTTAAATTTATCTGTACTACCTGTATTGTGACTATTACACTCTAACACATAAATTTTTGTATCTCTTTAGGTGTCACAGAATGGTGCACAGCAATACAACTTATTAAATTTAGCAATGTTTAATTCTCTTGATTTTTTTAAGCATTGTCTGTACCCTATGAGAATTTTCCAGAAATGAAATCACATTTCTTACAATTGATTCTTCATAAAAATTAATAAATTGGTTTTGTCCTTGCCACAGGGCTTAGATGGAGGGTTGCAACTTGCTAACTGTAATAGTGACTTTAAACTTCTGAAAAAGATGGCAATTTAACCTTTTGGTTTGCTCTTAATCCTATTACAGGACCCCTGAGGGTGTATATACCTCTGAGGCAAGCGAAAGATTTGAACATAACAGCAGGAAGAATTAAACAGCCCTGTACCAAAGGAGCATGAAGAATTTCGAAAGAGTTTCAGTTTAGGGTGATACCCAGATTATTGTGTTCTAGATGTCATTCAGATTCTCACTACAGTATTAAGGTCAATAGGTCAATCACTCTGACCAGGATAATTTTGTCGACAACTGTACTTTAATTTTAACACTTCTGGAAATAAACATGTACTTTCAATTGACTTCATAGTGTTAAATTTTAGGGGGACATGCACTGTCATTATTACTATTTTTCTTTCTTCAGGTTGGGAATAATGCATGATTGGTGGGCTGCAAGATTTAAATCTTCTTTTCATCCAAGTACTGGACACCAGCAGTTAATGCCTAATTCAGATTTCAAGGATACTGATATTTTAGTTTCTTAAAAAATAAGAAATAAAAAAACATTCCTATTGAAAAAAAACAATTGCTGACATCAAAAAGGTATCCTGATAAAAAGCAAAGGAATAGAGGTGTTCTGTTTCACAACTGGATCTGTAAAGACTAGTTCTGTCACCAGATTTCAAACACATGGGTTTAACCATAGAAACATGACTGGCATGGAAAAATCCAGAATGCAAGTGCATATGCATGGCTCCTATTTATATCAGGCGGAGCTACATTTAGTTATAGCCATTCTAGGAGAAACTGTGCTATTTTATAGGTGTATTGTGATACTTGTGTATTATTGTAAAAATAAATAAGTAAAATATCTATTAAAAAGTAAATATGTCTATGTTGTCATTTCTCACACACTTTCTTGCCTTCTGATGCTTCCTTTCCTTGAGAAAACAGATTAACATTGGTAAAATATGTGACAAATGCCAATTTCTTTTCTAGAGAGACCAGAAATGGAACAAAACTGAAATGTTTAGAACAGTTATCTTGGGCATAAGGGAAGAAGAAGAAAAAAAAGAAACAATGTGTGGTATAAACTTGTGCAATTCTGAAGTAGCAGGTGTCTTACAGTACACAAGAAATAAATTAACTCCTATCTGAGTATGTAGAAAGAAATGGGTATCAGAAATGTGCATTTTACATTAGTCTGTAAAGAAATTATTTACTTTATGCCAAATGTAAATAGCAGTTAAAAATTCAAATAAAAAATAATAATAAAAAAACAACCAACCAACCAAAAAACACCTCAGGAGAAATCCTGAAATAGAGTTTCCTTCTTCCTGCTGTGTGTTCTCCATTTTATCTCATTTTCTTTTTTTCCCATTAAAAAGAGTAAGACATTTTCATTATTTTTTGACATGGCTATATATAATTCTGTAATCTATAATAAAGTCCATGAAAATAAAGCACAAAAATATTGTATCCAAATATTACTGTATAAAATGATCTTAATGGAAGACCATTCAGAAAAATGACATCTATAATTTTTATAGCAGTTCAATTTCCTGTTATATGCTATACTTTCCTCAGTATTCACTGCTGATGAGACATTGCACAACACAGCACTTCTAAAATAAGCTTTATTATTGTAAATATAATTTTTCATTGGTATTGGAAAGCTTCTTTGGCAGCTCTTTATTTTGATCCCTCTCCCTTTTTCTTGGACGTCTGAACTGTGTTTTTCTAATAAAAGCTGCTGAATATTTCCCTTTTTAATTCTGATTTTCTATTCCATATTATTCAATGACAACAGTTATTTATGTAGCAGAATTTTAAATTTTGTCTGGTTTCAGAATACCTTGAATGCTCATTTGAATTTTTCACTATACGTAACTTGACAAGGTTCTTTATATCATAATCACTTTCTAAAAATAATAATAATAATAATAATAATAATAATAATAATAATAATAAATCCTGACTTTCAAATTGCTGTATCCTGCAATAAATCCTAAGAAAGCATTCTTACCTAATTCCCAAGGCTTTCATGGTGCTTTTCATGGGACTTTTTTCAAGAATATCTAATGATCTAGGCATTTAGAGACTTGTCTGTCTTAAGAAGACTCAATTTTAAAACTGGGACAATCAGAGACTGTTCAAAAAGAAAATAGAAGAGCACCCAGAGTTACAGGTCAGTTGTGAAAATTAAATCTTGTGATTGAGTTGATATGTCATTTTGTGAACACTTCTTGTGACCACTGTGACTCATCTCACTTCTGTTTATGAGCCAAGAATTTAAAGAAAGCCATGTCTCATCATAGGATTTAAAATGAAAGCAGGAATATCTCTTGCACCAAATGAATTGAACCAAAACTTGCCCTTCAATTTGCCATATATTCATGTCTGAATGTCACCATTTGGAGCTGTCTCTCTTGCTTCTTAAATTTACTATGTGCTTATTCCAACAATTCAAAAAGCAGTATTTTTCTTGCCATGCTTTGATTTTTATTTCCAAAATACATAACCCTTAGCAAGCACATCCAGCACAACATATTGACTGTTCAGATGAAGGTAAGGCCCAACACATTACTGCATTGTCTCTCAACACTACAGAGGACAGGCAGGTTCTTTATAGAGATCTTTGGCAGAATGAGGACTGACCAAAGGGTTGTGGTTACAATTAGAGATTTATGATTAAGTAAAAAGAAATTAGCAATCAGGATAGCTTATTATCTACAACTTCTAGCTCTTAATGTAGCATATAGTTG
The DNA here is from genome assembly GCA_011075105.1 of Heteronetta atricapilla. Lineage (NCBI taxonomy): Eukaryota > Metazoa > Chordata > Aves > Anseriformes > Anatidae > Heteronetta > Heteronetta atricapilla. Next base: position 131,626,338 of record CM021731.1, on the reverse strand, counting down.
CACGGAAGTTCCAGGGTTCTCATTTACACAGGGTTTCCAGTCACCTGGATGGACCCTCTGCAGATTAGGTCAAATTCTTATCAACCTGCATATGACACAATTGTAAGTGAGACTCAGAGTTTACATGAAAGATCACAAGTCACTCATTCAGCCCTCAGAGGTAGAAGACAATGGTGGAGGCCACTGGGGATCACAGGTTTTGCCACCTGTCAGCAGTTCTGGTCTAAGTCCCACTCAGTCTTGTAGCTGTTTGTATTTACAGCCAGTGCTCCCTGTGCTGTCACATTTCCTTCTTCCAGGACATGTCTCACTGCATCCTGGTGATCCAACAGCTGGGTATTAATAATGCTGATGGGCTTCTCCAACCTGTCAATGAGTGTTCCCCACACTCTCTTGGTGACTCAGCATCTTGGTGACCCAGCATCTTGATATCACTAATGCCCTTAGCACCCTGACAGTGGTTGTCCTCAGAGCCTGGGGCCAGAGAGGGGGAGAGGGAAGGTAGCAGGGGTATACATTAACAGACTGCTTACATATTGTGGATATTTGCCTTGTTGCTGGTTATGCTAACCATCCTGCCAGGGAGCAGAAGCTGGAGGTACTGGTCACATGCATACACATAGATTCACTTTACATAAAAGAGGCATAATAAGCATATTCATAGTAATATACTTTTATATACTTTTATTTTTTTTTTTTCTTTTTAGTGCATATCAATAGTGGCAATAATTTTTGAATTTCTGGACAGCAAGCAGTCTTACCATTCACCTAACAAGCAATAAATTCTCACACACTGTGATAAGATTACAGGTCTAGAGGTCTAACAACCAAATCAGCTAATCTCCCATCTTTTTCACTCATATTGGAAAGAAAAAAATATTACTTTGTGCTTTAAGCACAAGTAAAAGCAAAATAATAGAATAAGCTGGGTTACATTTGAAAATAAATGTATTCAATTTTCTTTTTTCAAAACGTTATATCCTATTCTACTATATATTTGCATTTCATTCTGATCAAGTCTGACAGTTCCAAATTCACTAGTTAGGTATAACATTCTATTTCATTTTCCAGGCAGTCAAGTACTGAGCTTTTCAAGTGGGCTATATTCTAATTGGATGGGATATCAAAAACATGTCAACAAAGAATTCAAACTGAGGAAGCAGTTCAATACTTGAACTTGAATACTTGAATACTTGCATGGCAGAAACATGAAATTGGTTTAGACCAATATTTTTTTGAAAACAAGTCCCTAAGATTTTGTTTCTGAAATCCCTATTAGTAAGAAGTACAAAGCCTAAAGCAGCACTGACTGTCATCCAGTTTAACATTTTGGCCTGCCTCAGACTACAACTGCTTTTTCATTATTTTGTTGATGATTTATTTTCTAATCTCATCAAATAACAGGTAGGCTTCAGATTCTATAACAAAGATTTGAGCAAAAATCTATCTATCTATCTATCTGTGGTTTTTTTTTTTTTTTTTTTTTTTTTTTTTGTGGGATATGTGTGTGTGTCTGTGTTTTGTAAAGCCCACCATTCTCCTGTTGCCTGCATAGTGGCACCTATTATAATGAAAGTTACATCCAAGTAAGTACAGAACTGTTAGTTGAAGGAGGGATGGAGGGCAATGTTAGAGAGAAGGGAGTGAGGAAGGGCTGCTGGAAATGAGGGAGTGAGGAAAGGCTAATGGAGAGGAGGCAGTTATGGTGAACATAGTAAGAATTATCTAAGCACTTCAGTCTTTCAGACTCTCTCTGCTCACTCTTCTTCTTCTCATTCTTGTTGCTTGTGTTAACTGGCAATACTGGGGAAAGGCAACTTCAACAGTAAGGCAGTTGAAACAGAGAAGGTGGAAGGAGAAAAGAATTGGAGTCATGGTATGCACAGTTATGCAAGTGGACTTGCACTGTCCCCTGGAAGGACACTTTTTGTTTGTTTGTTTGTTTGTTTTTGGCTTCATGCAGAGTAGAATTAGAAGCAGAAGTGCCTTTAGAAAACTGCCAAGGCTAGAGTCAGAGGTTTTCATATTATTTGATTCATTAGAGAAAATTCAGTAAGGTCATCAGCAGAAACTCAGCACAGCTAAAGAAATATTTTATAAGCCCACATTCAGCTAGTGGTGGACAATTTTATGTAATTAACCAATTTTTTAATCAGAATTTGGACTTGATTATTTCAAATACTCAAAAATAAATAAAATAATTTCTGGCCTGGAAACAAGATACAGGGCAGAAAAAGCATGCAAGTCATTAAACATTGTGAAGAGTTGGCAGAATTCTGTTAATTATGTTATGTTCTATGTGAATGTAACCAAAACCAAAATTAATATTGAATTGTTTTCAGAAAAAAATAAATTTATCAGCTAGCACCAAGATATTTGATCTGTCCTTAATACAGTTTTATTCTTCTCAAAAAAAAAAAAAAAAAAAAGATCTATAATGGCAAATAGAATTGCTTTTCAAATAAATATAATAATAATAACAATAATAATAACAACAATAATAATAAATGAACTTCAGGAAATAGTGGCCAATTTAATTTAATTATCACCATTATATACCATGCTGCTTGTATTGTTATCAGTATCTAATAATAATAGTAACATAACAGTGATCTAACACTACCCTTGAACTTAGGAAACCTCCCTAGTAAGTATTTTGCACAAGATAGCAATGTCTCTGTAAACTGGATGGACTTAGATATGGAAAAAAATGGGAGATACTTTTGCTAATATCCATGTAATGTATATTATTCCTTTTTACAAAGCACTAAGATTTATTATCTCCCACTACTAATAATTACTGTAGTAGTGTCAGTAATTCTTTTGCAAATGCCTTGTCTCCTGCTGAGCAAGAAGAAATTATAGAAAATGTGAAGCTTTATATTCCACCACATTTATGGATGCTTCCAAAAACCTCCTCTTAAATGTAAATCAAAACGTGGTAATAAGATTTATATACAAATTCTAAATTTCAGTGAAATATGTTGGATCTGGCTTTAAGCTTCTGAATAGTCCACCAAAACTTAATCAGTGTTCAATTGCTTCCTTAAGTATGTCTAGTATTTAGTCTCTAGATACTGTTAAATGATTTTACATTGTCAGGAAAATATTTTATTTCTTTTTCATAACTTGGCTGGAGAATCAAATTCTTAGCCAAGAATGATACAAAGGACCTCCAACTGTTTCTGTCCACTTTGTCATTTTTTTAACTCAATGCATTGTAAGAACTCATTATCAGCCCTTTGTTTTTCATTAGTCCCTAGCCTAGATGGTTCAAACACAAGAACAATGATGCATAACAGTGTCACTCTCTGAAACTGGAGAATGGAAAACCAAATTTCCAGTCCCTATCCACCAGGAGTACTTCAGCAGTCAACACTGTGTATGTTGTAATGACATGCTTCAATAAACTCCAGTTTTCACAGCTCACCCACATACTTAGCTCTTCAGCTGGCCAGCTTATTCAAGGGGAATCTTTCATATGTTTGCATTTACTCACACTGATTTCACTTTATACAACAGAGTAGACAATAAAACCATGATCTACTTCACTTGTCACTCTAGTTATCAAAGATGCGGCTCATGAAAACTACTCTACCATATCAGGTTAAAGGTCCATCTAGCTTAGTTCCTCACAATACCTGGCATCACTTTCCTGGGAAGGAGTGAAAAAGCTTGGGAATTATGTAAGAATGCTTTCTTAGGATTTATTGCAGGATACAACAATTTGAAAGTCAGGATTTATTATTATTATTATTATTATTATTATTATTATTATTTTTCCTAAGAAATGGTGTCTTTCTGTTTAATAGCCTTGTTAGAGATTTTTTATTTTCTTCTTATCACTTTTTGAAGTGACATAGACTTAGTATCCACAAAACTGTGGGGCATGAACCTTCATGGAGCAATGATGTGTGATAAAATACCTCATTCTATTTTCAGTTAGCTTCATTTAATACACTCTTGTATTTGAATGAACAAGGGATAATTACTTTTCCAGGCTAAGCATGCCCAGTTCCATTAACCTCTCTTCACACATTATGTGCTCCAGCCCCCTAACGGAGTTAATAGACATTCACTGGCTAGCTCTAGCTTATCACTGATAAGCTCTAGCTTATCACTGTCTCTTGTGCATTTGGAAGGCCCAGAGTCATCAAGCAGTTCACTCTTAGCCCCATAACTACTGAATAAACCATATCAGACACTTAGGGTAAGGCACAAGTATGGGGACATTGTGCAAAATTTTGCTTCCTTCAGGAAGTCAGAGGTTAAGGGCAAATATATATAGGCTGTTAAATTTATACTGATTAAAGAAAGAAGGCCAAGATAAGATGCTGGTCCTGGATAAGATGCTGGTCCAAAAGTCAAATATAATTAAATAAAAACCATAGCACTTTGAACTACTTCATGATGAAGCAGACTAGTTTAATCCACACACAGTGGACTTTTAACACAGTGTATTTGGTGGCTTTGTAGCCTTAAGACTGCATCACTGTTCTGTGTGATTTTTCATTTCAAAACACCCCAAATAATTACAGTACTTCTCAGTTTTTACTTAGGAATAAACTGAACTCCTGTCATTATCATCTATATTTTAGACATTATTTTTGAGAAAAATAAATAAATAAATCACAGATTTAATCTCATAATTTCATTCTGGTACAATTCAATTCCAGTGTATGCAATCATACTCAAATCATCAAACACTGAAAACAGTAGGAATGAAGATTCATATTGTCCTATGATTTTGTGGAGTATAATTTATCAAGTGTCAAGTGCATTACTCATGCACTTTCAGGCCATACTTATTCCCCTTTTTACTCCTAGAAAGAAAATAAACAGATGGAGGCTCAGATCTTAGATGACAATGTGAGCAGGAATTCACACACATCCCTCTCCTTCCCCTTTCCCACCTTTTATTGCTGAGTGTAACATCATTTGGTACAGAATATCTCTTTGGTTTAGGTCAGCTGCCCTAGTGATGTACCCTCCCCATCTCTTGCCCACCCCCAGCCTACTGGTATGGAGAGAGCCTTGATGCTGTGCCAGCACTGCTCAGCCATAGTCAAAACATTGGTGCAATACCAATGCTGTTCTAGCTACAAGTGCATATGGGCTGCTATGGGGGTGGCTGCTATATGGGCTACTATATGGGCTGCTATGGGGAAAGTTAACTCCACCCCAGACAGAGTACCTGGTGTTCCTTGGCTCTATGGAAGCTGAAATAACATGTTTGGGAGCTTCCTTTTCATTGTGACAATGAGGCTTCTTTTCTGGACACTTTTGCTTTGTTGAATCTGTATTATAGTTTAGTAACATATTGGTACTGAATCCACCTGAGTTAGGACAGTCCAAGTTTACAATAATATGGTTCCTTGGGAGAACGGGATATTGTGAGCACATTCATTCTTTCCATTGGCTTTACAGAGACTATTAATTCAAGTGATTTCAAATTCAAGGCCTACAGCAGAGATCTCCAAACATCTTTACTTTATTTACTTCAAAACCTGTGTGAAATAGTTGTTTAAACTGTACCTACATATTCAAATATATTTTTAGACTCAGCTACATTTAATTTTCAACATGTCCAAATTTTTAACAATACTTATCTGAACATTTCCCAGAAGCTATGTTCATCATGTAGGAACTCCACTTCTGTAACGAACTAAAACTTTCTAAAGCAAAACCAATGCTATCCTCCACATAAAAACCAACCAACCAACCAACCAAACAAACAAACAACCAAACAAACAAACAAAAACCCTTGTGATTTGTCTCAAAAAATAAGATAAAACATAAAAGGAACATCTTTAACTACGCTATGTCAGTATATACTTTTTCTGATGTAAACTGCTGTCTGGAAAATGAAACACTTTGCTCTGTGAAGACAAGGAGAGAAAAGGAGGACAGAAACAAAGCTGTATGGCAGATGTGTGGCAGCTGTATGGCAGATGTGTGGCAGATTAGCTTAGTGATATGGCTTAGTGGAGGACTTGTTAGTGCTAGGTCAGAGGTTGGAGGTCTCTTCCAACCTAGATGATTCTGTGATTCTATGTTAACAATCTTGTTTCACTTTCCAAAGGAAAGGACTTAGATACTGTGGTGATATGGTAATTATTTTACATAAGATGATGTATTATCTTGTGCAGAAAGCCACAAACTTCTTGTCCTGGTTTCAGTTGGGACAGAGTTGTTTTTCCTCCTAATGGCTGGTGAGGTACTATGTTTTGGATTGGGATGAGAAGAGTGCTGATAACATGCTGGTGTTTTAATTGCTGCAGAGCAGTGCTTACACTAAGCCAAGGACTTTTCAGCTCCTCGCTCTGTCCTGCCAGTGGGCAGGCTGGGGGGGCAGCAAGAGCTGGGAGGGGACAGACCCAGGACAGCTGACCCAAACTGGCCAAAGGGGTATTCCATACCATCTGACGTCATGCTGAACAATATATAGGGGTGGCTAGCCAGGGTGGGGGGCCGGCTGCTCGGGGTTGGGCTGGGCATCGGTCAGCGGGTGGTGAGCAATTGCATTGTGCATCACTTGTTTGTATATATTATTATTATTATTATTATTATTATTATTATTATTATTATTATTTTCTCTCTTAAATAAACTGTCTTTATCTCAACCCACAAGCTTCACTTTCCCGTTTCTCTCCCCCATCCCAGAGAGGGAGGGGGGAGGGTGAGCGAACGGCTGTGTGGTGTTTAGCTGCCGGCCGGGTTAAACCACAACACTTCTATTGGTTAGTTTTTGATGGTTTTGTACTTAAATGCACTTCTGAAACAATATATAATTTCAACTTGTCAAATAAAGGAAAATGAGATGCTCAATTTAACCAGGTTTCTCATATTTTCCTGACATAATATAGGAATGTAGAATATTAGTAATGTAATATTTTGATGTTGACTATTCCTGTTTTTCACTAAATTAAAAAAGAAATCTTCTGATTTTTTTATTTTTTTTTTCAAAATTCTGATTGGAAATTGCTACATGTCCTCATCACTTTTTTTTTTTAAAGTTGTTTTTAGTGCCAAATCCAAGTTCAAATAAAGAAAGGCTGAATATCTAAAAGCAAAACTCTACTCCTAATCCATTTCAATTCACTCTACCCTATTAAAGTGGTTAGAGAAAGTTCTGTATTAGCTGATAATTAAAAAACTATGACTTCAGAACATAAAATTTAATGACCTGGAATCCCAAGCCTATTAAAGACTACATGTTTTATTTCAAAGTTCTCAGATTACAACTGCAAACACATAGGTTTTCAGGAAATACCATCAATGAAATAATTTAGTATTCTCTGACTAACGTGATAGAATTTGACTGGCAGGTGTTTAAAATCTTAGATCAGGTAGTCTATTCATAAGCTTATCTTTGCTGGTCAGGCACTGTTGATGAGTGTTGATTAGATGTTAGTAAAATTGACTACACAAAAAATTCACACACACACACACACAAAAATCACACACAAAAAATCACACGTACATAAAGCACACACACACACAAACAACAAGAACAACAAAAAACACTTCCCAGAGCTTTGTACTGAAATAAACCAGAACAACATTACACTTCATACAAGGCCTAAAGTCTTTTAGGAGTTCAGGTTAGCGAAAATATTGACTTATTTATGTCCAGAATGGGGTATTGATTTCAAGAATTAGCTCAGAAACCAATCTAGGTAAATCTTAATGTTAACAACAACAACAAAATAAAATAAAAAGGAACGGGAAAAGGAAAGGGGAAGGGAAAGGGGAAGGGAAAGGGAAAGGAAAAGGGAAAAAGAAAGGGAAAGGGAAAACAAACAAACAAACAACAACAACAACAAAAAAAAAAAAACAGAGGATTAAACCTGTTGATTAGAATATTTCCATCCAACATTCAGCATCTCTCTGCTAGGAAGGCCTATGTTCTAGAAGGTAACTTGAATAATAATTATTGTCTGGGAAATTAGATTGAGACTATACATATTTGCTTGTGAACTAAATGTATCTATATTTTGTGTTAGTAAAAATAATACAGAAAATCATGCAAGGTAATAAGTTAAAACAAGCTTATATATATATATATTTACTGGTTTGGTCATATTTCATTTTTTTCACTTGAGCATAAGACATGAAAATTTTAAAATGCAGAGTAAAAATAATTATGTTTACAAAGGATTTCACTTTTATATATAACTATCTTCTTTTATTTTACTGTATATAACAAATACTACTTTCTTCTTCTTCATTTCTTCCTGGACCTTTTCCTTCATGAATAGTGTTTTGCCTGAGATAGATTAAACAGTTTTAGCTAAAGAGTAGTTCCAGGCTAACAATAATTTATTTCTGTCAGTACAAATCCTTGTTATATACATGTTAAATATTGACTATCTTTAAAAGACACAGTGGTGTTTTCACTGAGATCATCCTTATCATTTTTCTTGTGAACTGGCTCCACTTCTGACCCTTCAGATCCTCATAGACATTCAAGAGAATAGAGAAGATATTCATTTTAGCTATATAAATAACAGCAAGGGAAAAAGTGGAAAAGACAGACAACCAAGAATTCCAAGACAATCTTATTTAAGATAGCTGAAGAAAATGTGTCAATCCATCACCTCAGCCCAGCAGGAGAATTTTACAGCCAGGAATAAGGGAAATGCACCACTGAGTAAGTTTCTGCAAGTTTCATCTAGATACTGATTTTATTTACTATTTTCCAGATAGCAGAGCATAAATAACTGTCTTTCATATATCCATTACGTAGCAGTACTAGCTAACTAGGAGTGTTAGATGACTTGTATTGTTAGATTTCTTTTTATGTTATTTAGAAACATAAAATGGTTCTTAACTAATATTTACACTGATTATATTTTTTTCCATTATCTACAAGGAAAGTTCTGCCCCCCCCTAATTCTGTAGTATTAATTATTGTCTAAACCAATATGGAACTGTTTAAAACACAGTTCCAAACAGAATTTTTTCTCTTCCTATACCTTTAATTTCCTGCTTACTCATCAGTCTATAAAGGGCCCTCTGCAGTTTACATTTGTCCTTTTAAACTCCTCAAGATTTTTTTTTTTTTTTCAAAAAAAAAATTTAAAAATTCGAAAAGTGCCACAGCAGTAGGCTGTGCTGGAAGCCAAAAGGAGAGTGCCAAGAAAAGTCTTGGTCTTTGGAAAGGACAGTAGGTGAAGATTTAAAGGAAATCTTTAATGTTCTTTTTCACTGGGAATTGTTTGATCTGTGAGTTATGCTGTGAACAGTGCTCCTCAGAGTTGAGTATAAAATGCATTCTTAATCAATCTTCATTTCTATAGTTCTTAGTTTAAGAGAAAGGCTATCAAAGCTTAGAGCAATCTGAAATACAATTTAATTGCAACACTTGATCAGAGCAAAAAAAACATATACCAAAATTAGCTGAAATCTGTGGATTTTTGTCTGTGACAAAGAAAGATGAGAGAAGAAACTTCAGAGCACTAGACCTTGAATCATGTACACAGCATTGCATTTCAGTATGAGAAAGGACTGGGGTCACCTACATTCCACATCTCAGTGATATTCACAGCAGAGATTGGGTAATTCAGAGTGTTAGGTGGTTGCTTACTTCCATCCAAGTGCTGAACAGTCACACTAGCCACTGAATTGCATCTTCCTGGCATAATGAATGACCTGGCATAAGGAATAATGACCTGTAATAAAATTACCTGTGTTGTAAAATTACATGTCAAAACCTGAACAAAGCCATGGCTTTTTTCTTTGACATAAAACAGCCATGCTTCTGAAAACTGCCTTTACACTTTTGTTTCACATAAGAAACGCGGTTAAAGCTCACAGGTATTGAAGTCCTTACATATAAAATACACATCCATTCTCAAATTGTCACATAAAATGCATTACATTGCCTGTTTTATACACCTTTGTTCTAGAAATAAAAAATGTCAGCTTCACTTCAAAATAAAATTTTTATTCCTTAGTAACACATATATTTAAGCATCATCTAGAACAAACATGCTCAATGCTTAAAAACATCTTTTCATTTTAAATAAACAGGTGGATTAAGGTTAATTTGAGTTTTCTCAACTAAATATTAACTGAACTCTGGAACTGAATATCTGTCTTCCTTCAGCACTTTTTACTTTAAGTTAGATATCGTTTAAAATAAGTCACACATCTCAAATCCCTCTGCCCTATTTTTCAGGCATTTCCAAAGATTTAAACCCAACTATTCTGAGCCCACACTACTGAATTAGAGATCAACATAGCCAATAATATTTGAGTAGCACCTTATAGCTTTATCAAAACTATTCATAAAGTAAATAGAAAACATATACTTACACTATAAATATTAATTGTTGTTAATTCTTTTTTTTTTTTTTTTTTTTGTAATCAAGAAATCAAATAGAATTTATTATAATTAGTAATTGCATAGTAAATATGATCTCTATGGACAAAAAGACCAAATTCTTACATGCTGGATTTTTTTATTGTAGTTCTGTTACATTATCAAATTAAAAGTGTTTTTATACATGGGATGTCATGCTACTGAATTCTTCATTTTTAAAGTGTCCTGATAGCTTTGAATAAACTTGTGTGTGTATGTGTGTGTGTGTGTTGTATTCCTCTTATTTAAATTAAAAAATGTGGTACATTTAATTCTTTCCCACAAATTCTTTCAGGATTCCTAAGTAATCATTTTCCAATCAAAAATGTGTCATCCAAAGTTGGTGATTAGACCTTGATTTGATTTATTAATGACAACAAACAAATCATTATGTACATCTCATAGTCCATAAAAAGTAATTTATATTCCAACCTGACCTGGAAAAATACTTTATTTTTAAATTAGCTCTTAAGTATACATACATACATATATATATATATATATATATATTATATATATATATACATATATATATACACAGTATTATAATCTATATAAGATTTAAAAATATATATCATATATATATACTATATATATACTATATATATACTATATAAATACATTTGTAACAGAAGAGGACATTTTTCTTTATTTTTTTCTGTCTTGTCTTTCTTTCTATATTAAATTTTATTTGAAGTAAATGAAATGAGAAATAAGTAAAAGAAAGTTTTCACATAGAAATATAAATAAACTACAACCCCAGATCACAGCATTGCTTGTGAGTTTTAAAGAACTCTACAGAGGTTTTAGAAAGAGATAAAATAATGCATTGAATTTTTAACCATTTTTCCAATGACAGAGTTATGCCAAGTTTTTGGAACCATGAGTTCAACACTATGAAGCATGCTGAAAATATAATTTATGTTGTTAAAGCTCTGTACTTTAGCTAACAGCATAAAAGACTTCTTGAAACTGTTGTTAAAGGATTCCTTCAACCACAGGGATATGACTAAGCAAATATATTTTGCATGTTCAAAAATGCAGATAAATAAAAATTCCACATCATAGAGCAAGTGTAAATGAAGTCAGAAATGTTTTGGTCCGTACTGCTTTTTGTGCCCACTTAGTGGATGCACCATAATTCAGGGAAAACATCCATGTGGAAAAAAATACCATGTTTGGTAAAATACTAGTTGCTCATTTCTTTCCAAATAAAGTTATTTTCTACAAAAGTGATTTTTTGGTCAGAGAATGGGTCTTGAAATACATATAATTATATGTAATGAAATAACAGGAAGAACATCTGAATTTTTCAAAACTGTAAGATTTTGTGGAAGGTCATTTTTTTTCCAGGCAAGGGGTTGCTAGTCTCTGTCTTTTTTTTTTTTTTTTTAAATAATTTGGTCTCTGGAAAGCCTGTAGAATTTCCAGGCTTTTTAAAATTTATTTTATTTTTATTTATCTATCTATTTATTTATTTATTTATTTATTTCCAAGCAGCTTTTTCACCAGCTTAGAATATAATTAAAAAATAATACTTTTTTAAAAAAAGTACAAGGAATGGAATAAACTTACTCCCCAGATGGCATTGAAATTAATTTGAAATTAAGTAAAGTTAAATTTGATGAAATGCTGGGTGTTTTTGAGGCTGTCCCAAAGACTAATACCAGAAAGCTGCTTCCCTTGGAACATTCTTGGCTGAGCAGATCTGAAAATGGAGATTTCTGTATAGTTTTGTCCTCTCTACTTTTGCATTTTGAAGACTGTCTTTCAAAACATTTTATAAATCACTCATATATATATATATTAGTGAAGTCTCCACTGGTATTGTTATAAAACTGGAGAGAAAGCTACTCTTGCTTACCATCTTCTCTGTAGCAAGCCCTGTTTCTAATTTTCTTTAATTGATAAAGAATAAAACTATGTTTTATTACAATGCATTTTAAATTAATAATATATTCTAGAATTCCATACCAGTAAAAAATTAGGTACCATATGTAAATTCAATACAATTTTCCAAAAGCAGCTTCAGTTTTCCCATTGCTAAGTGGCATTTTCACAAATTGAGTTAGGCACCACCTTGTAAAAATATTTGGCATAAAATGGATTTAGGAAAGAGTCTTAAATTAAATTCTTGCCTTTAGCCTTTTGAGCTTGTCTGGAATTTGACAAAGATTTATTTACTTTTTGGTTTAAGTGGGTATAAATAAATAAGATGTGAAATGATAGCATTTCCAACACATGGGAGATCCTCTTACAACTCTACAGCTGTATTTGGTTTACTATCCTAGCTATTGTATCTGCAAGATTCAGTATCTTTTTATTTACCACCTTCTATCTGGTGCTAATAGATGCTCCTTCAGTAAGATTTCATGGTCTCAAGTTTACATTTTTCTGGAAGATACAAGCACAGTGAATTAAATGGGAAATAAAACTAAAGAGACTCTTATCAGAAGTATCTTTTTGTTATGGATGAGAACTGACCCTAACAAAATAAATGAAAAATTGCAGTTGGCTTCAATGGTACTGGAATTTCAAACTGGAAGTAGAATCATGAATAATACAGCTTTCTAAATCTCCCAGGAAAATCTCCTAAACCAACTGTGTCATTTGCCCTAGATCCAGAGCTGACTATTCAGTCTGAAATCATTGTATTTAATTTTAATTAATTTTATTATTTTTAAAGCAAACAAGTACACAAAAGTGGGAGATTATTCATTTTATGTGGCAAGCTTGAATGGCAAGTGCATAGCTGCCTTCATGCAGCATCTGTGAGTTAGTGGTATGGTATATGGTTCTCTTATTATCACTAACCGTTCTGACAAACGTAGTATAATTTTTCTTTGTCTCCCTGTTCTATTGCCCGCTCTGTACCAGTGGCACTCTGTACCCGCTCAGTTGACACCAAGACAAACAACTCAGCTTAGCAAAAAGTATGTCCACTCACTCTGTTACTCATTATAACTTAGGAATCATGTAGGCTCGATGATATGTAGTTGCTGTATCATATCTTGGAAAAATGACATGGTAGGTCCAACTCATTTCCTAGTAGACATAATTTGTGTGCTAAAGTCACCACCTTATAAGCCAATAATACATTCTCTAAATGAATTTGGCAATTTCAAATAGAAAAAAAAATACTAAATTGGCTGAACAATTTATTTTCTCATGTCATTGTTGCAGGTGGTTCTTCCAGGTCTTGCTTGAGGTACATTGGAAAGGCAGCCAGAAATGTTCCTTCTCATGTGTCTTTAGATAAATCAGTATTAAATGTCCTTGTTTGCCTGTCTTGCACTTTATCCACCAAATACACAGCTAAATTCTGCACGAGCAAATCTTATGCAGGTAATAGTAAATTAATTTTTCATTTCAACATTTTTATTTTATTTGGCATGGATTTTGGTTTGAAGGTCTTCTTTCCCAAGGGCAGTAGATTGAAATAACCACTCTTGAAAGAAAAATTCAATTAGAAATAATTTAGACAAAGTAAGATAAAATAATAAATAAGTACATAGTTCAAGTCTGAACCTGAAGCTTTAGCTATATTTAGAGCTATGTGGGATTTAAAGCTATGTGAGTAGAATTTAAACTCTCATTCTGTGGCAGTTTCAAATATTACTGAAGTGTTTGTAATGCAGAAAAAAATGTTTGTTTCTTTAGTTTTTAAGAAAGTATTTTCATTAAGGCTGGCCAGAGGTCTTAAATCAATAATAAAAGTTATTTTATTTTATTTTTTTTTTTGATGAAGTAGTGGAATAGAATCAGTCTTTTAACTGATTCTATTCTAATCTGATTAGCAGTTCAGCTGGCCGGGGCGCCCCCCCCCCCCCCAAATATACATATTTCAGAATGTCCATTTGAAATGCTGGGTGTTTTACTTGATTTTTCTTCCTCTCTTGATGGTAATTCATTTCAACAAAATTTGTACTCACATGTGAAACATTACAGATTTTATAAAGAACACATTTAAATAGACAAAAAAAAAAAAAGACATTCATTTTTGAAAGAATTGTCATCAGTTTTGTTTTGGATTACAATGTAACAAACTAGTATAATTCCATTTTGTTGAAGAATACATTCTAGTTAATATATTCCCAGTGAATTATTTTTATTCCATGAAATGAGCATTTAGCAAAATTAAAAAGTTCCCATGGAAAATTTTCAAGTATTTTGAGCTTCAGAGTTGAAAAATGAATGCATGGGCAAACATCACAATCTTTCTCTCTCACACACTTTTTTTTTTCTTACTTCATGCAAAAATCACATATTGCAAAATGAAACAAAGATAAAATGTTTAACTGAATAAATATTTTATGAAGATAATGACTTGGTAATTAAAAATGGCTATTTTCTAAGTAACCTTCATGTACTTCTTGTAAGTAATTAAATAGACAAAAGTGAAATTGGCTGCTTGAGAATTAAATAAGGTTCAGACTACCATTTAATATCATCACACAGACTATGGAGCAACATTCTTTCTCAGAATTAATGTAGCTAAAAAACTAGATGTGGCCTGGATTATTATCCACATAAATCATGTGAATTAAAACTGCTTTTTGTTGTTGTTGTTGTTTGTTTGTTTGTTTGTTTGTTTTCTGTTATGCCAATAAAACTAACATCAACTTGTTAATATTCTCCTAAGTAAGTAACCAAAAGTGAAGTACTGAATATTGTGTTTCTGGCCATTTTTCCCAACATAAGAGTAACTAAGAAAGAAAGAAAGAAAGAAAGAAAGAAAGAAAAGAAGAGAAAGGAAGAAAAGAAAAGAAAGAAAATCTGCAAGCCTCTATGAAACTAGTATTTAAAAACACTTTAATTTTTTTTTTTTTAATGTCTTCACTGAATTTATGCATACTGTTTTCTTATGTTCTGGATTGGAGGCCTTTTTTTTTTTTTTTTTTTTTTTCAATAGAAAGCTTTTGCACACCAGACTGCATTCTTTCCACCCTGCTGCAGCTCTAATTTATGTTCATTAAGAAAAAAAAAAAAAAAGGGGGGGGGGGGGAGGGGAGGAGAGAGATGTGAAAGAAATGGGGCTTTTATTTCTTTGGAGAATTTAAGGCTTTCTGTTATACTTACATTGGTTAATGAAATATTTATTTAGAAAATGAAATCCAGGAATTCAGTTTCATGGAAACAGTTTTAATTAACACTTTATTAAGCAATCACACCAATTATGCATGAGTTACAGAAAAGAATCCCTTACACTTGAAGGAACAATAGCTAATAAATGCTTACAAAATATGAAGGTGAGGTCCATCATGAATATATTTTTTCCTACTTCAGCAAAAAACAATTGTTTCTACTTTGTCTTCATAGATTTTGTAAGTCCCAAAGATGTCAACTGGATTTATTTTTTTATATTGGACATTGCAAACAGACCACTGTTTGAGTTATATGTCTGGTTTTTTTGAATACATTTCATGTGTATGAGTCTATAAAACTCTACAGCTTATTTACTCTTTATTCTCCCTATTTGCCATAGAAACATTTTCTCTTGTTTGAAAATGAACCACAGACACAATACTCACATCTACATATTGATTAGAATTAGGCAAATGCTTAGAGTTCCATTTTAATAAGTCATCTAACAGTAAGGGCCTACGTATAGGAGTTCTTATGAAATTTTGATCCTAAGTGGAATAAATCAATATACAATCATTTCATGATGTGGGCAATGGAAAATCTGCAAATTCAAGACTTCTACTTAGATTGGCATTGTTGTGAACTGCATAGAAAATGATTTCTTTTGGTTTTGCATTTGACTCAGAATAAACCTAATGTGTGGAACACAAGCTTCCTGATGAACCATTTCTGAAATTCAGAAGGGATAAGGTATGAGGTTTTAGACAGCAACTATAGTTCATTTCTTTGAGTGGGCTTCCTCAACTAATGTCTAGACACATAAAAGGAGACAGCTATTGAAATGCTGAGCACTGCACTGATTAACTTTTAAATGACTTGCTGCCTAGCTTGAGATGTATAAACAGACTACAATGAATGGAGACAACAATGAGTAAAATCCAAATCCATGGGAGCCAGACTGTTGAGCAGGGAGTTGCTTAAAAATATCTAGTAGCAAATGGTGAGGATCAGTGACTGGCTAAGGCCCTTTCAGAGAGTGACATCAGGATCAGCAATTAAGAGTTATGCATGATGGAGTTCAACATTACTAGGTGTAAAAAGCCAGGACTTGCTTGATTAGCAAGATCATCAGGGTTAATGAAGGGGGCTTCTTCTGAACGTTTGTAGAGAAGGTGTTTTTACAGGTCAGTCTTCCTGAAGTGAGGTATTTGGGTGGCTAAGGACAACAGAGTGCCTGTAAGTGGAGGCATTTCCTTAGACAATTGCACGGTGGCACTTGGGTATCTGCAGGTGACACAGTTTCATTTATGTAGACTCCTGGCTGTTGAATAGATGGAAATGTCTTTCTACAGGTCAGTACTCACAGCTCCAGGTTTGATCCTGGAATTAGGTGGCTGCATCAGACTTCGAAAAAGTATAATTCTCCCTGTTTTTATAGTGGTTGAATTACATGTGACCTGTGTACTGTTTGTCACCTGAAATAGCTTCAATTTCAAAGATCTTACATGTCTACTGATTGATAGAGACTCCAGACACAGATGTTATGGTATTTTCTGGACCTGAGAGAAGTGAGCGTTAGAGCCTGCTTAACATTTAAGAATTATATCTCATATAAAGGAATGACTGAGTATTGGACATTATTCTTATCAGATGAATGCTCTAACTGTGAAATTATTGCCTTATTTCTACTCCATCACTGCCACAGTGAATATTTAAAATGAACAAAATTAAGAAGAGGAGTTGAGATAGTATCTTGAATATATACTAGTCATAGAATCGTAGAATCATTAGGGTTGGAAAAGACCTCCAAGATCATCTGGTCCAACCTACACCTATCACCAATATCAGCCACTAAACCATGTCCTGAAGCACCACATCCAACCTTTTCTTAAACACCCCCAGGGACAGGGACTCCACCACTTCCCTGGGCAACCCGTTCCAATGCCTGACTGCTCTTTCTGAGAATAAATATCTCCCAGTTTCTAACTTAAACCTCCCCTGGTGCAACTTAAGGCGATTACCTCTAGTCATATTGCTAGTTATCTGTGAGAAGAGCCTGAACCCTAGCTTCCCACAACTTCCTTTCAGGTAGTTGTAGAGAGCAATAAATAAAGGATGGAGGTTATTATTTTATGTCTGTGTATGAGTACAACCACAGACATGCATACATTGCCGAGAAAAGACATATACACATCTGCACATACAGATATTTGTGCCTGCATGGAATTACATAGTTCTGTAGGAGAAGAACAAAACAAAATAAAGCTTTAAAGTCCAAGAGTACTTCTCCTTCTTGAGCTCCTTCTGTGTTTATGTCTCTATGACTGATGGGACCAATATACCTAGTGACCTCACTGGAATGAAAGTTTTCTTGACACAACTTTTTGAAAAGTTTGTTTTAACATTTCAAATACAATGCAATTCTTTCTAGGCAGAAAATCAGGGGCTCTGCTGAAAAAAAAAAAAAAAAAAAAAAAAAAAAAAAAAAAAAAAAA